>OY747712.1:24778234-25378234 GCA_963556495.2 Valencia hispanica | reverse complement strand
GCGCGGAAAAATTCTGACATCATTGTGGGCCAGCTAGCTCGCATGGTGAGGTGAATTTGAAAGCTGATTGGTTAAAACAAATGTGTGGTCGTGATATAGTTTATTTATGGTAGGCCTGCTCTACTAATTCTGAAGGCCCTTGGCAGCATAGATTGCACTTGTAACTTCTCAACTGTACTTCCATTACATTGTTTTATAACATTTTTCCACAGCATTGCCTTAGTAAGAGTGATTGGGGTGCTCCTTTAGTTCTCAGTCCATGAAATTCCATGTTTTTTGCAAGCAGAAGTATGCCAGTATATCAAATTTACCTTTGCTGGCAAGAGAAAGGTATAATATAATTTTTTTCAGCTAGCTGAGTGGAAGTGCACAGCAACACGTTGGCGGAGGTACAGGGCTGTGCCACTTCCTTCTCCATAAGTCCAAAGAAAACACCAGTCACGTGTCCTTGTATCTGATTACAAGGACTTTAAACAGTAAAAAAGGGTATTATAGAAAATTTCTTTTAAGTCATAACTGTTTAAAACCTTGGTTGAAAGGGTAATATGCCTATGTCTATTTATAGCTTTAATAACTGTAAATGTTTGTTAAAAATCTGCCAAAAAATCGTTCTAGAAGCAAATACATGTTGCATCTCTACATTAAACAAGTTTTATATACACAAGTTTTGACCCCTTTTCAAAATATTTTGCTTTACTTTAATTTAGTCTTGCATATTCATTTAACAGTAACAACAAATGCTTTTTAGAAATTGATCATATGAGTCAGATTCTTTCTGAAATATTGAGCTAGAAAAGGACATCTCCCCTTTTGATCAGCCTTAACCAATATGTGGAGCTGTGGCACAGTTGCTTCAGCCCTTGAAATGAATGGCTACATGTTTTACTGGAGTGGAGGTTGACCTTTAGTAAAATTGGCAGTAAAATAACAGCCCTTGGGTAGCTCCACAGACTCTGTAAGTCATTTGTAGTACCCATAATTTGGAGCTGTGGGGTATAATCAGCAACAGATGATTCGTTCTGGCCACCAGCATCTGAAAATAGATTTTGGTTCACAGTTGTTCACAAACAGGACTAAGTAAATATTTTACCATGGTTCTTTTTACCTTAAAACTCTCCATACATGTCTGTAATAGGAGATAGAATGTTAAAAAGCATCTCAAAATACCACAGCAAGTTGAACAGCCAAGGTTGCATGGGCTCAGCACAATCTCAGCATTATTGCTTCTTAAGTATCCTGCTTTACTTTATTGACAAGAGTGGCTTTGAATGTTTTTTTGCATTTAGTTTGGCAAAGCATCCTGCATCTGTCTTGTCTCCCTTGAACATGACCCTTTGTGTACTTTCAGTGTCGTCCATCCAAAGGCAGAAAGCGAGGATTCTGTTGGTGTGTGGACAAATATGGGCAGCCCCTGCCAGGTTTTGTTGGGAAGGAGAGGGGAGTCCAGCACTATAACTCAGAGAGCCAATAGGAGTAAAGCAGGCTGGGGAGGGAGGGGGTTTGCGAGTGAACAAAAAGAACTGTAAACAAATAGAGACACTAAGGATATTGGATGAGAGGTCAGGAGATGGTTTGGCTGATATATGGATGTTTTCTCTTTCTATCTGTTGCCGGTGGGACCACTTTTTCACTGAGGCAGAAGCGGAGCGGTGAAAATGTATCAGGAGAAAAGTCCTGGAATTTATGCTACAAACAGATGATAAGCTCTTTTATTTCTTACCCTTACCTGGACAGCTCCTGGAAAAATTATACGCCTCAGAATTCATTTAGAATGCCTTAAACTGATTAGGAAACTCATACACACAAAAGAATGTGTCACGGATAACGATGAGTGAGCTCTTCGTTTTACGCACAATTATATGGCATCCCATATGTGTACATAGATTTTGTTGTGTAATCATTTCTATGCTTGTAATTTGTAATAACCTTTTGTAACAATCCTATCATCTGAACAGGATGACCATGAAATGTATATATGTATGAATTTGTTCAATGTAATCATGCGGTGCCTTACTATGAATGCCTGTTATGAGTTTTATTGTTTCTAGTAGAGTATGATGGTTATGCAGCTCAAATGCTACAATGCATTTGAAGGGTTTTTATGCTGGATTTTAAGCCACAGAAATAAACATTTTTTTTATCTCTACTGTGGCAATTACTGTTATGATTGATGTTTTTGTTTTGTTTTTTGCATAAGCTGAATAGTTGGGATGAAGACCTCTGTCGTTAACTTAGATTTTTCATAAAGCCAGAGATTTGGTTCTGTGCTTTTCTTAGCTGAAGTATGTTTGCATGTACAGTCCAGCAATCGAAGTCTATTTTTACTTAATAAAGGAAGTAAAAACTATGTCAATTCTTGGATTTTCTATCTCGCTGATCAAAAATTGTACACAATACAAATGATTTGAACCTAATGAAACATTTTATTATATACATTCAAATAAGTACTATGTACAATGCTTTGTTAAAGAATGCATACAGCATAGCAGCACTTCATATACGAACACCCAATCCAGTCTACTGCTTTTGTTTTTGACATCAAACCCATATGCATAAATGAATAAATACAAGAACAGATGCAACCGTTAATAATAAAGGCAAACAAAGAACCTGCAGATACAAGCAGAGGTAGACAAATGTGCAGTGCATGCAAAAATGTGCAGTGTCTCAGATAGCCCTCATATATTTGTGCTCAGCTAACATGAGTCACCTTAAGAATCTACTTTAAATAAATGAACATTCATTCAGAAAATGTCAACAGTTTAAATGAATGACCTATGGTGTTTTTGTGAGTTATTGCGAAGCAAACTTTGTTTAGTGGAGTTGCAGAGCTGTTGTTTTGAGTAATGGAGTTATTTAGTTGGCCAAAACTCGCAAAACATAACATTTTTTAAAAAGACAAATTGATAATGGCTGCAAGAATACAAGAATAAATAATGTTATACATAATGTTAAATAGATGGCCATATCGCCAACATATATTTTTTGTTCATTAGGCTAGTTTTACATATTTACCTACAGTTAGACAGACAATTAATGTCTTAGAGAGCAACTTCTTGATGGCACTGTGCATCAGCGAGAAGGTCGCTGGATCCTGGCAGCTTCTTGCCATTCCAAGACGAAACACACCAGCAGCGAACAGGTGGTCCAACTAGAGATGACTCACACTGAAACAGAAACCAAGCACTGTCAATTGATCCAGTGAGCTAAAATAAATACCTTTGAGGGTGGTGGAACGAAAAAGCAAACTCACCTGCTTGGCTTTGTAGTAGCCGTGTTTGTCACAATTGGGGAGGTAAAAAGTTGTGAACTTATCACCTAATTGCTGCTGAGAGCTTGCGATCCTATCCAGTGCTGCATGCAATTCGACATGACAGGGACCCTTTAAAAAGGAAACAAACATTTAGACCCATATATTTTAAAGTAGATTTAAAATTAATTAGATGTATGCCCTCAGCTTGTGTGCTAATTAGCTCCCCCTCAATCAGATTGATGCATTATCTTACCTGCTGTACCAATTTGTTGCGGATGGTATTAACTCGAGCTTTTAAGCTCTCATGGGCCTCAGCATTGTCTTGGTGGTCAGAGGGAAGGTTAAGTCCCAACAGATAATACACAGAACCATGTTCTTCACCTTCATCAGCTGCTTCTACAGAGATTTTGAAAAAAACATTGTATCAGAAATGATTATTTTTCTTCTAAAGCTATGATAAAGGATATATTTTTTTACTTAGATAAAAAGAATCCCTAAGCCTACCTTGTAACTCATCATCAGTGCACACTCCCTGTCCTCTGGTCAGGGCATGGAGTGGTCTGGCTTCACCTGGCCTGGGAGTGCAGCGGAGACCCTCACCGCAGTGGGCTGTGTGAACCCCACAGGAAGCACCTTTCTCCAGAGCGCACGCCATGCAGCAACCACAGCCAGGTTCCCTCAGCACTTGCTTGCAGTCAGCAGGAACTGCAGGACAATCACTCAGCTTCTGTTGCGTACACGGAGCACAGCGGATGGGCTCAGGGCCCACCACTGGGGATGAACCCCCCAAAGCTATGATGGCCAGAGCCACTGCCACAACAAATGTCAGCTTCTCAGAAAGTTCAAGCATTGCGTTTTCAGTCGTGGTTATTAAAAGTACACCAAACACCTCTAGCTTTTCTTATTATTAGATTTCTGTGAAGCACTCGTATTTATATGAAGACCTGACCTCATGAGGAGTTAATAATTGACACATTGACCACATATACTATATTTTTTTGACAAAGTTAACAGAAACAGTGGGTGACCCTGCTTGACGTGCACAGATCTATGCTCACAAGGTCAGCAGTAAATATTGACACTGGAACATAAAGAGATTATACATAAAAACAGCTCTGTTCGAGCTTTGCTTTTACATTTCATGTCCTCAAAGTAATTTTACAAGCAATACTGCTTGACTAGATCTTGATAAATAATACACAACCTCCACATCAAAATGTTAAAGGTTGATTCAAAGTTTATAATGATCGGTCAGTGGGACAACATGGTTATGGCTATGATCTTTTGAAGGAATGTTGACCGGTTGTTCAGTGACATTGTTTTGGCAATGAAAACCTATTTTTCCTTTGGGCTTGCTGGTGAAGGTTCAACCCGTCACGCAGGCAGATAGGATCACTCCTTTCAGGGGTTGCATAAGCCTAACATTATGGATTTGTCTGCTAGAATCACAACATGTTTGTCTACAGAAAGAGGACCGTAATTGGATGTTTTTCATTGTAGTATTTGCCTAAATGTGTGACGTACAAGCCTACACTCATCCCCTGCAGTGCACCCAAAATGACCCCAGGAAATTATTTGTGTCAGACTTTATTGAAAACAACCTTAAAAGATTTAATTCTCTTGTAACATAAGTTTCACTAAATCTATGCATTTTGGTCTCATGGTAGAAACAGAATAAGTATGCTTTGCTGCTTGAAAGTTTACCTTTCCTTCTGCATTCATAGTGTATTGCAAAAGTACTCCTTGAACCTTTTCTCATTGCCTCTGGTTACAACCAGAAACTGTTGTATTCTATTGTGATTTTATATGATAGATTAAGAATAAGTAGAGCATCATTGTAATTTGGATGTTATAATTATTATTCTGCTGGAAAGTAAACCTCTGCCACAGTCTCAAGTCTTTTGTAGGTTTTCTTCCAGAGTTATACTGTATTTTGCTCCATTCATCTTCCCATTAATGTAGACCATTAACTCCACTGTTCCTATTGACGTAAAGCATCCACACAGCATTATGCTGGCACCACCAGGTTTCAGTGTGGGGATTGTTTGGTCATGGGTGATAAGATCTGCTCACGTGCCATTTTGCATGTAGGCCAAAAAGTTCAGTTTTGCTTACATTTATTCAAAGCACCTTCTTCCACATGATTGTTGTGTCCCATGGAAGGCTTCTTGCAAAGGTGACCTTTCTTTTTTTACCTTCAACAGTGGCATTATTTTTGGCACTCAAGACCAAATTTGTAGAGTAGGCTACACAATTGATAGTTATGAACAGATTCTCCCTCCTGAGCAGTGGATCTCTATGGCTCCTTGAGAATCAACATGCCCCCCTGGCTCATTCTCTGATTAATGCTCTTTGTCTGGCCTGTCTGTTCAAGTGGATGAACATGTTTTGGTTGGTTTGCAGTTGTGTCATACACCTTTCATTTTCAGCTGATTGCGCAAACTGTCTGTATGATGGCACATTTGGCAGCAATGTTGCTTTGCAGAAAGAAGGTCCTGGGTTCGAATTCTGGCCTGGGTTCTTTCTGGAGTTCTCTCTGCGCATGCATGGGTTCTCTACGGATACTCCAGGTCCTTCCCACAGTCCAAAAATACTCAAGACTGTTAGGTCAAGTGGTTACTCCAAATTACCACTACGTACGAGTGCATGAATGTGTGGTGATTTGTCCTGTGTGTTTATGTGATGGACTGTCAAGCTGTCTAGGGTGCACCCCACCTCTCGCCCAATGACTGCTGGATATATGTACCAGGCATCACCCCCATACCCTGCATGGATAAGCAGGTATAGAAAACAGATACATTGACAGGTCAAACAATTCTCTTTATGCCTTACCTTTCTGATGTGGTTCTTGATCCTGATGCTGTTTTTTCACCAATGTTCTGGAACATCGCTCGCGGCCTTCACAGATCAGCAGTTTATATACTTATTAGGTAACTTCGCTGGGCAATTGGATTTCATTTTGCGGAAACCGGTTAATGGGGCTTGAATAGACTTATACGCCACACTTTTCAGATTCAATTTGTAAAACATTTAGACAATCATGTATCATCTTCCCTTCATGTGCTACTTTGTGTTGGTTTATCACCCCGTGAAACGCCCACAAAAAACCACAATAAAGTTTGTAATTCTAATATGAAAATGAAACAAAAGAAAAGCTCCAAGCTGTATGGATACATATTTTAAGCCACGGTATACCTGCAAGTACATTGATATCATTTCAAACTTCAGAATCCAGATTAAGTAAAACCATATAATCATGAACTTCATTGTTTAAGTGACAAGATCGGGATTCACAAAGGCTATATGCCCATCTGCGCTTCCTGACGTTCACACAGTGAGATTTCAGAATAACAGCCAGCATTTCAAAGTTTGGGCTTGGATTACCTTCTCCACTTGAGACATATTTTACATCCTGGCACGTAGTTCAGGTGAATGATCAGACATCAATGTCCACAAATTAGCTAAAAAATCTGCTTCATACAAGCCCCCTCAGCATCTTCTGCAGTATGCAGGTCCACAGCAGAAGCTGGATACAAATCTACTAGTTTGTCTTTGATGAGCAATTTGCCCAGACCTGGTTGCAGGGTGAGTCCCTTCAACATCTATATATTCAATGTATGAAGGGTTAACAATTGAGTACTCCATCACATGTAACCTGCAAATCTTGAGCCAAATGCAGCAATAATGGTTCAAACGATGATAGTCACCAGGATTCATGGCTGAAATGTTGTTCTTAAGCAAAAATGTGTTTAACTTAAATGGCTTACATTTAAATCATTTAGATGCCACTAGTTTTTAACAATACGTCTTCGTCAGCGGGGGTGTGCATCATCCCTCGACACAAGCGCTATACGGCAAGCCCTCAGAGCATGATGTAGATATGCCCAATTTTTTTTCTGTCTGTTGAAAGCTATGAAGAACGCAAGCCTGTGATTAGTCAGCATGCCACTTCGTTAAATTCGTCAACATCGCCATTTACAAAAAACAGTTCTAAAGATATATAGCAGCAGAAATGAAGATTGCAGAATGTCTTGCATAACATATATAAGTGTTCAGCATCCGTTACAATAGTGAGTGATGAGCTTTTTCTCATATTTTGTGCATGAGCTCTTTTGAGTATTGAAAGCTGCAGAAGTTGTTCAAGTGATGAGTTTAAGTTTTAAAATAAAGTAAAATCTAAATACAAGGTTGTTGACCAGAAACATGACCAACAGTGGCAGAACCTCCCCAAAAAAGTGCTACGCTCCCTGCTGTCCTGGAGGTGAATTGGTTTGCAAGACTTCCCAGGCAACAGAGATCGGAAACGAAAATGTGTATATGGGAGCGTGTCAGTGCAAAGAAAGTAGTATAAACTAGGCTTAAGTTATCACAAGTTACACTGTGTTTGTAGACCATAATACTAGTTGGTCTTAAGGCGAGTAAGGTGGAAATATACAAACCACAATAAATGAAGCCACTAAATCAGTATATGTTAATCCTTACACAGTTTAATTAATTGGCTACATAAATAGAAATAATTTGTGTTAAGCAAATTGCTAATAGGAAACTAATGATTTAATATGTTTGATAGTGCCAAACGAAAATCTAACTTAGAAAGTGCTTTCATGTTGCAAACTAAATTTACAGTCCAGTGGCAGCCATCCTAACAGAATATTAGCTCGAAAATTGTGCTCTGTGTTAACCATTCATATGCTCCACCTCGTTTATGTCAACCTATGTCAATGTTAGGTAAACTTTACTCAACCACTAGTTGATGAGTTGTTGCCTCTTCAATGTTGACCATCAGGTTCATCAACCACTGAGGAAAAGGCTCCTGTTTAAAAAAAAAAAAAAAGTCAAAATATAAAGATTTTCACCAAAAAAAAAAATTATTTTAACAGTGCAAAAATCTTGAGAAAAAATACTAATGGCCACCACCTCCTTGTATCTTGACCTCTGATTTGGTTGATGTGGTCCTGTTTGTCTTTGCCACTTACTCGTGGACAGCTTGAAAGAAGAAAGAGAAAAAATAACCAAATCTTTAGAATCAAAGCTAGATGTCAAACATCAGAAATAAGGAGTTTAGTTAATCTTGCCTTTATTCTCAACTTTCCACTTCTTAATCTCTCTTTCCCAAACACTGGCAGAGCTGCAGCTCCTTCACATAGATCAGTGGAATCAGTGCTCGCATCCAAAAATGAAGAGGTTTCAGCTTGGTTCTTCTGTTCATTGAATTGAATCTGAATCAAGCTCTCCCGTCTCATAGAACCAGAATGGCGCCCTGGTCTCAGAACCTTCAGTGGAACATCATCGTCTTCCCTTTCATTTACGGCCAGTACCTCTTCTGTCTCTACACCCACTTGAGCTGGTAAATCATTTTTTTCATCCTCCTCTTTTTCTTCCTTTTCTTTTCTACTTCCGACAGTTTCCTCTTCATGCTCTGATTCCTCTTCAATTGGTTCCAGAACTTGCACCTTTTCCATCTTCTGTATGTATGTTACATTAAAAACACAGAACAACAAGCAGCCAGATTTGTGAATGTCACCTTATTTTCTTTTCTTTTCTTTTCTTTGTGAGGACATAGGACTTACATTTTGTTTTGCAGAATGTTCTTGTAGCTGGTTGATCCAACATGTGAGAAATGAGAGAGTTTATGTTTGTTAGCTAATTATTGCAATCAGGTGTGGGCAGTTAACAAGATACTTTGCCACCAGTGAGATTTTGGGATGTATCTGCAGTAAACACAGAGAAAAAAAATCCAATACAAGCACTTACTGTACTATTCCAACCAACCCATCTGGCACCAGCAACCTTACAAAGTTTAAAGTCACCTAAATCCCATTCTTCCCCATTTTGATGGTCTATTTGAACTCCATAAAGTCCTCTTCATCGTGTCAACATGCCTAACTGTACTGAATAGTTACCATGTGATATATAAAACATATTTAGAGGGATAAATATATTTTTCTGACATATTGTTCTGCTGAGCTGTTATGGTGAGCCAGTATCTTACTTGCAGTAGACATCACTTTGCCTTGTCTCAAATTTAGAGAGACTTAAATTAGACCTTAGCTGATGGGCAGTTTAATAGTTATTCAAATCAGGTTACTGTCATCTTAAAACTACCTAAATCTCCAAGCTTTCACAGCAGCACATTTAAACAATATCTTAACATCTTTACTCTACAACAAGTTTCAGGTTATACCAGAGGTTTTTGCAATATACCACTTTTAAGCACATTCTTCTACCTGAGTGATAGACCTCCAAAGCTTCTCCAGAGTAACCATGGGCCTTTGCATTTCTGACTGAAACTCTTCTTGTCACTTAAAACATGTCTTAGTAAGTTTGTAGTTGTGCCATATACTTTCCATTCTCAGACAATAGTGCATTATGAGATGTGGAAACCTTGAAATAGTATTTTATATCTTAACTACACTTCAAACATATCCACAATCTATTTGTATTTCCACAGAGATTAAATTACACAGAGTACTCTATTTACTATTTTGGTGACTTTTAAGGCTGTTTGAGATTATATTTACATCTCATTAAGAGGGACTAAATTCATATGCACATTTAACTGTCTGACTATTTCCAACTATTGCAACCTTCATGGAGCCTTGTAAGGGTAAAGCAGGAATAGAATGTTGACCTATAAAATCATTAATTCAACTCAATACCAAAGCCAATAATCCAGATTTCTGGTTATTTTTTCAAATCACTCATTAGTAGAGCTGATTTTAATACCTAGTGTCTTTCAACCATTGTTGGGTGTCAAAAACCTGACCCAATCCCCTGTAGTGTTCGATCATTCCAGGCCTAGATTGATCTTTATTTTATTAAAAGATAGTAATTAAATTATATTTGTCTTGAAATATTTTTTTTTCTTTCTTTGAAATCAAACCATAATGCACCCATAAACAAAAAAAAGTGCTGTGACGTATTTGTCCAATATTGACTTTTTTTAACTATTTGACCTTTTGTTTTCTGTAGAATATCCATAATTAGCTTTAGCTGCTACATTTTAGCTGCTTTCTGTTAAGACCTATGTTTAGTAGGGTGCAGGTCAATAACAACTGACCAAAATTAGTTAAATTCCTCTGTAAACCAATAACAACTCCCATGCTGTACTATGTCAAATATTGCACAAGAAAGGTGTTTGTTTACTTAACTGTTACACCGAGTGAACTCTACACAAACTCTGCATCAGTGCTGGGAAAACAATTTTTGGCTGCTGCTCAGAGCTGAAGACGTGATGATATTCATCTGGCTGCAAGCTTGCTGAGGTGCTCTCACAAAACATGTATTGTCTCGTGCCTTTGGCTGGGTGAGGCTTAAACTGTTATTTTAAGACCAATTACATGAAGGGAATAGAATGGATAGAATAAAAATCCATTGAATGGAACTAACAAGGAGAGATCCACACACAAAGCTGTTTGTTAGCTGCATGGTGTTTGGTTGCCGTGCAGGGGGGCAGTGAGTAAATATTGTGGTTCAGGATGGAAATTTTATTGGGTAATACTAAAAATTGCTCTTAAAAATAAAAAAGGCCCTCATTTACACTGCTAGTCATAACATTTGCATTTTATCCAGTTAGGCAGAATTTATTTTCATCAGATGTAATTTACAAAGCACACTGATATTTTATGCACCAATATTGTCTTTATTACAAAATATTAAATAGCTTAACTTTACACTGTACAAGATACAACATAGTATACACCTTTTGGCTATTTACAAAAAAAGATTATGATCTGCATATCAAAGTGAATAAATCTAAAAAGGCAAGTTGCAATAACTGTAAGCTTATTAAGTAAGGCAAAAAACTTGAAACTTGATGTATTCACAGGTTTCCATATCAAGTGAAGATGTCTGTGGACTTAAAGATACAGGCTATAAAGATATATGACATGCCTCATATTCATGAAACTGCATATGGGAGATATGTGCTTAATGTTTTTTCTTAAACTGTAGTATTATTATATTGAAAAGCAGTTGTACAGTAATGTATAAGCCTGAAAAAAACAAACAATAGCAGCTATAGATACGGCACCAAAGTTTCTGCAGCCTCAAGAAGATAAGGGAATGTACACAGACTGAGCATTTAAAACACTTAAAGGTCATGCATTTATGGATGTGGTGTGCTTATTACCATGTAAGTGTTCCCTTCTTTATGGAATAATGCCATCCTTATCCCATTAGTCTACAGTGTCTTGCAAAATTAGCCGTGCCTCTTGAATTTTCACATTTTGTCATATAACAATCACAAACATTAAATGTGTTTTTTAAAGGATTTTGTAGACCATCACAAAGTGGGGTATAACTGATATGTGGAATGTCTCAGAGGTTTTTTAGCAAGTATTAGTGGAAAAAGCAACATGGAAACCAACACAGCACAAACAACACACAGCCAGGCCAGCAAAAATGTTGTGGAGAAGTTTAAAGAAGGGTTAGATCCAAGTAAGATCCAAACTTTGAGCTTCAGCTGGTGCACCGCTCAATCAATCTTCCAAAATAAATAAAGAAAAGAGTGTAACCCAACCAAACCTGTAAAGCCTTGGTCATCTATCTGTACTGAAAAGCTGTGCAAGAGGATAATTACTCACTGGAGAAGTAAAATAGACCATGGCAAGTCTTGTTGAGCTGCAGAGATTCACAGCTTAGGTGAGAGAGATACTGTTGATGGAACAGCTATTAGAGGTGCATTTCACAGACGTGTCCATGGAAGAGTAGTAGGAAGAAAGCCATAGTTGAAAGTAAACTATTGGAAGTCCCATTTAAAGTTGTTCACAAGTAATATAAGGAACACAGTCAACTTGTAGAAGAAGGTGCTCTGATAAGATGTGACAACAAATGAACTCCTGATCTATGTACAAAGGCACAACACTAACTTGCCATCTTGGACATGCCTTAACCAAAGTGATGCATGGTAGTACCAGCATAATGCTGTAAGGATGTTTTTCTAAGCAGGAAGTGGTCAGACAGAAGAGATTAATTGAGCTAAACAGGTCAACACTGGAAGAGAACCTACTAGAAAGATTTGAGAATAGGATGGAAGTTCACATTCCATCTGGAAAATGATCCTAATCACACAGACAAAGCTGTTATGGTCATATATACGAGTATATTCATGTGTTAAATTGGTCCAGTCAAAGTCCAGACCAAAAGCCAACTCACAGTTTGTGGAAAAACCTGCTGTTCATCCAATCTGACTGAGTGTTTTAGCGAGGAAGAATAGGCAAACTATTTATTCTATATAAAGCTGGTAGAGTAAAACCAAAAAAGGTGGTTCTTTACAGTATTGACTCAGGGTGCTGAATACAAATGAACCCTAAACTTTACAGATTTTAATTTAATTTTTAATTTTAAAGAAATAGAAAACTAGTATCATGTTTTCTCAACTTCACAATAATGCTCTACTTTGAGTTAGTCTATCACATAAAATCCCATTCAAATTCTTTAAAGTTTAAAGTTGCAATGTGACAAAATGTGGAAATGTTCAAGTGGTACGAATACATTTTGAAGGCACTATGTTCATGTGTGCCTCACATGCAGGAACTTCTTGGTGTTCTGTGTAGTGTTTCTTAGTGAACCTTCTCATTTTGGCATGAACTAGTTTCTGTAGCAGCATGCATTCAACATTCAACTAACTTTTTCTGTTCCTTCTAGCTCTTTTAGTACATACTCACCATCAAAACAGCCACAGTCTGTGTCTACTGTTTGTATACACATAACACTTACTTTTGACTCTGTAAAGCAGGGTGATATCAAGACAAGACACTTTTAAAATTGGTTGACAATGTCTGAAAAAAAGTGCAAGATCCCATTTCTTTGAAATTTTTAAAACTCTACATCATTACTTTGGTTTTTCCTCTCTTGAACAGAGTATCATCACTTATGGCTCTCAACTTTTAAAAAGTCATGCACTAAGACAAACTGTTTGCCAAATTTCATAAAAAGCCGGCTTAATCTGGGTAAAGGTGAATACAAAAAGGATTTTGTGCTGTTTTGTTAAAATTTCAAACTGAACACACATGCATACACACTTTTATAAACATGCATGCCTTCATACACCAAAATATAAATAAACTGTTTTGTCTGTAAATAATGCAATATATCCTTGGCATAATCAGAGAGACAGTGCAAAAGCAAATGTATGATCAGTCTTTTTTCTGGGTATCATTGTACATGTTCCTTGTACATGGAAATATGCACTTCATACAAAACAAGGTAGCACATATTACCTGTATATACCTGCACAGGAACCAGAGAACACCACAAATCTAATCATCTGGTATAGCAATGTTCAGAGAGAATTGAGCAGCTGGGTGCATCTTCCTTCCCTTCACATCGCCACTCTGAATAGAGGCAATCAGTTAAGAAAATCTCTGAAAGCAAGTGTGATTGTCAATTTTAGTGTTTAATATTTCAGGTTGCTGTATCCTGATTGAAAACTTCCCGGGTTGTGCCAGTATCTAGGGATTTACGAGAAATTCCCGGACAGCCCTGACTTTTCCAGGTTTTTCTGCTGCATTTGAAACAGTCTTGTTGTTCCTCCTACACTGCTACATCCGCAATAGCTGCCACGGCTTCGATTTGAATCCCTGTCGCCTCTACATCATCTTCATCTTCCACTTCACCTAGCGCAGGCACGCAGGGTGAGGGGAGGCATGTTACTTGGCTGTTGCTGATGTTGGCAGTGCTTGTCTGAAAGTTGCTGCCCATGCTGGCATGAACAGCCAGGCTGGCAGCAGAGGAGACACTGCCCAGATGGGTCGGTACGCTCGTCTTACCACAGGAATGGATACGGCGTGCCAGGCTGGTGGAACGCATCACTGATGAAGTGATTGCAGTGCCAATGCCCTGCACTTTCCCTTCCAGAAAGTACGTAAGCATCTCACCTTTACCTTTTACACTGACTTTTCCACGGCAGACTAAGTCATAGTTGCTATTCAACATACGATATACCTCCTCAGTCACCTGGAAGATGAAAACATTGAGCTTTACCATTTCTATAAAAAAGATCTAAACTTTTGGCTTAAATTAGATTTTGTTTAACTTCTCTTCAATGATTTAAACAAACCTATCTAAAATAAAACAAAAAAAGTCTCAGAGTACATAGAACTTGTATGCACTTTATTTTACAAAGGTACATCAGAGAACCATTCACAAAAATTTGGATCAGTAGTAACCATTAGTGTTTTATCTACCTGAATTTTTCCTGGTACACCTGTGCTATCCATCCGACTGGCCACGTTCACTGTATTACCCCAGATGTCATACTGCGGTCGCCGTGCTCCGATCACCCCTGCAACTACCGGACCAACATTGATACCTGTTCAAAAAAACAAGATAATTCACATCAGATTACCTTAGCTTACATTAACAATTTCCATTCACATTTTGATTCATTTTGCAGGTCCACTTACCCACTCTGAGGACAAATTCGTTGTACGATTGGTAATTGATTTCATCCAACACATCAAACATTTCTATGGCGTAGTCTGCGATTGTGCTCAGATGGTCATAAACTGACTTTTTGGCCTACAGAACAGAGAAATAGTCTGGATCTGTACACAAATGGGTCCCTAATATTCTCATTTAAAGTGTGGTTTATTGAGGTTATTATCAGTAATAGATTCATTACTAGTGGTAGAAAATGCCATATTGTCATGGGCAGAAAATGGCAAATCAGGAGGAACCTTGTTTTCATTGATTTTACAAATTAGAAATAGCTTTAAGTGAAAGCGTTGAGGTTAGTCGAATATGATGCTATATAAATATGATGCATATATTAAAAGGCCACAGTTTCACAAGAGGCCATTGTTTAGTTCTTTACCATTTTCTCATCCAAAAAACCTCTTAGTTACTATGCTAAATTATGCTGGTTGAGGGTACAGGCTGTGACAATCCAACTCATCAGCAGTGACAATCTGCCCCGAGCTTCCCAGTAAACTTTTGGGTTTTTAGTCAGGCTATCAGTTGTGCAATAGCATCAAAATGGGTACATCCCTTTTCCAAGTCTTGAAATCATCCTTGCAAATAGGAATATGGTCTGCAGACTTTTCCAATGTGATTTTGTGGAGTAATACATACTGCAATATGACCTCCTTTCAAAACAGGTAATAGCTAATACTTACAATACATCCACAGATGTTCTTTTCAAAGCTGGAACAAACCCTTTAATGCTCAGAAAAACAAACTAACAACCAAAAAAAAAAATAGATAAACACCTACCTTAGTGCCAATGGTGGGGACAAGGCCAACAGCTGCCATGTATGTACTGCCAATAGTTTTGATTTTCTCTATGTCTTTGTAGCACTCCTTGTCCATAAGCTGCAAAACACACAGTTAAACAATAAATGTTAAAATGCAAACTACATTTAAGCTACAAAAATTCAAGGTGAGAAACATACCTCATCAAAGTCAGCAATGATTTCATTTAGCAGCCTTAGGCACTCCACTCCCATGTTGTTGCCATCCAGTTCAATATAGAAATCATTAAAGTTTGGAATCGACGCGAACAGCACACCAACTTGGGCGTAGGATTGATAGTACAGATCCTAATAAAAAACACAGAACATTGTGAAAGAAAAAAAGATGTACCTTGTGTCCTCCTAATTTGTCTTGTTTCCTCCCTTTTCATCTACCTGTTGGTCAGTCTGCCTGCATGCCTGTTTATTAGCATGGCTCACCATGTTTCTGGGGTTCGACATTAGGAAGTGTTGAGCCACGTGGGCAGGCAGTAGATTGAAGAGAATCCTCCTGTTGTCCAGCTTTACTTTCTCCATCCCATCTCGTTCTTCCTCTGCCTGACAGCACACAAAAAAGGAACAAGCAGTGAATGCCGGAGTCTGTTTCACATGTTTACCACATGGGGTCAGTAAAAAGCCTTCCGAGATAACCCCCCACAACTACTTTAAAATTTCATACTTGCATGATTTAAAATTATCCACAAGCCTGCAAGGATAAGGGCGTATAACCAACAAATGGATGGATGATTCAAAGTTATATAGCAGCTTGTTAAAAGGTCAAAAAGAGTTTAAGTTTTAGATTTACTAGTTTCACACTTTAATGATACAGTGTGCCATAAAAGGGGCAGCTGTGGCACAGTGTTGTCAGCCTGCAACCCAGAAATTGTGGGTTCGATTCCTGCTTCTGCCTGCTACATGCCTACTGGTGTTGGCCAGAGGGGCCAATGGTGCAAAACAGCAGCCTCGTACAATTGTAGCTTGCTTCCACCAGTGTGTGAGAGTGAATGACTAATGGAGTTGTAAAGTGCTTTGAGAGTCTTGAAAAGCACTACATAAATGCCAGCCATTATTATTAAAAGTCTAAGTGAATCCAAGGAAAATAGGGCCAATCCAGTTCTCTTACTGACTGGTAGCAGCCAGTAGGATTACATCTGCCTCATTTTAACCAATACAATAAATCTGAAATGGCAGAAATTCTGCACTTATGTTTAGACTTTTATTAAATTCACAAATTTATGCCTCCACAGTCTTTGACACTTGTACAGACATGTCAGTACACTCTTTCAGACCTGCACAGCCCAAAGGAAGTCCAAGCGCAGTTTGAGGTCAAGTTGTCTGGAGTGGAGGGCCAGGGCACTGACAAAGAGCAACAGAGACAGGATGGGCTCGGAGCCCCGGATGTGGAAGGACCCCCCACTGCGGAAGAGACCAACACAGAAGTCAGCAATAGACCAGACCACAAAGAAAACAACACAGGAGGTTTGACTGGACCCACCACAGCGCTAAGAGAGATATCATAAGTCGAGAATAATTTGATTTACCCTTAAAATTGCTCCAAATTATTTGTCAACCAGATTATGCTTTTGGTTGTAACTGCATATCAACCCCCCCCCCCAAAAAAAAATCTGATCGTAAATTTAAGCAGAATTTTCCAAAGCACATTTCTGATCTGAGCTCCAATAATACTGTCCAAGCCCCTCCACTCTAAGCGAACGTGGTCCCATCATCCAGCCCACATTGTCCTTTCAGGCTTCTGATTTGGAACTAATAAGCATGTGTGCTGCTTCAAAGGGTGGAAAATGAAAGAGTGTGTGGGCTGAAGACAAGCAACGACTCCTCTACACACATATATCACAGCGCATAGACTGTAAATGCTCCTGCAACTCTTGTTTATCTGTGCACTTCCTGGATTGAACAACATTTGTTAAATAAGACTAAGCATTTACAACAACGTGTTGATGGAATGACCCACACATGGCACATAATTTCTCCATGAAGCTTTAAAAGCATTATTGCATAAATGATTACAACGCATTTTTTTCAAGTCCATGTCAAGCCTCAGTGTTTTACTGCAAGTCAAGAGTCAAGCCTGACTGGAATAAACATTTTCTCATCAAATGCATGCTATCCATATTGCTTATTAGACAGCAAAGCTGTAGGTTAAGAATATGAATCGTGATGTCAGTCTTTAGGCATAATTTAACACTCAACAATTATGTTTTATCATTTAACCAAGAATTATTAGAAGTTGAAAATTTAATATAGCATGCCATAACAGTTGTGAGCTCCTTGTATACAATTTTACAACCGATAGAGCACAACATTTACTATATTAGAAATGACAGTATGCATCTTGGATCACAAAGAAATAAGAAAATAAGGTTAAGACTAAATTTGAATATCCAAGAAAGTAATCCCTGAGCTCATATTGTCCACTCATTCCTTACATAGTGCTCTAGGGTTTGATTACTTGGAAACCTTTTTCTAAAACTGTATTTAAAACATTTTATTAGAGATGAGTTAATATAGCGTTCAGGCCACTACAAAGTTACGATTAACAACATCACTGGTAAATAAATCAACCACACCTTTTGACAGTAAAATGTGTGAATGTTGCGCATCATTTCTGAGGGCTACTTTTTGTAGTTTCTGCAGCTTGCTTTCAGATCTGGTTACATGAAGATTGTTAGTGAGGTTTCAGTCTCAAAACATTAATCTAAATAAAGTTTCAGGTCTCGAGCCTGAATCCAAGTTAAGTCTGAAATATTTGTATTTGAGACTTAAATGGAACTTGAGTGCAAGTCCTGAACTTAATTCACCTTCTTTGCATTGAAACCAAGTAACTAAAGTAAACAATAAAACACATTTTAATGTTAGTGTGTGTTGGGTGTATGGCATGCTTTGAACCTCACCCTGCAGTCTTCCGAAAGCCACTGAGCTCCAGCACAGTGATGTACAGCACCCCCAAAAGAAGCATCAACGCCATCTTTGGCAACCAGGAGACACGCAGGAAAAGCGCTAAGGTGATGGTGCCCACTGCACAAGAAAGAAAGGCATAGCTGGCCCCATCACAGGGTAACTCTGCCATGGTGTGGTTGGCTCCCCTATCCACATCAATGATGATAATGGAACTGTTTGTATTGGCACTTCCCCACATCCAGGGCATGCAGCCCACCTGTGAATAGGGACATATGTATGAATATCCACAAGATAGAAACTATATTTGAGAACAGTATGCTAAACTGCATTCACTGTCAATATTGTAATGCAATACTGTCAATACTTTACACAAGTAGTATTAAATAAAAAGCAACACAGATCTAAGAATGAAAGCTGTTTCACTTTTAAAAACAGATAGATGTGGTTTGGTCATGTCTTGGTAAAGATAATAAGGCATTTCCTGGAAGAGACACTAAAGCGCCGCTATTTCCCTAAAATCTATAAATAAAATTTAGGATAAATGGCAGCTGAGGTAGAAAATGGGAAAAAAATGAAATCTAATATCGCATTTTGAATGTTGCTTTTGTGACTTACAACACAGGCCTGGGCCACAGCGTAGATTAAAAGCACTATAAGAAGACAGAGAGCAGTTCGAATCTGAATGGTCAGGCACCCTGGAAAACACTGAATGTCAAAAAGAAGATGAAGTAGTTTAGTCATCACCACAGACACCAGCATGTTTATCTTTTACAGACTGCTACAAATGTTCATACACAAAGAGGACTGATAAGGTGATAGAGCATATTCTAATACAGTTAGAACATTAAAAACATTAACAGAACACAAGCAGGTAACTATCAACATTATAAAAGATCAGGGTCTTGGGAAAAAAATTATAAGTAAATGCAGCATAAGGCTTTGTATAGTGTTTTGCAACAATATTCATACTACTTGCATTTTATTTACATTTTAGAATGTTTAACCTACAAACATCAGTATGTCTTATTGTAATTTTAGGTGATAGACCAACACAAAGAATATTGTTGCTTGAAACCTTTCAACACATAATAAACTAAAAAGTCTGGAATACATTTGCTTTCAGCTCCCTAACGTCAATACTTTTGCCACCTTTTGCTACAATTACAGCTGCAAGCGTATGGGTATATGTCTTTACTTGCTTTGCACATCTAGAGAAGGACACTTTTAAACCCTTCTGTTTTGCAAACTACTTCAAGCTCAATCAGATTGAGTGTAGAGCATCTGTGAACATCAAGTTTATTAAGTGTTGCCACAAATGTTTAATTGGATTTAAGTGTGGACTTTGACTGGACCATTATAACAAATTAATATGTCCAATCTAAACTATTCCATAGTAACATCAATGTTATAGTTAGCATAACTGGTGTGATAGCATGTCCAGGATGATAGGTTCAGTATTTTGAATCTATGCTAACATGTTATATTTTGTGCTCAAAGCACCTTCTTTCACATGCTTGCTGTGTCCACTACATTGATTGTGGAAACCTTTCAAATGGTGCTTCCTTTCAACAAAGGTTTTCTTCTTGCCACTCTTCCATAAATTCCAAATTTGTGGAGTTCACAACTAAGAGTTTTCCTTTCCACGTACTCTCCCAACAGAGATGTGGATCTTTGCAGCTTCTCCAGTTACCATGAACCACCTGGCTGATTTGCTGAATAACACACCTACTTTCATTGGCCAGAGGCAGCTTATCAGTTTAGGTTAATTCCCATATACATACGTTTGCAGTTGTACCATATTCTTTTTATTTTTGGATGATGGATTGAGGAGTTTTCAGTGAGATGTTCCAAGCCTAAAAATGTGTTTTTTATCTAAATGCTGCTCTAAATGTCTCCAAACATTATGCCTTATCTGTGTAGAATGTTTCTTGATTTTCAGTTTGTTCACCACTGTCCTATAACAGATCTCTGAGGCCTTCGTAGATATTGTTTATAAGATATTTTTAATTTGATATTTTTAATGGCACTGAAGTGGATTCTATTTGCTAGGTAGCTTACTTCTGAAAGCAACTGTTTGCCTCACCAATTTTGTTTTGGACTATTTTTGACAGTTTGGAAAGCATGCATCCATTTCATTCCATTTGGAAATTGTGCTTTAATTTGTATTGGTCTATGACAAAGAATCTTCATAAAATGCATTAAGGTTTAAGACTGTAACTTGATAAAATATATTTTAAAAAACTCAAGAGCAATAAATATTTTTTGCAATTCAGTATTAATATGTTTTTTTTACATTTGAAATGACAGCTTTATAAATTCCAAGTAACAGAAACAATCAGTATATTAGTAAGAAGTTAGCAAAAAAAAACTTTGTCAGGTCATAACAATGGCTAAAACAGGATGTGTGTTTACCTGTACTCTAGTGATATGCAGGTACATAATACAAGCTACAAGGAAACAGATGCAGAAGACAAGAAGGACAAGTACAACTGTGCCCCTGAATTCAACAGAAAAAAAAAATCACAGATAAACAACAAAGGTTAATGATACATAAAAGAGTTCAGGAAATCTCATTAGAATAAAGAACATTATCTGATATACATACTGTGGTATGATGAGAAGATAAACAATTCCAAACAAGGCCGCTAGGATCAGAGAGAGAACCACAGCGCTGGTGAAGTACTCATCAGGAATCTGGTGGTACTAATGTGAAAGACCAGACAGGATAAATGCTGGTATTACAGTGCAAAGGTGGAAAAAATGTGATATAAAAAGAAGACTGTCAAGGATCTATGAAAGTGTAAGGTAAAAACATTTAGGACTCATTTTGTTAATGTAATGATTTGCTTGTGAATTGTTTTATCTTAAAAAATGTTTCTAGAAAATCCACCTGTTAGTAGATTTTGCTAAAGAAACTAGAACACATCATTGCTTGAGAGGAGCTGAAGTGCCTAATCATGGAGGCATGTTCTTTGAATAAGTTAACATGTTTTTTTTTTTTCATCCTAGGATGATCGACAGGTTACAAAGTTTTAACCTGTCTAAAAACCTCAGAGAGAAGAACTAAAAATTGAGTAGCGAAAGAAAAACATACTTTCAGATCCTTTCAGAAGCCCTAGAGACCTAAAGCCAACTTTAGATTTTGACAAGATAACTATATTTACTGGAATCTAACTATAAAGGCAAATAGAGGCTCTAGGCACAAAATATTCTCATTCTATTTAATATCTTGAATGCCTCACCCTCTGCTCGCGCTCAGGGCACTTATACATGAGTGTGAGGAAGTTGAGGTCTGCTGTGTCGGACTCTGTCTGGCGGGCCTCAATCAGCCGGCCAATGTACCGGTTCACCCTGGTTCTAGGGCTGCTCTGGATTAGGTTAGCCTGGTTAGCATTGGAGCGGTTCCTCAGCTTCTGTGGAGCCGTTCGCATGGCTCTCCGCTGGAGAGAAGCAAAAAAATAATAATCCTTCATGACAAATGCACTGCTGCACTCTTTATTCCACCAAGTACTTCAGTATAATCATTTTAAGAACAAGGTTGAATAGGAGTCAACAGTAAACAAGAGCAGCTGATTATACTTTCAAATGAGCACATTGCCTTCATACTTAAGTTCATCATTAAATGCACCCTGTTGTGTCAAAGTGTCTTCATCAGCCAGAGAATGTTAGAAAGCACTGGGCACTGGACCTAAGCCAAAGACTTAACAAGGCAATGTGCTTGTTGTGTAACTGCAGGTTTGTGAGCATGTACATGAGCATGTTTTCTAAGCAGTCTTATCTGTACAGTTCATCCCAATAAGGCTGGAGTTGGAAGGAACTGGGTGATGAGATTTTGACTTCATGAAATGACATGGATGTTTAAAGAATTACTCGTGTCATGTTGTTGATCTCTTTGGATCTGTCAAATCCAGTGTTATTCATGTTTTTCTCAGTGTTTCTTGTTCTTACATTTTAGTTTTTCTCTTTATTTATCATTCTTAGTTACTAACTGAAGTTCTCTGCTCTCACTCGCTTCATCGCTATTTTGATTCATCTTTACCTATTAAATTTTTTTTCGCTTTGTTACATCTCTTCCCTTACCTTCATTCCTATCTGTAATTGCGTTCATCCCACTTGGCTTAGGTTATTTATAAGGTTGAAACACAATGACCTGCAGGTGAGCTTCTCATAAAAAGACACTGCTAATTTAAGACAAGGTATTTCAGCTTTCTGAATTGCATTTTCTTTTGAATATTTAAGATATAGATAATATACAATATCACAAATAATTTGGACTCACATTTCACAGAAAAATCAGTGAATAGGTGAATCCACAAATACTGAACCGCAAATAGGTGGGAGTCCACTGTATACAGTGGGCGACTGTTATCATATTCAGTCCATTTCTTAAGGTCATCCTCCCAGTCTTTGAAAGATGAAGAGACTGGAATAAGGACATTATCATGTTATAGTTTCTAAAGTTGATGTTCTAACATGTGTTTTTACCCATATTTACTCTGAAATAGACTTGTTTATATGTAAAAAATACCAGGCCAGATCTATGAATGTGGTAGACGGCCAGTTAAATTGCTAATTCTTTGCATGACAACTTAAATTCCCTGCTGTATTATATATTATCTTTGACATGTACAACAGCTAACGGAAATGAAATACTTTTTCACATAAGTCACAAGGATCATCAATCATATACAAGATTTTATTGAGAGGGTTGCTGATATAGAAACATTTATGGAAAACTTGTTTTTGTAGAAAATTTAACATAACAAATCATATTACAAGCAAGGTCAGAAAAGTCAACCTAAGCCAGTTTACCTTATCGCCATCCTCGCAGTTCATGACATTGGAGAAAGGAATCTCAGCCTTGAACATCTTCCTGCAGTGCATGAGCTGCACCAGTAAATAGCAAACGGTTTTGAACTTCATCTTTTTGGCAGGCTTTATATCCGAAAGAATCAAACCTGGGAATATCTGTCACCAGAATGAGAACAAGGATTAAGTCACAAAAGCCTGCAGTAAAATCTTGACTATGTGTGAGCGTATAACTTTAAAACTCATGCACAACCACTGGGCATATAGACACACATAAAATCTTTATCACAGAGCTTAGGAATTCCACTAGAAAGTGGTTAAACTAAGGCAGTCTAATCTCACAGGGCCTCTTTTTAATTTTGGGACTGCTGACCTCAAACCTGTTTAAGAAAATGTGAAAAAGATTGAGTATACATTAAAAGGGTTTGGGCAAGTGCTAGTGTAATATACAACATAGTCTATATGCGTTGTTTGAGAAGGAGAAGCAGTGTATCGAACACCTCAGTTGGAGCATATCTTTGCCTGAGCCATTACTGTGATCAAGCTAAACCATCAGCTACGTCAATAGGATTAGAAAAGTCTCTGATATAGCAAAGAGAAAAGAATACTGGAATGTGAAACTGTGAACCTGCAAGCCTTATCTTTCATAAAATAAATTTGGCTACCAGAAATAATTAAAAAGTAGACTGATTAATTGAAGACAAAAGTAGAGGTGAGTTGAACGAAGAATTTAAATTCCTCCCCCAGCTGCTTGTGGCAGATCTATTGGAATTATGTGTTTCTCTTTAAATTTGTGCAAATTTGAGATGATGGATACCACTGGCTGTGTTTCTTTTTCTTTATAATCTAGCACAACATAATACATGAAGTGAAATCAACAAATGTACTGAGAGAAAATCATAGTTCAATTCGAATAATACTTAGTTTACAGATCTTGGCACAACAAATAAAGACAACTACTAAACTTAATCTATTTCCACTTCATTAAAATGCCCTAACACAGTGTAGATGGTTTTCTAAGCTATATTAGAGGTTCTTAATGTTTAAAACTAAAAAAAAAACTAAAAACAGGGCGTCAATAATAACATCATAACACAAAAAATGCATTATATATAATTTTTAATAATTTATTCCAAACAGAAAATACCTTCCGTCGGTGAGATGGCACAATAAAAAAAGTTTCTATTTCATGCTTTTGGAGAAAGGAGTTCCTCTCATGGCCATTTCCAGGCTCTACCTCATAGTCTCCATTTAGGCACTCAAGTGTTGATCTGGTGATGTGAACCTTCCTGTAATACAAACAAGGCTTAACATATGTGGCAAGTCTCAAAACATCAAATTTAACAGCAGAAATAAATTAATAAAATCCATCCATCCATCCATCAATTCATTATCTTCTGCTTAATCTGGGGTTTGGGGCCGAAGCAGAGAGACCCAGATTACCCTCCCCCAGCCACTTGGGCCAGCTCCCAAGTGGAATCCCAAGGTGTTCCCAGGTGAGCCGAAAAACATAATCCCTCTAGCATGTCCTGGGTCTCCTCCTGGTGAGACCTGCCCTCACCTCACCAGGCAAGTGACCAGGAAGCATCCTAACCAGATGCCCGAGCCACCTCAACTGGCTCTTCTCGATGTGGAGGAGCAGCGGCTCTAATCTGAGCCCTTCCTGGATTACCGAGCTTCTCACCCTATCTCTAAAGGACTGCTCAGACATCTGAGGAAGAAACTCATTTTGGCCGCTTGTATTGTGATCTCATTCTTCCGGTCACTTCCAAGAGATCTTGACCATAGAGAGAGAAAAGCTTTGCCTGTCTCCTCAGCTCTCTCCTCACCACGACAGACCGGTACAGCGCTCCATCACTGCAGATGCCGCACCAATCGGCTGACATACTTAAACTCCTCCACTTGGGACAGAACCTCGTCCCTGACCTAGAGAAGGAACTCTACCCATTTCCAGCTCAAGACCATGGCCTCGGATTTGGAAGTGCTAATTCTCATCCTGGCCAGTTCACACTCAGCTTCAGTGAAAGCTGGAGATAATAGTCTGATGACGACAACATAACCACATCATCTGCAAAAAGCAGAGACCCAATCCTGAGGCAACCAAAGCATATCCCCTCAATACTTTGGCTGCGCCTAGAAATTTTCTCCATAAACAAACAGACATACAAACAGAATCAGTGCCAAAGGGCATCCTTGACGGAGTCCAACTCTCACCAAAAACGTATACAACGTAATGCCGACAATGAGGACAAAGCTCTGACACTGGTTGTACAGGGGCCCGTATCGAGGGGCCTGGTACCTCATACTGCCAAAGTACCCCCCACAAGCCTTCCCCGAGAGACATGGTCGAACACCTTCTTCAGAGCTGGTCCACTGTTCTACGACCCCCCAAATAAAACACTCTGTTCCTCCTGAATTTGATCCTCAACTATCCGGTGGCCCATCCTGTCCACAACTCCCTGAATGGATCTTGCTAAGCAGGCTTAGGAGTGTGATCCCCCTGTAGTTGGAACACACCCTATGATCCCCCTTTTTAATAGGGGACCATCGCCCCGATCGGCCAATCCAGGGGAACTTCCCCTGACGTCCACGCTGCAGAGGCACGTCAACGAACACAACCCCTCAACATCCTGAGCCTAAAGGAACTCTGGGCAAATCTCATCCACCCCCAGGATCTTGCCACCAAGTAGGTCCACCTTGGTGACCCAGCACCAAAGATCAGAGAGCCCAACCCAAAGTCCCCAGGCTCTGCATGATTAAAATAAGCTCTTAAATTAAGCTTCTGCTGGCCTTTTATCAGCATGACAGGATGAAAAAGTCACCTATTCTTTTTTCAAACTCTGTCTGAATAGGCCCACATATTTTTAATCATGCTTTGGATTGCTGCAACATCTCTTGTGACCTTTCTGTCTAAAATACTTAGTTCTACTTTACTGCTTTCTAAGTCTTGCCTTTTGATAATATCAGTGTTGCAAGGCTGCTCATTTTCTGTTTTAGGCATGCCAAACGGCCCACTTGGTATTATGCAAATATGTTACACAATGTAGCTATCATACATAAAGTGGGGAAAACGAGATCAGCTCAGGAGCAGTTTTTAATGCGGGACCAAAAAGCAGCCTTTGAAATGCAAACATTACCATGCACAAAAAATTTAAATTTCAGCACACTACAGAAAAGACATAAAAAGTATTTATTTTATTTAAATATCTAGCAGCAACACCAAGCAGCACCATCCACAGTTAGGAAGGATCGCTTACCAATATTATGGTATATCAAGATTTAAAAAAGCTGCTAAACTTTCATGTCATACTGTTTGAATTGCTTTTAATGGTCAAAAGTCCCAGAGAGGCAATCATTTCCTCATGCTATGGGAAGCATAGAGTTAGGCACTCCCCCTTGTATCAATGTACACTGTCAGTGAACTTACATTGTAGATCAGAACCTTCTCTTACAAAGTCTCCAACAAACAGGCTTTAGTGAATGTTTTAAGTTGTTTTGTAATGTAATGTTTTGTAACTATTTAACTGGGAGAACCCAGTATGTGTCTGTAGACAATTACAACTCTACTTTTACGCTTCTACGCTTTACAGATAAAGGCAGATGTACCACAAGGGTCAATTGGTGTGAACATGTCTGTTCAGGGGAATTTAAAGATAGATCTAGGTCCACCCATGGCTATTTCTATGTAGTTCAAATTCAAATGTATAACAAACAAGTAAATTAGTTTGGGTTATTATTTTGTATCAAAAATACCAAGGCACCATGAATCTGCTCTTTAACTTAAGGTTATCATATCATTAAAATCCCATACCAGAATACGATTGATCAACAATGCAGCTGACTAAAAAAATCTTAGGAAAACTAAAATCTAACACCAAACAAGATTTCTAAGCACACAATAGAATGTTTATATGTTTAATATGCTGGTAAAAAATATTTGGTTTGTGTCTGTTATTCTATACATTTGCTGTTTTCTGCACCAAAGTAAAATATATAATTAGACCTAGCATACTAATAAACCCAATTCTGATGTTGATTAAACATTTTAAGACCTCTACATATGAATATATATATTTATATCTATGAGTGTACTGACCCTGGTAATCCTCCTGCTTCCATCACATTGGCCAGCGTCACATCATTTGACCAGACATCATACTGCCATTTCCTGAGGCCCAGCACTCCACACAGAACTCGACCAGTGTGTAGACCCACACGCATGTTAAGGTTGACTTCTGTTGCCTCTGCAACTGACCTGAGGAACCATGCATGTAATAGTTTGGTGAAAAGGTGTCAGAATAAAAGTATTTTTGCTACCATATCAAAACCAATCTGTACATCTTTATATTTGCACAAAGAAGAAGTTACAAGAAAATCCAGTTTTAATGATGAGTTACTGCATTGTTTCACAAATCTTTATTTTCTGAAGCCTTTTTTTCAAAACAATGGAATAGCTGCATCATCCTCCCTAATTTTAAACCTGAACCAACATGGAAATAAAAATGTCCTAATATATGTTTAATGGTTTGTAAAATATTCTTGACAATTTCTTCTTTTCAATGAAAACTAAAAGCTGCCTTGAGTGTCCAGGAATGGGATGTCATGATGAAAATGATAGAAAATGGTTACAGTTTTTTTTGTGTGTGACGAGATGCCAACAATTTGAATACTTTTAAGGAATAACTTGAAACCTCAACAGCTTTTGTCATCTTTTAAAGAAGATTTTCTTTTTGTCCCAAAGCACACTGTAAGTTCTTGCATAAAGATGCATGCATAGACCACATGACACTTCTCTAACTCATCATTCCAGGTTGCTTGTACTGATATTTGAGGTATATCTGCAACAAGTGTTGTTTTATTTAATAGAGCATCCATCTTGTGCAAATGAGCACATGCTTCAATCAAACATCGCATAAAAAATAAAAACAATGTATGAAATCTTAACTTACAGTAAGAAAGCATAACCTATTGATGACCAGTTTTTTTCTCAAAATATATTATCAGCATTCAATGAGGGTAAATAAATACAATTTAGAAATATATTTTACTCTCAGACACGAAATGGCAATGACTTTACCTTGACTCTTTAAATATTTCTAGCACATTGTAAAAACAACTTATTTAGCTTAGTCTCAACTTCTATCGGTCTGTTTGGACCTAATCAATCTTTCAAACTATAAAGTTGATGGGAAAAGTAACACTGCTAATTTTCTTTCTTCAAGAAAGCTTTTTCCTCAAGAATAACAGCAATTCAGAGTTCTAAATTTGCATTCAACTATAAAACCTAGATGAAATGGGTCTTCCCACTCTTTGTGCCTAAAAAGATAGAATCATACATTATCTAAGAGAAAAACTTACGTTATAGTGTCGATCATGTCCAAACCCATTTCGACACAGCAGTGAGCATGGTCAGTCTTGGGTTGAGTCAGCCCTGACACGCAGTAGTAACAATCCCCAAGAATCTTAATCCTGCGACAGTGGTTCTCCTATTAATCAAAAAGAAAGATTGAACAGATAAGTTGTTATCCCTCATCCATTACACAACTATCAATTTTTACATCTCTTATGTCATGTTAAATGGGAGGTATATCTGACTGGGATTTTTGCAAGTTGTTGAAAGGTTTGTTGAGTATTTAAGTCACTGTTCAACATCCTGCACAGCCCTTTAAAGTCCAACTATTTAAAGATGAATTCTTTACCGATCTCCCCTGATTTATTTGAAAGCATTAAATCTGTTACAAGTATGTTTACCTACAGTACATGTGCATAGAAGGACACATAACCTTATTTTTCCTAATTCTTGAGATTAAATCAAGCTAAACTTTTATTGTTTCAGGTACCTTTCTGAGTTGGTATAGGACTTGTTTCACTGTGCAAAATAATATTCTCAAATCCAGTGTCAGTCAGCAAGGTCTTTTTTTTTTTTCGGGTGTTGATACGCACATTTTGTACCAAAATACATTTGACACAGAACTCATCTCCGCCACAGTATAATGGCTGGTTATTGTTTTGGTTTTTATACTTTTTAAATAGAAGAATGTAGCACTTTTTGTCATTTGGACCTTGTGCCAAAGCATTAACTGACTTATGGAGGTCCTGAATTCTCTCCCTGATGTTTTGACTGATTTCTGTTGATTTTCCCCATGATATCACACAAGGAAAAAAAGTGTTTGAGGTGTTGTCCAAAAATATGTTCACAGCGGTTCCTTGACTTAACTCAGATGTTGTGATTTTAACTTTTAGAGCCTTAAAAACCATGACACCTTCATATGTGCTTTCTTAATCCATTTGAAGGCAAAGAAATCTGAACACAAACCTTTGAATTTAAAGAAAGCCATACAAACAAGCTAAAAGATCCCCCACCCACCCACCTATCCACAGTATGTTGTGATTTATATTTTGTACAGCATCCCAACTCATTTGCAAAACACCATTTACATCCAAACTGAATTATTGTTGGCAAATTCACACAATACTGACAGTATCTTAGTGTCCAGGAATATATCAACATAAAATCGCAAAAATATAGCACCATTTTCATATGTATCATTCCAAGAAAACAGTCTTCTTTATTATTTTTTATAAATCCTATCAGCTGACCATGAAGCCAGTGCCATCCTTAGAAATTAAACAGTTTTGACACACTGAGCATTTGTTATTTGCCATATCTGTTAATATATCAAGGTTTCCTTCACATATCTCACCCACTCGCTCCAGCCCACTACAGTGGAGTGAGAAAAGGAAGTGTTGATAGATTTTTCATTTGCTATAAAATAGCTGGTGAAAAGCGAAGGAAAAGCTTTTTTACCGGGGAAGGAAGGAAGATTATAACAAAATGTATCTTTCTTGTTTTACAAACCATTTATTCTAATGCTCTACATTCCTAACTTTCATTGATGCAAAAAGAAAAATACTGCATTATCAACTGATGCTAACATGAAACACAGAACAAGGAAGAAGCCAGTTTAATTTAAAAATGTAAGTTGCTAAATGGCATGAGAAAATAAGAAATGCAATTACTTATATTTGAAAATGGTGAATGTGTTTTGTAAAGTATGTGGCCACTGTTACTGTTATTGAACACTGCATAAATTTACAGACATAGCAAGCATTTCTTCCAAGTTTCCGCAGAGGAGTCCCTTACCTTCAGCACTATCAGCACAGCAGTTATCTATGCTGCTGTATCAAAAGAAAAACACACTGTGTTCTGTTCTCCCCTTTGGGAACTTAGAGGAAATGAACTGCTACCCTCAGCTGGCTCATATTTTTCTTCATTATCATTTATTGAATGCTCCTCCTCCCTGCATAAATGCCTCGGTATTTGCCTTGTTTGCCCTTTCTATTTTTATGTGTGCACAAGACATGGGCCTGTACTAGATTTGATAACTATGCATGATAACCTTAAGTAAGTCTTATCATTGTTTCACTGTATCACAATATTAGCATATATATATATATATATATATATATATATATATATATATATATATATATATATAATTTGATACATGGGTCTAAGTAACAATATAGAATACACACACAAAATGTTTAGTAGTATACCGTAATTCCAAGTAATTATACAGTGTATTACTTCTTCTTGCTGTTCTGCTCGTATAGAGTACTACAAGTATATACATAGAGTAGGGTAACACAAGCATAACAAGTTGATATTAACTGGTTCATTAGTCAGGATATTTACTCTGGTTGCCAGCCTGCACCCAACTGCTTAGTGAGGCAAAATGGTAAATGGACTGGACTTATACAGTGCTTTTCTAATCATGCTGACAACTCAGAGTGCTTTACACTGGAGCCACATTCACACATTCGCACAGACAAACACGGACACATTTATACATTGATATGCAGATAGGTAGGCAACTTGGGATAAAGTGGCTTGACCAGGAGCACATAGACATGTTACAGACAAAAGCTGGAATCAAACCTATAACCCTCTGATTACAAGACAACTACTCTACCTAGCCATCCACAGTTGAAAATTTTGTTGAAAAGACAGAGAAAAACCAAGAAGGCAACACTTTAATGTTGTTTAAACATCATTAAAATGAAAGGTGAAAAGGGAACTACATAAAGATTTATTTCTTTTGTTGAATGTTGTTAAGGTTGAACTGAGCAGAACTTTTAATTTCTGTGAACAAAATTTGACTTCCTGGCCTTTTCAGCATTTAGAAGATATTCACCAACATCTAATGTCAACATCATTGATAACTGCCTCATGCCAAGTATTCTCCACATTGTTTCAAGGTTAGCATAGTATATTATTATAGTCACACCAGTTACTTAATGAAGGTGCTAACACAATGATCTAACAATAAAAGTTGCTCTTTCTATTTTAGTTTTTTTCCTTTCAAATGAAACTGTGAATAAGGGTTACACCACTAAAGCTTTCTTACTATGACCACCCAGACTGCTCACTGTACTGCAGTCACATGACGGTGGTAATCCTGTTTCAGTCTGAATCAGCTTCTAAAGCCTCGCACAGCAGATTAGCAAAGGAAAAGTACAGTGTAGGAGACTCTTTAAGTACAAGGGCTTTCCCTGCTTCCTGTAGCGTCGCCATGCCTCACCAACACACCATCTGTTTCTGCACAACCCCGACCCCAAGTTACCCCAAGGGGAGAAAGGCTGCTCTCTTATAACAACAAAACAAAACAGCAAACGTGAAAAACTTTGCTAAAGAAGAAATATTTAAAAAGTAAACTATTATTAAGAACTATCTAGTTGTTCAGCTAATGTCTTGCAGTTGATTAAACAAGATCTGTTAGAGAAGTGATTGTATCTCAGAGGTGCCTTAAAGCAAATTTAAAACAGAGTAATGTATTTATAGGAAGCGATAATAACAAAAATGATGATTCTGTAAATGCAAAAAATCACACTAAAATAAAAGCTTTGATGTAGTCTAGTTTTAATTTAAAACTTTTAGGATAAATTACAATTTATTTTGCAACTCTAAAAATATGCACTGTTATAAAAACTCTAAAATAGCACATTTTTGGGTTCCAGCCTTTAAAGGACACATCTTGTATACTTTGTATATTTGTGTGGTTTCAAACTGTGGAGCTACCAAAACTGTAACAAAAGTTGAGATGAAATTGAAATCATTCTAACAGTTTAAGCTTACAACCAAACAAAATGAAAAAGTATTTAGCTAAGGTCTTTAGGTGTATGCCTTTACCAGCTTTACACATCTAAAGAGGTACATTTTTGCCTATTCTTTGCAAGATAGGTCAATTTCATTCATAGTGGAGGAAGAGCCTCTGTGAAGGTCCATTTTCAAATCTTGTCACAAATCCCCAATTGGATATTTCTAGCTCATGAGAAATGCTTGAATCTAAACCATTCCATTGTTGACTTTTGTGCGTTTAGCATTACTCTTCTGTTTGGAAGATGAAATTCCACCTAAAGTCTTTTGCAGGCTGTAACAGGTTATTTACAGCGTTGCCTTGTATTTTGTTTTCCATCTATCTTCCTAAAAACTCTGTCCAACTTCACGCATCCCTGCTGAAGAAAACTCACCCCACAGAATGATCCTAGCACCGTGGTTCACTATCAGGATAGTGTGTTCTGGGTGATCAGTTCAGTATATTTTTGCAATACACTTACCATTTGCATGTAAAGCAAAAGTACCATTTGCAACACTTTAACAACAGATTATTCCTCCTGAGCTGTGTATCTCTGCAGCTTCCTATTTACTGTGGGCTTCTTTGATTAATGCTCTATTTGCCTGACCTGTCAGTTTAGATGCAAAGTCATCTCTGTTGGGGGCTTTGCATTTGCGCCATACTCCATCCATTTTGGAATAATGTATTAAACAGGATTCTTTAAGATGTTCAGAATTGGTTGCACTTAATCTTTTTAGGGGTATCAGAATAAGTGGTGAATATACAGTTTTTTTTAATAGATTAGACTATCACTGAGAATGTAATCTGTTTCTTTAACTAAATTCACTACTTGGTAAAAATTATATAGTTAACTCAAACATAGGTTGATGTTTTCAAGTCTTTTTACAGCAGGTAAATCTTCAGAGGCAAGAAACAACCTCTAACAATTCCTTTACTGAAACTCACATGGTTTTCGTGTTAGAAATAGAGCGTCCATCCTGTCTCGTACCCACCAGTGTGCATAATTATGAGTCTTTGTGCTCTACACATGCATGGGCAGCAATCCCATTACCTTAATGGAAACAATGAAGGGTTATGAGGAGGCACCCACGGTAACCTGGTCTCCCTGGTAAAATGAATGTCTGTTCATATCCTCTAATGAAAGGTTATATTTGTAAGCCATCTTTCCACTCTGCTGTTTACTGTTCCAAAGAGTGAGTGACTCACCTTATCCCCTAAAGTGAGACAGATCCATTGCACTGTGAGAGCTGTTTAGTGCTAGTGTAATTTAAAGATCTAAAAAAATCTTTATTAGGTAATAGATCAGGAAATGGACACGTCGACCCAAGAGAAGCTGTTTAACAACAATCCAGATGTAAATTTTATATTCAATCAATTATAATTTATAGTCTTTGGCTTCGAATTTGTTTGTTGAATCTGTATTATACGACTTTTTACATTTAAGGTATGATTTAAACTATTTTAGAACATGTGTAACACTGGATCATAGATACAGTGGTTTGTAAAATTACTCACACACCTTGAACTTTTCCACATTCTTCATGTTAAAACCACAAATTTCAGTGTGTTTTATTGGGATTTTATTTAACACAAAGGCATTAGGTCAACACAAAGTAAAAACATTATGTTTCCAAGTACAAATCTGAAAACGGTGGAACACATTTGTATTTAGACTTTATTTGTCAAATCAACACTATGGAAAAAGAAACACAAAAAAACCTAGCAGTCACAGCTGCTAATGTTTTGGGGTATGTCTGTACTAGTTTGCCCATCCAAACTGTTCTCTATTCTTTCTAAAATAGCTCTGGCTCAGTCAGATATACAGTGAGGAACATAGTATTTGAACAGTCTGTGATCTTGCAAGTTCTCTCCCTAAGAATTTATGGAGGGGTCTGAAATTCACATTGTAGGTACATTTCCACCGTGAGAGACAGCATTTTTTTAAATTTAGGAAATCGCATAGTCTGATTCTTAAAGAATTTATTTGTATTTTATTGTTGCACATAAGTATTTGAACACCTGAGAAATTCAGGGTTAATATTTGGCACAGAAGCCTTCGTTTGCAATTACAGAGGTAAAATGTTTCCTGTAGTTCTTGACCAGGTTTGCACACGCTGCAACAGGGATTTTGGCCCACTCCTCCACACATATATTCTTTAGATCTGTCAGGTTTCGAGGCTGTCGCTGAGCAACACAGAGTTTCAGCTCCCTCCAAAGATTTAGGTCTGGAGACTGGCTGGGCCACTCTAGAACCTTGATATGCTTCTTACGGAGTCACTCTTTGGTTATCCTGGCTGTGTCCTTCGGGTCATTGTCTTGTCCTGGCAGCCGTCTCCTTGTGATTCCAAAAGTCAGGACACACAATCATGGTGAGGCATCCTTTCATTATTATGGCCCTCATCTCTGTAACAGGCTGCCAGAGGACCTCAGGGCCGCAGAGAACATTCATGTTTTTAAGAGCAGGCTAAAGACTCACCATTTTAGCCTAGCTTTTAATTGATTATTACTTATTATAGTGTGTTTCAGTGCTTTGTATGTTTTATTTGCTTATATTTTAACAGAGTTTTTTAGCTATCTTTGCTACTATATGGTTAACTGTTTTTACTATTATATTTATTACTACTTATTTTACTTATATTAGCTCTGGTTATTTTACATTTTTACTTATTCATCCTTCTTCCAGTGTTTCCTCTGTGAGAGCCGTCTGCCTCGGGGGCGGTGTTCGGCTGAGGTGGCCTTGGTGCTCACCAGGTAGTGCTCAAGTGGAGGCGGGGGTCTCTACCTTCCCTCCTCTGGGCGCCCTGTGTCGGTGCCCTGGCTGCTGCAGTGGACCTGCTGCTGTCGGGGCAGACGGTTTTCCTGATGGCGTTTTCTTTACATACATCTGAGCTCAGCCCAGCGCTACCAATGATCTTGCGCGTTTTGGGAAGATGTCTGTTTGTGCATGTGGTTGGATGTGTGCCAGTGTGTGTCTGTGTGTGTCTGGGAAATGGGTTTGGGAAGGGGGAATACCTGTCTTTTTGTTTTTATAATTGTGGGAAGGGATGGGAATCTGGGTTATGTGGGATCATTTTAATCTGTAAAGCACTTTCCATATCCATCTGGTCTTTGGCAAACTTCAGACAGGCCTGGACATGTGATGACTTGAGATGGGGAACCTTCTGTGCAATGCATGATTTTAAACCATGACGGCGTAGTGTTCTACTTCCAGTAACCTTGATTCCTCATCTTTCTTATCATCAGTGATACCCCACGAGGTGAGATCTTGCATGGAGCCCCAGTCCTGACAGTCATCTTTAGCCTCTTCCATTTTCTAACAATTGCTCCAACAGTTAATCTTTTTTTCACCAAGCTGCTTGGCAATTGCCCTGTAGCCCTTTTCAGCTTTGTGGAGGTCTACAATTTTATCTGTGGTGTCTTTTGACAGCTCTTTGGTCTTGCCCATGGTAGTGGTTGGAGTCTGACTGACTGTGGGGTGGACAGGTGTCTTTAACAAGCTCAGACAGGTGCTACTAATTTAGATTAATAGGTGGAGTAGAGGTGGACTTTTTAAAGGCAGAGTAACAGATTTTTGAGGGCCAGAATTCTTGCTGATCGCCAGGTGTTCAAATACGTATGTGCAGCAACAAAATACAAATAATTTTTTTTCAAATCAGACAATTTAATTTCCTGAATAAAAAAAATGCTGTCACTCAAAGTGGAAATGCACCCACAATGTGAATGTCAGACCCCTCCATAATATCTAAGAGTGAGAACTTTCAAAATCACTCTAACACATGAATGTGCCATTGTAATGTGTTAAGTGCTGACTGTATGTTTAGGGCTGTTGTCTTGCTGGAAGGAGAACCTCCACCCCAGTTTCATGTCTTTTGCAGCTTCTAAAAGTTTTTTATTTATTTCCAGGATTCCATGAATTTAGCTCTTAAAAAACCCAAATCCACATTAACAAAAAGAATTATAAACCAAGAAGTAACAAATAGAGGAATGAGCTAAAGCCAGATTAATGGAGATAAACTAGAAAGGATCAGAACACAAATGAAACTAAAGGTTCAAACACCTATGGATCATTACAAATAGATACTGAGTAGTGATGGTCCGTTTGAAGCTGAAGCTCCAGCGCATGTGTCAAAAAAAAACCATTGCTTCAGAAGCACTGTGTTGATGCTTGATTCGTCACGTGATCAATGACGTCTGAAACTCTGCTAGGGCTTCAATGGTTCAAAAAGACCTGAATCACTGGCTCTGTGTTGGAGGAGAGTAGCTAGCACTAGTAACCAAGTGAGTGATCCAGCCACAAGGGGCAATGATTGGCATAGAGGAAGAGCGGGCGACCCATATGCAGAGGCTATATTTCTCGACAAGGCTGTCCCGGATTTGATTCCAGGCTTATTCTTTTATTATTTTCATATGTATGTCAGCCAAAAACAAAACAAAACAAAACAAAACAAAACAAAACAACAACAAAAAAAAAATATATATATATATATATATATAATAAAAACAATTACACACACACACATATATATATATATATATATATATATATATATATATATATATATATATATATATATATATATATGTGTGTATAATTGTTTTTATTTTCTCCAGTATGCTTACAAACATTAAAAAAATCGACAGAAAAGGGACACCAAACAAGGCATGAGTTAAAAAGCTGCATTCCGCAACTTTTACACCTTAATATAATCTTTTTTTCAAAAGTTATGGTGACATTTTATCATCTATTATGTTCATTTTTAGAGTTATCGCCACCTTACAGGGGTCCTTGGTCCTTTTTTCTGCACTATAGAACTTTTGAGCGGCGGTCTGCCGCCGGAAGTACCGACTGAGCTCTGCTTTACGGCAGAGTCATACGGCCTCGCTGTTTAGAGACTGTAGAGATAGCTGATTCACCAAAGAGACCGAAAAATCCCATATCAGAAGAAGCTAGAAAAAGAGAGAGCAAAGACCAGAGTAAATACTGGGCCGGCTTTTCCTCGTTGGAGAGTTTTTTTGGAACGAACGTCATGTACTACGGACGCCGAGTTAGCCGTGCTGCTAATGGATAGGTAAGTAATCAATGATTTTGCCGGGGTTATAGTGTTTGGTCTGGCATGATGTTGTTATACAGTCCTGAGAAAGCTATTTATTCAATGTGTGGAGGTGGATGAACATAGTTAGCACGGTATGCCTTACAGTAGTAATGTGAATTACACAACCGAGTTGATCTTCGTTAGCCATCTAGAGGCTAATGTGATGCTAACGTGTAAGACTCGGGTCTGTAGATAAAGCAGCAAACTCCGGCGTAGTTGCTGTATTTCAGTATATAAGTCAAACTTTTTTCTTTTGGTTTTGTCAAGCTAGTAATTTATATTTTTGTTGTTTGATTTTTTTTCCTAAAAACACCTAAAGATGTAGGCTGATTCTAGTTTTGGGAGGTGTTTGCTACATGGCGCTTAGACGTTCTCTGTATCTTCCCCCTGTCTTTCCAATTACCCCGACCTTCCCCACAAACTGAATACCTAGCTGGGAGATCTTACTCTAAATTACCCCGACCTTGAATTGCGAACTGAAACAGCGCTTGTTTGTTGTTTGGGCAAGTGATTTGGAGAGCAGCCACTGAAACATGCCTCTTACGAGCGACAGAGAGATTCGATTTTACTGCAGTGATGTTGTGCCGCAAGCCTGAAGAGGGCAACAGAGAGCAAATATCATGAAAGTTGCAGAGTATGGCTTTAAGGACTGTTTATTCATCAATTGTCAAGATTCAAGTTGGTGTCCATACTAAAGGCCACTAGATGTCATCCAAGAGGACTGTGTTTAGAAAGCTTTGAGTAATGAACTGTTTATTTTTGATACAAGCTTCAGAAAGCTTCATTTGACCATCACTAATACTTAGGCTGTATTATATGATGTGCTTAAAAACAAAAATCTAAGCTTGGACTCAACATATTCCATACATCCGATAAAAGTGTAGCACAAGGGTCTACAACTTTCGTCCTCAAGGACCAATGTCCAGCCATGCACCTTTAAATGTGTCCCTGGTCCAACACAACTGAATCAAATAGCTGAATTACCTCCTCATTATGCAGTCAAGTTCTCTAGATTCTTGCTAATGGCCTGATTATTTGACACAAGTGTGTGGAAGCAGAGGCGTATCTAGTAGTTGCAGGACACCAGCCCTTGAGGGCTGGTGTCCTGCAATAAAAAAAATTATTAAAACAATCTCAGTCTCTTTTATTTCACTGTAGTTTTGAATATATCAAAATGGCAGGGTTATTTTAAAAGTAATAAATATAAAAGTCATATAAAATATTCAAGCGGTTCTTTTCCAGAAATAAGAAATATAAGGTCAACTTTCTCATTTCACACTTTTTCACTGTAAGCTCATGACATAAACTTACTTTTGAAAATAATTGGACGCTATGTTACCTGAAAATGTTACAATGGTGTGTCAGTTGCTCTGAGTCAAATGGAAAAGCTGGTCCAGGTCATTTTGGGCTAAATTTGCTTTGTGTAAAGGACAATGTAAGCTCAGATTGCCTTACACTACAATTACGGCAGCAGAAACCATTGTCAGGGTGCTTTTTCTTAGAGGCATTTATCCTACTTACTCTGCTGTCAAGCATCCAAGCTGGCTTATTTCTTTTGGGTTTTGCTTCAGTCTACAGTTTTAAGTACACAGACGTCAGAGGGGAAACAGCAGGATTGGTGAATAAACCTTGCATCTGCTCATGAGACAAAGCAAGACAGGAATATTTGGCTGTTCACAAGCCCAGGTTTTGTTTTCTGCAAGGCAGCTGTCACCATGTGGACAGTGAATACTTCCTGTTCTCAAGTTAAGGGTAATAAAACTACAGTTAAAACCAGATATTTAAATACACAAGTTTTTTTCACTGTCACTAAGATACAATTTAGACTAAACCTTTCCTTTTTAAGAGTTAGTTTGAAATACCATATTATTACAGGAAGTGTTTAGTCTATTTTAGATTGTAAGGAAAAAAGGTTATGTGTCAATTTATACAATGTATGTACCTATATATGCGGTTTCGGCTAGGTATCTGCTACATTAACCTAGCAGACTTATGTAGTCTTCATATAAAGGTACTCACCTTTATGCTGTTTTTGTTTAATTAATAAACTAATTACTAAAGCACTTTTTTTTTGTCCTGATAGTCTTACCTCAAACAACTCTTCCAATTAATTCTGTATACTTTGCCAATATTCTTATTAGAGTAATCTTTTCTGAAGTAAAAACAGGTTTTACTTTAGATCCTGATGAAGTATCTAAAATGCAGCATGCTTATTGAGAAATATTCCGTGAGCTTTCACAGTCGTATATGAGGGAACTAAAACAAATCTCTCACTTGTGAAGAAAGTGAGAGACAGTAGATAAATCCATCATTGAGCCGTTCTAAAAATGGAAACATGAAAAGCAAAGAGAGTGCAGAGAACCACGGGGCTTAAAAGACACAGTTGAAGGAAGTAGGCTGCTGCATGTCAATCAAAAAGCTGAGAAACAAGGAGCGGAGGAGTCTGAAAGCTGTGATGCAGGGAGGTGTTGCAAGAGGAGAGAAAAGAGGGACAAGAATAAAAAGCTTTGTGAAACTCCGCCAGGGAAACATCAATGGTATACTGTGTGCACAAACACACCAAGGCTCGCATAGTACAGAGCTATTAATGTTACACAGCACAACAACAACCATAAATTCATCATAATCCTTTCCCAGCAGAAGCTCTGGAAACTGGACAGACTGTTAGAAATGGAACCAATTAGAAGTATCTATAGAGAGATGCGGTGGTCTCATAAAAAACAGTTGGTGCATAAAATTACATTTATGTCTTTAAAATAAATGTTTCACATCCTCTAATGATATAAAAGTGAATTTCTATATAACTGTTTACTTCATAAATGTCCACAAAAAGTAGACTTTCTTTTGTCTTTTTTATCTTAATACTACTGTCACACCTTTCCTTGTACTGCCATCTTGCTGTGAACAAAACGCCAGAGTATTTTAAAACACGCTTTAAGTGAGCCTAAATATGAATGAATGAAGCACATTTTATGAAACCTTAGGGCCTGCTGTGTATATGAACTATCTCTTGTGTGATGTGCCTCCACAGCATCTTAATAAATCAGAATATCTTTCAAGTCAGAATGTAAAACATTGATATAGATTGTTGTTCTGGACAGTGTTGCAGTTCAAGCATTTTTTTCTTTTAATTTTCATGATGATGGCTTATAGCTACAGAAATGTTAAAATGTAGTTTCACAGGGAATAGAAATAACACATAAGGCCATTATACGAAAGCAATTTAATGGAGAAGTGTCAGCCCTCAACAAAGTATGTTCAAGTAAAGTGTATCCACTCAATACATGGGGGCTCCTTTTACAAACACTTGAAATATTTTACACTGTGTGTACTGAACCTTTAAAACACATACGTTTTATTTTCTGAATTAAAATCCTAAAGTAAAATTGTTCTAATTTACCTGAATGTAGTATGTATATTGGGATGAAATGTATACATTTTACAGTAAGTGTTTTTCAATGACAGAGTAAGCTACTTCTGCTAGCTTGTTTATGAGAGCTGCCTGAATAATTAACAAATTATTAGCTAAATTATTCAGAAAAAAAGCAATGTCAGCAAAGTCAAGCATTCAACATGAATTATTTCTGACAGAGCAACTGCTGAGTGCAATGTGAAATTAAATGACATTATGGTATTAATCAACAGATCTCAAATATTTATTGCTGTTAAAGGATAGCAAATTACTTACATTTCATATGTTAGAGTATAAGTTATATGACAAGGCAACTCTAGATTGCCGTTTACTAAAAATCATGTATTTCAATTATCTAAATGCAAGGTAGAAATGCGATAGTGGGTAAAACATGAATGCATTAAACGAGCTAAACAAATTAATCACTTCTCCAGAGCCATGTAAGTATGAAATACAATTTTCTCAATGGAACTTCTCCTGAGGCAATTTTTTTATTTGTATGGCACACTTTCAACAACAAGGTGATTCCTTTAATGCTGTTTCCATACAGACAATGTTTCCATACAGACAATGTCAAAAGTAGTGCTGTCATGAGATAAAAAAAAACTTTGAGAGACATTAATTGTGATCTGTTATTATTTAATCTAATTAATCTCTTTTTTAATCTCCATTTATAATTGCTGAGAAAAGCCCTCATCTTGAGGTATTTTCTATTAAATTCATTACATTATTGTGGTACAACAAAAGTTTGATACATGTAATAAAAAAAACTGGCTTTATTAAGTCATTTATTGTATTTAACAGACTTGAACAGATGCAGTCCCAGCCATTTACATTCTGCTGTTTTTGTGACTAGTCCCAAGTGGCGCCTGCAACCTTCTGCTTTGAGCATGCGTGATTCATTAGCGTTCTGGACGCAGTGAGGTAAATATCTTCTCTGAGTCCAACTTTGTTACGGGTTAAAACAACACATAATATGCGCATTATTTTTGATACCGATGGCTTGCCATACCGGTGGACTTGGGCGGCCAGGTGTAGCTGCAGTGTGCGGTCCAGACTGGTTGCCCGCTGCTTGGTGAGAAGAGTAACAGCGTTACATGCTTCACCCAAAAATTTCCAATAACACCATAAAAATTTGCTACATTTGCCGCTAGTTGTTTTGTTTTTGTTTAAAAGAATTGCTAGAGCGGTCTAAAAACTTGCCAAATATAGCAAAGTTGGCAACACTGTCGCCAACTCACTGTTCCTCCTCACCTCGCCCTTCCCAGCCATAGAAGCAAGACATCTTCTGATGAGTTTACAGCCAACCGACGTCCACTTTAGGTTGTGGTTAACCGCGAACAACTCAAGCACAAGAGGCCCAGTGCATAAAATTGGTTTTATTTAAAGGGAACTCGCATGCAGAAACTATAAAACTAAAGATTAAAAATTAGATTAACGCGATTAAAAAACATAGCGCGTTAAAGTGTAACTGAACCCCCTGAAAAAGCATAACCCCTCCCCCAGACAACATTTAAAAAATTCTACAAAGTGGGCGGTGCCAGGAAGAACAGAGGGGTATGGCCAAGTGTTGAGGTAAAGTGGAGGGGGGAATGTGGGGGTGTGTTCTGGAGGACAATGACAGCTCGCTTAATGTGACACTGAAACATCGACAGTGACCAAAGCGAGGTTGGCAGTTTTGCGACTGATCGATCTGATCAACATTCATCTGTTTTGAACGTTAGCCTATGTTAGCACTACCACTCTGAGACTGGACTCCTCCTATCTCCCTCTGCCTCAGCAGCACCGAGCTCGGCCGTCACTGGCTTGGCACCCTGAACGAGCGGATCTCCTCCGTCGTCACCGGAGATGGAGGAGTAGAGGGAGGCTTTATGGAGCTCAGCGGCCGCGAGCCGTATCAATTCGAGCCGCTGGCTCGGGGCGCTGAGTCAGTGCTGCCCGAGGTTGCCGCTGCTGCTGAGGGAGAGAGAGACCGGAGGAGTCCAGTCTCTGAATGGTAATGCTAACATAGGCTAACGTTCAAAACAGGGGGCGGTATGTCTGATAGTTTTATGCCCAAACCCACGGGGCGTGTCTGTGAGACCATGGCTGCTGTAACGCAGTCAATGCCTGTGACGTAGAGATGTACCGCTCTCCACCAATCACAAAATTCAAATGCAGTAGCCACAGTTCAACCCTAAGAGGGCAGCACTAAGATGTTTTTTAGACCAAAAAGTGTAGCATTACACAAGTTTACACCAAAATGTAAAATAATCCCCAGAAACTGAAAGACTGCATTGGTAAAGACCCATTTATACAGTTTAGAAGCAAAAAAAAAGTTGTTTTGGGGTTTAGTTATGGCTGTAATTACAGCGTCATTTCTTGGGTGTCTTGGTGAGTTAGTGAGAATGTATGTGTTTAAGAGGGAGGGAACGTATGACTGTGTCTGCATGTCTTTGTCTGCCTGTCAGGTTGGGTCTTGGGCTGCCCTCTCGCCTGGCGCACCTCAGGCCTTACATTTTATCGGGGGCCTATTTCCCCTCCGTCACTCCCCACCGGTGACGGATGCCCCTGCCTACTGGAGCGTCGATGGTCAATCCGGTTCGGACCTGGTGCGTGCCTGGCTGGGCCTGGGGGGACCTGTGTGTCGGTTGGCTGATGCGCTGGGCCGACATCTTCCTTTGGTTGGTTGGGGCACCTCTTTTAGGGGTGCCAGGTTCGGGATTTTTGGGTGGTGCCTGCTCGGTGGCTCGGCGGGATACGGATCCAGCATCTCTGCTCGTTCAATCACTTGTTCTGTGCGCACCGTGCGTGGTCGGTTTATTGGCGGGTTGGACCAGCCCTGGCCTTTGTTGGATGCCTGGTCTCGGCGCTCTGCGTTGCGTGGGATCAGGACTCGGGAGCTGGTACAACTTGGTGTCCAGGTGCTGGCTGTGCTCGGCCTGGGGATGCCGTCCGTCCATTGCGGCTATCGTTGGGGCGCCCTGACGTGGGGCAGGGGTGGGGCGCTGGGATGTTGGCGGTGGGGATTGGCCCGGGGTGGTGGTGGCGCGTGGCGGCCGGCCGCGGCCCCTGCAGTGCCGGGGGCCCCTCGTCGACCAGTCCCTTGTCAGGTCCCTGCTGGGGGGTGGGGCGCCCCTGGGCCCCGGCTCTCCCGGTCCATGGACCGGCCCGCCCTGGCGCGGCTGGTTGCCGCCGGGGCCCATGAGCTCTTCACTGCTGCCCCCCGGGCCCCTGCATAGTAGCCGCTGGACGTTCCCCTGGGGTTCTCCTTTGCTCCTCTCTTGGGGGATGCGGTCGGCCCCGCCCGGGTCCGCCTGGGGCTCTGGGGGTCCTTTGGACGTCTTGGCTCCGATCTCCTTCTGCATCGATTCCTGGGAGACGGATTGATGCCTGCTCACACCAGCTACCGAACACGCTTATGGAGAAACCTTATATGCACCAGCATGCTCACACATAGATGTGGGGTCTCTGGTGTTTACAGATATATTCTTGGGCTGAGGTTATCATTACTAGACCTTGATTAATCGGTACCATGAGTTTTTCTGTGACATTGTTGTTGTATTTTTATATCGATTTTTGTGTGATGTGGTTGTTTAGTTTTTAGTTCACGATGTTTGGTTTGTTTTGTCGATGTTCCTTTTTCCTTTTTTTGTTTTGCTTTGTTTTTTTCCCTCTCTCTGCCGTCCTGTGGGTATGGAGGCAGACTTCAATGTTTTCCTGTGTTTTCTTTGTTCCCCTTCCTCTCTTGTATTTTCAACTGACCCTCTCTCATGACTTTTTGTTTCCTACCTCTCTTCTTCATCTTCTTTCTTTTTTCCCCTTAATCTTCCGTCTCCGGGTCCATAACATCAGGAAATAAAACCCCCAGCAATTCATAATAAAAATTTTTCACACATATATCAAGTGGAGTGCTATAGCAAAAACTGTACTGCTCCACTTGTGAAAGTAAATCTGTTGGGCTTCTACTTGGTACTCAGACACCAATTCTGAGCTCCACACTGCCAAACAGGACAAAAAAAAAGTATGGCTGTAATTAATTGATCGCAATTAACGCGATAATTTGACGCCCCTAGTCAAAAGTGATCATTATTGCTAAAACTGCTTAAGTTAGGTTTTGCAGTGCTCAAGTGAAAGGTAACCATATACTTTAAGATCCAAATGTAGGCTGCTACAAGCTGCAGAACCAAGGTAATATTTACTCCTGTAGAATGTATTATAAATATTGAATTAACACTTTTTAAGCGTCAAGGTGTGTGCAGTTAAAAATCTTATATTAACACATAAGCTATGTCTGTGTTTGGCTTGGTAATGACCCTTTGTCAGTGTAGTCAGCTGTCAGTCCAAATGTGTACATACATTCATTATTATTTCCTCTTCTGTCTTCCTACTCTTGGACTTTGTAGTGATTTCAGTAAAAGCAACAACATATACTTAACTGACTTCAAAAGTATTTCAGCAAGAGAAAGACAAGTCCAAGTGGGATGAGATCAAAGTAACAACAGGTTTCACTGACTTGCAACAAGAGCACTCAACAGTATAAGAGCTCCAGTGAAACATTTGCAATGCCTCATAAAGACAATACGTTTCTTTATCAAATTGTGGTAACCAGACATAAACAAGTAAGCAGCACATTAGTGAACAGGGTTTAGACTGTACCATTTAGAATTTACAGCTATAGTTATTCTAATGTATTTGTTTTTATTATTTTATTATTAAGTTCTTGCCTTTGAGTTGTTGTTTCAGAAAATCCCATTCAGTGAGAGTCTGAGTAAAAAAAACACATTTTGTATGTAACAATCAACCATATTGATTCACACATCTTATATCTCTTTGAGGTTCCTTTCATGATAACCTAGTAACATTATTCCCCAAAAACAAGCAGGTATTTTTTTTTTACTTCCTAAAAAGCTGCACCTTTGAATATATATTGCTTTTGTCTGTCAGCAATGAATAAACATCCTACTATTTAAACTACCACACAGATTAAAATGCTTTTGAGGGATTTAAAAGTGTAGCTTGTGTAAACTTTAATCATGTTATATCATACCAGTTAAATATTGGACAAATGAAGCCAGTTCAAAGATTTACATTCTCTGAACTGTAAATTAAACATGTGCATGCTGACAGCCACACAGACATACACATAGTCCCTACTTCCTCGTTCTTGTCAAGAGCAGAAAGCAAGAAATTCTAAGTTCTCTATCTGCACTAACGTACCATGCAAAATCTTTACATTTCTTGAAAGCTGTTACTTTTTTATAACATTATACACAGAAACTTTATTGTAATTTACTGTGATTTTAAGTAATGAGGTAACAGGTTTTAAGGACAGGAAGGATTGGATAGATGGAAGTCTGGACAGAGCCAATGAACTGAACATATTCTTCAACAGGTTCAGTTCAGGAACTAGCTCAGCATCCACCTCTCCTGTTCCCAGCCAAACAGACATCCCACTCTCCTCTGATCAACAGTTTCCCTGTTACACCTCGGATGTTTTATCCTTCACCTCAGCCATGGACTCTTCTGATTCCACAAGTTTGACTTCAACAAAGTCAGGAGGTGCTGCTACCCCCTTTGCCTCCCCCTCCCACTTGTCTGTCTCCAAAAGTCAGGTGAAGAGGCAGCTGGAGAAACTGAACCGGAACAAGGCTGCAGGTCCAGATGGTGTCAGCCCCAGAGTCCTGAAGGCCTGTGCAGAGCAGCTCTGTGGGATTCTGCAGCACATCTTCAACCTTAGCCTAACTCAGGAGAAGGTTCCAGTGTTGTGGAAGACATCCTGCCTTGTTCCAGTACCAAAGAGAACTCACCCATCAGTCATCAATGACTATAGACCCGTTGCCCTGACATCCCACATCATGAAGGTCCTGGAGAGACTCCTGTTGGCCCCCCTGAGTAAGCAAACAAGAACATATCAGGACCCACTGCAGTTTGCTTATCGCTGTGGAGTTGGAGTTGAAGATGCCATCATCCACCTACTTAAACCAACACACTGTCATCTGGACAAAGCAGGCAGCACTGTGAGGATCATGTTCTTTGATTTCTCTAGTGCATTTAACACAATTCAGCCTGATTTGCTTTGTCAGAAACTCCTGAAGACACAGGTGGAGCCCTCAACAATCGCCTGGATCAATGACTACCTGACAAACAGACCACAGTTTGTGAGACTGAAGAATTGTGTGTCAAACCAGGTGGTCAGTAGCACAGGAGCACCACAGGGGACCGTACTCTCACCATTCCTTTTCACTCTGTACACCTCAGACTTCCAGTACAAATCAGAGACGTGTCACCTGCAGAAATACTCCGATGACTCTGCAATTGTCGGGTGTATCAGAGATGGACAAGAAGCTGAATACAGAGAGCTGGTGGACCGCTTTGTGACATGGTGTGGAAACAATCGTCTCACCTTGAATGTGAACAAAACAAAGGAGATGATTGTAGATTTCAGAAGAAACAGGGATAAGTCAAACACTGTTTCCATCATGGGAGAAGAAGTGGAGGTGGTTGAGGAATATAAATACCTCGGAGTTCACCTTGACAACAGACTGGACTGGAGGCTCAACAGTGAAGCCGTCTACAAGAAGGGACAGAGCAGACTGTACTTCTTGAGGAAGCTTAGGTCCTTCAAGGTTTGCAGCAAGATGCTGCAAATCTTCTACAAGTCTGTTGTGGAGAGTGTAATCTCTTCAGCCGTCATCTGTTGGGGTAGCAGCATCAGAGCCAGGGATTTAAAAAGGCTAAACAACCTGATAAAGAAGGCTGGTTCTGTTCTTGGGACAACTGTGGAAAATCTGGAGATGATAATGCAAAGAAGGATTCTTCATAAAATCAAAAAAATTATGGACAACCCTGAGCATCCTCTTCATGAGACAGTCATACAACAACAGAGCGTCTTCAGTCGGAGGCTTCTTCAGTTTCGCTGCAATACAGACCGCTACAGGAAATCCTTCCTGCCCACAGCCATTATCATCTACAACAACTGCTTAAAGAATTAATTATATGAGCTATACCAACACTTAATTTCCCTCTGGGATCAATAAAGTATTTTTGAATTTTGAATTGAATTGAATTGAACACAGAGGAGCCCATATATGTCAAGTGGACAGAGCATGATGCATGCTTTTGAAATGCTTTACAAAAGAAAATCTGTATGTAAATACTGTATGTGGGCATTAGGATTCAGTCCCCATTCCTTTGATAAGTCTAATTGAATTCTAGTGAAGCTAATTGGTTTCAGGAGTCAAAATTATTTAGTCAGCAAAGATTTGATGAGGATATTGCTTCAAAATGACCAAGAAACACATAAAAGAGGTCATGAGAAAAATTGTAGGAAAGCTTAAAGTGTTATTAAGTTGGAAAACAATAGAGCAAGCTTCGAAAATGTCACAGAGCAACATTCAATCCAAACTACAAAAACAAGAGAACTATGGCACAACACAAAAAATCTAAATCAAAGTAAACCATCCATCAATTTTCTTCCGCTTATCCAGGGTCGGGTCGTGGGAGCAGCAGCTTAAGCAAAGAGACCCAGACTTCCCTCTCCCCAGCCACTTGGGCAAGCTCCTCGGGAGGAATCCCAAGGTGCCTTCAGGCCAGCCGAGAAACGTAGTCCCTCCAGCTTGTCCTCGGTCTTCCCCAGGGCCTCCTCCCAGTGGGACGTGCCCGAAACAACTCACCAGGGAGGCGTCCAGGAGGCATTCTGACCAGATGCCCGAGCCACCTCAACTGACTCCTCTCGATGTGGAAGAGCAGCGGCTCTACTCTGAACCCCCTCCGGATGACTGAGCTTCTCACCCTATCTCTAAGGGAGAGCCCAGACACTCTGCGGGGGAAACTCATTTCAGCCGCTTCTATCCGTGATCTCGTTCTTTCGGTCACCACCCAGAGTTCGTGACCATAGATGAGGGTAGGAACGTAGATCGACCGGTAAATCGAGCTCTCTCTTCACCACGACAGACCGGTACAGTGCCCGCATAACTGCAGATGCCCTACCAATCCGTCTATCGATCTCCCGCTTCATTTCTTCCTCATTCGTGAACAAGACCCACAGATACTTAAACTCCTCCACTTGGGGAAGGGCCTCATCCCCAACCTGGAGAAGGCACCCCACCCTTTTCCGGCTCAAGACCATGGTCTCGGATTTGGAGGTGCTGATTCTCCAGCAAAAGCCATAGATCACGTTCCGATGAAGCCAACAGGACCACGTCATCTGCAAAAAGCAGAGACCCGATTGTGTGGCCAACAAAACGTATCCCCTCAACACCTTGGTTGCGCCTAGAAATCCCGTCCATAAAAGTTATGAACAGGATCGTGACAAATGGCAACCTTGGCGGAGTCCAACTCTCACCGGAAACAAACCCGACTTACTGCCGGCAATGTGAACCAAACTCTGGCACCGGTCGTACAGGGACCTAACAGCCCATATCAAGGGGCCCGGTACTCCATACTCCCGGAGTACCCCCCACAGGGCTCCTCGAGGGGCACGGTCGAACGCCTTCTCCAAGTCCACAAAACACATGTTGACCGGTTGGACGAACTCCCACGCACCCTCCAGGACCCTGCTGAGGGTGTAGAGCTGGTCCAGTGTTTCACGGCCAGGACCAAAACAGCATTGTTCCTACTGGATGCGAGGTTCGACTATCCGTCGGACCCTCCTCTCCAGAACCCCTGAACAGACCTCACCAGGGAGGCTCAGAAGTAGACCAAGCCAGGAAAAGAGAGCATTTATTATAGAAGAATATAAGAAGCTCATGGTAACTCTGAGGGAGCTGCAGAGATTCAAAGTTCAGGTGGTAGAATGTGTTTTGAAACGGACTATTTGTTATGCCCTCCAGTAAAACCCAAAAAGCCACTCTTGAAGGAAAGCGAAGAGACACTTCTCATTACCACAAGCCTTGTTGGGAATGCAACAGTTGTGGAAAAAGGTGCTCAGATCAGATACAACCTTTTGGCCCAAACATAATATCCAATGTTTGGCAGACAGCTAAAATCGAACATCTAGTGTAAAAATGGTGGTGACAGTATTCCTGTGGGGGATACTTTCCTTCACCAGTAACATCAGAAACTGGTCAGAGGTTATGGGAAATTTGATGGCACTAAATACATGGCAATACTGGAAGATATTATTAGAGGCTGCAAAAGACTTGAGAATGGGGCAATAGTTTAGATTAGAGCATATTTATTTGTTAGAGAAGCCCAGTCAAAGTTTTAAATTGCCAAGAATCTGGGTATGGAAAAGCTTATTAAAACAAGTGCAAGGCATAGAAATGCCACACTTGGACTGAAGGGGAAATTGACGCGTAGCGCATTCAGTCCTAATTAGTTAAGAGCTGGCAGAGACAACATCAGAGCCTGAAGAGGTGTCAATAATGAACCTGTACTCTCAGGTGGCAGGAAAACATGTCAAAATACAAGCTAATGAAACCTTGTGTGTCACTTTTCTAACAAGAAAATGTGACTTTGGAAGAAATTAGAATTATGGTTTAGACAACAATTTTAGTATTTTCACCCTATGCCAGGAAGATAAGAAGAAGAAGGTGGAGGATTTGTGTTAAGTCATTCTGAATCACACAAATATTTATCAAGATTGGATGTGGAGATTGTGTCAATTTTAGAAAGAAAAATGTAAAAAAATTACTTGCCATCATTGCTTACAAGGTGAGTGATGCTGCAGTTGGACTCAGGGCAAGCGTTCAGATAAAGCCTAGCTTCGATTCATTAAGGTTAAAAAATTTAGAGAGAGTGGAGAAGAAGAGACTTGGTCTGCTACATCAACAGCACTACAGGAGAACACTGTGTTCCTGGCCCGCTTCCCATGCAGCTTGACAAGTCCAAAGAGTGGACAGGTGGTGTGGGGATGGTGCTGGAATGATACCATGAGATGATGCCCAATGGCCATGTGGCATCGCCCGCTCTTCGTATGCGACAAAAAGGGAGTTTGTGTGCCCAAAGTGACCACTATGAGTCACTGGAATTGCCACTTCCTGCCAAAGTGGATAAGAATGAGTGTGACTTTGGGTCGGGGCAAATTTAATAGCTGGGGACAAGCCTTCAGGGTACTATAACGCTCTAAGCTAGCTGCCAAGAGCAGAATAATGCCATCTAATCAGTTGCGCAACTAGTAGTATCAAAACAACTTGGAAATCCAGTTCTAACGATGCAACTGCCACTTTTCAGTTTTAAAAATAAAAGGGAAAAATTTGACCTTAAAGATAAAAAACTGCAGCATGCAGAAACCAAAATAGAGGAAGATCAAATGGTTTTCATTGGACCACAAGAAACAGCAAATAGTAACAATCATGAAACAATTTATTCAGAATTATTACAAAGGTGATGACAATAACAACTGACAAAAAAACGCCTGGCTTATTTTTAGCCAGTCCTCAATTAGTGCATGTAAACAAACAAGATAAAAATAGAAAATCCCGACAGGGCCAATGAAAACCCTTTATAAAAGTAAAAAAAGGCTTGTTGCAATCCTGCAGTTTAATGGAATTTACAGAGCCATGTAAACTGCAAGTTGTGGAAACTTCATAAATAAATTTAATTCTATTAAAAATAAAATCATTGGCATCCTCCCAAACATGATTACTTCTTCCTCATTAAATGAGGCAGCATCGGAAAGAACTGTAGAACCTCAGTTGTGCTTAGGCTGTTTTGATTCAGTCGAGCTTTCGGAATTATCAAAAATATTAGCCTCATCTAAACCTTCAACTTGTATGTTGGACCCAATCCCAACCAAATTATTTAAAGAAGTGTTCCATTTGGTTCCTGGCCCCATTTTGGATATGATTAATCTATCCTTAGTAAACGGATACGTACCACAAGAATTTAAAATAGCTGTAATTAAACATTTACTCAAGAAACCTTCCCTTGATCAAGATGACTTAGTGAATTAGATCTCAGTGCTGCTTTTGACAGTCAATCATAATATTCTCTTAGAAAGGCTTGAAGAGATATTTGTCTGACAGATTCCAGTTTGTTCATCTAAATGATAAATCTTCTTCACTCTCAAGGGTTACTTGTGGAGTTCCACAGGGTTCTGTGCTTGGACCAATTCTGTTCACCATATATATGCTTCCAATTGGTAGAATCATTAGACAGCATGGGACAAATTTCCACAGCTATGCCGATGATACACAACTATATTTATCCATAAATCCTGATGAACCCAGTCAGTTAGGTAGATTACAGGCATGTCTGGAAGACATAAAAACATGGATGAATCTAAACTTTTTGCTTTTAACTTCTGACAAGACAGAAGTTGCTGTCTTTGAACCAGAAGTTCTTAAACAGAAACTGATTAGTCAATCACTTCATCTGGATGGCATTAAATTGGCCCCCAGTAATAACGTAAAGAACCTCGGCGTTATTTTTGACCAAGACTTGACATTTAAATCCCATATTAAACAGGTTTCTAGGATATCTTTCTTTCACCTCCTGAATATTGCTAAAATTAGAAACATCCTGTCCAGGAGTGATGCTGAGAAACTAGTCCATGCATTTGTTACCTCAAGGCTGGACTACTGTAATTCTTTACTATCAGGAAGTCAACAAAATGCCATTAAAAGCCTTTAGTTGATCCAAAATGCGGCAGCAAGAGTTCTGATGAATATTAAAAAGAGAGATCACATTTCTCCTGTTTTAGCTTTCCTTCATTGGCTCCCTGTTAAATCCAGAATAGAATTTAAGATCCTTCTTCTTACATACAAAGCCCTTAATAATCAAGCTCCATCATACATCAGAGATCTAATTGTTTCATATGTTCCCAATAGAGCACTTCGCTCTCAGACTGCAGGTTTACTTGTAGTTCCTAGGATTTCTAAAAGTAGAATGGGAGGCAGATATTTTAGTTATCAGGCTCCTCTCCTGTGGAACCAGCTCCCAGCTTTAGTCCGTGAGGCAGACACTCTGTTTACTTTTAAGGCCAGGCTTAAAACTTTCCTTTTTGATAAAGCTTATAGTTAGAGTGGCTTAGGTCATCCTGAGCTAGCTCTGTAGTTATGCTGCTATAGGCTTAGACTGCTGGAGGACAGACTTACCAATTTTCTTCACTCTGCTACTTCCTTTTCTACTACTACTCTCCAGTTGTATTACAGTACATTCTGTTATTTCGACTGTTAACTTTGTGTTCTCTCAGTGTTTTTCTCTCCATAGAAGATATACCTGGTCTGGTATCCTGCTTGGCTGGAATGACCTGTTGGACGGGGGGCATCGACTGGGATGATCCTCCCAGTAACTGAACATCCACTGTGTCCTGTTATCAACTTTCTGTAACATCGAAAGTACTCTTATATCAGATCTTCTGTTCCTTCTGTGTCTCTGCTCTGTCTTCTCAAAACCCCAGACGGTCGTGGCAGATGGCCGCTCCTAGTTTTTCCTCTCCACTGTCGCTACATGCTTGCTGAGTATGAGGGATTGCTGAAGGATTGCTGTGGTTGGAAAGTCTGCCCAACCTCACGCCAATGACTGACGCAATCTGCTGGGATTCCTTAAATAGGAAACTTTTTAACTGATTGGAATGTTTGTATAAATGTATTGAAATGACTTCTTGTTAAGTGCCTTGAGATGACATCTGTTGTGAATTGGCGCTATATAAATAAACTGAATTGAATTGAATTGAAATTGAATTGAAACACATGGATGCTGTCCATGTGTTTCTTTCTCGTGACAAATTCACATCTCATACAACAGGGTAAATTTAAAATGATGAGATACACTGTTCTGTTCTATTAAAAGTGCTACGGTGGATAATAATTAACAAGAATAGTAAAATAAAAGAAATAAAATGTTTAAAAAGTCAAGTGAGTTGTCAACCCTGACCCATAACCTGCAGAGTGAATTATTAACAGATGGGATAGCTGAAATCTTTTCCACATCTATACCAAGAGCAACTGGAGATGAGTACAGCTCATCTCCCCTGGAATCCCATCTATTCAGTTCATTCACACAACAAGAGAGGAGGCAAGCTTTAGCTGTGGGTAAATCTGGCTGAGATTAAAGAGGTCTGTCAACTCTTCCTCAAATGAAGCACTGGATAATCATATTAAGCATCATATGGGCTTCCAATATTAACTGTGACATCATGCTAAGCTACAGGAGTTTGCCAATAGCTTTTGGCCAAAGAGATCCACAAGCACACACATACACACACACGCATACACACACACTGCTGTGTCAGAGTTTGGACAAAGCACTTTTTGCACAGAGAGTGTTGCTTTGAATGCCAAAAGTGGCTATAATTGAAGGAATATGGCTTCAAGGAAGGGAGACAGGCTCACCGTGGCAAGCTCATCAAACTTTCCAAACAGCTCATTTAGCAGCTTAACCAGTTCCTGAGCTGTGCACTGAGAGGCCAGGCTGGTGAAACCAACAATATCTGCAAAAAGGATGCTGCAACAGAGAAACAGAAGAAAAAAAATAAGTTAGTGTTGGTTAATTATAATAGCATATTTCAGTTTTCTAAGGAAGCCAACCACTGTTCATGTCAGAAATGACAAAAGTTAATTTAAAAATCCACACATCTATCAAGAAAAAATTACACTAACATCTATATGTATAACCTTTGAAAAATGGGAAGGGTGAAAAGAAAGGAGACAGAGAGAATCTGTTTCATTCTCCAACTGACTGGCAGAGCATGCAGTCAAGCAGAGCAAATTAAAAAAAGCAGCAGGAGCATCTCATGGGGATCTGAGACCTGGCCTGTTAGGAGCTGCAGAGGATTCATTCTAAGACATTGTGCAACAGTAAAGGGGCTTTTACAGTTTTGAAAGGAACTTTATTTTCAATCTTCAGACTGCATATAGGACTGAAGCTGACTTTGGAAATAGCTACAATACGTAAAAAGATTTTTTTCCATTTATGTAATTTTATGGCACCATAATGGAAATTCCAAAATGTGTTCATTATTTATTGCCACCTTCAAGCAAGCTCTTACAGTGGATAAATCAACCACTCTGCTGCACGTGTTTCTCATGTTGGTAGAAAACACATCCTTTTGGCTCATCTATGAACACCCCACTGGACAGTGCACCGAAAAAAGAGTTAGGTGGGAAAGAACAAGTTTTTTGCCCCACAGCTTTTAAACTTCCTGTCAGTGAAAAGTGAGACAGGAGAAAAGCCATAACTAAAACATTGGCATGCTTTAGAGCAGAGGGGCATAAAATGTTTTCCCTCAAAGGGCCAAAAGGAAAATCTATCAGAGAGCTGTGGGCCAAATATAACATTATTTTACACAAAAAACAAATACTAATAGTAAAGTATAGTAAAGTACTTTGATTTATTATACAATTGTTTAGCCTTACTTTCGGTGTAAATAACATTAAACAAAATATGACAAATAAATCATATATAGGCATTTAGAACATATATCTAAACTTCAGTATTTAATTGATTTTGTATTGATGACACTGAAAAAATATTCTTCCTCCCAGCATATTTTAAAATGTATTTTGTCTGTGTGCCACTGACGATGCCACTCCATGTTGATTATAGCCAGCGTTAAGACTATGGCAGTAAAACAATGCCATCTTAAAAGGAAACTGAAAAGAAATATTGGCACTGATAATAAAAATTTTAAAATATAATTGTAACTGATAATATTAACATTGTCTCTGAAATTTAAAAAAAGTGAAAAGCGTATTAAAAAGTGAAACAAAAATTGAAAGTGAAAAAAGTTTTAATGAAACTTCAAATTCATACATTCAAATAAATAACTCACAATCAAGTTTTCGCACTCTTTTTTCATTGCTATTGTTTCTTCAGTGCTGCAGCTTTTTGGCTTCGTTCCTCTGTCACTGTTCTGGTGCCTGTGCATGCACATGAGAGGCGGAGCTTTAGAGTCGCATGTCACTTGCTTTCAGCTGTTAGTGTATGGCGTCAATTTAGTGCCAAAATCCAGGCGCGTTAAAACCATAATCAGCGCGCATAAAGACCACTCTCTGCGCGCTCGCTAACACTCTCTGCGAGGGGGGCATTGAATAGACGGCTCCGAAACCCCCTCCTTTCTGATTGGCCACTACTGTCTCTGGGTCAGAGCCAATCCGAGGCAGAGTAGGGCGGGTCATCTTTGTGGATCGAGATGTCAGAGAAAAAAGAGGTAAGTTGAGCAACAGACAGATAATTTAATCTAATTTATATATCAGTCTGTTCCACAACTTACCTCTTTTTTATCTGACATTTCGATCTGCTATTAAATTCTGCCGCCAACCGCAATGATGACCCGCCCTACTCTGCTTTGGATTGGCTCTGACCTGGAGACAGTAGTGGCCAATCAGAAAGGAGGAGGGTTGGGGGTCCGTCTATTCAATGCCTGCCCCCAAAGTGTCAAAACTCAGCAAGGGCGAGCGAGCAGAAGGCACAGGGAGAGACCGCGAGCGCGCAGACAGAGACTGCGAGCGCGAAGACAGAGACTGCGAGCGCGCAGAGATTGTCGGCGGGCGCATAGAGAGTGATCGCGAGCGCGTCTAGAGAGACCGCGAGCGTGAAGGTCACTTATACTTCTTTTATCTGTAATTCTAAAATGTCCTCGTATTCCATAACTTTCAGTAATGTTTCATTTGATATAACGTTAAAATAAATTACCGTTTGTTTCCAATTTTCACATTCACCGTTCAAATATACAACTCAAGTGGTGGTCTGGGATGACCAACTTTGGGCACCTCTGCTTTAGAGCTAAATATCTGCCTTCTTCTGTTGTGGAGAATGGAAGATGACAACCAATGATTACCATACTAAAACCTGATGGTATAGTTTCAAAACTTTCTGCATCTCACCCTCAAAATAATGGTGCTTTTGGACCTCGGCCATAAGTTTAATAAACAATTACTTGTTTTTCAGATTTAAAAACCCTAACTTTGCAAAGCACTGATGCAGGTCAGTTTAATTTTAGCAACACATTAACACAGTTGCTGACCTGAGTCACAACATGGACCTTTTTGTTTCTCTGACACTTTTTTCTCTGGACTGTTTTTGATCATCTCTTTAAAGATCCAAGATATTTAGTTAACAAAAAATAAATTGGATAACTATACAATCAACAGAAAAAACGCAAAGTTTGTGATCAGAAATCTTTTGTGTGTGTGAATCTTTGTCACTTTCTATTTTTTCATACAAGTGCCATATTTAGGTTTTAAGAAATCGTTTATATCTACCATCATGTTTCTTTTAACAGGAAGTATCACTAAACTTTGGGAGTGACCGAACCAAATAATCTGTTGCTAAAATTCGGGGTCATGGCATGAAAACCTTCCAACTTCAAAGACCTGGATCTCATCAGCAACGATAAACAGTCCAAATACCAGTGGAAATACACAAAATGGAGAATGGTTTGATTGCTGAAATGCAAATAAAGATTTTTTTTTTACATTTATTATTGAGGACGGTAGGAATACTGTTTCATTAACATGGCATTTCTAAACAGAATAAAAACAAATTGGTTTTTTTTATTGATACTACCTATACATTGAGTTATCATCTTATAAAAGACAACTTTCCCGTTTCCAATCAGAAACAAACATTTTGGTTTAATGCAAACTTTTTAAAATTTAAATATCCAAGTTTAATGAAATATGTTAGGCTTAACTGCATTGATTGAATTATTCTCCACTGATTGATTGATCCTTAGATCACACAGTTTGTGAAAGCCTTTTAGAATTCATGAAAAAAGAAATAAATAAATAATTTTTACTTTTCTTAAAAATAATTTTAAAATCATATTCTCGCCCTGAACCAAATATTTTCCAGTGTCTCATTTTAAACTGAATGTAATGTTACAGCCTTATTTAATGTTCACTCAAATCCATTTAATCAATAATGGCTCAGTAAGTCAACTCTTTTGACTCTTTATTTAAAAAGAAACATATCCACCCATTTTCAGAGTTGAGACAGAGCTCTAAAACTGTACGCATTAAAATGATGGATACAAATTTTTACATTTTATTCTCTTACATTACACATTAAATTGAAACAAATGTTGGAGCAAATCTTTACACAAACACATAAAGAAGAAGAAAACCGAGTTGCTCTCACAATCAAATCATCTTTACGTCTAAGCAAAATCTCAAAGTGATATTAAGGTCTGGAACAGTTAGAGATCCAATTTGTTCCTTGGCCCAAAAACTGTGGTGTCCTCATTTATTTCTCGTGTTTTGTAACAAAGTAGAGGAGAAAGTTTCTAAAGGATGGGGCCGGAGTACTGTGTGTGAGTTGATGGTGTGAAGGGGATTAGTCATAAACTATCCCAAACAACTTACACGTCTGCAGCTCTTGTACTGATTGCCCACTGTTACCTTCATGTGGGCTTGAGATTTCACAGCATGACAGAGTGCTGGATCTATGAGAGAGAGTTGCTAAATGTCACTTTGTTGTCTCGCAGATGTCGCCATAATGAGGGGCAGTGGATTCAGTGTGTGTTAAATAGTTTATCCAACAACCATCTGTGGCTGGTAAAAAATGTGGCGTATTAAATACCATGTTTCTGTAAACACTTTTGGCTAACTTCACTGAAACTCTGCAATAAGGTTATGGTCAGGTGACAACAGTATTTTCCAACTTACATATATCTTTTGTTTTTTGCCACGATTTTGATCATTGAACAATTTTTTTCATATGCCAAACAAGAATAACCTGAGTGAAGAGATGCAGTTTCCAAATGGCTATTTAAAGAGCATAGCCTATTGAATGTTAAATATTTTCAAAAATGCATAGAAGATGTTGTCCAAAACATACCATTTGAAATGTTTATTGAGGGTATTTTAAATTTTACAATGCATAACAGCAACAATTTTAATAAACATTTTTTTATGGAAAAAAGTTTATATATATACGGGGGGTGGGGGGGGTTATATGTTATTCGGCGCCTCAGCCCAGTAGGTAGTTATCAGGCCTAGCAGGCATGTTATGTGTGTTCACTGGATTGCGTTTATTTTTCTCAAAAATTGTAAATTATTGTATTTGCTGTGCAAACACTAGCCTGTCAGGACATCGAGTCCACAGGTTTTCAAAAATATATATATATAAATATATATATTTATATATATTCACTTCAGACCGGAGGATTGCCTTCCTAGCAATGTGATGGAGCAAAACATGGGATTCCAAAGCAAAGATCAGGTGCAAACAGCTTCATTGGGACCACTGTCAGCGCCTGCTTCTAGACTTGCAGCAGGTGGGAGACACGATCACAGATCGATCAGAGGCTCAGCTCTACGCAGACGGGATCTTTGCATTATAAGTCTTGTTGTCTAACATCTGCTAATTACAGCTTTGTTGAAAGAATTATATCAAAGATTAGAATCAACGTGAAATGTAGGTTATAAAAGAAACAGTAAAACTAGCTTGCAGCATGGCGGTTTTAGAAAGGGGCCAACAGGGGCCAGTGCCCCTGTAGAACCCTGCAATGGCCCCTGTACTGAAGAGATCATTTTAAATCAGTTTCTTATGACAAAAACTGCTGGAACAAAAACCGTAGCTAATCAATCTCTAGGAGTAATTTTAATTTTTACCTTCACAGTTTTAATTTATGAATGAATAAAAAAATTAAGGTGTTGGACTTTTAGCCTCAGCCGTATTGAGATAGAATCACAGTTTTAATCTGCTTGATCAGGGGTCTGCAACCTGTAACTCTGGAATCGTATATGGCTTTTGGCACTGTGGCACAACTATATAAAATTATATATATATAAAAAGAATTCCCCTCTCGCCCACCGCGTGCGGTTTTTTTCCAATCCATTCCGAGCTCGGGTCTTCTACCAGAGGCCTGGGAGCTTGAGGGTCCTGTGCAGTATCTTTGCTCTTCCAAGTACTGCATTTTTCTGGACTGAGACGTCTGAGGTTCTTCCAGGGATCTGCTGAAGCCATTCCTCCAGTTTGGGGGTCACTCCCCCGAGTGCTCCGATTACCACGAGTACCACTGTCACTTTCACCTTCCAAGCCTTCTCTAGCTCCTCTCTGAGCTCTTGGTATTTCTCAAGTTTCTTATGTTCCTTCTTCTTGATGTTACCATCACTTGGTATTGCCACATCCACCACAATGGCTTTCCTCTGCTCTTTATCAACCAACACAATGTCGGTGGTTCGCCATATATATATATATATATATATATATATATGCCCCCCTGGTAAATTTGGTTTAGAAGTGCCACGGGCTTGCAGCACCCAGGCTAATAATGTTAGCTTTGCTTAGCAAGGTTTTGTTTCGGCCATTAATCATTCCCCTTGGTCTCCCCATGATCTCTCTCTGCTCCCTGGGGCGCGCAGCAAGCTCATAGCTGTATGGTTATAGTCCATCATATTTTTAGTTGTTTGCATTTTTTTAAGTGTCAGAGCTGGCATTAAAATCCATCGTTTTCTATTGATCGAGCTGACAAGACTCCCTTCTGCTACCTCATAAAATATATATCTTAAAAGAAGCCGTGGAGATTAACCTTTGAATGAAAACCAAATCAAAAGCAGCTGAGAACAGGTGGGTCTTTAACCTGGATTTAAATAAACTGAGTGTTTCAGCTGATCTGAGGCTTTCTGGGAGTTTGTTCCAAACATGTGGAGCATGGACAACCACAATACAATTACCATGTTTGACTCTTTGTATGATGTACCTTTCCCCTCAATGCTGAGTTAGTTTTTAAACCATTTGTAATGGGACCTACACCACCCAGAAAAGTATCCTTGCATCGCAGTAGTTCAAAGAATATTTTCTCAAAATTCTTGGGGATCAAAGATGTGTTTATGTTCCTTTACTGTTTGTATGATGTTCTTTTTCTCTAAATGCTGATTTAGTTTTCAAAACAATTGCAATGGGACCCACACCACCCATAAAAGTATCCTTACACCTCACCAGTTCATTGAATATTTTCACAGAATTCTTTGGGATTAAAGATGTGGTAAAAGTCTCCCTTGGGATGCTATTTTCTCAAATCTTACTCTTATTTTTAAATCAACAAAAATGACCTTAACTGGGGCAAGTGAGTGATTTTGTTCTGTGTTCTTTTTTAACCTCCTGGGTGAGTTGTAAATGCAGTCTTGTAATTTTTATAGGCACCCACTCCTTGTAGGGTTAACCATTGTTCAGTATTTTCTCCATTTGTGGATAAGGACTCTCACAGTGGTTTACAGGAGACCCACCAGCTTAGAAATGATTTTGTAATCCTTTCCAAATTGATATATGTCAATGACTTTGCTTATCAGCCGTTTCCTAAATTTCTTTTTATTGGGGCATCTCTTAGCCAACTTCATGTTTTCAGAGAAGTGAAAAAGATTTTAGAGGTCTGAATGTAATCAGACATGGCTGTGAGAAGGGAAACTGAATCAAAGATAAATAGTAAATTACAGCTGATTAATTTTTTAACAAAAAGAGCAATTAAATGTTGACATAGACACAGGCCTGCTTCGACATATTTTTTTCCTAAAGAAAATCCTTGTTTAAAAATTGCTTTTGCATTTATCCGGGTTATATTTGTCTGTTATTAAAATGTATATGATGATCTGAAACATTTAACTGTAACACAAAGCAATCAAAGAAGAAATCTGCAAGGGGCAAATACTTTTCATGACACTTAAAACAGGTTAAAGAGCCCATGAGTTGCATTTTCAAAAAGGTTATTTTTAGTAACTTGTTGAAGAGATTTATATATAGTAGTTATGAAAGTAACAATAGACTCTTGCTGCAAGGAAAAATAGGTCAAATGTCAGTGCTTGTGGTAGGTCTGAAAAAAATACACCAGGCAAGGATCAAAACAGGTATGCTGGGTATAGCGTACTGTTAAATAAAAAAAGAAAGGTATAAAGTACAAGCAAAGAACTTCAGGGAATTCAGAGAAAGTGTCTTCTCACAGAAAGAAACAATCCCTTTGATCTGATCCTTTTTAGTTCAGATTTGTAATTCCGAAGATACTCTGAACAACTCTTATATTTAGTGGGAAGCTATTTAAGATGCAGTCAGTTATTAAATAGAATTATAAATAAAGGGATAAGGTGTGGTACACGATAAAGGACATGGTGATTAATTCAGGAAGACATTCACTAGTCCAAATAATCCTTCTACATTTTTAGTTTTTTTTTTCTCAAAACAACATTGGTTAAAACCTAAACTAAAACCAAAATTGTGATAAAATCTTTATGAAGTGTGTTTTGATTTTTGTTTCAAAACTATATATTAAGTAAGTGCATTAGGTGTATCAAAAACTAAAGTACTATAGAAATATAGTATACATTAAAAAAGCATAATGACTTCTTGTGAGTCTGGGTATGTTTTAACTTTGTATCAGATAGATCAGCTCCATGTGCTTCATACACATCAACTGATGCAAAGCACACACAGCTCATGTTTTAAGACTGGTAGGTTAATGCTAAACATTTTTTAGTAGTAAAAAAAAGTTTTTATAAAAATCCTCAAAACAAAGATTTCCCAATTCCACATCTGCAGTGATATTATGATGTAATGTCACATAATCATGATGGTAGTTACTTTATAAATATGATATTGTGATTGATGACAAAAAAAGGAAAAACTGCCATTAGTAAAAACTGCCATGAAGTAAATTAACTCATATGTTCCATCCAGAAATTATTATTTGGCACATACTATCAGAGAGATATTTTTAAACTGAAACTCCAAAGCATTTCTTTTCCAAAAAGAGTTTTACCTTCCCTCAAGTCAGATGATTGAAAGAAAAAGTAAGTTTGTGCAGACTCAGGTTATATAGTGTTCAGTTTTTCCTCTACTGATAACCATCCTTTAAAGAATTGTGAATTACAATTTGTTTTGCAGTGATGTGCAAAAAGGCTAAAAAATATATGAAAATTGTAGTGATCAGCTAATTAATTAGGTACAGCTATGGTGTCAGTGTCAATTATAAAATGAGCATATACCTTTTAGTCAAATTTTGCCAAAGAATTATTAATCAGTTTACAGAAAATATACTTATAAGAAAATGTGAATATTTGGAAAGAGGTTAGACCTATCAGCATCTATCTGGCATACACTTGTGAAGAGAGTCTGACAGTTTTGAGTGACTCAAGCCATACAGGAGAACACATTATAATTTTGGTAGACCAGTTGACACCATTTTATGAAAACCTACAATTATACCAAGATTACACCATTTTATTGACAAAACACAACTTCTGCTTTCAGAAAAACAGTCAGAAAATCTTAGAGATGAAGGAGGAAACTAATAAACAAATAATTTCTCTGCTGAAAGGTCACCAAGTTCTTAGGGTCTGAACCTGTCTCAGAGATCAGATGGGTTTTTTAGAAATATATAAGAAAAACATCAGGTTCTTGGACTTACAAAAAGTCAGGACAGTATATTTTTTACACTCGTGTTTTTACCATTTAAATGATTAAAAAGCTACATAAATGTGCCCACTTTCAAGTTAACTAAACTTTAATGAAGTACCCTTTGATTCAGTTTCAGTATTCAGCCATTCACACCTTGCATGAATCATAGTGGATCTGATGTCTTATTTGTCTGACATTTGCTAGTTTTTGAAGCTTTTAGCTAAAATGTTTCCAGACAGAAAACCAATTAATTAAAAGCACCTAATGGTTTAAAATTATGGCTCACAAAATTTACATACATTTCATGGCAAATCCAAGCAGACTCCAATAACTGAAAAACATGGCGCTATATTGACATTATTAGAACTGGGTATTTCCCCAAAACTGATACAAAGATTGAAACTAATAGGGAGGAAACAGAAACATTTAGGGAGCTGCAGGGAATCCCAACAAACACTGGTGGTATTTAACATGTAATAAGTCTCTTGTGTTTTCTAGATTTGGTATGGTTTTAAGACATAATTTGTTCACGCAAAGGAAAACAACAATTAAAAAACAAAAACAAGCAAACGTTGAGGTCTGGGTTGAATTTAACAAAATTATGCGGGGTAATCTGTTATAGTCTACTGAAACCAAACTAAAAAATTTTATTCAGATTTCCAAATGCTGTGTTTGGCTCATAAACACTGCACATCACCAAATGAACCCCATACCAATGACGAAAAACATAGTGGTGGCAGCATTATGCTCTGGCATTACTTTTTCAAATGGAACAAGGATTTTTGTCAAGGTGAAAAAAATCATGAACATTTCCAAACACTAATCAGGTTTAACCCTTATCCTCTAAGTGTCTGCTTGAAAGTCTATACATTTCACAGCATCAATGTGAGTTTAGTCAAAATAAACTCCAAAAGCAACAAAAGACTGATGAGTGGAAAATTCAAGTTTTGGAATAGCGTAGTATGAACCAAATCTGACAGATAATCCCTGGGGGTCATTTAAGGAGGGCCGTGGGCAAGAGACATCATCACAGTCTAACATATTAGGAGAACATTTGCAGGGTAGATTGAACAAATATCACCAAATCAAGATGAGGGATGCTAATAAATTTCTAGCAAGGAACACTGAATGTTAAAATTGAGCCAAAATGTACTTCACAAAAACAGTATTTTAAAGGTGAGCAATCTTTTCTTTCCACCATTTTTTCCCCAGTTAGATTATTCAGGACAAATGTCCCATTATTTGTAGAAAAAGTTTGGGCATTTTTTTGGCCTCTTTTTTTTACATCACAAAGACATATATTCATAGGAGTATGGAAACTTTTGAGAGGCACTATATGTTAGACTTGTATGTTGGAGTACTGTAGGGTTGGAGTGCCTTTTGGAATTCTAAAGAAACTCATACTACAGTCAAGGTGATGCCTTTTCCCAGGAGGTTCATAGTTATTTCAGTAAGACAGTGCCAGAGCTCATTCAGTACAACTTCCAGCAGAGTGATTTAATCGAATTGCAGTGTGTTTATTAGGCTGCTCCTCCTGCAATCTGGATTTCTTTGCAATTGAAAATGTAAGGCACATAACAACAAGAATCAGACCACATGAATGAATAGCGGGGTGACTGAAATTGTATATGGAGAAAAAGTAGACCAAGATTTAACTCTCAAAAGTACATCAATGATCAGTATCTATCATCATGGTTTGAATAATTTACAGTTACAGATATTTGGATCACCACTGTCATTAGGTCTGATCTGATTCAAATAGCTAACTCATCCCTCCTGTCAGGTGTCTTCCCTCAGGCTTTAAAAACAGCAGTTATCAAACCACTACTAAAGAAAAACAACCTGGACAACACGTTAATGCAGAACTACAGACCAATCTCTTATCTTCCATTTATCAATAAGATTATTGAAAAAGCTGTGTTTCAACAGTTAAATAGCTTCCAACAATGAGAAACCTTTTGATATTTATCAGTCTGGTTTCCGTGCGCACCACAGCACTGAGACTGCCCTCATCAAAGTTTTTAATTACAAATACAGACTGATACATTTGGAGCTCAGTGCAGCATTTGACACTGTTGACCATGATATATTATTGAAATGACTGGAGAGCTGGGTCGGACTCTCTGGTACAGTACTTGGGTGGTCTGAGTCTTACCTAAAGAACAGAATCTTATTTGTGTCAATAAGGAATGTTTCACCAGAACAGACAGAAATCACATGTGGGGTGCCCCAGGACTTCATTCTTGGCCCCCTCCTATTTGATATCTACATAATCCCAGTAGCCCAGATTATAACAACCAAAAAGATTAGCTACCATAACTATGCAGATGATACTCAATTGTACATTACAATGTCACCAGGTGACTTCAAACCCATCCAAACGCTATGTAAATGCATTAAGCAAATCAATGTATGGATGAGCCATAACTTTCTCCAGCTGGACAGAAACAAAACTGAAGTAATTATTTTTGGACCTAAAGAGGAAAGTTCAAGAATAAGCACACAGCTTCAGTTAATACAACTAGAAATTACTGATTGCCCCTGCCCACTGGTGTGACGGTGGTCAATTCTGTTCGGACCTGGTGCATGCCTGGCTGGGCCTAGGGGGACTGGTGTGTCGGTCGGCCGAAGCGCTGGGATGATGTCTTTCTTTGGTTGGTTGGGGCACCTTTTTCGGGGGTGCCAGGTTTGGGATTGTTGGGTGGTGCCTGTTCGGTGGCTGAGTTGGATACGGATCCAGCGTCTCTGCTCGTTCGATCACCTGTTCTGTGCGCATAGTGCGTGGTCGGTTCATTGGGGGGTTGGACTGGCCCTGGCCTTTGTTGGACGCCTGGTCTCAGTGCTCTGCGTTCTGCAGGATCAGGACTCAGAACCTGGTATAACTTGGTGTCCAGGTGCTGGCTGAGCTTGGCCTGGGGATGCTGTCCATCCGCCAGCGGGGCCCATGGCCTCGTCACTGGTGCCCCCCGGGCCCCTGCATCATAGCCGCTGGATTTTCCCCTGGGGTTCTCCTCTGCTCCTCTCTTGGGGGATGCGGTCGGCGCCGCCCTGGTCCGCCTGAGGCTCTGGGGGTCCTTTGGACGTCTTGGCTCCGATCTCCTTCATGTCTGCATCGATTCCTGGGAGATGGATTGATGCCTGCTCACACCAGCTGTTGAACACTATTATGGAGAAACCTTATATGCACCAGCATGCTCACATACACACATAGGTGTTGGGTCTCCAGTGTTTACAGATATATTCTTGGGCTGAGGTCATCATTACTAGATCTTGATTAATGTTTGGTTTGTTATGTTGATGTTCCTTTTTACGTTTTTTTTTTTCCTCTCTCTGCCGTCCTGTGGGTATGGAGGCAGACTGCGATGTTTTCCTGTGTTTTCTTTGTTCCCCTTCCTCTCTTGTATTTTCAACTCACCCTCTCTCTTGACTTTTTGTTTCCTACCTCTCTTCTTCATCTTCTTTCTTTCTTCCCCTTTATTTTCCGTCTCCGTGTCCATAACATCAGGAAATAAAACACACAGCAATTCATAATAAAGATTTTTCACACATATATATCAAGTGGAATAATATAGCAAAAGCTGAAGTGCTCCGCTTGTGGATGTAAATCTGTTGGGCTTCTACTTGGTACTCAGACACCAATTCTGAGCTCCACACTGCCAAACAGGACATGTAATAAAAAAAAAAAGAAAAAAAAAAAAGCTTTTCTAAAATTTTGCTTAAAAGCGGTAAGTTAGACTCCGGTCGAAAGCTGTTAAAGTAATTGAAATCTAAGTTCCTCTTCTTTAGCAGGGGCATCACCACTGTTGATGGTTAAAGACAGCAGGAAAGACTCCCGTCTGAAGGGAGCAAAAAAAATAAATAAATAAATGAAAGTGTGGTAAATAAATGTGCTAAAGAAATAAAATTGCCATGCATTGCCTTGCCACTGTAAGTGTAATTATTTTAATCCACATGGTGCCAAATTTTAAGTGAATGAACCACAAATTACAAACAGCATTAATCCTGCGGTGATTAGACCACTATACCTGATATTGTCTGACAAACTGTGCCACCACCACAACCACACACACATTGACACACACCCACATTCATTCATCATTTCCTCTCCAGTGGCACTTATTTGAAGAGTTATTTGCCCAATTATGCAAATATCTTCTTTCCCGCTCCAGGAGGCATCGATGTAGCTGCTTTGGCAGATGTGATGTCAATTTAATCACACAGTCGAAGATTCGAGCATGGAACTGGCTTCAGGGTTAGCGCTGGATGGGCCCCTCTAGAGATACAGTGTGGGCAGCGGATGTGCTGACGGCAAGTCAATAAAAGCGCAATGTGCTTGCAACATAATTTGACTATAACATGCTTTTTTTGAGTGGGCTTGTATGATTAATGAACAGCCTGTCAGTTACTGTGGTAGTTTATTTTTAATTGGTTTGATTTTATTTCAAAGTAAACCTAGTAGATTTGATATAAAGGTTATTCACTTTAAGACAAAAAATTGTGAAAACCTTTTAATATAGGTGATGCTATGTAAGGATAATTGAACATATCTCTTTACTTAGAAGAACAAAGGGACAGAGCACTGCAAAGGTTTGAATTTGTTTGTCTTGTCATTTGAATTAAAAGAAAATCATTTGTTATAGATTAAATGGTTGCAGACAAAAAGCATAACTGACTACATTATTTTAGATGACAACATCTGTTTGTTTTTTCAAATGATAAGAAATGTTGTTTTGTTGTTTTTTAAAATTAAAATGGGAAGGCATTTTCCCACTTGCATTTATATACAGCAAGCTTTCAGACATTCTTAGCACAAAAGTAAGAAACATGGAATTTATTTAGAAATAAAAGATCACCCCAAGTCAAGCCCTGCCCTTTCTATAGCACCCCTAAAAGCTGCCTTCAAAGGAGTTCAAGACAAAAAGCAATCATCAGAGCTCCGTCGAGGTTTGTCCACACACACATACCGAGAGAGTTACGCAACAAGAATCTAGTCTCCATTGCATTTAATCCTCCGTAGCAACTTAATCCCAGGGCTAAGCAAATTCTCCTGCTCGAGCCTCCCTGCTGCTGCTCCAAGAGCACAGAATAAAAAGAAAGGGAGAAAAGCTGAAGATAAGACAAGACAAAACAACGAAATGCTGGAGCTGAAAGGGCAGATTTCACAATGAAGCCAAAGAAGCAGAGAAAAAGAGGAAGGAAAATAAGGGAAGTGCATCTTCTTGCAATGAATTGACTTTTAACTCTTAATCCGACAAAGGGTTAAAGGTCCAACACAACTTATAGAACAACAGAAGTAGGAGGAATAGCCCTAAAACATAATGAAAAACTAAAGTAGAGGATTATAACAAAGCACTGCACTGAATGCACATTTTGAGATTATTTGATTTGATTTGAGAAATTAATTTAGAGGTAAAAGATTAGTCAAATATACTAGGTGGGAGTAGTAATTTGTAGATTTAAAACTAATAAACAAAAAAACTGTTGAATCACTCTAAAATCATGATTACACTGAGTGTTAGTTAGAATCAATTACCCTGCAGTGTTAATGTTTCTGGAGAACAACATCATTGTTTTAAGATGCATTAAAGTGTTGTTTGCATCCATCAGTCAAGTCAGCCACAATAAAACAATAACAATAATGGAAGTGATTGCAACATGACTGATTACATAATTTAGCAGCTAGTCCTGGCATTTAAGACGCTTTTCAAACTGGGAGTCCTAATGAAGAAAGCTGTATTTTTATTTATAATCTTTTGATTTATTGCTTCAAAAATCACTACCACTAAAAATAAATTTTAAAAGTAATAAAGATATTAAAAACGGACAATGCACATTTTAAAAATAAATGTTACCAATATAATAGCTTTAAAGTATTCCTTTCCACGTACCTTGACACACCATAAGAGAAAGAAAGATTAAGATCAGTTAAGAATCGAGATAAGAATAGTCAATAAATAAACAAAGCAGACACAATCCAGCAACATCGTCACATACTGTTTGCATGTCTTGTCTTACCCAACTGTAAACTCACAACACCAGACAACATTTTTCAAACATCATAATCAATAATAGTTGCTATGAGGGATCTTTAACAATCTTTTTAAAGGATCTGAAAGAGCTACAACTTTTCACATCTTCTCACAGCATGTTCCACTGATTTGTTGCTTTTTTTTATTTTAGAAAGCTGATTGCCCGTATGGTAGTAGAATCTTGTATGGAGAATACTCTTAGAGATGTAATCAAATTCAGTGGGTGAGTATCAACAAAGCAGTTTTTTAATTTGACAACACTAGCCTACCTCTAGTTGGTGACACAGTAAGACATATGAGAATAGTATGCAAAAATATCTTGGCAGCGTCCTGCGTTAAGTCGCTCATAATATGCAATATAAATAATGTTTTATTGGTTTAGTAAACTTTTTTAGGTTTCTAAGATTCAGATTTGGATCCAGGATTAGCCAAAGGTATTTATATTTAGTAACGATATTAATCTGTAACAGTAGGAGGTTTTACCTTGGTTTTAGATAGTCTTATTGATATTGAAGCTCAGACATGACTGATCAACCCAGTGAGGTCCTCTCTAACATGTTTGTAAGGTTGGCTGCAGTAACATCTGCTGAATTAGCATGTATACTGCATCAAGACAGTGTTCTAGAACAATAATTAATGTAAAGGCTCCATGTGGAATACCCGCTGTACACTTCACATAACTAGACCCAACATCTCCACTTCAACACATTGCAGCCAGTTTGGTAAATATGATGATATCGAAGCCAGTGAGAGAAGTGAAAATTTTTACTTTTATATTAACCCTTAGATACACATGTGGGGTCATTTTTGACCCCACGGGTTGTTATTCTTCAAATTCTTTAAAATGAACAGTTGTAATATATTAATATTCCAGGTATTCCTCATAAAACATGTTTGTGACATGAGGCCATTTGCATTTTTATTTATTTTTTCATTAGTTTTAAGAAATTGCAGTTTTTGTATTACTACCCCCTCTTCCACAAAATCGTTGCGTTTTTGCAATAAACTAAAGAAATTTCTCTCATTTTGGTTAAGAATATATGCAAATGCAAATGGTGCCATGTCACAAACATGTTTTATGAGGAATACCTGGAATATGAAAATATTACAACTCTTCATTTTAAATATTTTGAAAAATAACAACCCGGTTTATTGCAAAAACGCATTGATTTTAATTGGGGTTATTTTTTACCTCACTGGAAGAGTGTAGGTGTTGGTAGGTTGTGCATCCAAGGGTTAAAACACTATGGTCTACTTTACCTATGCTTTACATAAATCTAAAAATACAGCACCAGCTAAATCTCATTGATTGGAGTCTCTCCACAAAGTAGTGGTTTCAGTCAAATAATTAAACCACATTTCCTGGTGTGTTGCCCAAAGCCACTTGTGTTAAAAAAATGACAATAGTACTTCAGTCACAGCTTTTTCAGTAACCTTTGAAACTGCTGGCAATGTGCCCATGGGCCTGTAGTTACCAGCCTTGAGACATTATCCAGACTTAAAAACAGGTGTAATAATGGCCCATTTCCAATCCATTTAAAAGGAAAATAAATTTTACGAGTAATAGTGTAGGGCATCTTTATCTGATTTAAGAAATATTATGTGAAGTTCACAGTCATCTGTGCTTTTGGAGCATTTCAACAAGCTAATGATGGTCTTGAGACATGCTAGCATGATCTACCAGGTGGAAAGCCTGGCTTGTGTTGTCTAAATGAACAATTTCCAGATTACTATTGGGAAATTTTATTCCTAGATTATTTACAGAGTCAAGGAAACAATGCTAAAAACAGAATCAACAGCACAGTTGTCTTTAATCAGCTCCCCCTGTAATTTCTATCTAAAGTTTTCATACAGTTTTTGAGCGTTTCCTTCTAAGATTGAATTTATTTTTCCATATCAGTTTGTTTTTTCCGTTTAACTGTATTATAATATCTTTCACCAAACATCATAATAAATATTCTGTGTTAGTAATCAGCAGTTCTGTTAATTTAAAATATTTCGGCACAGTCCTCAGTAGTTCTTTCACAGGGCATGCTTGTTGGAATTACACAGATCATTGAGGATGCATTATAATGCACTGATAGTGTTTCTGCTGTTTATAAAGAACATTTTCCCTTGAGCAGAAAATACGTTCTCCAAATTCAAACCACTAAAAGTGGCAACACTGAGTAAACTCAAAGAGGAGAGTTTCCTTTTTACCTGAACTTAGTGCACAGCTGTGCTGTACAAAAGTGATGGTGTATGATCAGGTCCTACCTGACATTGTCATGACGCTGGATGTAGATTTTGTGAAAGATCCTTTCAGGGGGCTTCAGGAAATCCTCTTTCATCTCCATAGCTACGTTCCTGGGCAACAGACTCATTAGCAGGCGTTCCTGAGTGCATGTGCATGTTAAAAAAAAGAAAGAGGGAGAGCAGGTAGAATATGAAGCACTTTTCATTTAAATAATGCAATGCAGAAACATTATTACTGTGAATAAATGTGTTGCCAGGAATAAGAACTGTTTGGGACATAAATCACAGAAATTTCTGATATACATTTTTATTTGAGCCCTGGTTTTAATCAGCGCACAGGTGCCTTTACCTGTTTCTCGTTCTCATCCTCCATTCGGAGACGTTCTTCAATGCAGTTGCGAGCCTGAAGGAAGGCTTTTCTCTGGGCTCGCTCAGTCAGGATGCGAACAAACAGCCCTGACAGGTTGACACTAGTGAACAGTACTGTGTTTGCAACCAGCTGTGAAAGAGAGAAAAAATATATATTTAATAAATGATTGGTGAAGATGAACCATCTGAGATGAAAAACAGATTAAAGATATTGATCTTGTCAGAAATGTCCTGAAAACATTGAAATTGTAAATTTGTGGATATTGAAATGACTTTTAAGTGATACACAGTTTGCTATATTGTATACATACAGTAATTTGTACAGAAAACATGTTTAAGTTCTCAGGAGTTTACTTTTTTCAAAAACATTGATGCGAAAGGGTGTTTGCCATTTTCGTTTTATCACACCTAAATGTGTGTCAGGTCATCAAACAAATTGTAATGTCACATAAAGATAAACTGAATAAACGCAGAAGGCAGTTTTCAAATAATTATTTCATGTATTGAGGGGGAAAAAAAGCTTACCAAACAAACCTGGCCCTATGTGAAAAAGTAAACCACTTGTTAAATCATGAATTACCTGGGATTAACTATATTTTTCAGAAAGCTGAGCTGGCTTTCATCAGCCACGACCAGGTCTGATTACTGCCAGAATATATAAGAATTGTAAACAGAACCTGTATGATGACATGGAGTCAGTTAAAATATTTGCTATTCTGCATGTACTAAGTTATATTTTTACTTTCTGTTATATACATACTGTTTTATACTTTATGTTTTTGCTCTGTTTGCACTAGCAGAGATGGTATTGTGACAAACCTCTAGGGTTAAATAGGATGTTGGTACTGCAGAAAATCACAATGACAACTATAACAGCAAATGGTGAAAACATGGAACATTGGCATACCATCCCAGGAGTGGCCAGCCAACAAAAACTGTTCCAAAAGGTTATCAATAACTGACCCAGGATATCTAAAGCACTGCAGGGCTCCCTTGTCTCAGTTAAACTCAATGTTTCTGACAATAACAAAAGACTGATAAAACATCCCACCCATGAGAGAGTTGCAAGTACAAAACCATTGCCGAATAAGAAAAATAGAGGCCCTGCTCACATTTCACAAAAATCACTTCAAAGAGCCTCATGATTTTTGGAAAATATTCTGGGGACTGGTAGGACAAAAGTGGAACTTTTTAGAATGTGTGCATACCGTTGTAAAGGTAACGCAGCATTTTAAAATAAGATATACCAGCAGTCAACATGGTGTTGATAATTTGATGGTCTATGGCTACTTTGCTGAAAATCCTGAATGAGAATCAGTTTATGAGCTTAAGCTTAAGTGTGTACTTTGTTTATGGAGTAGGGCGATGATCTGAAGAACAAAATCAATTCAAACTCTTAATGGCTCAAAAAACATAAATGAATAAAGGTTTCAGAGTAACTTAAAAGTATATACCTAAATTTGATTGAAATGATGTGTAATGACCTTAAGCAGGCCTTTTCAAGCTCAGAATTTTTATTTTATGTAATTGAATTAAAAACATTCTATAAAAAAGAGAGGGTAACATTTCCACAACAGTGATGTACAATATTCAATGGCAGTTATTGGCAGTTATCACAAATGCTTGATGGTATTTGCAGACAACCCTTGTAGGCATAAACAGCTATTAGGTTTGCAGGGCGAATACTTTTTCCCACATGGGCGCAAGTTGGTTTGGATGGTTTTCTGTCTTAATAGATACAATCATCATTTGAAAACTGCTTTTTATATTTACTCAGCTTTTGTTTGCCTGATGGTTAAAGTTTGCTTGACATGTTGGTATGAAAACAAAGCTTGACAGAAAAATTTCTAATGTGGCAATTTTTTTTACTGATTACTTATTCTTTAAAAAACAACACCATAGCTTTTATTTTCCAATTTAAATTTAGAGCAAAATAATTCACCCTATGAAAAGGTCAGAAAAAGATGAAGCCTATTTCTTCATTTTATGTATTTACAGCATTTAATCATTGGTGACCCCATGTTCTGATCATCCATCATCACAAATGCATCAGCTGTGTGACTTATTTTAACCTTGTACAGGACACAACCTCTTTAACCTGAAAAGGGCTAGCTGATGCTGACTTTTTTGACAAAATACACACTTCTAACGTGTGTACAAGCATGTGTTTACTGTTGACAGTAATGAAGTGCCCAGGAAAAAAATAAAAAATGTTTTCATATGTTTTTCTTCCCTGTTGTGTTTTCCCTATTTGTTGTATTAATTTGGGTACAACTGAAATTCTTGCAGCACTTACTAACTTCTGCACATAACTTTAAAAATGCAAAAGCAATAATATTGGTCATAGTAAGCTGGCCTGACCGTATCTAAATTTTGTCATTTGTTGTGTTTTGTTGTGGTAGAATATATCAGCAACAATGTAGTGAGCATTAACTATGTAGAAAAAAAGCTTCCAGAAAGCTCAGTTGGCAAAAGAGACACTGAAAGATCTATTTGTACCAATATATCTTTATATACAGGGAATGTTTTTGTTTTTAACAAACTCTTTGTCAAAATAAGGTAACGAAGGGTGTAAAGTACTGTTGCATCTTCTAATAAAAATATATGCAAATCACAAATCTTCGTACTTGTAATAAAATCTAGAACATATATGGTGTTCTTGATTAAAGTTATTTACAATATATTTGAATTTATTTAAGCCTGGCATTGAAACCTAAAGTTGAAGAGAAGGAAACTAGTTCAAGTCCATACCCATTTCAGTAACAAGATACTGGATGCAGACTGAGCTGTACTGATAGAAAAAAGAAAAGGCTGTATAATTATGACCTATAGTGGGTAGTTGGTCCAAACCTGGGACGTGCCGGTTCATGCCACACATGGTTGCACAGCTATCACTGTCCTTCACAGTGCTACACAGGTATCTCTTAGGGATTGTACGGAAAAAAAAAATAAAACAATTTCCCCTGCAAGTATGACCTCATGGTCCGATGGTGTAAAGAGCAGATTTTAATCTCAGTTCTTACAGTAGCTGCTCTAAGAACAGTAAAATCATCTTGTCATAAATAGCATGAAGGCTAAAATGTTCAATTTACCCTGAAAGGTTATAACTGATAACACATATAGTTCTTCAAACCACCTGATGACAGTCAGAAATGTGAACATAAATTGAGAAATACCAATGTATAGAGTCTGACTTAGATGACTTTGTCCTACTTTCTACTGCTGATACATATGGTCCTAGTGGTTCTTGTCTGTGACCCTCTAAGTTGACCTACTTCTGGTTTTGGAAGGGTGTCACTTAGTTCTAAATTTCAAGCCAAGTCCCATTGGAACAGAAACTGTCAGTGGTTTACAAACTGGTTTAGTTGTGACATAAAGTTCTGTTTCGAATTCCCTCACTGTAGGACAATAAAGGATATATTTATTCTATTCTACAGATTAGCTTATATTTTTTTTCATTTATTCATGTATATACATGGAAATTATTAAGAAAGGCAGCATACAATAAAGCTAGTAAAAGAAAACAGAGGGGAAAACCCATCAATACATAAAGCAAGAATCCAAAATAAATAAAAGCCAGTGTATCACACTTATCCAGGGCAAGTATATATCTACAGAGATCTGCTTTAAGATTGATTTTTAATTCTTCATAAGCCTGAGCAGAACTTATTTTATTAATGGGCAGATCCCACTGCCACCATAAAGTCCCTATCCCCTTTTGTTTTTAGCTTGGACCTAAAACTTGGAAAAGTTGCTGGTTTGATCATCTCAAAGCTCTCTCAAAAGTTATATTAGCAAGCACTTTATTTTTTAATAAGCTAGAAGGTATATTCACACAAAATACCCCTTCTTCTTTTAACCAGCCACATGTCCTCAGATTGATTTCTTCATTTTAGAGTGTTTTTGGTCTAGTGGTTGAGTTGAAACCTTTTGGACATCAAAAACAAAAGCTAGGGTTGTCGCAGGTCTGTGGCAAAATAACATGTTCTTAGCAAAGTAGTTTCTTAGACTTGTCCAATTCATTTGTACTTTTTAAAAGTTAAATCCATTACATCAGTGCTCTCCCTCTTCATTCTGAGTTTGAGTTATTACTTTCTGGTTCAAAGCACAGATTCCCTTTGAAGAAACACAAGAGATTATGGACATTAAGGCCAAGTTTGCTAAAGTCAGATATGGGATGAAGTTATACTTGCTAGGTGTGAAACGGGCCATTACCTATTACTTTCACTTATGACAGGACATTTAGAAGCATCAAGAACAGTGTAAGTACAAGAATAACCAAAAATAAGCATGAAGTTAGTGGATTATTTTTGTGAGAGTTTAGCACTTTTTTCTGGATCTTTGGGGATTTCTTTTGCAGTACTGTTGACCTAGACTGATCACATGCAAACGATTTTATTCCTTGCCATGTAAGGATAATGGCAGTGATTTATTGCTCAAAGATAAAGGGAAAGATAACTTCTCCAAATTTTATGAGTTAATCTATCACAAGCATATCACAATGACAAATTAAACCATGATAAAACCAGGAATAAGCCTGGAAAAAAGTAGTATTTAAACTCTATTGGCAACAGTATATTTTTAAGCCAAATATTAACTCTTATGATAAACCAATAATTATGTATACCGTATTTTTATGTAGATTCTGTTTTGCATGAATACATGGGATTATGCTGTACACGTAGCATTTCTTAATCAATTGTATATTTTTTTATATTTATATTTTGTGTTTCTATTTCGTGATGTACTGATAAAAACAATTTTCTTCGAGGACAATAAATGATGCGTTGAGTTGAACTGAATAAAGGTAATGTTTTATTTGTGGCCTGTTTTGGTCAGATTTAAACTAAACTTTTCAGGTCTCCCTATGGGGAGCTGTCCTTGGTACTGAACTGACATCCAAACCGTGCCTGCAACCGGGTTTGGCTATTAAATACTGTGGATGGTGCTAATAGTACGAATTATACCGACAATACAAAGAGCACACGAGCAGTAAGCAGTGCGTGAATGTACTCACCGTTCTCCACAGTTTCTGAGTTTTCACTGTGACAGAAGTGGCAGTCACAATCAGATGGGAGATGGAGACCATCAGTCCAAACACAACAGCCAGGAGCGTCCTCACAGGTAGGAGTGCGTAGGCGACAAAGGTGACCAGGATGAGCTGCCACACGCCCTGCTCCGGGGACGTCGGGGGCTCCAGTCCCATCGCGCCCAGGGAGAAGGGGCAGCAGAGGAAGGAAAAAGTGAAGCTGAAGAGAAGTGTCAGGTTAACGATCTGCTGGAGCTGAGTCACTTGCAGGTACTTGACATTAGTTACTATGAAGAGGGAGAGGAAGATGACACAGTGGATCGGATGGGATCCCTTGGAGATAGTGAGGCTCGGACCGGACAGCAGCTCCAGTACAGCCAGTGTCGCAGACGTGAAGATGAGGACAGCCAGGGCTTTGAGGGTGGATGTCTGCTCCAGTTTTAGGTTGTAGTTTTGGAAGAGGGACTCCAGCTCCTTGCAATCGAACTCATCCTCGCATGCGATGGTGGTCAGGGGGACACCCGGTGGACAATGACTTCTCCTCCGCCTGGTTTTGACTTTCTGAAACGGTATTTCCTCCATGTTAGTGCCATTCATAAACTGAATACCTGCACAAGGCTCAGCTAGAACCGCAGATCCTACGTCGAGCCGCCAACGGTGGAAAAAAAAGACAGACGCGTTCAGCAAGCTTTAAAGAGAGCAGAGCGTCCCAGATAGTGGAGGCTGGACGGACGCGCTCTGCACTATCCACAGGTTGGACTGTGTTGCCCAGAAGGTTTACCGGGAAAGGAATTCTTCATTCCCTTACTGTCTCTTAGGTCGACCTGCAAAATGGATGTTTCAGCTTTCGTTTGAGAGCCACAGAAGGAACAACGCACACGACGTCTAGTTCTGGATGGTTACAGCTTTTTTTTTGTTGCTGAGCTCTGATAGGATCACGCCTGCGCATTATGAGGTGAATACAAGACACGTCTGAGCTACTCAGCGCACAGAGTCAAGACGGATTGTCTGGAGACAGACAGTCAAACAAAATGAGCAGCGCATCATCATCGTCTTTCATAATGAAAGTGTCCTTTTCTCTGTTCCGCCTGCTCATGAGGTGTTTCCATCATTAAACCCCTGGAAATCTTTTTTTTTTTTTTTTTTTTACTGTTTAGCTTATGCTTGTCCTACCTTGTGAATCAGCACACAAGAAAGTGCTCATGTGTATTTGCTTGGTTCAGGCATTACATGGAAAAATGCATCCCATTCACAATAAAACCTCCCTTACCACCAGTACCGTTTTTGGCATTCCGAGGGAGGTGTCTCATTCATTACCAACAGAAGATTAGTCATCCGTCACTGGCTGCCATCGCCGCGACCCGTCAGTGCCACAGAGAGGGTAGAAGAAAGTGACAGATGGACAGCCGGTGCCAAAGTCCAGCACTCGGCCATGCTACCGGGACTCCCGCACTGCTTCTGTCCCTCTCCCCGCCCTCCTCCCGACAGCTCTCCCTGTCTATGTCTCTTTGGCTCAGCTGTTTGTGTCCCAGCTTTCACTGATCCAGCACAGAAATTGAGTGAGTTTATTGAGTGTGGCAGATAAACAAAGAGAAGGGGAGGGCGGAATGAAAAATAGAAACAAGGAGGTTCAGGCTGCCTGCCAAGTTAAGAGACAACAAATGGAAACTTCTGTAAAGAAAAAAAAAAGACCAAAGAAAGAAATCAAAGGAAGAGATTTGTGACATGTTGTGATTTTTTAAAAATTGATTCTCATACCGTATTACAGTTTTTCTCAGTCGCTTTGGTGCATTTCTCACATCACTATCAACATTTGCACAACAGTTAGTGCATTTCTCAGAACAATTAGTACAAACTGCAAAACTTTGTGGAAAACTTTCAAAAGTGCGTCACTTGCTCAAAATGAATAGTTGATTCCTCAAAAGCAAGTATTCATGTCAATGAAACTGTCTGTGTCATCAAAATAATAAGCCCTGACACCATTGTTTATGAACAAGACAGTCAAATGGCTTTGTCATGTTTTCATTGTGACAGTTTACTCTGTGTCTTCCAATGCAAAAAAGTCAGATCTTGGTGAAACTACCTGAAAATGCTCAAGACAGCACCATACACCTGTGCAGCCATTTGAAAACTACAGTAAAGTTACACATTACTGTATTTAGTGAGGTAACTGAGTACAAAACACATATGTATGTTTCAAATTGTGCAAAAAAATACACAGTCACTTATTTAGAACAAACATAAGAAATACCATCATGGTAGAACTGTGCACAAATGTAAACAGTATAACAGTACATATTACTGTAAACTGAACATAAGTTATTCCTGGACATCCACAAGTTACTGTCTGTCTGGCCAAATATTTTCATCTACATCACAGCGGATGTCTTCCCTTGCAAGGCAGCGATGAAAGTATCTCCTTAAGTGGCGAATCCATCCTCTGCAGGACTCCACTGTGATGTCATCACATGCAGCATCCATGGCTGCTAGCCTCCAGACAGAAAAAAACTCTTCTATTGGATTAAGGAATGGGGAGTAGGGGGGGAGATATTCAACCACCATCCTGCCATGTGCTGCAAATCACTCTGACCAGATGTGAGTGGTGAAAGGTCACATTTTTCCACATGTCAACAAACTTGCTCAGATAGTCTCCAGTTAGACCCCTCTCATTCTCAGGAACTATGGTTCTGTAAAGAGTGTCCAGAAAAGTAAGAAGATGTTGTGTGTTGTAAGGACTGAGAAGGGGGATATGGGTGAGGATGCCATTTTCCGAGATGGCTGCACACATTGTGACATTCCCCCTTCGTTGGCCTGGAACATCAATCGTTGCTCTCTGTCCAATTCTGTTTCTTCAGCCTCAACCTTCGACCAGCCTCAGCCATAGTGAGGCCGTGATTCACAACATGGTCTAAGAGTGTAGCCCTGATTTCATCAGGAATTTGCCTATGTACTTCACCTCTTCTTCCTCTGCCCCTGTTTTGTCCCCTTCCCCTTCCTCCACGCATTCTCACCCCTCCTCCACGATGCTGACGTTCCATTTTTGTGTCACAGAATTGTAGAAATGGTACACACCATGTCCTGCTTGGTTCATATATCCTTGCCAAGTGAGGGTTCATGGGATTCAGCTCTGAGTGACTGACGACAAGTGGCTTGTCATTGGTTACAACTACAGTAAGGCTTCACACACCTCCTCATGAATGAAAGTTGAAGTTCACCTGAGAGCAATTGTTCAATTTAAGAGACATTTTCAGAAAAAAAAAGATAAAAGAATGTATTAAATCAGCTTGGCAGATTTTGACAACTAGTTCAACAATTTTGTATGTAATGACTGAAATGAGGACTATTAGTTTTATAGGGAATGACTATTCAGCAGTCATAAATATGTTTCATTTTGACTGACATGACATAAGCAAATGATGATGTTATAAAACAGCAGAGAATTGTATGAAAGTAGCTGATACAAGTCCAAAAGCATTTGCAATTTGTTCAAAGGAATGAGAAACTGCTACAATGATGTGCACAAATGACTCAATGTTATGGAGGTTGAACTAATAGTTGTGAGAAAAAGCTGTGGTATTATTATTATTATTGTTGTTGTTGTTGATAATGATGATGATGATGATGATGATGATGATGATGATGATGATGATGATGATGATGATGATGATGATGATGATGATTGATGATTTTTTTGTTTTTGTTTTATTATTTCTTGTGGGATTTTCCATAGTGTGTGCATGTGTGTGTAAGAGAGATGGAGTACAAATGTAGTCGTTGGGTGTTTTTATCAACTATCATTGTATTTTCCACTTTTTTCCATCACATTTATCAATCAAAGGTTTATAGGGAAATATCGATAGATAGATAGATAGATAGATAGATAGATAGATAGATAGATAGATAGATAGATAGATAGATAGATAGATAGATAGATAGATAGATAGATAGATAGATAGATAGATAGATAGATAGATAGATAGATAGATAGATAGATAGATAGATAGATAGATAGATAGATAGATAGATAGATAGATAGATTCTTCATAACATTTCTTCATCCACTGATTTAGGCTAACAATGTTAATAATAATATATATATATATATATATATTTTAATCATCCACAACATCAGCTGAACTTCAAAACTAGCTTGCTTTCTGTCGAACAAAACAAGTTAGATTTGAATCTTTTGCTTCACCTTTTCCTCCTGTCTGCCTTCCCTGTCTGTATTCTCTGTATCTTCTTCTCTGAGAGTGAGAGAGATTGAGACATGGGACACAGGATGTAAGACACCTTGCCTTTGCACTGATATCTGTCTTATCTACAAAGATGTCCCCTCCACTGGACTTAATAAGCTGACACATAAACATGACAATCATGCAATTGTCTGTCGCCTGTCAGCGGGGGCTTCTCACCAAGGTGATATGCAAATGAAATAACACGCTCTTATCATTTGTAGTCTGTCAACCAGGCTGTAATTAATCTGGAACAGATTTTATGTTGCTGCCTATATCAAAAGTTTAACATTTTCAGTGTTGCAGCTCCTAAATGAATCCCAATAATAAAATTGATGTGTCCTAATTGTTTTATATATGTTTATTGTATTAATTTCAATAACATTCTAACCAATGTAATGGAAGGATCTGTTTATATAAATGACTTGCACCTGATTGAGCGCAGCATTGTAGAGGTTGTCGTGGTCTGAATTTGGCAAAGCTGGAATAGACCACAGCCTTTGTTCAGTGTATATATGTTATTCCTTACGCTTTTTGTGAGTTCAGGTGTAAGTGGATGGTCACACTCTGTCAGGCCTCATCTTCTGAGAACAAAGAGAGGTCTTATGGGAGTTCACAGTACAAAGCTGCACTCCAAGGGCACCAGACAAAAGGGACAGAGTGAGCCAGCTTCCTGCTGCATGCCTTGCTTCTAAAACATATTCTCTCCCTCTCTCTGCCTGCTTTTCTAATTGTGTCTTTGACTTTTAAAAACACATATAAAGCTCTTTCAAGTGAAACCAAAAGACAGAAAAAGAAAACACCCAAGCATCTAATATGAAGTTGAAATATGTGCATGGGTCTCTAAAATATATGCACATCACATTTGTTTTTCTTTGATATGAGATGTATAATTTGTTTGTGGAGCACATCTACAGTCCCTTGCAACGCTTTTCACACCCCAACTTTTCATGTTGTGCCCACAAACCTCAATTTGAATTATTGGGAGTTTATGTCACATTGAAATACAAAGTAGTACAGTACTGTGAAATGGTGTCAAAATTTTTTACAAGTAAAAAAACTGAACAGTGTGGCATCCCTACATAAAACCCAGTGCGACCAACAGCCTTTAGAAATCAACTACACAGTAAATGGAGTGCACTTACTTGAATTGTAATATTAGTACAAATACAGAGCATCATGACCCAGAACACACCGGATAGGTCAGAGAAAAAGTTATTCAGCAGTTTAGAGTTTACAGGTTATAAAAACAATATGACTAGCTTTAAACATATCACACAAATGTGCTAAGAAGAACACCATTGTTAGCACCATTGTTGTTGGCGAAATAAAGAGAAAAAATTATAAGCTGTAGTCCAGACTGGAATTAATCTATTTTCCTGTGATTATTGATTAAAGGAAGTCTGTTCCACATTAAAGGAGTATAAAAACTGAATGCTGCTTCTCAAAGTTTGGTTCCTACATTGGGGATCCAGAGCAGACTTGAACCAGAAGACCATGTCAGTCTGGAAGGTTGATACAACGACAACAGATTTATAAACTAACAAAATGATTTAAAAGTATATTCTCTGAGCTACAGGGAGCCAGAATAAGGACTTTATAACTCCATCCATCCATGCATCCATTGTCTTCTGCTTATCCAGGGTTGGGTCGAGGGGGCAGCAGCTTAAGCAAAGAGACCTGCACTTCCCTCTCCCCAGCCATTTGGGCCAGCTCCTTGGAAAAATCCCAGCCACTTCACACTCGGCTGCGAACCGCTCCAGCGAAAGTTGTAGATCCTGTTCTGATGAAGCCAACAAGACCACATCATCAGCAAAAAGCAGAGACCCAATCCTGAGGCAACCAAAACGGATCCCCTCAACACTTTGGCTGTGCCTACAGATCCTGTCCATAAAAGTTATGAGCAGAATTGGTGACAAAGGGTAACCTTGGTGGAGTCCAAATCTCACTGGGAACGACTCTAACTTACTGCCGACAATGCGAACCAAGCTCTGACACCAGTCATACAGGGACCTAACAGCCAGTGACAAGGGGCCTGATACCCCATATTCCCGGAGTGCCCCCTACAGGACAAGATCAAATGCATTCTCCAAATCCACAAAACACATGTAGACCGGCTGGGCGAACTCCCACACACCCTCCAGAACCCTGCTTAGGGTGCAGAGCTGGTCCAGTGTTCCATGGCCAAGACGAAAACCGTATTGTTTCTCCTTTATCCGAAAAAATGTTGTAAACAAAGAATTCTTTCAAAAATGGAAACATTAATCATTTATTTTCATCAATCAGCCATCTAAATCTAAATCAAATCAATATTTGGTGTGACCACAATTTGCCTTCAAAACAGCATCAATTCTTCTAAGTACACTTGCACACAGTTTTTGAAGGAACTTGGCTGTTAGGTTGTTCCAAATATCTTGGAGAACTAACCACAGATCTTCTTTGGATGTAGGCTTCCTCACATCTTTCTGTCTCTTCACGTAATCTCAGACACACTCGATGGTGTTGAGATCAGGGCTCTGTGGGGGGCCATACCCTCACTTCCAGGACTTCTTGTTCTTCTTTATGCTGAAGATAGTTCTTAATGACTTTGATTGTATGTTTGAGGTCAATGTACTCCTGCAGAATAAATCTGGGGCCAATCATACATCCCTGATGGTATTGCATGATGGATAAGTATCTGGCTGTTTTTCTCTGCATCGAGAATACCATTAATCATGACAAATCTCCGAATACATTTGCAGAAATGCAGCCCCAAATGTTCAAGAAACGTCTAACATGCTTCACATTTGCCTGGAGACACACATTAGTGTACTGGTTTTCAGCCCTTCAACAAACAAACTGCCTTCTGCTACAGCCAAATATTTCAAATTTTGACTCATCAGTCCAGAGCATCAGCTACCATTGTTCTGAACCCCAGTTCATTTGTTTTCATGCATTCCATGTAGGAATGGTTTAATGCAGAGTTGCATACTTTAAAGCAGAATACTAGGAAGTTGGAGAGAAAATGGCGCTCTACACACCTAGAGGATTCCTATTTAACCTGGAATAACAGTCTACTGCTGTATAAAAAGACCCTTCGACAAGCTAGAACAGCATATTTTCCATCATTAATAGAGGCGAATAAAAACAATCCTAGGTTTCTTTTTAGTACAGTTGCCAAACTTACACAGAGTCATAGCTCTGTTGAGCCAACTATTCCCCCAGCTCTTAGCAGTGATGATTTAATGGGATTCTTCATAAATAAAATAAATTTTATTAAAAATAAAATCATTGGCATGATTACTTCTTCCTCAGTAAATGAGGCAGTATCGGAAAGAACTGTAGAACCTCAGTTGTGCTTAGGCTGTTTTGATTCAGTCGAGCTTACGGAATTATCAAAAATATTAGCCTCATCTAAACCTTCAACTTGTATGTTGGACCCAATCCCAACCAAATTATTTAAAGAAGTGTTCCATTTGGTTCCTGGCCCCATATTGGATATGATGAATTAGTAAACGGATACGTACCACAGGAATTTAAAATAGCTATAATTTAACCTTTACTCAAGAAACCTTCCCTTGATCAAGATGACTTAGTGAATTGCAGACCTATATCTAACCTTCCTTTCTTATCCAAAGTCCTTGAGAAAATTGTTGCTAATCAAGTCTGTGAGCATCTAAACAGTAACAAGCTGTTTGAAGAGTTTCAGTCAGGTTTTAGAGCTCATCATAGCACTGAAACAGCACTGGTGAAGGTTACTAATGATATTCTCATGGCCTCAGATAATGGACTTGTGTCTGTTCTGGTTTTGTTAGATCTCAGTGCTGCTTTTGACACAGTCGATCATAATATTCTCTTAGAAAGGCTTGAACATGTTGCAGGGATCAAAGGAACAGCACTAGGCTGGTTTAAATCATATTTGTCTGATAGATTCCAGTTTGTTCATCTAAATGATAAATCTTCTTCACTCTCAAGGGTTACTTGTGGAGTTCCACAGGGTTCTGTGCTTGGACCAATTCTGTTCACCATATATATGCTCCCAATTGGTAGAATCATTAGACAGCATGGGATAAATTTCCACAGCTATGCAGATGATACACAACTATATTTATCCATAAATCCTGATGAACCCAGTCAGTTAGGTAGATTACAGGCATGTCTGGAAGACATAAAAACATGGATGACCCTAAACTTTTTGCTTTTAAATTCTGACAAAACAGAAGTTGCTGTCTTTGAACCAGAAGTTCTTAAACAGAAACTGATTAGTCAATCACTTCATCTGGATGGCATTAAATTGGCCCCCAGTAATAACGTAAAGAACCTCAGCGTTATTTTTGACCAAGACTTGACATTTAAATCCCATATTAAACAGGTTTCTAGGATTTCCTTCTTTCACCTCTGGAATATTGCTAAAATTAGAAACATCCTGTCCAGGAGTGATGCTGAGAAACTAGTCCATGCATTTGTTACCTCAAGGCTGGACTACTGTAATTCTTTACTATCAGGAAGTCAACAAAATGCCATTAAAAACCTTCAGTTGATCCAACATGCGGCACCAAGAGTTCTGATGAATATTAAAAAGAGAGATCACATTTCTCCTGTTTTAGCTTCCCTTCATTGGCTCCCTGTTAAATCCAGAATAGAATTTAAGATCCTTCTTCTTACATACAAAGCCCTTAATAATCAAGCTCCATCATACATCAGAGATCTAATTGTTCCATATGTTCCTAACAGAGCACTTCGCTCTCAGACTGCAGGTTTACTTGTAGTTCCTAGGATTTCTAAAAGTAAAATGGGAGGCAGATCTTTTAGTTATCAGGCTCCTCTGCTGTGGAACCAGCTCCCAGCTTTAGTCCGTGAGGCAGACACTCTGTTTACTTTTAAGGCCAGGCTTAAAACTTTCCTTTTTGATAAAGCTTATAGTTAGAGTGGCTAAGGTCATCCTGAGCTATCTCTGTAGTTATGCTGCTATAGGCTTAGACTGCTGGAGGACAGACTTACCAATTTTCTTCACTCTGCTACTTCCTTTTCTCCTACGACTCTCCAGTTGTATTACAGTACATTCTGTTATTTTGACTGTTAACTTTGTTTTCTCTCAGTGTTTTTCTCTCCATAGAAGATATACCTGGTCTGGTATCCTGCTTGGCTGCAATGCCCTGTTGGACGGGGGTCATCGACTGGGATGATCCTCCCAGTAACTGAACATCCACTGTGTCCTGTTATCAACTTTTTACTTTCTGTAACTTAGAAAGTTCTCTTATATCAGATCCTCTGTTCCTTCTGTGTCTCTGCTCTGTCTTCTCAAACCCCCAGACGGTCGTGGCAGATGGCCGCTCCTACTGAGCCTGGTTCTGTTGGAGGTTTCTTCCTGTTAAAGGGGAGTTTTTCCTCTCCACCGTCGCTACATGCTTGCTCAGTATGAGGGATTGCTGAAGGATTGCTGTGGTTGGAAAGTCTGCATCAACGGGGCCCAACCTCACGCCAGTGACTGACGCAATCTGCTGGGATTCTTTAAATAGGAAACTTTTTAACTGATTGGAATGTTTGTATAAATGTATTGAAATGACTTCTTGTTAAGTGCCTTGAGATGACATCTGTTGTGAATTGGTGCTATATAAATAAACTGAATTGAATTGAAAAATTGAAATGTATGGCTTTTTGGCTGCAACTCTTCCATAAAGACCACTTCTAGCCAGACTAGACTAGACTAGATGGGTGTACCTAGGTCCCACTGGTTTCTGCCAGTTCTGAGCTGATGGTACTGCTATTACCCTTCAATATCTTCCAATTTTGAAGGGTAATAAGCTTTATGTGTCTTTCATCTGCTGCACTAAGTTTCCTTGGCCGACCACTGCATCTATGATACTCTGTTGCCCATTTCTTTGTGCTTTTTCAAAAGAGCTTGAACAACACATCTTGAAACTGTGAGAGACCTTGCTAATAACTAGTTTGTGTCAATCTTGCCATGACATGAAACTAGATTCCACAACCTCACCTTGGTAGCAGAGTTTGGCTGTTCCTCACCCAGTTTCAAGCCTCCTACTCAGCTGTTTCTGTTTCAGTTTATTACTGTGTTTCAACCTTTGTGTGACATTGATGATCATTAGCACCTGTTTGGTATTATAGGATGATCTTTGTTGACATCGTTGTGCGCATGAGGGGGCGGTTGGGTGGTAAGAAAACAAACAAAAATGGCAGGCGATAGAGGCAGAGAATGTTTTTAAGAGAGTTAACGGGCAAATATATACACACTTTAACGTCTGAAAACAGGAAAATGTTTACAGAGAAGCTTAAAATCTGCATTGGTGACAAAATCGAGATTATTCAAACCGCATATGAGATCTGGGATGATCAAAACATTGGTCCGATTCGCTGGTGTCTTGGCCACAAATTTGCTGGGGAGACATTTATTCCTACCTAATAGAAACCCCTGGACCATTTATTCATGACAAATTAAAGACTTTCAAAAGTCTGGAGGCCTACGATTATTTTATTTCAAGAAAGGTTGGGCCAATCTCTTCTACGAAATAGAAAGCTGTGGTCCTCCTGAAAGCAGAGGTCAGACCTGGCCAAGTAGAGTTTTAGCGTGATTCCCATCTCCCGTGGGTGATCGCTACAGAGAACGGCGAAATCCTTACTGCTCACTGCGACTGCATAGCTTGGTAAATCTTCACTCAGTGTCTTTATTTATTTTTGGAAATGTGGTCGCTGTTGTACAAATTTAGTAGAACAGTAACAAGATAATTTTAATGGCGTCTGGTCTCTGGTGAAAAACAGAATATTACCGCTTACACCATTCTTCTTTCAAATTCAGTCTCAGAGAAACATGCAGTCATGTAGCGGCTTTAATGTTTAAAGTAGAAGCAGCTCTCAGGATAGGACCACAACGGCTTCACGTAGACCTACCAGTGAAGCTTGCAGGTATTAAAACACTGCTGCACCATATATTTTTTAAATTCTGTTAAGTTTGAAAAGACATAAATCCTCTATCAATATGATTTCGGTGAAAAAATAGATGTTTTCATCCAAAATTATAGGAATCTAGAAATAAACGCTGCAGAAGTCCAGGCTTTCTTCCGATCATCTGGGTTTAATCTCCTTATTGCTCGGAGCCATCTCTTTCGTTTTTCGTGATCCCTTTTGGAGGGAATTTAAAAAAAAAACTTTTAGCAGGCCCCTAACTGGCCTTACAATTAACCACACAGCAAGAATGGACCATCAGCTTTGCTAAATCGTCCTCGAAAGATGCAAAACAATAGAATTACAGGAAAAATACGCTGCTTCCTCCCACACAGTACTATGATGCATGCGAGAAAACATAAACATTGACGTCACAAAAGATCCTCCTATTGGTTGATGATACACCTGACTATAATCCTACAAAATCCCTGATTTTGTGCAAGTGTACATAAAAGAATGGATGCTGGTTTGAAGGCAAAAGGTAGTAACACCAAATATTGATTTGATTTTTCTTTCGTTTGCATTTTGTAAATTGATTTAAAAAAACAATCATTATTTATATTTCTGAAAGTATTCTTTGTTTACAGCATTTTTTCACACATGCCTAAAACTTTTGCACAGTACTGTACATCATCCTGAGCCTACCATCTCCGGGGAATAACATAGTGTTGGCAGCATTATGCTGTGAGAAAGGTCTCTTCAGCAGAGACAGATAAGTTGTTCAGCACTGACTGACAGATGGGTGGATCTAAAAACAGGGCAGTTAAGTGGAAGTGTTAAAGAAGTGGAAGTGTTAAGCTGCAGAAGATGGGGTGCTGTGTGGCAAAGTGGATAGAGCAGACACCGAATGTACAAAGGTTAAAGGAGTCATGACCTGTAATTTTCACTTTTCCACGAGAAAAATGTATGTTATGATTGCCTTACTTTTATACACTGGCCGGGAAGCCGATATTTAAAAGTGAAGCGTTTGTTTTCCCCTGGGTTCGTCAACCAGCCCACGTGCACGCGCACTCAAATACGTGATTTTAATTTCTGGCCGACTTGACGTCGCGTCGGCGCAGGATATACCATATATAGACATCATATATATACCATATGCAGACCTATGCTGCAGGAAGCCCGCCCTCCCCCTCGCCCCTCTCCCCCCTCCTCGCCCCTCTCCCCCTCATATTCAGTCGAGCGCCGCCATTACTGAATTCTAGTGATGGGAATTCTAGCTCTTTTTGGAGAGCCAGTTGTTTTGTTTTGGCTTGGCTCACCATAAATAAATAATAAATAATAAATAAACAAATCTTTCGGCTCCCAAGTTGCTCCTCAAATTTTCTGTTGCTTAAAGTGTATTTATTACCAATGTTAAAGCAAAACGATGTGTACCAAATGTACCAAAACAAGCGGGGGGGGTGAAAAAATAAAAAAAACGGCTCCCAATGACGAGCCGGCTCCCATCGTTCACTTCAAAGAGTTAGCTCTTAGAGCCGGTTCGTTCGCGACTGAGACATCACCAATTCGAAGTACGAACTCGACCGTGAAAGATGCAGATGCAGTTTCTTCACTCAATGATGCATTAAGAAGACATATTTGTGTCAGCCTTTTATTTTAATCAGCTAAATCAGCTAAAACCATTTCTGCCAGAAACATAGTGCACACGTGAGTTGCTCTGTTGTTGAGTGCCAGAATCAAAATGGAAATATTTTTTCAATTTTTTTATGCCGGAATCCTTTACGAATTTGGGACAATATCAGGCGAAGTTGGCATTGAAGCTCCGTTTGGAAAAAGGGTCCATTCCAACAATCAGAGACTTGCCAGCAATTGAAACGGTAAGGCTCTGTTTTTATTGCTCTGCTGTGTGTAACAAACAGCAGCTATTACCAGGAGTAGTAGATATGGGTTAGATATGCTGAAGTGGTGTCAACCATAAACATATCGTGTCAACCCCCCTCCTTCCTGCCACCAATCAACGCGTCCCTCATTTGCATTATTACAATGCCCGTCCACGACAGCCAAAATATCGCATCAGATCTCGCGAGACAATATTGCCTTCAGAAAGAAGGGTGAAAGGAGCTCTGTGTTAATTTTTTTCACTTTTTTTCAACTTTTCGTATTTAAAAGGGCCTGGAAGACTATAATAGAGCGTGGGTATCCAAAGTAATACTAGGTTATGACTCCTTTAACATTCTTTGACACAGCTGTCCTAGGATTGACTCCCAGCCTGAACCATTTACTTTATGGTAAATAAAGTAAATGCTCCTTTTCCAGTTTAACTACTAGAGCCACAGAAAACTATTTTTTGACTTGAGCAAAGCTGGTAGAGACATGCCACAAAAGACTTGAAGCTGTAACAAAAAGATGTTTCTACTAAGCAATGACTCTGGAGAACTGAATACAAATGCAAGCCAAACTTTCTCCTTAAAAAATTGAAAAAAATTGTCAAATTTGATCTGTAAAAAAAAAAAAAAAGTTTAAAAATAATGAATACTTTTTCCTAAACTTTTCAATTATGCACAACATCGTGTGGGTTCTAACAATGTAAAATTCCAATAAAACGCGTTGAAATGTATGGTGGAAACATGACGAGATGTAAAAATATAAAATATATTAAAAAAATAAGGGGTATTAATCATTTTTGCATTTTTGAATGTATTTGATAAATATGTTAAAAACAATATGTATATGTAATTTAAATAGGGTTTGTCAACCTCTGTAGTAAAAGCAGTAAGACATGCCACAAATCTTCCCTGAATTAAAGCCTTTGCAGGTTTCCAACTTTAGGGAGCATGAGTTTTCAGTATCTGAAAACAGCTCACACATAAATTGATCCTGCAAGGGTGACATGGAAAACATAATGAAAAGAGAATGCAGAGTAAGTATCAGCTAGAATATTTAGATGTGTTACTCCAATCTAAACAGTGCTCTACACTTGTTGTCATCAGATAATTGTTTGTAATGATAGCTGAGAAACCAGCAATCCCCAGCAGTGCACAGATATGGAGCGTCTGCACACTGGCTGTTTCATCTGCTGGCTCAACAGCAGCAAATGAAACAGCCAAGACATACCCAGGAGGGACTAGCAACACAGGCTGTAAATTAGCTAATGTCAGCTGTAATTATGAATTGCTAAGCCAAAATAAAGTCAAGTTTGTTTTCCCTTCAGTGACACTTTAGACTGTTGACTGCGGCAGCAATACAGAGACTCCAGTATAACATTTATATGTATATTTATACATTTGCATTGTAACCTAATGATAAATCAATTTTGCTTTCATTATTTATGGAGAAGTACGATGAAAATGAACCCAGTATGACAAGTCTTCACTGAAATACGAAAGTAATGACTCCAACTGTGGCCTTGAGCAGAAACTTGCCGAAGATCATTAGTTAGGGCTGACAAAATCCATTCATAATTACCAAATCAAAACTTGACGCAGTAGTACAAGTACTCAAGAATATTCTTCATTCAGCACAGCAAGTAATTTGTCTCCTTTGAAGAACATGTTTAGGCACAATATCAATAAGTTATACTACCCCTGAAGGAACACACAATATAACCTGTTGACATGCTTCTTTGTGCAGCATCATGGTGGCTATCTAAATAAAAAAATCAATCTAACTAGTAGTAATACAAAACAATGTATAGTATAAATGACATTGAATACTAAGCAAATGGTTACTGTTTTGCTTTCAGTTACATCCAGTATCTGGCTATTCTATAAAAGGGAGTAACCATACAATGTGTTGAATTTCAAATCTAATATGGCAAAGAACAAAGGTTGGAGATATATCCACAACTGAAATTTTGTTAGTAAATCTATTTCCAATATTTGTTTGAAAATTAAATTTGGACCAGATGTAAGCAACAGCCCAAGTAAAATGCAAATTAAGTTATCTTTAAGAATGGAACAACAAAGGGAACAAGTACTGGATATACTTACAGAAATGTAACGAATTTTGTGTGTGAGTGTGCGCGCGTGCGCGTGCTTGTGTGTGTGTGTGCGTGTATATATATATATATATATATACATATGGCTCTGCAGGGTGTTGATTGAATCCCTCAGATGTGCAAGCTGACAAGCAGCAGATTGTAGTCAGCAAGCTGTCAAGTGAGAAAGCATTATAATACTTGGAAGAATCTCTACTCAGGTTGTTAATGAAGGGACATAATCCCTGATGCAAACACTGACTTTTTTGCTGTCAGGATTTCTGACATAACTGATACACACCTGTGTAAATGTGTGTGTGTCTGTGCATATAGCTGTAAACCATTGGAAGACAACATTAGAGACTTAAACAAAAAGAAGTAGGAAGCCTGTTTATGATTGCAAGAAGTACCTGTACTTGTTGCACACGCTTCTGTTTGTGAGTTTAGAGTGGATCAATAGCCATCAGGCACATGAGATTCAAGTGCAACACCCACTTTTCAGAAATCCTCTTACAGCTTTAGATAATTCAGATAATCTGAGTGTGTACGTGTGTTTGCGCAGGTGTCTTTGTGTCCAGTTTAAATGCCCTCCATCGTATGTGAGGTTGTCTTTCAAAGCATCACGTGCCACTCTGAATCCAAGCTCCTAGAGTCTGCTGCATGAGATACGTTACACAAAAATACGCCGAGACAAACCAACAGACTCAAACAATCACAGATGCAAAATATGTCAAAGTAAATGTCGCACGATTCACAGGCGTTTGTGTTTTGGTTTTCTTCTGTGTTCCTCTCTAATTACTTCTGGGATTATAATTGTTAGAAAAGGTCAGGTTAGTTGTTATTGTCTTTAAGGTTTTGCCATATTGGTTAATTCCTTTGTGTTTAGTTTTTTTAGTTTATTCTTGTGTTATGTTCTTTGTGTATTTGAGTTAAGTTTTCCAAAATTTTTGTCTGGTCTTTTCCATGGAGTTTGTACCGTAGTTCCTCTGCGTGTAGTTCAGGTTCCTTACAAGAGTTGCATTCAACGTCTTTCTCCACTCATCCCTTAGTTTTTTTTGCTGGTTGATCAGTTTCCACTGCTTATGGTTGCTTGACTCAGCTCTAAATTTCTCCTGGTTTGTTTTTGGATTTTTTTAGTTCAACTCTCTTCAGCTTATCCCATTTTGATTTGTGGACCCTGAACTTTGTTTTTGTAAACTCCCTGTTATTATTAAACTGCTGTATTTATGCTTCACTTTTGCTTCCCATTCCCTGAATTTGGGTCCTCCATAACCGAAAACGCATTTGTGACAAAATGTCACAAATGCGTACAGAACATACAGAACTGGTAATTACATTAGCAATTATACGATTCTTTGAAAAGTCTGATTCAAATCTGAGGGTGGCATAAATAAACCTTCATTTTTAATTCCATTTTAATATCTTACACCTACTTACTAGCAAAATGTATCATTATCAACTAATACAATGGTAAATATCCTGGTCAGAGAATCTAAAGTTCCAAACCTCTGTTGTACAAACTGGGAAAATCCTAAACTCACTTCTTGCCAGGGTGATTTTTAAGCCGCTTTTAGTTCTACTTCAATCAAGATGGTGGAGAGACAAGATAAGAAACGATTATTGTTTCCAGCTTCTTTCCAGATTCAAGAAACTATGTTTTGAAAAGCTTTTGTTCCCAAGAAAAAATTATTGTGATCAGGGTTTAAACATGTCACAAGGGTCATAATCGGAAAGTAAACAATGTTGTGTTCCAAAATAATGTAAAAGAAATTCTGAAAAGTAAAATATCAAAGATGTATTGTGATTTTTTTTATGTGCTTAACAATAAACTTAGCGAACAATACAATATTCAACAGAATAAAGTATTCAAAGATTTGTTGGAACAGATGTGTAAATGGCTGTAGATCAAAACACAAAATGGATTTTGCATGTTTGCTTTCTTAAGAGGCAAGGCAAGGCAAAGCAATTTTATTTGTATAGCACACTGTCAACAACAATGTAATTCAAGGTGCTTTACATGATTAAAGGGTAAAATAAAAATAACAGTAAAACACAGACAAAGCATATAAAGTAAAAACAGCAATAAAGCAAGAAGCATACAGAGATACATCAAGGCATTACGTGACCCTGGAGGTTCAGATCTGAGTCCATAACTACACCAAGATTTCGGGCCTGATCAGTAGTTTCTAGCTGTAAACGTAATTACTTCTGTTTTGTTTGTGTTCAGCTCGATGCATTTACTTAGGATTTGGATGGGGTCAAAGTCACCTGGTGACATTGTAATGTAGAGCTTAGTATCATCTGCATAGTTATGGTGGCTAATCTTATTGGTTGTTATAATCTGGGTTAGTGGGAGTATGTAGATATTAAATAAGAGGGGCCCCAGGATGGAGCCCTTGGGCACCCCACATGTGATTTCTGTTCATTCTGATGAGAAGTTTCCTGTTGAAACAAAGATGTCCCTGTTCTTTAGGTAAGACTTGAACCACCCAAGTACTGTACCAGAGAGTCCGACCCAGCTCTCCAGTCGTTACAATAATATATCATGATCAACAGTGTCAAATGCTTCACTGAGGTCCTTCAGAACCAGCACTGTGGTTCTACCATAGTCTGTATTTATGCAAATGTCATTGAAAACTTTGACTAGGGCAGTCTCAGTGCTGTGGTGAGCATGGAAACCAGACTGAAAAACATGTGGTTGGTCATTGTTATGAAGCTATTTAACTGCTGAAACACAGCTTTTTCAATATTTTACTGATGAAAGAAAGATTAGGAATTGGCCTGTAGTTCTGCATTAATGTGTTGTCCAGATTATTCTTTTATAGCAGTGGTCTAATAACTGCTGTTTTTAAAGCACATGACAGGAGGGATGCGTTAACTATTTTAATCAGATCAGACCCAATGACAGAGAAAACTTTCTTAAGGAAAGCTGAAGGTGGAATATCAAGACAGCAGAAGGAGCTAAATTGGTTAAAGTGACATTGTGTAAGAACTTCTCCCATAAAAAAAAAAAAAAGAAACAACCAACTGAATATTACATTCTACTCCCACCTCCTACCCCCCCATTCCGAGCGCGTTTTAACTCCTACGGAGGCTGTTTCATGCCAAGGTTAACATGGCTTCCAGTACTACGACTTCATCCAGTGTTCCTTCCAGTGATGAGGTTACTTTAGAAAACTACATTGCATTTAGTTATATAGTCAGTAGTCTGCCGCGTCGTGAGTAGACAATCTTCCTCTGGCATTCGTCACGGTGCAACTGAGTGTAGCCAAAGCACGAAAGGCAGAGCTAGAATTTCCAGGAATGTCCCTTGTTGGCAAATGTATTTCAAAGATGGAGGCTCAACATGGATTCAGCCATTCGTGCCATTCGCGCCACTCGCGCGTATGTATTCTGAATAGCTGATTCTACACTTACGAGAATACTTTCATTAGTAGGTGGAAGTAATTACACATGAATGAGCACATATGTTTGAAAGAACAAAGGGGTTTTTGCTAAGAATTAACTCAAAAAAATACACAAGGTAGCTTTAATGATTTCTTTTAAGTTTTTTTGGTTTATTTAATGGAATTCTGACATAGTTAGTCTTTCCGCTGTTGCAAATATAGTCCGTGCATTTTTAATGTTTCTGTTAATAATTTATGAGAATAAAGATTCCCTAGGATCTTTCAAAGTTAATTGATATCTGTTCAGCCTCTCTTTGTAGATCTCACAGTGAACCTGGAGTCGAGTTTTCCGCCGTTTTCTCTGAGCTCGGCGACACTCCCTTTTCTCACTATGTACCAGTGGATCACTTGTCCACAGAAACGTCCTTCAACCTGAGAATAATTTCGATTTAGTTGGAGCAATGGAATCAATGATGTCTGAAATTTTCATGAGGAAATCTCCGATAAACATATAGTTTTAATTCAAAATAGTTGCAACTTTGAACACACGGGAAGAAATAGGTTTTTGGTCGGACATTTTACCTTTTATTGTAACCCCCTGACAATTTCACAGAAAAAAATATTTTCCCAAAAATTAATGAAAGGTAAATTATGCACTGTGTGGTTATGTGTTTCCAATTCACCTATTCACTTCAGTGAATCATTTTACTTTGCTTTACAATTACATACTTTAAAGCACGTAAGTAAAAATAAAGGGATTACATTTTTAACATTTACATGCCAAGTTTGTGCTCACAAACTCTCAGTGAAGACATTTTACCAAATTGTATATATAAATATACCAAATTGTTTACATAAATATGTAAAAGAATGTTGGGAAAAAAAACATTTTATTCTTTTAAATATGCATAGACTGCAAAAGAGGAAGACATGGTCAAATTAGTTCAAATATGATTAGTATTGATCTGGACATTTTGACTGTTAATTCCATATAGTGCTGATCTACTTACTACAGCGTATAGGATCCAGAGATAAATATACAGTGGTTTAATAAAACCCCAACCACTCACTTTAGTCTCCCACATCTGCATGAACCTTGTAGAGAAAAGACAAAAGTGTGCTGAAGCCATAAGGTGCAATTGTTTTCTGTATTAAAAAATATAAATTGGTATGGCAAGGCAAGTTTATCAGTATAACACAATTCATACACAAGGTAATTCAAAGTGTTTATCAGAAAAGTAAAGATACAGAGAAAAGAGAATCAAATAAAGAACATGAAATACATTAGTAATATATGTTAAATAAGTTCTAAACTTTGAATTATTTATAGTCATCATCTTTGTATTTACCTTGATGTCAAAATATATTTAGAACCAGGAACTATACCATCAATAACACTTGTAACATAGTTTTAGAACCATAAATGAATATTGAAAAATGAGAGTAATGATAGATATGGACAGTCAGAGATAGGTTCTTAAAATGGTAAACATCCACCTGAACAATGCATAGTGCACAATGAGTATTTTACATCAAAACAGAGCATGCTGACAGAAGGTCAAAAGGATTAACCAGTGGTCAATAACCAGGCAAAAGTGGCTGCTAGCCTTGATCCTAATTATAGCAGGGTTAGAACAGATTAGCAGGCTCCTGAGCCCATGTCTCATCTTTTCTCCCACAACTCTTTTTCAAGTAGGCATAGCCAGAGTCAGCATAATTCACTGATATAACATGTATCAGTGTAATACACATCAATATGTGTATAGTAAAGATGACGTATCTTCTTCGCGGATTGTATTCCTAAAGAAATGTCAAACAGATCTATAAGAAGTAAAAATGCACTGTATAACTTGGACAGGTGAGGCTTACATGAGCATGTGGGGAAATGAAAAATGACAATGCCACTTTAAAAATTAGCACAGCTCAGGTGCCAAGAGTGGAGATTAACTGTAAACCTTTGTTGCTGCTGCCAGGATCAAGTTCAGGTAGGTAAAGGTCAGGAGGTGACCATTAGGAGATTAATGTGTGTTTCTAATCCTGAAGGTGTGTGTGTGTATGTTGGTGAGTCAGTATGCATTAGTTTGCATAAAGGTGAGACACACGCCTGTCTCCATTCTAAAGTTGTGAAGTGACAGCTGCTATAAATAGTATCAACCTGGGTTTCTATATCCCTCTGTTGTATTTGAAGCATGTTAAAACAAATAAAAGATCAGATAAGAATTTGCTCAATTTACACAAAAATGCTACTTCTAGAGATGTTGAAGAAACATATATATATATGTGTTATTTGAGAGTATCATCAAAACCACTATGTTGGACCTGGAGAAGTATTAAATAATCCCTTATATCAGGCTCTAAGTTTTAACTTAACATTGTTTAAATATATATATATATATATATATATATATATATATATATATATATATATATATATATATATATATATATATATATATATATATATACGATGTTGCATTTATGCATAGAAGCTGTTGCTATAAATCAAAATACAGTCTGAACAGCATTCAGAGTGAGTAGAATGTTGTTCTTTGAAACAAATATAAATAAATCTATAAGAGATATTAATTTTTATTATTATTATTATTGTTATTATTATTTTGAATAACATTCAACATAACCAAATCTCAGAATGTTATATTCTGGGGAACTTGTTTTGTGGCAGTGTTAAAATACCTCGCTATCAATAGAAAAGCACTGTAATGAATTACTGCAGGAATATTTCTATGGTTGGGGGAAAAACACCTTCACAGCATCCAGCTAAGTGAGGAATACTCACCATGAGGTTAGCATAGCAATGTTCTTTTCTGATGAGAGGACTTCACAAGGGTAAATACAGAAGGCTCACCATTAGGGCCAATTGTTCACAATCTTCAATATAAAAAAGCCAAAGTAGACTGATCTTAAAAATATATAATTTATAAGGCCAGAACAAAACTATTTATGTGAGATGTGATAGTGGCCATATAAAAGCACAGCCTGTGAAATAAAAGACATACAGCATTGCAGACAAATTAAAGTGCACTGTGTCTTCCTAAACAAATGTTGACATGTGCTGTGTAACTGCATGGCTTTGATATGAAATTGTGTAAAATTTATGGAGGCTCAGTCAGCCTTACCTGCTTTGTTCTATGCCACTGTAGGCCTGCCAATGAAATATGATCAACAGACTAATTCAACAGTTCATTCACAGATGATTTCATGATAAAGACCTAGAAGCTTATGCAGGTTATCTCATTAATACGAGGTGCGTGCAGATGTACCCACCCAAAGAAAAAACAACAACTACATCTTCCCATTTTGGAGTAGATAAATTGATCAGGCAAAAAAATAGCCTCAATGGAAAACAAAGAGCTCCTTATGGTTTACAGTTTTTCTGAGCAAAGAGAGCTTGATAGGGAATCCACTTGAGGTTTGATTGATGATTAATTGATGAGCAACAACAGCTGCTTCTTAAACTCATCGCCGAGTTCTTTCTTCTTGTTGGATATTGTAACTCATATCTTGCGACGGTTTTAATTATTTCATGGTGCACTGCAGCACAGAAATTACAAAGCAACAAACACACATTTAAATATCGATGTATCTCATTATCAGCACATTTAAATTATGAATAAGTTGAATTATTAATGTAAGAAATTATTTAAATAAAACCTATACAAAAAACCAATTTAATGTTTGTTTTTATTACATTGATGCACTTTTTGCACTTAGTAGCCTGCCAAGTAAATTATTGTAGCGTGACAGTCTTAAAATCTTTTCTTTTGGTTTGGTCCTAATTCTTTGTTTCAGTGCACAACAAATTCAATGTCACAAACTGATTTTTTTGTAAACCCACTCATGCTTGCTTATCCTCTCAGTGAAAATACAGGAATCTTGGATAGGTTAGTTCCCCCCTGACACATCCTTTTAAACAATACATGATCAATATATGTACTATTTAACTTCAGTAAAAAACTGATATTTTAGACATGCATAACAAAATGTATTTAAATTCTCAGTTCTTAGTTCTCAGGTCAAACCTGCTCCAAAAATGAAAGATTTTCTCTAAGTGACTCTGTGTGTACTTTCCTCCTGATGACAAACACAAGTTGGTCTCACTTCTGCCTCCAGGAAGGCAGAGTAATAGAAAAGCAGAGGAGGAAAATCTAATCAAGATAATGATGATGGCACACAATAACAGAGATACTTTATTGAAGAAGTGTTTGATTTTTGATGCCGTGTTTGAGAAAGAAACAAAAAAACAAAGGTGCAGCAAATAATGACACTTGCCAAAGTGGCCTGAGATCAGGTTGTGTGATGTGGCTCTGCTTTGTGAACTAAAACAATTATCATGAGAGAGCTAAAACTACAGTGGTCATTGAAGCACGCCAACCAGAAGAGGCTCCCCTGAGATAACAAAGATCATACATACAGTACAGACAAAAGTTTGGACACACTTTCTCATTCAATTGAATGAGAAAGTGTGTCCAAACTGTTGGTCTGTACTGTATATTTGCACACCGTTCTCCCTTTCAGACAAACATAAAAGGCTCTCGAGAGAGCTTCTTTATGACTGTCTAATGAACATAACCTTCCATGGTCAATTTAATTTACTCTCAACCATTTGTCAAATTAACTTTTGCAACAAAAAAATTACATAAGGGTTTCAGGTATCTACCATGAGCAAACCAATCACTTATACACTCTCACTCCCCCAAAATACCATTTGGATACCAGACTGTACTGTGTTCTTCTCAGAGCAGAAAATAAATCTTAAAAGATAGCTACATGCTGGCCTCTACTGTTCACTTTAGGCACATGCCGGAGCAGGAGAAGAAATAATAGGCACAATGTCAGTATATATATATATCATCAAAGGATTTTAATGATAATGCTTTGTGTAAATGCGTCAGCACTGTTAATACAGCTACAAAAAGAACTGTGCGTATAGTCCATAGACAATGAAGCTGTTTTTCAAAAAAAAACATGTTTTTATATTATTGCTTTTCGTTCTTGGAAAACTTCTAGCCACATTATGACATATAAATGATTCGGAAAACACAGAAAATATAAAAATCCATCAAATGTCTCCTGAATACTTTATACATACAACTAGATGACTTCATACATCATATCAAGACAGTCAAACACAATGAGGAGTAGATTATTCTGCTTTACCCTCTATCTTTCCAGTAAACAAAACACGTGACTAAATCTCTGTAACATTGGTTGATTTGCACTTGAGGTTACAGCAAGTATTTGGTCAAAGTTGAATAAACAGTTTGAAAAGGCACGAGAGTATGTCTGCACACCAGTTCATTGGGTAGCAAAAGAACAGAGGGATATCAACCATTGGCACAAGAAAGAATATTTTGTTCCCTTCAAGATCAATAGAGTCTCTATTAACAGAATAATCTCCTCTAAACATCATTTGAAGAAGGAAGATCATTTCCTATGAAAGCAACTAAATGCATAGTGCATTCCCTTTCATAATGAAGTTGCATTTTCCGTACTTTACTCTAAACAGAGAATATTTATTTTTATTTTAAGTTTTCTGATCTGATTCCAGTTAGTAAGCAAGATTTTCAAGTATTAAGAAATTCATAACATTTTAAAAAGAAACTGTTTTTGGGCAGTTTGCTATTTGATAAACTGTGATAAAATACAGCAGCTTTGGATTGTATTAGAATGCAGAAGAAACCATCAGCTGTCATCTAAAAAATACCCTAATGGTCTTTACAACTTCTCTGATTCATGTGGTGCCAGAGCTGGAGGCAGCGTGGTTCCACATGGACCCTGGAAATGGTACCTGTGTCACATCATACAAAGAATTAAAGAAAACAAAGGTTAAAAAGCTATGGATTAGTGATGCTATTTCACAGTGTTAGTTCTACTATTAGTCCTACTATGACATATGACTTTAAAATACGAGTTTAGTTAATTTGCTGACTTACATGAAATATTCAGTTTTTGGTGTTGTATTCATGTTAAATTCTGCCACTGGGACACCTCTCGCTGCAACCCGTGGACCAAACATGGCTGCTGGGTAAACGATGGATGACGTCCCCACCTGCAAGTAAACAACAGGGAGCAATAACCTAAGTGTCAACTTCAGATTTCTCTGGACCAGTCCTTGACACACTCTGGAAAAATACGGTATTGCATAAACTATCACACAGAAGGAAAGTGTGTCATTGTACCAACATAAAACACAACTCACCACCAGGCAGAGATCACAGATTTCCATTTCTTTTTCTACATTAGTCAGGATGTGAGAATCCAGAGTCTCCCCAAAGAAGACCACGTTGGGTCTCAGAAGACCATGGCAGTCTCTCTCCTCACATCTTTATAGGACAGTAACAAGAAGTTTACATTAATTAAGCCCCTTTACATGTATTGCAAAAAAATAAAAAGTGTACAAAAACATCTAGCACGCCATCATCATCAGCAAAAACAATGAGGGTGCAGCAAGCTGAGAAACATGTTTCAAAGGCAAAGTCATCAACAAAAATGGGGCAATTATCAAAATGTATGAGAAAAGTTAATGCATAACTTTTTTGTCATATTTTAGAGAAACATGCTAACCAATGTGAGGTTGAACCTCTTCAAAATACGACACTGCCCCCTAGTGGAGGAGTTCACTTCCCTAAGTTGCCTCTCAATTTAAAGGTCATATGGAGCTATGGTCCCTTTTCCTGTGGCCAAACTCAATGTGTCTGACATGTCCAATGACTGTTTAGTAAGCAATTATTCATATGAACGTCTGATTCACAAAACTGAGTTGAAGTAAAAATGAGATAAGGGGGACAGCTAAATAAGATGTGCAATGAAACAAATGCTGTCATGCAAACCTGTTTGCAGACAGCTCCTTCAATAGTTTCTCTCATTGTTCTTCTGCATCTTCATATGAAAACTTATCCCTACAGAGTGATGCTGCAATAATGTTTTTTTACACAGAGGACATAAAGTAAAGCAAAGCTGCAAACTGAAATCAGAACAGAGGGCTGTTCCATGAAGCGAGCTAAAATGAAATAAATACATAAAAATCTAGGCTTATTTGAATGGCCTCGTTTGAATTAGTGTAACAGTCCACTCCAGGCTTATTCGGTTCCACGAACGAAACTCAAGGATATTCAATCCCCGCTAATTTAAGAGAGGCTTAACAAGCTAGGCTCATGTGCGTCCAAGCTACATTAAAGGTAGCCCCTGTTATTCAATGCTAGATAAGTGAGAATGGAAGGAAAGGAAAGAGCCGCGTTCTTCTCCCAGGCTGAGAAAGAATTATTAATGCAAGCCTATGAGCATCACAAATACAGTAATATTCTTGAAAATTGTAAATAATATCTAATTAGAACTACAGTCATGGCCAAAAGTTTTGAGAATTACATAAATATTGGAAAATTTGCTGCTTAAGTTTTTATAATAGCAATTTGCATATACTCCAGAATGTTATGAACAGTGATCAGATGAATTGCATAGTCCTTTTTGGGGTTAGAATGGCAGACTTGACATGTTAAAAGGAGGGTGATGCTTGAAATCATTGTTCTTCCATTGTTAACCATGGTGACCTGCAAAGAAACGTGTGCAGCCATCATTGCGTTGCATAAAAATGGCTTCACAGGCAAGGATATTGTGGCTACTGAAATTGCACCTAAATCAAGAATTTATAGGATTATAAAGAATTTCAAGGAAAGAGGTTCAATTCTTGTTAAGAATTCTTCAAGGCATCCAAGAAAGTCCAGCAAGCGCCAGGATCGTCTCCAAAAGAGGATTCAGCTGCGGGATCGGAGTGCCACCAGTGCAGAGCTTGCTCAGGAATGGCAGCAGGCAGGTGTGAGCGCATCTGCACGCACAGTGAGGCAAAGACTTTTGGAAGATGGCCTGGTGTCAAGAAGGGCAGCAAAGAAGCCACTTCTCTCCACAAAAAACCTCAGGGACAGATTGATCTTCTGCAGAAAGTATGGTGAATGGACTGCTGAGGACTGGGGCAAAGTCATATTCTCCGATGAAGCCTCTTTCCGATTGTTTGGGGCATCTGGAAAAAGGCTTGTCCGGAGAAGAAAAGGTGAGCGCTACCATCAGTCCTGTGTCATGCCAACAGTAAAGCATCCTGAGACCATTCATGTGTGGGGTTGCTTCTCGTCAAAGGGAGTGGGCTCACTTATAATTTTGCCCAAAAACACAGCCATGAATAATGAATGGTCCGAAAACACCCTCCAACAGCAACTTCTTCCAACAATCCAACAACAGTTTGGTGAAGAACAATGCATTTTCCAGCACGATGGAGCACCGTGCCATAAGGCAAAAGTGATAACTAAGTGGCTCTCAGGGACCAAAACGTTGAAATTTTGGGTCCATGGCCTGGAAACTCCCCAGATCTTAATCCCATTGAGAACTTGTGGTCAGTCCTCAAGAGGCGGATGGACAAACAAAAACCCACTAATTCTGACAAACTCCAAGAAGTGATTATGAAAGAATGGTTTGCTATCAGTCAGGATTTGGCCCAGAAGTCGATTGAGAGCATGCCCAGTCGAATTGCAGAGGTCCTGAAAAAGAAGGGCCATCACTGCAAATACTGACTCTTTGCATAAATGTCATGTAATTGTCAATAAAAGCCTTTGAAACGTATAAAGTGCTTGTAATTATATTTCAGTACATCACAGAAACAACTGAAACAAAGATCTAAAAGTAGTTTTGCAGCAAACTTTGTGAAAACTAATATTTGTGTCATTCTCAAAACTTTTGGCCACAACTGTACATTTTAAAAGATAAAACCCCAGATGGAATTGCATAATTTAGCCACCAAACAGGAAACTGCAGCCGCGGCAACCACTGTAATAACTTTATATTTGAGGGTGGGTGTGTGAGGGAGAGAACAGCATCTGAATAATCCCAGCCCCGCAAAGTGACATCACATGGCTTACCCAATCATATTTATCAAGCTAAAATAAGCCAGAGAGTTAGCCTGTCACGGAGCAGGATTGTCTAATAGCAAATGTCACCATAGTGACTAAACAGGGCTTCAGGTTAGCTTCGTTCGTGTAACCAAATTTTGGGAAAATAAGCCGGGATTGTCAAAGTAAGCCTTGTTTTTGAGATCAGCTCGCTTTGTGGAACAGCCATTTGATGGCTATTTGGGAATAATGTTTGTTTACCAGCAAGCTGCCACATGCTTTTTACTTTACTGTATTTGTGCATATATGCACCAAAAACATGCATTTGATCCCCTGCTTACTTTAATCACAAGAGCATAAAGTGACATTCAGCTCAAAATAATTTGACCACCAGATGAGAATAATCAGCAAATATTTAAGTTTGCTTGTTTCCTGGGCCTTTTAGGGTGAGGGGGGCAAGATATGACTGGTTTTCATTTTGCTATTATGCAATTAAAATCTATTAAGAAGCATATCAATTAAATATATAAGTGTATAAATTATGTTAAAATTGTCCTTTAAAAAAAAAAAAAGAAAATCAAATGAGCGAAATCCATCAGTCTTAAAACTATTCCTGAGGTGTTTAACCAAAAGATAAGGAGATTAAAGCCTCTTCTGTCAAAATATATTAGACCAGAGACATTAGGAACACTCCCCTGATCTTTGTGAAATTGGGAAACAACAAGCTAAAAGGCTTAGGAAATATGGTTGTCAATGTTATTAATAGGATGTCTGATCCCACCTTGGTAGTTTATCCACAGGAATCTGTGCATCCGGAACATTTGCGCCAGGTGCTCTGAAAATAAACAGAACGTGTGGAGAAGCAAACAGAAGGAATCAAACTACAAATTCTGAATATTTATTAGCATGTATATATTCATCAAGGGCTGCCAACCCTTTGCCCTTTAAGGCAGCACATATGGGGCTTTGCTTGTTCACTGTCACTTGTCCACAACTCATACAGCGTGTCTCCAGCAGACTGCCTGCAATTACACACACACACAAACATAAACACAACCACAAAAAAGACATTAATCAAAAGCATACAATAAAGACAAAATACTTGGATCTTTTAAAAATGCATTGCTGCCGGAAAGCCTAAATAAATAACTTTCAGTACTGACTTTTAAGCAGGTTTCACTGCAAAACCATAATCTCTTTGCAAATACAACGTGCACTATATTGTTATAGGTATTCACTAGCTCATCCTAATCATTGAATGCAGGTGTTTCAATAACTTTCATGACTCGTATATAAAATCTAGCACATAGCCATGCTGACTCTTCCTACTAACATTTGTGAAAAATGAGTCCCTCTTGGGAGCTCTGTGAATTCCAGCTGTAATTCCATGCTATCATTTCTGAGAACACCTGTACAATTAGTCCAGTAGATAAATGTCCTCACAACTGAATATTCTACAGTCAGTTGTTAGTGGTATTATAACAAAGTGGAAGAAATTGGAAACAACAGCAAATCAGTCGTAAATCGGTAGGTCACATAAATTCACAAAGTGGGGTCAGCAGATACTGAGTCATAGCTACAGACCTCCAAGCATTAAGTAATTTGTAGATTAGTGTGCAGAGAACTTCATAAGAAATGAGAATGAACACTTGCATCCAAGCTTTACACCATATAGTGCAACGTAAAGCGTTGCCACTGGACTCTAGGGCAATGGAGTCAAGTTCTCTGCAGTTATAACAATGATAATGCTTGTCTCTCTGGCAAATTAATGTATAGGTAGTTACAAGGAGAACACCACTTGCCTGACTGCATTGTGTCAAATGTCAAATTTGGTGCAAAGGGAATTATGGTGTGGGGTTGTTTTTTAGGAGCTGAGCTAATCCTTTTAGTTCTAGTCAAATGAACTCTTAAATTCTCATCGTATCAAGACAGTGAATGTGTGGAAACAGTTCAGGGACGGCCCCTTAATTTTGAACATAACTGCACACCAGCGCACATGAGATCCATAAAGACCTGAATGAGAAAAACTGGTGTGGAAGAACATGACTGATCTGCAAAGAGTCCTAACCTGAAAGAGAAATTTTTGGGATGAGCTTCCATCAGGGTCTAACCTCACCAATGCACTTCAAGAAGAACAGTCAATATGACAATAAATACACTCCTTAACCTCATGATAAGCAAACCCAGAAGACTGAAACTGTTATAACTGCAATGGTTGGTCTGATATTACAGTAAACCCAAAGGATTAAACATGGGATGTCAGCTAAATTCATATAAGAGTGAAAGCAGATGAGTAAATACTTTTAGCAATACAAGGTATTATAATATTAATTCATCTTTATTGTGAGGATTTCTTTGAGTGTCTAAAGCCACTACAAAATCAAAATCAAAAGCTCAAACACAATCATGTCTCTTTTTGTTTGTACTCCCCAAGGTCTGAATATTTTATGCACCATAATGATCTCACATTACAGAGATTTCTCTGAAATCTCAGGAAATTGCAATAAGTTGTCATATAAAGCTGTGCATGTATCCATTATTTTCTTTAATATACTGTTGGTGATAGTTCTCACCACTGGAGCATCAACATCTTTGCATTGAGATTTAGACACCCATACAAAAATCTGCTCGCCATGTTCTTAATAATTTAATCACTATAGAATTCCCACCAATGCTCACCATGAATCTTGAGCACATGCTTTGACCCAGCCTGTCGGTGCAAGTCATCTTGGCACTGAGTGATAACTACCACTGAGCGCCCCTGCTTCTTCAGACGAGCTTCGCACTCCGCAATGGCCAAATGGACAGCGCTGGGCTTCTTGTCCAACACAAGCTCCCTCCTGTAATGGTAAAATTCCCAGACCCGAGACGGGTTACGAGAGAAGGCTTCCGGAGAAGCAAGGTCCTGGAAGATAAATCCACATGGACAAGTATAAAGGACAGAGCTCTCAGTCAAGAATGCTCCAATCACACATGCGTGAATAGCTTCTTTGTAAGTTTACCTGAGAATGCCACTTCCTCCACTTCTCATGTTCTCCTCTGAAAGTTGGTACTCCACTCTCTGCACTCACGCCTGCTCCGGTGATGATTGCTATGTTCTTGGCTTTAGCGAATGCTTTTCGGAATTCAGACATGTCTGAGAGTCAAACAAAAACGTATCAATACCCAATTATCTGTCATTAAAGTGTATATGGTATCAATGATAAGAAAGGATGAAATAGTGTCTTTAAAAAAATTTTAAAAGTTAAAATCTAGAAAATTACAAAATGTATTAAACTACAACTTCCTTTTTACATCCATGTAGTTTCAAGATTTTTCTCACCTCCATAAGGTTGGTATTTAATTTTACACTATACCAAGAAATGTGTTCATTTATACAAACTTCACCAATAATATCAACTTAGTAAATAGAGCAACACTTATTTTTTGTCCTTACATTGCAGTATATCCTAGTTCCTTTGAACAATAGTGATACTTCACAAAAACACATTTCTAAGCATTTCACTGAACAATTTTCTATTTGATAGAAAATTGCATGATAAAAAGAATGGGTATTTGTGTTTCTAAATTGTTTTACCTGAACTGGGTCTTCCCGATTCAATCACTGGTCCTGTCGTCACATGTGTGGAGCACATGTGACGACCAAGTGAAAAAACAGGTCGGGTTTTGAGAAGCATTGTCACTAAAAGATCAGAAGAAACAAAAAGGAAATGTCCATTTTTGTATATCATTTCATTTCCCCCACACACTTTCAGACTGTTTTAATGTTTATATTATTTCCTATTAGATTTAAATACCATCTCTTATGCCACAACTAAAACAATTTTTTATCTCAGATTTAAGCTTTTCTATGCATATTTTCTAATTAAACCTGTTATAGAATCAGCTATGATATATGAATGTTACAAAAGTAATCAGAAAAAAAGAAGACAAAGAAAAGACATCAAGCTGAAAACTTTATAAAAACACATTTTAGAAAACAAAACCTCAACATTTTACCATAAAAACTGTTTTCTGTCTTGTTTCTGTTGCAGGGCAGCACAATATCATCATAGATAATGTGATCTTGTTGACGATTTTGACTGCAATCCGTCTCTACATTTATACATTGTTTTTGGCCACTAAGCTCTAGACTTGGTGTGTACAAAAAGGACACGAAAAGCCCATCCAACTGGCCATATATATTGTTGGCAAGCAGAGCTTAAATACATGGCACATTAAACATACTGATAAAGTTACACGATTTTAAAAAACCAAGGAAGAGTTGTAGTTTTCTTGCTGTTGGGCAATGTAAGGAGTTGATGATTTTGTGGCTCCTTGTGTCAACATTTCGTTTAGATGACTATCAGATATGGTGAAAAAAGGGGGAATGCTGTGCAGCCAGAGCAGTATTCTTATTGCTGCCAGAAGCTGCAACAGCAGAGACAGTCTGCTGTTCTTTACACTGATAAGGCAAGGAATGTGCACACAGAGGAAACTTAAGCATGTTTGCTTTTCGTAATACCAAACTATAGAGAGAATAAACAGTCAAACTGACACACCTATCAACCTGAACCAAGTCAAACAAATGGAAACACCGCAGTGAAGTTAGTTTTAAGTTGGATATTCGACGGACATTCGTTTCATTAAAGCGGAGACTCCCTCCAACGTCTCACCGACAACCGCTCTCATGGAGCGGATACATCGCAGCTGAAGACTCGCTCCTGGAGGCGGTGGTTTCGGTTAGAGACCATCAATAAATTTCCAGACATCCAAGAAAATAAGACAATACCTTTGAGATCTCCTGACAAAGTAACGCCCAAATATTGATGCGTTGTTGCTCGACACCTGAGATACATGACACACCGATTTATTGATAAAAAAAATAATATGTAATATTTCTTGTTAATTTTTTACTGTAATAGTGAGGGGTCTTCTTCAATAGCTTCCAGGTCATGTGACTGAGTGACACCAAATCAATCTTAAAATGTCTTACTACATCTAAAGAACAAGACAACAATTTATTTCTGATTTGAATGCAAATAATATTTTATATTAATATTTTACTGTAATATTTCAGGCTTTCTTTCAAAAGCTTCCAGGTCATGTGACTGAGTGAAACCAAATCAACCTTAAAATGTCTTACTACATCTAAATAACCAGACAACAATTGATTTCCAATTTGAATGCAAATAATATTTTATATTAATATTTTACTGTAATATTTCATGTTTTTCTTCAATAGCTTCCAGGTTATGTGACTGAGTGACACCAAATCAATCTCAAAATGTCTTACTACATATAAGAAAAAAGACACCAATCAATTTCCAATTTGAATGCATTTTACATTTTATATTAATATTTTACTGTAATATTTCAGGTTTTCCTTCAATAGCTTCCAGTTCGTGTGACTGAGTGACACCAAATCAATCTTAAAATGTCTTACTACATCTAAAGAACAAGACACACCAATTTATTTCCAATTTGAAAAACATAATATTTTATATTATTATTTTACTGTAATATTTCATGTTCTTCTTCAATAGCTTCCAGGTTATGTGACTGAGTGGCACCAAATCAAACTTAAAATGTCTTACTACATCTAAATAACCAGACACAACAATTGATTTCCAATTTGAATGCAAATAATATTTTATATTAATATTTTACTGTAATATTTCATGTTTTTCTTCAATAGCTTCCAGTTCATGTGACAAGGGGACACCAAATCAATCTTAAAATGTCTTACTACATCTAAAGAACAAGACATACCAATTTATTTCCAATTTGAAGGCAAATCATATTTTATATTAATATTTTACTGTAATATTTCATGTTTTTCTTCAATAGCTTCCAGTTCATGTGACAAGGTGACACCAAATGAATCTTAAAATGTTTAAAATGTCTTACTACATCTAAAGAACAACACACACTAATTTATTTCCAATTTGAATGAAAATCATATTTTATATTAATATTTTACTGTATTATTTCATGTTTTCTTCAATAGCTTCCAGGTTATGTGACTGAGTGACACCAAATCAAACTTAAAATGTCTTAATACATCTAAATACCCAGACACACCAATTTATCTCCAATTTGAATGCATATTACATTTTATATATAGATATTTTACTGTAATATTTCATGTTTTCTTTCAATAGCTTCCAGGTTATGTGACTGAGTGACACCAAATCTATCTTAAAATGTATTAATACATCTAAAGAACAAGACACACCAATTTATTTCCAATTTGAATGCATTTTACATTTTATATTAATATTTTACTGTAATATTTCAGGTTTTCCTTCAATAGCTTCCAGTTCATGTGACAAGGTGACACCAAATCAATCTTAAAATGTTTAAAATGTCTTAACACATCTAAAGAACAACACACACAAATTTATTTCCAATTTGAATGCAAATCATATTTTATATTAATATTTTACTGTAATATTTCATGTTTTCTTCAATAGCTTCCAGGTTATGTGACTGAGTGACACCAAATCAATCTTAAAATGTCTTAATACATCTAAATAACTAGACACACCAATTTATTTCCAATTTGAATGCAAATCATATTTTATATTAATATTTTACTGTAATATTTCATGTTTTTCTTCAGTAGCTTCCAGGTTATGTAACCAAATGACTCAAAATCTGCTCCCAGTTGTCCTAGGATATTAGACCAGTGAGACACAAGAGTTTTTAACACAGTTTTTACAATCTAATATTGTATATGAATATTGTATATGATTTTTTTTAAATGGCTTCCAGGTTACGTAACCAAATGACTCAAAACTTCTTCCCAGTTGTCCAAGTATATAAGACTAGTGAGACACATCCGGAGGGGGCTCATAGTAGAGCCGCTGCTCCTCCACATCGAGAGGAGTCAGTTGAGGTGGCTCGGGCAATTTTACACTAATATATCTGAGAAGGTCTAAAGTTAATTGTGAGGCCAGGTGTGAAGAAATTAAACATCATGAATAAAGTTTTTTGATAATTTTTGTTATTTATCTTTACTTTTGACAGATCCAATGTGATAGCTGTGAAAGATGGTTCCATGCACAGTGTCAGAATATGGAAAAGACTATATGAAAGTGCAAAGACTGGAATTTGGAAATGGCCATTACGCAAAACAAGTGCAGTGTACAAACTGAGTGAAACTGTGAGAAATTGTACACAGTAAAGATACAGTTTAGAGTTAATGCTTAAAACGCACAAACCAGAACACAGTTTCATGTGGAATGAATGAAGGATGCATAAAAAAAGCAGATTATAAATTGGTGTGTCCTGTTCTCTAGATGTAATAGGACATTCTAACATTGATTTGATGTCACTTGGTCACATGACCTGGAAGCTATTGAAGAAAAATTAATAATTTTCCATAAAAACATTCATATAAAATATGAGATCCATCCATCCATCCATATTTCTTCTTCCGCTTATCCTGGGTCGGGGTCATATGGGCAGTAGCAGAAGCAAAGAGACCCAGACTTCCCTCTCTCCAGCCACTTGTTCCAGCTCCTCAGGAGGAATCCCAAGGCGTTCCCAGGCCAGCCGGGAAAAATAGTCCTTCTAGCGTGTCCTGGGTTTTCCCCTGGGTCTCCTCCCGATGGGACGTGACCGAAACACCTCCCCAGGGAGGCGTCCAGGAGGCATCCTGACCAGATGCCCGAGCCACCTCAACTGACTCCTCTCGGTGTGGAGGAGCAGCGGCTCTACTATGAGCCCCCTCCGGATGTGTCTCACTAGTCTAATATACTGGGACAACTGGGAAAAAATGTTGAGTCATTTGGTTACGTAACCTGGAAGCTATTGAAAAAAAATTCCATAATTTTTCATAAAAATAGTCATATACAATATTAGATTGTAAAAACTGTGTTAAAAACTCTTGTGTTTCACTGGTCTAATATCCTAGGACAACTGGGAACAGCTTTTGAGTCATTTGGTTACATACCGTGGAGGCTATTGAAGAAAAAAATGAAATATTACAGTAAAATATTAATATAAAATATGATTTGCATTCAAATTGGAAATAATTTAGTGTGTGTTGTTCTTTAGACGTATTAAGACATTTTAAACATTTTAAGATTGATTTGGTGTCACCTTGTCAAATGAACTGGAAGCTATTGAAGAAAAACATGAAAAATGACAGTAAAATATTAATATAAAATATGATTTGCATTCAAATTGAAAATAAATTGTTGTGTCTGGGTATTTAGATGTATTAAGACATTTTAAGGTTGATTTGGTGTCACTCAGTCACATGAACTGGAAGCTATTGAAGGAAAACCTGAAATATTACAGTAAAATATTAATATAAAATGTAAAATGCATTCAAATTGGAAATAAATTGGTGTGTCTTGTTCTTTAGATGTATTAAGACATTTTAAGGTAGATTTGGTGTCACTCAGTCACATGAACTGGAAGCTATTGAAGAAAAACATGAAATATAACAGTAAAATAATATAAAATATTATGTGCCATCAAATTGAAAATAAATTGTTGTGTCTTGTTCTTTAGATGTATTAAGACATTTAAACATTGATTTGGTGTCACTTGGTCACATGACCTGGAAGCTATTGAATAAAAACATGAAATAATACAGTAAAATATTAATATAAAATAATATGTGCATTCAAATTGAAATTAAATTGTTGTGTCTTGTTCTTTAGATGTAGTAAGACATTTTAAGTTTGATTTGGTGTCACCTTGTCACATGAACTGGAAGCTATTGAAGAAAAACATGAAATATTACAGTAAAATATTAATATAAAATGTAAAATGCATTCAAATTGGAAATTAATTGGTGTCTTTTTTTATATGTAGTAAGGCATTTTAAGGTTGATTTGGTCCCACTCAGTCACGTGACCTGGAAGCTATTGAAGGAAAACCTGAAATATTACAGTAAAATAATATAAAATATGATAAGCATTAACATTGAAAATAAATTGTTGTGTCTTGTTCTTTAGATTTATTAAGACATTTCAACATTGATTTGGTGTCACTTGGTCACATGACCTGGAAGCTATTGAAAGAAAACCTGAAATATTACTGTAAAATATTAATATAAAATATAATGTACGTTCAAATTGAAAATAAATTGTTGTGTCTTGTTCTTTAGATGTAGTAAGACAATTTAAGATTGATTTTGTGTCACTCAGTCACATGACCTGGAAGCTATTGAAGAAGACCCCTCACTATTACAGTAAAAAATTTACAAGAAATATTACATATTATTTTTTTTAATCAATAAATCGGTGTGTCATGTATCTCAGGTGTCGAGCAACAACGTATCAATATTTGGGCGTTACTTTGTCAGGCGATGTTACAGGTATTGACTCATTTTCTGGGATGTCTGGAAATTTATTGATGGTCCCTAACCGAAACCACCGCCTTTAGGAGCGAGCCTTCAGCTGCGATGTATCCACTCCATGAGAGCGGTTGTCGGGGAGACGTCGGAGGGAGTCTCCGCTTTAATGAAACGAATGTCTGTCGAATATCCAACTTAAAACTAACTTCACCGCGGTAATGGAAACAAGTTGAACAGCATGCCAAATCTTCAATACAAAACACCATGTCATTACGCGGCGCTCTTTTCTGTGGTTACCTGCATTTTTAACTGGAACATTCATAAACAATATATGTCAATAATAGTATTAAAGTAGCAGCTTAATGTCGATTTATTTCAGGATTCTTTACAAACTGCAGACGTATTGTGTTTCCAAACAGTCGTGAAGTACGTGACCGCCTCGTAAAAACGCAGTTAGAGCAAAAAAAACAGCGTAACCTTAGCTTGCATCGAGCAAAAACGAGGTGAATAAGAACACTTTTTTAAACAAACTTACATGTGAAGCTAATCGCACCGACCTCGACAGGAGAAGTTCCTTTTTTGTCTGACCAGAAAGACACGCTGGGGTTGTTTACCTATCTGTCCTCAACTACAAGGAGGGGCCGCAAAGGAACAACAGTGTCGTAAAGCCAACATAAGGAAGATGTGGGATTCAAGTCCGCCATCTAGTGGTGGATATCCTTAGCTGTCGCTCAAGCCGGTTTAATAATTTGCTCTCCAAAACAGTGCTGTTTCAGTTTATTATAACAACAACAACAACAACAACAATAATAATAATACAAATTGAATAGCGTAATTTCCCCTTGTATTATATAAACTAATGTCATATTAATTGTAGGATTCTGTTTTTAAATTCCACTCCACTGCATTTTAACATTAAAACAAGTATGTAGACTTTGAATAATCCAATATATCATTTTGACATGCTATGTACATGAAGAAATCTCTAATGCACAATCAAAAATGAAAAATATATAGGCCTACCATAGACCTGCTAATCACTAAATTATTCTAAACCTTAAATACATAAACAAATAAACAAAGGAATAAATGGATGTAGCCAACAAATAAAGCCTGCTGCTGAGTTTTTACTATTTTCAGTTTCTATTTGTTTATGATTTTGTTTAATTAATTAATAATTTCTTATTTTGGATAATTAGGTTCAAAACCGAATTGAATTGAACTTATTTAACGCATTAATTATTTAAAATATTATTTTATTATTCATTTTGACGGTCTAACTATATTTCAATGTTTTTTAATCTATTTAAAGCAGCTGATTCTCAAGTAAAAAAAATGCTTATTTATAACTTTTGTGTTTTTTAAATAATCGACATTTTTCATAATTCCCCACCGACAGTCTCCCTCCCGCTCTCTCTCTCTCTCTCTCTCTCTCTCTCTCTCTCACTCTCTCTTGCATTCTCCCGTGTGTGTGTATGAACTCCCTCCTCCTCTTCATCGATCGCTGCCTCCCAGCGAGTGAGTGGCCGTGCGGCTCTGCTTCTGTCCCAGTCGGCCAGCAGTCATCTCTGGACACTGGCTCAAATTGATGGCGACCACACCGGCCAGCAGCACAGACCGAAGACCACTCAGGAGGCTCCGCTCTACGAGCGACATCCCGTATCTGGTTGAAGCCAGAAGATCCTTTAATCTGAGGACAGGTAGGAGCACATGCCCGCCCTGCGCTCTGATAGTGATAGATTTGCACGCCAGATGTCTGTACTGGGGTAGTTGTTGTGGTGTAAAATACGCCCCCGTTTTACGCGACGAAAACGACTTCATCTTTTTGTTCGCTTGTGGACTGTTGTCACAGTTGTGCTATGAGGTTTATTCCTCCAGAAATTATCAATGGACAGCGATGCGTGTTGTTAATCAGAGGGGTAGTGTGACTGACGCCAAGGGCCATTGGCTTCTTTAGTGCAAAAATAAATCCGTTTAGGAAAAATTTTTTATAATCGCTTGAACAACGTATTTTTGTGTGTGGATTTTGTTATTATTACTGAATGCAATTAAATAACAAGAAGAAGCGCTCCAACGTGGCCTGCAGTAGCTCAGACGCTGTGCTTGTGGTGCATACATCTAGAATGGACAAGCGGTTTTTGAATGATTTTTATTTCTAGTTATTAATCATAACTATCACGATTTCCCAAAATTTAATTTCAGTTTTCAACCTGTAACAAAGATACGGTGATAATTTGTTCTCTGTCTCCATCATCCATGTGTGTTGCATACTCTGTTACCATGGTGACTTGGCATTTTATGCTGACTGAGTCAACAGGAATCGGATCTTTTGCACTACAGTGTAATTAGGACACATGCTGCATCCAGCGGTCTGTTTCATATCTCATGAAAGTCCTTCCTGTGATTCACTTTACAGAAATATAGATTTTTTTTGACACATTTAAAAATTGTTTTCCTGCCATCAGCATCACTCTGTGATGATCAGTATGCTTACCTACTGTATTTAATAACTAAAAATGACATAAGTAACATGATACTTTTTTATAAATTTCCACAAATCGCTGCACCAATTCATCAAGCACAACTATCATGAAATGCAGCATTTGTATAAGCAGCAGTACTTTAAAGAATAATCATAGCCCTTGAGCTTTGTCACATTTGTCACATTACAGCTACAAACGTATTTGTCTATACTGGAATTGTGACTGTTCAGCATAAAATATTGATCACTCACAGTAATCTGAAAACTGTGAGGTGAATTTGGATTCTGTCCCAACAGGTTCAATGCTATGTGGGAGCATCCTTCACTACGATTAAAGCTAAAAATATTTTGGGGTATGTCATCTACTATCTACTAGTTTCTCCCACCTGAGCTGTGGTTCTCTGCAGCTCCTCTAGAGTTATTATGGGCCTTTTGGTGTCTTTTCTGATTACCCTACCTGTCATTTTAGATGGACATTCATGTCTTGGTGTGTTTGTAGTTTTGCAACCCTCTTTCCGTTTTCAGATGTAGGATCAAAGTCATTTTTAAAATGTTTGAACCTGAAAATATTGTGTTATAACCTAATCCTGGTTTAAAGCTCTCCACAGCTTTATCTCTGATCTGTCATATGTGTTGCTGTCTGGTGTATATGCAAATTTATAATAAATACACAAAAGCATGCGGTTGTGATGTGAAAAAAATTGAAAAGGGCTTTGGAATACTTTTGCCAGGCACTGTATGTAATAAATAGAGCACTGTTTTTGAGTCATGGTGACTTTCCTTGAAGTTGAAATATAAGTTTATCCAAATATACGTTCCAAGGTAGAGAACTAAAATAAATCATTTGAAATGTTCAGTAAGGAAACGGAATAATTAACTAATAATTTCGTGTCAGGTGTATTCTCTTGTTCTACTAGAAGGGAAAATAAGCTGAATTTATATGATCATGAATAAGAACGAGTACCTATTGCTCCACTGCAGCTTTTCATTTGCCAACAATTTGGCAGTTGTTTTCAAAGCTCCTGTGACTGCTTCATGAGCCCAGGCATCAGTGGATAAGATTTGTGCATTCTTGATCAATGAATGAAAGGATGCATCGAGGCTTTGTGTACAAGTGCCAGGGAGTGTTTTGCCTGTGGAGAAACGCTGCTGTCGATTACAACAGACTGTCATTTGTCTCTGTGCTCCTGTTTTTGTTCCAGTTTTCATCTATGCTTCACAACTAGCTCATGCAAACGCGTGAGAATGGTACGGGGGCGATTTGTACAACAGCTCAGTTGACTCACTTCCACCTGAAGAAGTGGAGCAGGATTTAGCTTGCTTATTGCCAAGGAAACCAAAAGTCAAGTGGTTGTGTGGCGAGGTGCTTAACAGTGATAAATGACCTAGGCTGCCAGGGATGCAAAACAAGAACCAAGCAATTAGTTCTCATAACAGGGCAATTGCTTTGATTCCTGTTGGTTTTTTCTTTAACAATTATTTTTAAACCAGTATGATCATTTGCTTAAATGCCAAAAATGGTGGCCTTTGTAAAGCGCGCAAAAGGTGAATCCCAACCGTTTAGTTCCAGGTAAATATGTTGTTATTAAATCAATGTTATTTTATTAGAATAGCATCTTCATAAAGAGTAGAACACATACATTTAATACCACACCAGTTGATATACAGTATGATCAGATGCTTTGAGTAGTTTGCTACTGCTACAAGGATTTATAGTCAGCCCTTATGTTGATCAGTCAACCCTGTAGGGGCTCAAGCCTTGTGACAACACTATCTTCCAAGGCTGTTGCACAAATGACAGATATCCTGTGGTTTTCTAATGGAATAAGAGAGCATGGATTTATTGGAGCACCCTGTTTAGAGTCAGCACTAAACTAATCTGTTCAACAGTTAACCAGCTCTGCACACAGACATAAAGACATAATCCAGCCTAATTGAATCATTCAGTGCACAGCCTTCAACAATTGTGTCATCTGCATGAAAGGCCGAAGGTGAGGATGGATGGATGGATGACCTATTTAACATAGTTTGATTTCAATCATCAGTGTTTAAGCTTTCTGTCATTCATGATCTCACACCCAAATAAACAATAGCACAACCGCTAAGAACTTACACTCTTTGTGGAGCTGAAATTGTAGACTGTTTTTTTTTTACTGAAATAGAGAGACTGGCACATGAAATAAAGTCAATATGCACTTTGGTGAGCACAGAGTAAATGTGCTTAAATTTAAATTTCCTGTTAGGGTGCTGTGTATTGGATGCATGCTGATGCAGCATTTATTTTACTTGGTGAGGTTGCCTGAATGCTTTTATTTGTCCATCTATCAAAAGCTCATAACGGCAGCAATACGATTTCTGTCTGCAGACTCATGCTTTACACCATAAAATCAACAAAGGACTCTAGCAAAAGGACTTGATGTTTTTTAGGTTTTGAAACATTTATGTTCAGGTTTTATATATGTATAAAATTGAACAAGATGTTTAAAGACACTGAATTAAAGTACACTTCTTTTACCTCAACATCTGACAACAAATCAGAGTTTTAGGGTTACCACAATTATTTCTATTTTTCCATATCTTTTTGATTAGTCAAAATCAGAAGTTTACATACATTTCCCTAATATTTTTTCTTTTAAACTGTTTAACTTTGGCCAAATATTTTGCACAAGCTTTTCACAATCATTTGCTGGATTTCTGGTCCATTCCTCATGACAGAACTGATAATACAAAGTTAGCTTTGTTTGCCAACCCACTCAAACACAGTTATTTTTAGTTCTTCCCACAAATTTTGTCAGCCTGATACCAGGGCTTTGTGATGGCCACTCCAAAACATTGACACAGCTGATCCAGAACACTGCTGCTCTCGTTTTCACTAAACTATGAGAATAGAGCACATCACCCAAGTTCTTAAGTCCTTACGGTACACTGGCTCCCTGTAGCTCAGAGAATGGACTTTAAAATGCTTTAGCTAGTTCATAAATCACTGATTGACTTTGCATCCAAATACTGTACATTAAAGATCTGTTGTTGTTGTTGTATTAACCTTCCAGACCACTCAGGTCTTCTTGTTCAAGTCTAACCTGCATCCCCAGAATTGGGACCAAACATGGAGAAGTAGGATTCTGTTTTTATGCTCTACTAATATGGAACTAACTTGCAGAAAACTGCAAAACTGCTGAAACACTGAGTTTATTTAAATCAAAACTAAAAACCAGTTTGTTAGAGTTGCCTTCGATTAATACTAACTGAAACACAGATTAATTCGATTCTGAATTACAACTTTTATTACTTCTCCTTGTTTTGCCACTGTAATGTCATGTCTGTGTTTTGTTTGTTTATTGTGTAATGTTTTTATCATGTAAAGCACTTTGAATTGCCTTGTTGCTGAAATGTGCTATGCAAATAAACTTGACTTACCTTGACTTGACTTGATTTGACTTGACTTGATGTTGTTGTCCTTGAGTCACTTTGTAGCTAATTATGGGGTATGATTAGGGTAATTATTCATTCAGAATATAGTCATTACGACCAAACTCTTTAATTTTTATTTCATCTGACAACAGAAAATACAAAGAAAGACCACAGAAAATCTCACCAAAAAAGTTATTTGTCCATGGCTCCTTTTCTAAATTGTAATCTGGGTTTTTATGTTGCTTTGGGAGCAATGGCTTCTCCCTCTCTGAGTGACCTTTCTGCTCAAGTTGGTACAGGATTTCTTTCACTGTGGATGAGGAAACCCTATTGGCCACTTCAGCCAGAATCTTCACAAGGTATTTTGCCTTGATTTAGGTGTTGATGTAGACATTTTTACACTAAAACATTTTCCTCTTTGTGACACAGAACCCTTCTTCCTCCTAAGCAATAAGATGGCTGTAGATTTCTATGCTACTTACTTTAATATAATTGTCTGAACAGATGAATATGACACTCTTAAGCATCTGGAAATCTGTACCCAAAGATAAAGTAGACTTGTGGAGATCCACAGTTCTCTTTCTGATATGTTGTCTGATTTCTGTTGATTTTCCCATATTGTCATTCAAGGAAACAGCGTGTTTGAATTGCTGAGTTAAAATGGATTAACATGTGTGCTTTCAATTAACTCAGATGTTGTGAGATCTACTTTAAACTGTATAAAACTGTATTGAATGGTAGCGTCCAAATCAACTGAAGAAGTTTCATTCACCTTAGTTAGATTTTATTTGGGCAGGAGCTCTATGTTATTTCAGCATGCAGATAAAATGAGTACATAAAGAAAAAAATATTCAGTGGCCTCGAACATAAAAAATATGTTACATAATACAACAATGAGCTAGCAAGACCATGACATTCTACAACAACAGAATTATTACTAAAACATGATGACACACACATTTAGCAAAATTTAGGACATTTAGGAATATAACATTTAAAAAAAACGCAAATAATAACAGATGCAAAACACCATTAAAGAAAATTGAACTTTGGAATGACATAAACAGTAAACAGAAAAAAAGCTAAATTTTACAAATTAACTCTGAAAATTAATCACAGAGCAAAATTTCCACATTGTGCTAATGAAAAGGAGACTTAGCTTCTGTTTATATCTTTCTTTTCTCATGTGAATAATTAAAGGGGCCACATTTGGTGTCGGTTTTTTTGTGTGCCAGCTGTGCAAAACATCTGGAATATGAGGGGGTATATGCCAGAAGCTGGAGCTCCCTCTTTTGTAATATGCTAATATGCTGAGCTGCTTACAATGAAGCAAAGTTGCAGCCCAGACTTGGCTGCATCAGGGGATGTTGTAGATAAAAACCATGGTGTATCGCATGAACGTGTATTTACAGACATGTACACAACATGCGTACACATTTTCCAATTTGAGCAATTGTAGATATGAAGCACAAATTCAAAGAGATAAAACTGGAATATGTAACGTGTGCTTATTGTGATGCAGCCACAACAAGCAGGAAAAAAAAGCTAAACTCTTATTCACCACCCACCACTCCCTCCTTCACTACTTCTGTTTGCAGTTCCACCATACAGTGAGCTTGGCTGCCCAAAAGAAAACAATTAATACACACCAGATGCATGTTGGGTCACTACAATACAGCACTGCATTATAATATGTCAGAGAGACACTTTACATGCACGCAGGGGGATATTTAAGTTGATGCACATACTAATCTTGTGTTTTGAATGTATCTGGTCAGATCAAATAGCTGGTTTAGGAATACAAAATACAGTTACAAGTGTCTGTAGGGATACAAACAGGCTCTGTAGTCATCAATTCAAGCTGTCTGATGTTTTTCTCAAACGGAAAGGGAATTTCTGATGAGGTAGCAGGGCTGGAGCCAGTTGAATTTGTAATGTTTTTAGCTGTTTGTAGCAACACTGAATGATATTTGTGAATCTGGTAAACACAGTGGCAATAGTTAAAAGCCAGAGATGTTGACCAGTTCTCAGTTTCTGTTTCAAATCCCTCCTCTTTGTCACAAAGTGCCTGACTGGCATTAAAGATGTGGATTATGTGATGGACAGAAAGCACAGAAACCAAGCATCCTGCATCCGTACTTGGCTACAAATAGACCTTCTTGTACTGAAGCATCCTGGGTTTGAATAAAACATGAGTGGAAAAATCAGAGTAAAAAATAGCAGCACTACATCAAGGACCCTTGCTGCTTACAATTTCAACCAACAGTCAGTGCCACCTGGCCAGAACATCTACTAACCTCTGTAGCGAGATGGTTTAAGCCGAGAGGCTGTTTAATACATGTTTGGAAAGATATTTCGCTGGGATGTGCTTTCTACATGGAGGAAGATGAATCTTTTTTTTTTTTTTTTTTGAATGTATCTAAAAGCTGAAGAAAGCAGCATGATGGTGTACTTATGGGTCATATTTATGGAAACTATGAATGCATGCTGAACAGAAAGAGGGGAAAAAATCCAGCTGAAATGATGCAGAGAGAGCATCATATTTTACTCTCAAATATTGCTTACATAGAATTTAAAGCAGCATGCATTTTATTTACTACTGTGGAAAAAAGATGAGAAAGTGTCAAATGCATGGGAATAATGCAATTAATATCTTCTGTGAGGGCAAAATTTATATTCTGTTTGGATAAGAATTTAGTGCATCAGGCAGAGATGATGAATATTTAAAAAAACAGGCATTAGTTGCAGGTGTCACCAGTGCAGTCCCCATGGTGCAGTAGCTCTTTAGTACCATTCTGCTGACGAAGTACCTTCACAGAGTCAGACTCCCCTCAATGCTGCTGCAAACCTGAGACGAGTTCAATAGAAGCTGCACTGCAGCATTCAGCACTCCCTCCAAACTGTACCATATATCCCAGGATTTATTTTAGAACAAAAGTAATCTTTATGTGCATTCGAACATTAAACACCCGACAATATTTATGGCAAAGGATGGATAGTACAAAAAAGGTTTATTTAATTATTTATTTTACCAGCAGAACAATTATTGAGATTAAAAATGTTACTATTCAAATGCAAGTCAGATGTTTACATGCACAAAATTAATTATCTTTTTAATGATGCTTTTTAATTGCTGCTGAATAATATTATATATATATATTAATAATAGGAATTGAGTCTACAAGTTTGATTTTACTTTAGACCTTCTCAAATCCACTCAAAGGGTTTTGTTGTGTATTCCGACTCAGATATTTACGTACAGAAAAAAAAAGAAAAAAAAAAAAAGTCCTATAGAAAGATTAAACTTTTGGTACCAACCGGGAAGCATGCATCGGTATCTCCGTGTTGGCCTGAGAGAGAATGGGGCGGACTCTGGCTATGTTCTTTAGATGATAAATACCTATTTTAGTAATGTTTTTATTGTGAGGGATAAAAGTCAGCTCAGAGTCAAAAATCACGCCCAGATTTTTTACTTGCAAAGAAGGATTAAAAGACAGTGATTGTAATTTTGGTAAAAGTTGCAATTACAGAGGTCAAACGTTTCCTGTAGTTCTTGACCAGGTTTGCACACACTGCAACAGAGATTTTGGCCCACTCCTCCACATAGATCTTATCTAGATCTGTCAGGTTTCGGGGCTGTCGCTGAGCACAAGGAGTTTCAGCTCCCTCCAAATATTTTCTATTGGATTTAGGTCTGGAGACTGGCTATGCCACTCCAGAACCTTGATGTGGTTCTTACGGAGCCACTCCTTGATTATCCCGGCTGTGTGCCTCAGGTCATTGTCATGTTGGAAGACCCAGCCATCACCCATCTTCAATGCAGGGAAGCAGGTTGTTGCTCAAAATATCACATGGCCCCATTCATCCCTCTCCTTAATTCGCAATTTCCACTGCATGCACTTTAGATCCGCTCCGGTCCGGTCCGCAGCCCAGAGGTGGTCAAAGAAGCATGCACGGGAATTGCGAGATCTCGCGATAAAAGCCAGTAATAAATGCGGAAGTCAGAACAAAATTCTTCATTCCGTGGAAAACGAATAGAAAATAACAGTTATTCTCTGTCAAGATATTTTGGACAACATATGTATAAATATACGCGGGCTTATATTAATATAGCTATGCATACAAAAAATGTCTAGTTTGTCTTTATTGATTTATTTTGAAAAACACGCGGAAATGTGGTTGTTCTCTATCCGGTTGGTGCTAGTTATTTGTGTAGATTGACTGCAGACTTGATCCGGCGTCCGGCAAAAATAGAATCGATCCTATTTTAGCCGGATGGCGAAATGGCGGCCGGCGCCCTGCACCGCTCAGCGGCGGCAGTGGAAATGCTCTCATTGACTACAATGGGAGCGTTTTTGCTGCGGAGTGCGTGCCGGAGTGCGTGCCGGAGCGCATGCAGCGGAAATTTTAGGTAATACAGTGCAGTCGTCCTGCCCCCTTCGCAGAAAAGCACCCCCAAAGCAAAAGGTTTCCACCCCCATGCTTCACAGTAGGGATGGTGATCTTGGTATGCAACTCATCCTTCTTTTTCCTCCAAACACGGCGAGTGAAGTTTAGACCAAAAATTTCTATTTTGGTCTCATCGGACCACATGACTTTCTCCCATGCCTCCTCTGGACCATCCAGATGGTCACTGGCAAACTTTAGACGGGTCTGGACATTTGATGACTTTTGCAGGCGAACCTTCCGTGCATTACATGATTTTAAACCATGACGGCGTGTCACGGTCACCATGTTTGTATATTTAATTACTCCCCCTTCTGAATAAGTGCCAGATCCTCTGTTCAAAAGAGCCCTTCCACAAGGAGGAAGACGACCTCCGGATGTTTATCTACCAGCGCCACGGAAACGGTGGAGCTCTCTTCCTGGTGACGACACCGCAATATTTTCGCTCCTCCCTTCGAAGCCGGAACAGATGGCGACCTGATTGGTGTGCTTTGGACTGTGGAGCCTAAAAGCCCCTTGGACTCGACGTTCAAGGAGCTGTCTCTTCTCGTGGCAGACTCCTAACTGCACGGAGCAACCTATTTTTTCATGGTTGCCTCCCCATGCTGTGGAACTACCGTTCCAATGGTAATCTCACACTTAGTTGGGTCTTTGCTCAACAGACAGAACACTTGTGGTTGTTGTATTCTGATTCTACTAGTAAGCAGGACTTGAGTTTCTCACTAGCTGTGAGATATGTTTGTTTACTGCAGTTATATTTGGTGAAACTAGAGCTGTGTTGAGGTCGGGATTGATCCCTTTTGGCTTAAAGCTACACTAAAGAGGTTTTTTTTACCTTAAAATAATGTTCCCGAACTCGTGTCAGTGGTTGATCAACTCATAACAGGGTGAAACGGCACTTCTGCATTGGCTTTGCGGCCCTCTATCGGCCATAACAGAGCTATGTAACTTTGGGTCGTCGGGTAGCGGTTTTGTAGTTCAAATGCGACTTGCTTTACGGCAGGCTTCAGAAAAGCCGGTAGGTGCAGCATCCTGCAAGGCTCTCTGGGTGGAGCATACTCGGCAGGTACATATAAATGGAAGATACCTAGCAGCAGGTAGCTTGAACAATTGTCATCATGTCAGAGCTGAAATTGTATTCATCTGTACACCGGTGTTCCGGCTATCAGCTACCCGCATGCACATTTTGATGTTACGTCACAATTCGCTTACTCAGCAAATCTGTCATCAAGAATTCCTACCTGAAAGATCCATTTCGTTTGTTTTATTTCTTTGAAGTTTACGGTGAGTTTTATTCAAATTATTTTATTACTGCCTAATTTTTATTCAAAATATTTTAAGGCTTTCTTAAGCTACTAGTTTCAAGTTTACATGACAGCCCTTGTATGTTAGTTTCACTTCTATGATTTCGTTACACCGCATTTAAAAAAGTCCCATTAATTAGAGTCGTACAGTAAATGCGGTGTATTCTGCGGGCTATTTGTGCTTATAATCATAGGCTACTACATTTTAATATTTTGGAGTAATAATACTGCTATCTCCTCTATGTCTTACTTGCTTGGTATATATTCATTAGCTGCTTTACAAACTAACAGATTTCCAGAGTGTGCTATTCATCTATAGGCCTATTTAACAGGTAGGATATTCTGATCATGGTTTTTAGTACATCTTTATGTGCTAGTTTTAGCTTTATATTAAATGGGTAGCATGTTCTGTGGATGAAAGAAAAGTTTTTGTTATTCATAATTTTTTGCTATGTTAGGCATTACTGCTAAACTGCCACTTCAATCCCGTCACTTGAAAAATATTTTCCGATGATTATATTTAACATCAAAGCTAACAGTTGTTTTCGGCATATAAACATACTTTTCAAGGGGTAGCACCGACAGATCCGCGCTACGGTAAGACATTCTGAGGAGGTAGCACAGATCGTCAGAACAGAGCTGTCAGCCATATAATAAAGAAATTAGACCGTATCACGTTATAACGTGATAGTTTGTTGTAAAAACGTGAAACTATCACGTTATAACGTTTTGGTTTCAAGTGGTTTTCAAGTTTTTACAATAACGTTATAACGTGATACGGTCTAATTTCTTTATTATATGGCTGACAGCTCTACGCCGCCGTACATATGACATGCTGAAATATAGAAAATGTACCTGGGATGAAGACATTTGACACAAAGGCTGCCCAAGACTTGAAAATCTGTAACGTTAGCGGGTATCGCTTGTAAATGTGAATCCCCTGGTGTAACCATAACAGATTTTACGACAGTAGTAGAAAACAATACATTTTTCCCAACTGTAGGGGACCCAGAGAGCAAAACTTACTTAGTGTTGCTTTAACCCATTGGAAGCTTCTTATTTGATATATATTGCTTATCTAAAGTCTTAGTTTTAGTTTTACTGGTGAACCTCAATATTGAGTTTTAACTGACACTTCCAGCTTCAGTACTTTTTTTCTTTTTGTTTGGTTGGGGGATTTAAAGTCAACCGCTGCCATCCCCCCTCCCGGGCTGTTTCTAATTTCCTCATGTCAGGTTTTCCCGGTCCTGGGGTTAGTATCTTTGTATTTTGTGACTCAAATAAATGCAACTACTACTTCTCAAGTAACTTCGCTACTAAAACAAGCCACACCACCCAGGGAGGGATGTAACACGGTGTAGTGTCCTACCAACAGTAACCTTTGAAACTGTGGTCCCAGCTCTCTTCATGTAATTGACCAGCTTCTCCTGTTTTGGGCTGATTCCTCTAACCTTGCGCTGCAAGCTGGATTCTCACGAGATTTGGATTTTTCCAAACCCACGAAAATCCATCTTGTACGGCTCCAGCTAAACAGTCTGACTCGACTCCAGTGGTGGTGCGGACCAATCGTTGGTTAGCATTGTACTTTTGGGCGGCGCATGGGTCGGTGTTCAGGTATGACGACAGTAGCAAGTGCCCAGGCAAAGGAAAACAAACATGGCCGCGCAGGTGGATGTACGCGTAGAAGCGGCTATTGAATCTGTTTTAGGAGAACAACAGACGATTTCTTCTTTGAAAAATGAGACTGGGGTTTTTCAAAACACCCTTCATGAGCATATCCTCCATGCAAAACGAGCTAAGACAGGTGCTACTAATTTAGATTAAGAAGTGGACTTAAAGGCAGAGCATTGCTTGAAATGCTCTTTACATACCGATAGCAACCAATAAATGGTTTTGTCAAAAAACACATTATAATTGCCTCTAAAGCACAGTGTAGTAGTCAAGTTACCATCTCTCTAATCCATGTCATACTCAAGTCCTTAGTGTTCAAGTCTAAGTGCAAGTCCAAGTTCCATAGGATTAGTCCAAGTCGAGTCCAACTCGAGTCACTAGGTCTTACTGGCCAAGTCCAAGTCCCAAAAAGAATCTTCGAGTCCAAGTCAAGTCATCATCACCTGAGAACAAGTCAAAAATAAGACAGCAACGTGTAGATTTTACAACTAAAATAATGGCAGCCATACATGGTTTAATTTGTTTAAAAATAAATTGTACCCAATGCCACCACCAAGCTAACACAGTATCATGTGCAAAACAATAAAAAATGCTTTAAATATATTTGCAAACAATTAACACCATGTCACCCGTACACTTTTTGGGAGGTTATTAAATTTGTTCAGTAATCTAACCTAATATAACGTACTAAAATTAGCATTGGCTACATGCTAATTCCAACAACAGTAATTTATCATGTCGGAGTCCAAGTTGAAATTCAAGCCCTGATGTTGCAAGTCCAAGTGCAAGTCATTCACGTGCTGCTCAAGTCAAGTCACAAGTCCCTAAAAATGACTCAAGTCAGGACTTGAATCCGAGTCCAGGGCTCAAGTACTCCATCCCGGCTCAAACGTGCAATCTTGGGAAAAAAAAAAAAAAAAAAAACATCTTGAGCGGCCTTTTCAAGATGATTGGCCCCCTCCCCTGCTGCGCGTTTCCCCCGCTTCGTGCATGCGTCACACGTTCTAGGCTTGGAGCAGTAAACAGGAAGTGCAGCCGGAGCTGGCCTAGCTATTTTAGCTTGTATACTAAATTGGTATATGTTTACATAGGTGCGTTATGTTAGGAATTATGGTGGAAAATGTGCCAACAGTGGGTCGAAAAAATTAAACTGTATTTGCAAAAAACAGAACAGCAGTTGAGCTATGGCGTCAGCTAACTTAAGAGCTGTGAACTAATGCCATGGAGGCTCTATATCTCTGTGATTGGTAAGATAATGTTTTGTTTGTGGAAACAGGAGTCTGCTGGGAGGCCGCCAAGGCCAGCTTCCGTCGCCTTTTATGGCGTGACTCGGGGGAGGCGGAAGCAGCTGGTTGGAGTTCCTCTTGGGGTGGTCCTGAGCTGCAGGGGTGAAACTGGGGTCGAGGCGGAGGAGGTCTTCCCAAAGCTTGGGCAAAGGCTGCCTCCTGGTTCCACTCTGCCTCGGCCCAGAAAGCAGTCAAGCCTAGCTCTGAAAATAGAAGCTTCCAGGGACGGAGCAAGTCCATAGCCTCTTTGGCAGCGGCAACTCTAGCCCATGGCGGACTGAGTGTGGCCACAATGCTCAGGTGTTTTCTAACAGCCTGGTAGAGGGCTGGAAGACCAATAGCTGCTGGGTCCACATGGCTGGTTCGTTCTGTCATGTTTAGGCATTGAGGAGCCAAATGCAGCACGGTTCAAACAAAATGATTTAATGAAAACAAGGAACTTACAGAACTTGGGAGGGTAAAAGGCAGCAAACGTGGAAACAGGAACCAGACGGGCAACAGGGAAGATGGGAACCAGGCAGGGAAATATGACGATGAACCAGCGAGTTGTGACTGAGTGAGAACCGAATATATACTGAGGGGAGAGTGAGGAAGTGAACAGAGAAGGAGCAGGAGACCAATTAGTGAAAGCAGATGCAGGTGAGGGCAATGAGTGAAACTGGATAAGGAGCAGAGTGGCAGTGAGACAAGAAAGGTTAGGAAAACAGAAAACTCTTAAGAAACTAGAAACTATCTAAAGATAAGACTAAGGAGAACTCTAAGGGAAACTTAAGGAAACACTGGAGAACAGAAGGAAGAATTAAATAAAGAGATAAACTAAGGAAACACAAATGAGAAGGTGGACATAAACAGAGGTGAATACTAAAGAGGAATTAAATATAACAAAACTAAAAACTAACAAAAATATAACACTTCTGCTAATTATTTTTGGTATTCTAATGCATCTTAGTAAAAATATAAATTTTCTGCCTAAAACTTAAAACTGTATTGTGCACTTGAATTTGAATCGGGCATTGCTGTTCACTCTGCGGAGATGGCCTCCTCCACAGAACCTCCGTCCCTTTCCTCTCTTTACTCTTGTGAAGGAGGTGGAGAGAAATGTTTCACTTCAGAAAGATCGCTGTGAGATAAATTAGCTCACGTTGCTCTCCAGCGTACTCATTGTGCAACAGTGATTAAATGGATCTTTAGCCACGAAGAAAAAGTCGCAATTGAATGCAAGAGGATGATAAATCACTCTAAAGACCTCAGATAAACTTCTGAGGGGATGGTTACGCCCACTGATAAGAAGGGACTCGGATTGACCATGTAGGCAAATTTAAATTTCACTTGAGTTTAAAGACGTTGGCTTTGAAACAAGGGCTGCTTTCCAAGTCATAATCTCTCAGACCATTTAGAAGTTTACATTGATTCACTGTGAACAGTGATAGTAGTATCCCAGCATCTTTCGGTTTGTGATAGAATTGAGCCTTGGTAGTCCCTGTGTTTTTCCTTATAAATCCTGAACATTTTTCTTTCATCAGAAGTAATACTTTGGTTCACAATTTGTTGTTTCAGTCAGACAGTGATCTCAAAGGCTCATCAAAACAGGATTTGGAATAGCTCAAGTGGGCTAACACCAAGTTTTTGGAATGGCCCCACTCTCACACCTATAGAAAATGTATTCACTATGCTTAAAATCTTGTCAATACCAGGAAGCCAACCATTTTATGAAATATTCTGCCAAGACGAGTGGGTCAAATATCCAACCACAATTATGCCAGAACTTCAGCTGCCACAGAAAGTGATGTTTTTGTTCTGCATCTTGCTAAGGAACATATTAGTTGGATTGTAAAGCACCTTGAATTGCCTTGTTGTTGAACGTGCCCTATAATTCACACATAAAAAGGACCAAAACAAATTAGTTACTCAATTTAGTAATGTGTAATGGTACGGTGAGTCAACTATTGAACACATGAAGGAACAGGTGTGCAAAAATGCATAGAAAGCAGAGTCCAGTTGAAATCTGTCATTATTATATATATAAATCTTTCAGTATTTAGCATGCTTGTTTCTCTGTGCAAATCATTATCAGTTTGATTAATGTTATTGATGGCCTACGCAAAGGTTTCTCATTATGAAAGAATTGCACAGAGTGGCATGAGTGGTAAAAGCAAGAGTATGTTACAACAACGTCTCACTGTTATAAAATAATGGGAAAAGTTCCACCTCTTTTTCTAAACTTTTGAATGTTCCAGTAAGCGCCGTCAGAGCCATAATCTGGAAGTGGAAAGAAAATAATTTCACCAAAAACCAGTTGTAATCAGATGGCCCTCACAAAATTACTGACAGACAAAATAATCAAAAGAGTTGGCCAAGAGCCAATGAGCAATCACAAAGAGCTCCAGAAAGACCTGGAAAATGCAGATACTGTTTTCTTATCTCTAGGCACACTCACTGTGCAAGACTTCACTGCTGAAGAAAAGCATTTTGAAGCTTACTGCAGAAGATTTGGGAAAGCCAATGAAATACGGGCTTGGTCAAATGGGGCCAAAGCTGAACACTTTGGAAGTTATAGCACATGCTGTGTTTGGTGAAAGAATGATTCTACGCGTCACCTAAAAAGACCTAGCCAAACATTAAAGTTTGCAGGTGTGAACATCATGGCATGGGCTGCTTACAACGTATGATACTGGTTGACTTCATATAATTAAAAAGGAGGATGAATGAAGAAATGTACTTAAATCCAACTCAGACACTGTAATATAACCTTTAATACAGTGTTCAAACTCAAAAAGACTCCAACGAAGCTGAAATAAAACAATTTTGCAAAGGAGAGTGGGCCAAAATTCCTCAGTGGTCATGTTAAAGACTCATCACTAGTTATTGCAAACACATGATGTGAGTTGTTGCTTCTAAGGGTGGCACAACAAGCTGTTAAGTTTAAAGACAATTGCCTTTTCAAACAGGGCCTGATTGGGTTAGATAGTTTTTTTCCCCTTATTGAAGGAAATAATCATTTGAAAACTGCTATTGGTATTTACTCAGGTTATCTTTTTCTCATATAAAAATGTGTTTGAAGATCTGAAACAAGAGTGACACAAGAAAAACCTGTAAGGCGGCCAAGTAAAGCACTTTTTCAAACCACTGTAGTTAAGATCTCATACAGTATTTAATTGCTCAAAGTAGTGCAAACATGATACCACTTTTTATGTCTCATTTAAAAGATAAATAAATAGTAACAATAGAATAGCAAACAAATATGTACATTTCGGTTATTTCTTTCTGAAACAGGGCTCTAAAATATTTATAATTTTAGGACTTGGGGATCAGGTTGGGAGCACCTTCGTAATGGAATATGGGAGGAAGTATTGCAATGTAAATTACAATGTAGTAATAACAGAAATTATGAAGATATATTGCAGGAGCTACAGGCCATTAGTTATTAAAAGGAGGGAATAGCTTATGCAATGTCACTTGTGCATGAAACAGAGATATTAACTTCAACTTCAGCAGAACAAAATTAGGTCAAAGGAAACCGGAACTCATCTGAGTTTATTCTCCTCTCAATAGTATGGTGCTTATTGAGCAGAAAAAACTCAAGTTTCTGTCAAAGAAACAGAAGCATCACTGCAGATAGAGACAACAAGACCCTCTCAGAGGAATGGTGCACTTCTGCCTGTCAGTATAACTATGTGGCCGAGCTTGGGGGAGGCTGCTTTCATTTTGTGCAATTTCTTGGCTTTTGATTTTCACTTGCCTGCTGTCAAGTAGTGTGATTGCATTGAGATTTGGTTGCCTTCTGCCTTTTCAGAAGGTCGTATTTGCAGAGAAATAAGAAAGCAAGCAGTGTTCACTTTCTACTTCATTGCACCTTTTATTATACGGCACCAATGCAGACTGCGCTCTCATAACTGATGTTAATTTCCTCCTATGCAAAACAAGCTGCTGCCTGTGTCTCTCAATCATCTTGCCTGAGACTCTCCTTAATTAAGCCATTTAAACCAAGGAGAGTTAGAATTTAAAATGAAAAAACTCTGCATTTACAGGCCTTAAATTGGACACTAAAATATGGTTTAAAAAGGGTTTTAGTTTATAGATAGAATCAAAAATTGAACAGCCTGAGATTTTAGTCTTTAAAGTTATTGTTTTTTTTATCCTTAATAGTTTTGATTTGCAACATGTTTCATAGAATTAAGTAAATTCAAATATAAGCAAACATAGTAAATGTGTTGTTTGTTTTAATTTCAGTAAAGGTGACCTGTTAAATTAAAAATAACTCAAATTATAGATCTTATAAACAGACTTCCTGCTCTGGATAGTGACATTTATGCAAAAATTGGTGCAACACTGCTCTCTAGTGGAGACATTTTTATCACTTCCGAAATGGTTAAATATGTATAGAGACGCACACAAACACACATACTTGATCATTTTCTTAATAATCAGCTAGAAAAACAACTTTCTACTTAATACTAATAAAAATATGTAAAGGAAAACAAATCTATCATGGTATAAGAAAATTGTGCTTAATTTAAAGTATTTTGAAGCAGTTTTCCTCAATTTTGACAAGTTTACTCATCCGGGAGTTGATTAACAGCAAAAACATTAATGGGTAACCATAAAAAATATTATTCTCAAATATGCTGATAAATCATGACCAGCATAATAAATTCACTAGAATTTTTTAAAGATTGTTTGGTATATTTGTGAATGGGTAAATGACTGAATGTAGTATGAAGTGCTTTGGAGTCCTCGGGACTTTATTTATTTATTTGGGACAATGCACATTAATGACCATCTGCATTGAAACAACAAAAGCAGACGTAAACATGCCGGATTATAGCCACAGGGCTAATTTACATCCGTAGTCCCTACTGGGGAATGGATAAAATGCTAAACAAGTACAGGCCATTTACCATTTAACTTGTGTTTTTCTGTGGCAAACAGCAAGTTCCTGTAGTAGACAGAGTAACAACCTCTGTTTGTATCTCTTAATTAGCTTTTTTGTGTCAAGCAGTTTCCAACAGTAGGCGATAACATACAGTACATTTACAAAGGTTTTTAAGGTTTTTTAAAAATCTTTTTGTGGTGTTTTAAGTGTATTTTTCATTATTCATAAAGCCTACCTATTAATAACATTTTTAAAAGGAACACGCATTGTATTTTCTTTTTGATAAAGTAATCAGCACAACCTTACCAGTGCTTTCTCCTTGTTTTCAGAACAACTTACAAGTCACATGAGTTGGACTATTATCGTGACATGAGAGAGGTTCTTAGAGGTTCTCACATGTTGAGTTGTATTCAGTTGTTTGCAGTTTTACTTTCGGATTGCTGTAGAACTTCACTTAGCAGGACACTGCCTTTTCTAGCAATCTCGACATTTGACACATTTTCTACAAAAGGTGTTCAGTTGTCTTTTTTTCTTTTGCTAAATAAGTACCACTTTAAAGTTTTTGATGTGGTTTTTAACACACCTGCTAAACCATATTCATGGTATACAGTGTGTCACAAGTATTCAGACCGGTTAAAGTTTTTTTTTATTTTGTTACATTAATGCTTACATCTTTGATGTTTTTGTTATTTTTCTTGTGAAGTGGAAGAAAAAAGATACTTGGTTTTCATGTTTTTTTCTTTATAAAATATAAATCTGAAAGGTGACAGGCATTTCTATTCAGCACCCTACTGTCAGTACTTTGTACAACCAAGTCAGACTGGATGAAGATTGTCTGTAAGTCTGGGCATTGACAGTGCTATTCTGACACATTAATATGTTTTGATTTAAAACAATTCCATTGTGTCTTTGTCACTGTGTTTGGGGTTATCCTGATATAAGGTGAACTTCCACTTTTGTCTTAAGTCTTTTGCAGTCTCCCAACAGTTTTTGTTTGTTTGTTTTTCAGAATTGCAGTGCATTTAGCTTTTTTGATCTCTCCATTACCTTTGAGCAGCTTTTCTGTGCCTTCTGAAGAAAATGTTTCCCACAGCATATTCCTGCCACTAGTATGTTTCTCCTTGGTGAAGGCGTTTTTTCAGGGTTATGTGCAGTGTTTGTTTTCTATTGCACATACCAATTTGCAGATAGGCAAAAAAAAGTTTATGTTTGTTCTCACCAGACTAGATCTGTGCCATCCACATGCCAAACTGCAAAACTCCAAACAGGACATGTTTTGGCTTTCTCCTTGACAGTTTTTAATGAAAGCCAGAATTGTGGAGTGCATAACTAATCGTCGTCCTGATCACAGATTCTCCCAGCTGAGTTTGGGATTTTTGCAGCTCCTCCAGGGCTACCATGGGCCTCTTGGATCCTTCTATGAGTCCTGCTCACCCATCCTACCAGTTTGGCGGATGGCTCTGTCTTGGTACGTTTACAGTTGCCCCATGCCTTTTTTTACACTTTGAAACATTGATTTACTAACCTAACCCTGCTTTAAACTATTCCACAACTTTATTGCTGACCTGTCTCCTGTTTTCCTTGGTCTTGGTTTGTTCACAAATGTTCTCTAACAAACCTATGAGGCCTTCACAGAACAGTCTGATTTTTACTGAGAGTAGATTACACACATGGGAACTCTGTTCACTAAAGACCTCTAATGGCAGTTTAAAGCCCTTAATGTTATTTTAGCGTATCAGAGTTAATTAAGATGAGTTTAAGTACAAGTCACACTGTTTATATTTTGTAATTGTAAGAAACTTCAAAAACCATGTATAATTTCCCTTCCATATCACAACTATGCACTACTGTGTGTTTTACTATTCTATAAAATCTCAATAAAAAACATTGAAGCTTGTGGTTAAAGGAGGTAGGAGTACTTCTGGAAGGCACAATACTACTTTCTTTTTAAAAGTCTGAGACAGATGTAACATCTGAAACAACTGTATATTGCATTATTCTTTTTCTTTGTGTTGTGTGAGAAAATCTCCCCTGAGAATGTATTCTTTGCCTGCAGATGATTCTTTGAAACTTGTCATTTACCTTTCTGGTCTGATGCATGTACTTTTGAATGTACAAAGTCTTCCCTGGAAGAGTAACACATTTGAGGGCTGTGCTTAGTTTTGTTTCTCTTCTGTGTTTTTCAAGACATCAGAGTTAAAAAGTATATACTCCCTACAAGAGAAGCATGTACTGCTGTTTCATATAAACCACACAGAAGATGTTAGTCTCTGTAGAGCGACATTTCAATGTGTGGTTTCAGTTGAAACACTCTTGTCACAAAGTTTGGGATTTATAGAAAAAAAAAACGTGGTGCAACAATGTGGGCAACTTTCAATCAATTTCAATTATTTAGCGCCAATTCACAACAGATCATCTCAAGGCACTTAACAAAAAAAGTCATTTCAATACAACCATACAAACATTCCAATTAGTTTAAAGTTTTAGTTAATTTCTTATTTAAGGAATCCCAGCAGATTGCATCGAGTCATTTACCTTAAGAACACTAACGCTTACGCACATTTTGGATACGGACGACACTGGCTGCGCAGTTGGTGAGAAGCCCCACCCACCCTGCAGCACATCTACCTCTTTGCCTCCACCCTTTTTTTTTATGTCAGGCATCCTGCTGCATCAGTACTGTGTCACTCGCAGCTCTTTCATTTATTTGTGACCCCCAAATAATATTTTATTTGGATGATACTTTTTAATTGTAGACTTAAAACGCACCTTTTCTGTCAGGCTTTAAATATCTAGGAGTGCTGAAACTTACGTTCTTCTGTAAGTTTTTTTTATTTAATTAGCTTATTCCAATCTAATGGTTACTTCTATTGCTCCCACAAGAAGTAACCATGATTCAAACGTTTGATTCAAACTATTGTTCTTAATTGTTTTGTCGCTTGTGCTGCTGCTTTTATTTTTTATTTAGTCTTTTTACTCTTGTCTTGTTACAAAATGTGTTATCGCTAACTACATATTTGTCTTTTATTTTGAAGCACTTTGGTCACCTTTTGGCTGTGTAAAGCTCTATATAGATAAACATTGAATGATTGATTAAAATAAAATGTTTTTCCATCCTCTATTTCACCCATAAACACCTCAGTTTTATATCAGCTGGCTTAAGTCTATGCAGAATATTCACTAGGCACTTTGCACTGACCGTTTATGGAAGAAAGTGCGTGTGTTGGAGGCGGGATATGATCCAAAATAACCTGAGCACATTTCTAGGGAGAGTGTGATTTATTAATTGCATGCAGCTGTGCACACTCAAAGTCTTATAGATCTGAAACTTACTTGACGTAAGTAAAAAAAAATATTTCTGAACTTAAGTACTGTTTTAGTAAGGATTCTATGCAAAGTTTTATAAATGAGACCCCTGAACATTTCAGAGAAAAGGTTGATGGTGTGGTTGTGAGAGTAAAACCCAGCTGCACTTTTTATTGCTTATTCTTCATGCAAACCTTTACTTTAGGATGCAGCTTAATCTTGCCCTCTTTTTGTATTCAATAGGCAGGAGGCTTGTTTTTGTTACCATGACCAATTTTTTTCCCTTTTTTATTGAGGGATCGCTAGTCAAATATATACTCAGTAATTTAATTTTTCTGAGGACATTTCTTTCTTCTTTTTTTTACGTGTCCTTTCTGGCAGAGTGGCACTAGGAATTGGTCTCTGAGTACCAGGTAGAAGCCTGACAGATTTACTTTCACAAGTGGAGCATTACAGCTTTTGCTCCTCTTGATATGTGTAAGAAATCTTTATTAAAAACTGCTGTGGTTTTTTTCTGATATTATGGGCACAGAGACGGAAAATAAAATAGAAAAAAAGGAAGAAAAGAGGGAGAGGGTTACTTGAAGATCCAAGAGAGGAAGGGGAACAAAGAAAACACAAGAAAACATCCTAGTCAGCCTCCAAATCTGAAGGACAGCAGAGAGAGGAAAAAAAAAACAATGATAAAACAAACCAAACAATGCAAACTGAGAACTACACAACAACCCACAAACCGTGTGTGTGTGTGTGTGTGTGTGTGTGTGTGTGTGTGTGTGTGTGTGTGTGTGTGTGTGTGTGTGTGTGTGTGTGAATGAGCATTTTGGTGCATATAAGGTTTCTCCACACAAGTGTTCAGTAGCTGGTGTGAGGAGCCATTGATCCTCCTCCCAGGACTCTACGCAGACATGAAGGAGATCAGAGCCATAGACATCCAAATGACCCCCAGAGCACAGGAGCCCCCAGCAGACCAACGCAGGGCTGACGGCACCCCCAAGAGAGGAGCAGAGGAGCGCCCCAGGGGAACATCCAGCAGCTACAATGCAGGGGCCCGAGGGGTCGCAGCGACTAGCCCACAGGGTCGTCCATGGCGTATCCAGCCATGGACCTGGAGACCCGAGGTTGCCCCCCCTGGGAACCGACCAGGGATTGGCTAACGGTGGAAACCCTGTCGCCGCCAAGCCACGGGGGCCACGGCCAGCCGATGGCCGCCATGCGCCGCTGCCACCCTGGGCCAATCCCCAACAGCCGACATCCCAATGTCCCTCCACCCCATGTCGGGACGCCACACCAACAGCCACATCCACCTGCCCTGCACATCCAGTACACGGTCAGTCTACCGGTGAGCCCGACCGACCCCGGTCAAATTCCCGATCCCAATTCTCTGCAGCGTACAAAGACCAAGACCCAGGAGCCAAGTCCAGTGCCCAAAAACTGATCAGGCACCTGAAGTCTGAAGGCATTTCACACTCTGACCAAGACATTTGAAGACAATTCATTGTGACATTAAATTGAGCTGAAATAGTCTTTTATTCTACAGATGATGTTCCTCGGGTTGTTTAAAACATATATTTATAACCCTAAAGCTGTGATGAGAGTCAGAGAGAAATGGACTGACAAGACTGAGAAACACATGAAACCTAGCAGTCCAATTGGATTTATTAAGCCTGATCAACTTGGTCAGGATGTGGTTGCATTTTTTAACTACTACTATGGGTTTTTTAAAGTAACTTCTTGGAAACTTTCAACAAGATTCCTTATGTTTTGCCTTCCCACGTGTGTGGTAGAGACAAAACTCAACTCATTCAGCAAAATAACGTTTTGCACTGTTAACTGGCTTCTGAATTCCAAGTAGAGGAACCACTGAGACATTCAAAGCCAGTTCTGGGAGAGTAGTCAGCCAGTGTGAAAATGACCTACCTGGCGAAACAGAGATGTGTTGAGATATTCCTTGTTGGTAGCATCTGAGTTGGGTGTTAGAACCACACCTGCTGAGGTCCAGATTTAGTTTCCAACAGTTTGATTTCGGACCAAACTAGTTTTATTGAGGCGGTTAAGAGGTCGCCAAAGTTAACGAGAAAAAAAAAAGCCTTATCTTGAGTTTGTTCCTTCTTTCCTTTCGTTTTCTTTTGTCCTAACTTTTCTCTATGCCCAAGTTGGATAAAATAACCCTAAATTATGCATGAAACTTCATGATATATTTCTGATAGAGAGAGACAGACTGGGGAAGTTATATCTTTAATCAGATAATAATAACTCGAACATTCACACTGAGATGTCCTCATATTTTTTCTTTAAGTTGTGTTAGTTTTATGTTTGCTTGTTTGTTTTATTTTTTAGCCTAATTATTCATCAGAATATATCCATGTGGTTACTAATTGGTTATTGATCGATTCAATATGACCATTTAATTTCAATTGAACTGTCAATTAGCCAAATACATATGTTGCTATAATTAATCTCATTCCTTTGTGTAAGGTTTGCAATCACAGCTCACCAATTACAAAAGCAAATTTGTTTTTCAGATTGATTGTTGCTAGATTTGAAACTGATTTATTTTATTTTTTTAAACTGATACTATTGTATTGTTACATCAACAACTACAACCAATAGTGCATAGGTTTAAATGTTCTGTTTTAAGCTTCAATGCACAGCACTCTGTAAAACAGCTAGGAATATTCTGAAGATAACATGTGAGGGATCCTGTGTTACAGATCATGCCACTAAGCAGTATCACTTATCAATTCTAGTTGTATAAGAAAAAGGGTTTAAATGAAGCATAAGAATAAGAATATCTTTAGATATTCTTATTTTTTTGAATTAGCAGTGGTTAAATATCATGCAAAAGTGTGATTGCAAAAAAAAGTATTTAATGTGTTTTGGTTTAATGTTCAAGTTTGTAAAGATAATAACAATAGAATAATTTTTAAGAAATACGGAGGCTAATTGTTTTTGCTTAAAAACATTTCTTCTTTCTGCTTTCCTCACAAACTTGAGTTTGATGTAACACAATAAATAAAACTGTTTTAGATTCGACATGCTTATTGACATAAATGTTTACGTCAAGCAATGTTTTCCTCAGTGTAATTTTGTCTTCAGATTTTTTATTTGATATAATTCAAAACTGAAAAGATAAAAAAAATTTACTGTCTCAGATTTTTTCTTTTCTTTCATTTTGTTAAATTCCACTAAACAATAAATACTGTGGGTACGAGACAATATTCAGGGCTCAGTAGAACATTTACAGGATTATTTGAAAACCGTGCTTGCTTAGGGCTATGTAGGTGAAACAGGTGGCCAGTGTCAACACTTTGAACATACAAGACTGATTAAAAGTTTTCCAGTAGTTTATGCATTTTCATTCTCTAAAAACCATAAAATGGCTTTCATTAAATTAGCCATTCAATGCTTAAATGCTAATGTTAACATTTAATGTTAACATTTTAGAATCTGCCAAATAAATTGGTGTCAACTGCTTTTTCAGGGCTTAACGTTGGTATTTTTTTACAAAGTTATCAACTGTAGCCACTAGAGGGCGACATTGTAACAGTCAGAGCATGGATGACGCTGAGCAGCAGTGCAGTGAAGAGGCATGAGCATCATTTCACATTTTCTGTTCTTTTGACTCTTTTTGTAGCAGCATAACTGTAGTACAGAATATTAATGGGAGTTTTATTATTTAGTCAACTTTGTTAATAATGTATCAATACTTTTTTCTGTTTATTATTCCTAACAATCAAGAATCCACAAATATACACTAGATATTTAAAAGACAGCCTTTTACAAAATATATTTCAATGGATCATATAAACTTACAATGGAAACATACACAAACATGAAAAACTTGCTTGCGTTTAAATTAAAGTTTCGAAATTCATATTTACATAGACTAAAGCAGAAAGACAAAAGTGAATAATAACAGTAATGAAAAATGAATATCCTTCTGTTTATACCATTGAGGAAGAACAGTCCAACAGCTTAGTACAGTCCCTAACAGTTAGTGGCAGTATTTTTTCTTTGTCTGTTGGTGTCAGTGCTGGAGCTTAATAATATTCATGGTGTCTAATAATGTCAAGAGAGAATGATGTGCACGTAAAAAAGTAGATACATTTTTATCTCCCAGTTATTTGTAATTTTCACTTAACTTGTTCTGTTTAACTTCTCGTCTGAATAAAAACGTCCATATTTTACATGCTTTTCCATCTGTACCTTCATATGATATTAATCTACTATCTGTCACACTCAGTTCATAAGGTGGAGACATAACCAGCATCAAAAGGCTGTAAAAATAGTCATCCTCAGAAGAGAAATCTATGTTCAATCTTATCTTATTTAATGTCATTTAGACCTTGTCATACAAATGTGCTACCTTTAATCACATTAAGTTAGACAAAGAATAACGCACAACGATAATGACAGATGGGAAGAGACAGAGAGATAACATGGCAAATGAGTACAGCAGATTTGTAGTGACAGGCTGCTCTGTTGGAAGTTGTAAGATTGTTTTACACAAAACCTGCACCACAGCCATAGAAACCAGTTAAATCCAGAATTCTAAAACAAATTAGAAAACTCTCCTTCAAGTAAAGTTATATACATTTTGATAAGGTTCTACAATGTTTGGTAAATCTTGCCTTGGATTAAATGTAGAAAAACTAACATAAATGCTTGAAAGAATCTATGGAAAACAACACTGTAATTTTGAAAATCCAATGTAGATCAAACAGGATTTGCTGTAACTTTTCAGTCTTTGAGTGAACTTCCTGTAAAACTGAAAGTACAACACTTAAAGTTAAGTATTTGGTTGGTATGAATCTGATCAGCCATGTGGTTTCAGAGAGAACCCGATGATATGGTAAGCTTCCAGTCTTTTCACAATGCTTTTAAGAATAAGGTGGTTACAATTACTCAACAAAATGTACTTAAGGCCCATCTTGAATAACAACCAATGTGCGTAACAGCTTTTGGGATAAAATAACTTATTTAAATCTGATTTAAATTGGTGACCAGTAAATTAAAATAGCTCCATATGATGTCTTTGCCACAGTTCATCAAACTTTAAACTAACAGGAATTTAGCTGACATTCCTTTGCAATCACCTCATTTATTGTAATTAAAAAAAACAGGACAGTTCTAGTTTAAGTTAAGTGGATCTTTACTCTGTAAATTTGGGACTAGCTGTGCTCTTAATGACTTTCTAGTTCAGAAGAACCAAGTTATGAGAAATAACACAGTTTTAATATATTTTGGTAGGTTTTCTCTCCTGCTTCTTTTGAACTTTGAACCTCTCACAGGATACAGAGTGGAGGATACAGTATGTATGTATGTATGTATGTATGTATGTATGTATGTATGTATGTATGTATGTATGTATGTATGTATGTATGTATGCATGTATGCATGTATGCATGTACGGACGGACGGACGGACGGACGTTTTCTGTGTGTATAGGTAAAGTTAAATCTTTTCTTACTTTATTTGAAGTCTTCATCTTGAAATTGATTTGCACACCTCCATGAGGTGATTTGTTTCATTCTTCCGTAAACTAAAAGAGAAGCCAGCTGCCTGAACATTAATGTTTTTTGAGCTATAAGCGGACGTTTCTGCGCAGCTGGGCTGGGGCTAGGTGACCTGCAGAGACAGTAGCTTAAACAAAATAATTTCAGAGGGCAGTTGAAAAGAAATGCTACAGCAACCAACAGTATGACAAAAATTTAGAAAATATGGTTTAGAGATTCACCAAACACAATTTTGGAAGTAAGGTTTGTGCAAAGCTTTGATCTGAAGATTTTTGCAGATTCTATTTTTTACGGTCTGTAGTACAGGAAAAAATTAATTCTTCTAGGCTTCATACCATTAGTAGATATTCATTATTTATAATAAAAGCAGAGGTGATGGCATGCTGTGTTTGAAAGAGCAGTCCCTGTAAAACAGAATGTTACTATTTTCAAACAAAGAAAAACGGATTATGGAACTGACATTTTAAACAAATTTAGCAATTATCCACTTGGCACAATCAGCATTACTAAAATGTCGGTCTGTGTGTGTGTTCTAGAAAATGTAGACCTGTGAAATCAGAAAAATTGAAAAATATTTATGCTCTTTTCAGTAATCAATGGGAAAAAATGTATTGGCATTACAGCAGTTAAACCCCTCTACAATTGCTTTATGCATGTTAACTAGTATTTTGACCATTTATATTTAGTGATTAACTTCAAATCATTTAGGTTGAAAGGCCTTTCCTGCCAACACCTTAATCTTTAGCTCCCTATACAGGTTCTCAGATTCAAGTAACCTAACATAACTTAACCATAAACGTAACCCTGCTTCGAATCAGAAGAAATATGTTGGTCAAATTAAAAGTCTAGTTTAATACTAAAACTACCAGGAATATGAATGAGTTTGACCTAAACTGTAGTGAACTTCATTAGTTCTTTACTCACTAACAGAATCTGATGGCTGTTGTTGTCAATGTGACTTGACACACATTAGCCCCCCACATTTGGTGTGTTCACTGGTCGAAAAACTGTCGGATTTTTTAGTTTCGTTGACGAGTCAATCACCAGGCAGTTCACCTTCACAAAGGACATCAGTTGAGAGCAGCTGATTAAATCTGACTGATGTGCTGGAGCAGTGGTTAGGGCTTGGCTGACAAGTGAAGACATAAGGATGCTGCTATATGCCATCATTACTCTTTACAGCAAACAGGTGGCCCCATTTGACCTGGTTTTCTAAGATTTATCTAAAAAACAAGAAAACCATAACACCAACTACACTACATAAAGAGCATGTATAATGCATGAAAAGAAGTAAAAGTCAGTAACTCCTTGCAAAAGTAATGAACATACTTTTGTTTCAGAATTATTGGGGTCAATTTAGAATTGCTCTCATTTAAATTAGTAACAAATGTATGTAAGCATAATACATGTTTAGGGGCAAAAGGAGTAGAGACAAGACAAAATATATACAGTAAATGCATCATATGACTATGTTCTCACACAATGCATTTGTAACTTATTAGTCAGTTTAGTGGCTGCACGGGGGGAAGTTGGTATCACTGTTTCCTTGCAGCAAGAGGTTCCTGGGTCTAAATCTTGGCCTGTGCTTTGCATGTAGCCATTGAGTTTGCATGTTCTCCCTGTACATGTGTAGGTTTGCTCCAGGTACTCTGGCTTCCTCCCAGAGTCCAAAAAACATGACTTTTAGGTTGACTGAATACTCTAAGTTGTCCTTAGTTCTGAGTGTGTACAAACCTGGTTGTTTGTCCTGTGTGTCTCAGTGTTGCCCTGTAACAGACACACCCGTGACTTTGCTGGACAAGTGGTATATACAAATGGCTGGATAGTCAACTAAGAATTCTAGTTGAAAAATGTAAAAAAAAACACATTAAAAAAATTTCTTAACCTTTTCAAACAGTTAACAAATGAGCTTTGGCTTAAAATGAACTCCTTTTTCACAAATTTCTGAATTTAAAAGCACAGCCTAGTGCCATTGCATCATAAAGTAGGCAACCAAAGGCAAGGCAAGCACTGCATTGCAATGTGAAGGGAGTAGATCTGTGTGCCTCCACCTCATTTCAGAAAGAACTTTGACGCCACGAATAAGCTGGGGCTCATTGTTGTAACATCAAAGACACCCCCACTCCCAACAATCCCATCCCACCCCACAGTCCACAATCAGTCACTGCTCTATAGGAAATGTGCTTGGATTTGCCCTGGGATCCCCTATCTTCTGCATTATTTGTGGGTCATTAATGGACCGTTAATATTAGCAGTTTCACAGGAATTTACACAAAAAGCTTTTAAGATCAAATGGTGGGTATTTGAAATTTGTGAAGAAAGATATTATTCAAAGTCTCTTTAGGGAGGGATTTGTTATTTTAAGAATATACATTTGCTCTTAGAAATGTTTGCCCCCTTGTTTCTTTTCTTTGATTGTGTCACGCTGCCCTATTCCTGCCTCATTGTCTTCACCTGTCTGTCTCATCAACCACACCTGATCCCACTCACCTCCTGCCTTTAAGACCCCTCACTTCCTTTCACTCCCGGCCGGATCATTAGTAATTGTCAATCCCCATGGTGTGTCGTCTTCCTACTGTCTTCCTTCCCTGCCCGATGTCCAGTGTTTCCGTTCCTACCATCTTCACCACCTCCTCACTGTAATAAACATCCTGAAACCTTCCTTCAGCGAGTGCGTTTGGGTCCATTCTCCACACACCACGTGACAGATTGTGATCCTTTAATTGTCCCATTGATATATGTTACCTTTGGCATGCCTATGCATATAAAGTTTTAGGTACTCAGATCATTGTAATACTGCAGCAGATGTAAAACACGGACAGGTGAGTAAATTGTAAAGATTTCAAATAAAATAATAATCTCATCACCTTTATTCTTGAAGTACTTGACAGCTCTCATTGACTCTTTCTCCACAAGTATTTATTGAAGATTTTCACAATTACCTAGTGATGACATAAAGAATATGCATTCTGTTTACATATTTCTGCATTATATCAACAATATGCTGTGATTAAGTAGCTATACACCAAAACTCGTCAGTAGAAATAAGTCAGTGTTGTGACACTGCTTTTGGCTATTTATCTATTGCTAAGAGCAAATGCAGCCAATCATTTTTACATCTTTACTATTTAGTTCTTTTGTGATTTTGATTAAAACAACAGCCTGGGCAGTTTTTATACCACATATCCAACAATTTGCATTTATGGGTGTTTGCCATCCTCAAGGTGGATTTTCATGGTCAGCTTTAAGGAAATGTGGTTATGTAACTGAAATTAAAAATATGTATACCAGAAGGCAATAATGGTTGTTTTGTTTTTATAAAGAGAAATTAGAACCAGTCAAACAGGGTTTAATATAAAACCTTAAGAAAATAATCATTTGAATTAAAAAAAATTCATAAGATTTTAGCACATTTGTGAATATTTATCTCTATAATTTATCAGAATGCATTGACCTTTGAACTATTACAATGCTTTGGACTATTTGTTTATTGTGAAGGGGAAATGCAACAATGCAGCAGCAAATGAAAATAAATTTAGTTTAAAAACAACACAGGCTGTAAAGCGGAAAAGAAAGCTTTTACAGTGCATACAAATAATAAACTGTATAAATTGTTGTATTTTCTATGCAGATATTTTTGGAATAATTTCCCTAGAAAATAAATTCTCCAGAGCGATGTTGGTTCCATCCTCTCTTTTTTCTGTTTTTATATAGATTTTGTGCTGCTTTATGTTAATCAGTGAGTGTAAGAATTCTGTTTTGTTCATGTGGTGATTGCTGTAATTTGTTGTAACTGATTCAGTCGGTTCTCAGAAAACAGCCTTTTACTGGCCCCATCTCATCCTTTATCTAGTGGAGTGATTTAATGGAATAGTAAATATGCACATAATGTGGGATAGTGCAGCTTGGCGTCCTGTACAGTAGATGGAGAACAAGCAACTTTTGCTCCGTTCACACAGGGTTATTGAAGGAGCGCACTGCGCAGCCAATCAGCTGCAGCCAGTGCTCAGCTCCATTAATCGTGGATTAGCCACAACCGACTGCAGTCCACAGCACAAGGAGGGAGAGACAGTCACTGCCATTCACTACTCACTCTCTTGGATCTGCCAGCACCTTGCGACTTTCTGCAACCTGAATCTACTCCAGAGCACATTGCGGGTCTCAGGTAAAAAAAGGTGGGGAATTACAAAGGAACAATCGCTTCGGGCTCCACGGAGTATGTCGAGTAGGACTCAAAAGATGGCCCTTTAAATTGAAACCCCGCACCGTAGTAACATCTTTCCGATCATTTTTTCTCCGCGTCCGTATGTTCAAGACGGCAAATTACCCGGCGGTGGATCCCGCGCTCACCATCATGCACGGCGCCTGGCTTTCCACGGGGTGCCGAGAAAACACGCCCGTGGCGGTGGAGAAACCTAAGAAAAAGGCGTTCAGCCTTGTCAAAATAATGTCTCTGAGTAACAAGAAGGACCGCGGCCAGAATCCGAACCACCAGCAGCACCACCACCACCACCACCACAACAACAACATGCCTTTCACCATCCACTGTCAGATCGGGAAGGAAATCAAGCACATTTGCAGCAACTGCAGCCGTGGAAACAACACGCAGGACGGTGAGTAGGCTTGTGCGGCTTCGCCCTTAGCACGCCGTGCAGGGTGGCTGTACCTCAAGGCTCCATAAGGGCGTTTGACGGCAGATCAGTCACTGTGCTGGGCTCTCAAACGAATAATTGTATTATTTAGTGGCTCAATTTCTAATAATGGCTTTAAAATGATTTGGAAACTACCCGAGTAGAGGACAGTTTCATCACCGAGTTCATTTGCACCAAACATAAAGGCATCTGTGTGAACTAATCCTTATTTGAAATATTGAAATGGTTTCCCTCCTGTTTTACTCTATATAGGCCATGCAGCACTTACAGCCTGTTTGCTTCAAGCATTTTCTAATTGACAGTCATTACATCATCACTCAGCCATCTTGGTAGGCAAACAAGTGTTTTTAATTAAAAGTAGACACATTGTAGGACTACAACTGGGGAAGAAAGTTAGATGTAGCATGATAGAGAAAGTGGAAGAGAATGCTGGGGTCAGTGCTGACCTATCTTGGAATCACCTCAACACTTTAACCTCTCTTACTAAAAAATAAATCATGCATTTCTTCTTTGTCCCTGTCTCATCTGTCAGGATTTTGAACAGATTGTAGAAAATGGAGCAGTCACAGTGACTGCTCAATGTCTGCTCATGTTTCCTGCTTGAAAAGTCTCCAGTTTGTTCATTTGAAGACCTCTTGGGTGGAGAATAAACAGAATCTTAATCACTTTGAACTAATTTCAAACCTACTCTTGCACCCAAAAGTGCTAGACATATTAAAGCGATGGTCCCTTTGAAGCCAGCATTTGGGCTTTAGTGAAGTTCTTGACAAATATGGCAGACCATCATGTGGATATTTAAAGTTACTCTGCTTCGAATTGTTTTATAGACCAGAACGCAGGCAAGATTGCATTCAAGTACCAATCTGTTGGACAAATGTGTGCAATGCATTACTGTCACATTATTTATCCAGCCGTCCCTTTTCCTAAGGGAAAAGGCTGCCTTGTAAAGTGATTATGTCTGTGTTGGCAAATATTGTGAATGGGGTTTATTCTTTTATGTTGGGATTACCCTAAAGGATGTCATGGATGTAATCTGATCCTGCTAGAGGTCATCTTTTATAGGTATATACAGAGCCTTGACTTCTACCATTTTATTCCTCCACCTTTTTAGGACATTAGTGTTTTGTTATGAATATATCCGAAAATCATACATCAAACTAAATCCAGAGTAAGTTAATCAACCTATTCAGCAACCCAATTCTTTTACAGTGTAAAATGAATGAACACGAGTGTATGACTAAGTTGAAGGTAACACTGTATCATGAGAAATTTAAAAGATCAATTAAATATTTTACTTTCTGTTCTTTTCTGTTCAACTATTTTGATCAGCTAATGTTAGGTTCTTAAAAATATACGTCATTATCAAGAAATTAAAATCTTTTTAAAGGTTGTTTGCTTATGTATTATGCATGTATTACTTTTATAAATTAGCACACACAAAGCAGTCTAACTGATGATGGATGCAAATATTTCTGCACTTTAAGTTTACACCTAGTTTTTTTTTTTTACCCAAAAGACCATGTGCTAAGGAGATTACCCTAAAATATTAAACTAAGTTATTTGGCAAGGCAAGACAGTTTTATTTGTATAGCACACTTTCAACAACAGGGTAATTCAAGGTGCGTTACATGATTTGGTGATAAAGAAAAACATAGAATATAACATTGTTGTAACAGTTGATTAAGTCTGAGCTGATTTAGAATACCCTGCAGAACAAATGGCAAATTACAACCACATATACTGGGTTTCATGAAATAGGCAAAGTTCACTGCTCAGGTGTGAGAAACTGTTCATACACTAATGACTAGTTTTGGGGTCAAACTGGCCTTTATGGAAAGGTGGTGACCAGAAAGCAATTGTAAGAAATCCAAAAAAAAAGCCCTGTTTAAAGTTAGCCCTGAGCATCATAGGCACAGTGAACATGGAAGAACATACTCTTCAGATGAGAAAAAAACGAAACTTTGTTGCATGCAAATTTGTGTGTGGTGAAAGAGTAATAGGCTACTACACTTCACTCTAAACATCATACATGCAGTGGAACCTAGTGGTGGCAGCATTATGCTGTGGGGATGCTTTTCTCCAGCAGGGACAGGGATGCTGGTCAGAGCTGACAAAGTTAAATGCGGGATCCTCCTGTCAGAAAGCATATAGAAGTTACAAAAGACTTGAGACCAGAGTGGAAATTCACCTTCTAGCAAGTCATAAGCCTAAATATTAGGCCAGAGTTAAAACAGAATGGCTTAGATCTCGAGATAGATTTCTTGAATGACCCAATCAAAGTCCAGCTCTAAATACAATCAAAAATCTTTGGCAATAGTTGCAAATTGGATGGCAACAGCAATCTGACAGCTTGATCTCATCTGCAAAGAAGAGTGAACAAACATTTCCGTCTGTAGATGTGCACAGCTGATAGATGCATACTCCAAAAGACTTGCAGCTGGAACTACAGCGAAAGGTGGTTCATAAAATGTTGACTTGGGACTACGAAATTTAATTGCACATCAGAGTTTTGAGACATTTATTTGTAAGAAAAAATAAAAACCATGGATCATAAGGTTGCAATGTGACTAAATGTGAAAATCACTTTTGCAGTTCAGTGTATGTTAACACGCCCCTCACTTTTTTGGTAGCATTTTGGGTCTTACCAGATAATTTTAGTCTTGTTAGTGTTGTGGTTTGTAGCTCTTTGCAGTTACATTACATTCTCCGTTTAATAGTTTGCGTTGGGACAAAATGCTGTACGTTCTTTGCTTTTGATGTCAGATGGTACTTTAAAGTCAGAAGGCTGGGCTTCGTGAATATTTCATGAAGAGCTGAAAAATTCTCTCTGTAATGAGCTGCTTGTCAGTCTGTTTAGTGTGTGTGTTTTTTTTTGTTGTTTTTTTTGTTTTTTGGAGTGACACATCAATTGCTCGCAATGGGGCTCAGCCTCAAACTGTTTATATTTGGTGTGCGTTCTGCATAATGATATCTGACGTGCAGGTTTGTTTATGCTCCTGGTTCAGTCTAATTAAGTTACTACAGCTTTCAGGAGGCCACTCGGCACATATTTCCCCCTGCTGGGATCTTTAAAAAAATTGAAATAGTCTGTTACTTTCAAATCCTGGTTCTGTGTACACACGGGTTTTATCAGTCTGTTTTTTATTTGTTTATTTATTTGTTTGTTTAATTATTTCTTTACAGCTGAGGAAGTAGAGCGGCTGTCTGCCATGCGCTCCGAGTCCCTGGTCTCTGGCACACACACTCCGCCCATCCGCCACCGGAGCAAATTTGCAACTCTTGGAAGACTCCTCAAGCCATGGAAGTGGAGAAAGAAGAAGAGTGAAAAGTTCAAGCAGACATCTGCAGGTAAAATATTATTTTTCTTCTTCATTTAATCCGATGTGTTCTTATCGCAGTTAATGCAGAAAAGCGTTACACTTTCTGCAATTTCTTGGATATTTACAAGCCGGCGATGTCCGGGCAGCGCAATCAAAGGACACAGTGGCATCATTTATTTTTATTGCCAGACACATCCTGAATGTTTCTGTCAGTGTGCTTGAACTGGGGGAGGCAGTTTGTCAGATTGTACTTCCCAGGCTGGACACAAAATTCTTGCCTTTGCAGAGGCTGAGCAATTACTCTAATTCCAGGCTGAACAGGACAAGCTGTTCGGATTCTAGATATGAAATTTATGGTTCCCCAGAGTGAGTTTGCTGAATGATTCAGCCTCAATCTAATTTGATCCTGTTCTCTGTGATAACAGCTTTAATTTTGGCTTCATTGCTTTCCAGCAACATGAGCCGTATTTTGCTTTTCGGTTCGCTCTACTTTTCAGTAAAGATTTGGCTCTAGTTTATAACTTAACTCCACAGATACCCCATCCATCAGCCAACCGCTCTTTCTCTGAATTGTTGGGCATTCAGCTATGTACAAAAGAGCTGCTCAAAAAGATTCTGTAGCTTTAGATGCTTGACTATTTGAAGTTTTGCTGAATTACACCAGAGAGCTTGCTTGATAGAACAATGATGGAAGTTCTCTAAATCCTCATTGGCGCATTTATGCTTGCCCTGTGATAACAGCATCTCCCTTTTGTGGTGAAGGACAATAATCAAGAACCAAACAACAAAAGATGCTTTTTATTCGTAGTGTTAATACACTGTGGAGCTGAGAGAAATGGCTCTTTTCATGCTTTTGTCATCCACTTGTTTTGTTTGCATAATGCTGCCATCTCCAAATAATTTTGGTGCCTCTGTTGTTCACACTGAATCCTTTTTCAAACCCAGTGATAACCTGTCATGTCTAACTGCACTGCCTCAAAGTAAAGTTGCCATGATGTTTTCAGTGATAGGCGATCTCCCAAGTAGCTCCCAAAGCTCAAGCAGCCGCTTCAGCTACTGCAGTGCTTCATTTCAGGAGAAACAGCGCCCTGTCACATCCATTTTAGACTGAAGCATGAAAGCAAACTCTTATAATCCCAGATAAACGGGATGTGAGGGTTTTGCCTCCAACAACAAGCAGGGAACAAAGCTGCTTTTTGCACCTATAGAAAGAAATCCTAGAAATCTCAAGAAATTTTAAAAGACAATTTCCCAGGACTTACCATGAACATACCTGGAACCTTCTGGGTACTGTCCTGAGACTTTCAAGGAAAATACTTTCTCAGAGCATTGGCTACTTTCTCAGAACGTACTAGTTTTGAATGTACCGCAATATAGGTCACCTTACAACACAGCCTGGTTTCTAAAAGTGCTCACTAAGTTCTGGGAAAGTTCCAAAAGATGAGGCTGTATTATAAGAGAGAGAGAGGAGAAAAACAAAATGAAAAAACCCAGAAAGATTAACATGGAAAAATATTGGTAGAAGAGAAGAGGGGACAAAACAAAACGGGTGAAAAAAGGTCCAGATATTAGAAACTTTAGAAGTAGAGTACTTGATTTTTAGGGGAAAACTAGATGTCCTACCTTTCAGCAAGCATGCTGCTAAAATAGATTTTCGCATGATGATGAGTAAAAAAAGAAAAACATGGTACCTGTACTTTTAATAGTATAACATTGATTATATCACCTGAAGAACATTTCTAAAATTAAAGGACTAATGTTGCGTCAGGCCCTCGAAAACCTCATCCATGTGTTTATCTTTAGTCGGATTGATTACTGCAGTAGTGTCTTCACAGATCTGCCTAAAAAGTCCACCAGACAGCTGTAGCTGATCCAGAACGCTGCTGCTCGTGTCCTCACTTTATATGCTTTGTCTGTGTTTTGTTGCTATTTTTATTTTACCATTTAATCATGTAAAGCACCTTGAATTACCTTGTTGTTGAAAGTGTGCTATACAAATAAAACTGCCTTGCCTCGCCTTATCTGCGTAGCGCTATATCGATGTGTACACATTTGTCAGTGTTACTGGGTTAATGTGGCTCCTGTGTAAAGCACTTTGAGTAATGGGTTTGACTAGAAAAATGCTATTAAAAAAACTTTTTTACCATTTGATACACAGTCATTTTAATGGGTGACGCTCCAACATCTTCTATGCCATAAGTTCCAGAATTTTTTGTGACTGAAACGGTTTCTGAATATTAAAAAAAAAAAAATCTTGGAATTGTGTTGAAGCCTTCTTTCAGCCAGTTGATCAGCAGTTCACAGCAACAGGTGAGGGAAGGGGGACTTCTGCATTATTTTAAAACTCTGGTCATTGTCACTAGCTCTGGCATCTTATAAATGGACTGTCAACCTTACTAATGCAGTGACTAAAGATAGTCGACTTTTGAAACCGTTATCTAAATTATCTGTCAGAGTGATATGTTGGAAATCTTATGTAGTGTTGTACTTCTGTGCTTCTTTAGTGTTTGAGCAAATTCACAAAACTTTCTGTTTAGGTTTGCTTGTCACAGACTTACTGAAATCTTAATTCTCTTACTTTGTGTTGATGGTAATTTTTCAGTCTGTGCTTGCATTTTACCATAAACAATAGTTTGTAAGTTTATAACAATTCAAGTTTGTAACAATAGTTTGTAACTCTTCATATTTTGGACATTAGTACATGTTTTTATCTTCACATTGCCCTCGAGACATAGCTGTTTATTAGGATTTCTGCTTCAGCAGGGACAAAACCAGTCACCGCCTATGCAGATGTTGTTATGGATAATTGGATGCTGAGCTCTATGGAGGATTATAGATGTGGCATGATATTAAATAGATAAATTCCAGCATAGAGTGACTGTAGTCTTCACCTCAGGAAACATGGAGGAGGGGCCTGACTGTTGTCTGTATTATCATGACACCCCGTAGTGCTTTGTACAGTTTTCACTGTAAGCTTGTATTAGGAATAGATCTAAGCAGTCATCAGAACAGGCATCTGGTTTCTCTGATGTAATAGTGTTGTCTTATTTTTAATCTCATTAGAAGATGAACAGCAACCATCCAAGGGCCATCTTTTGCTGGCTTGAATAATGCATTTTAATATAAATGACATATTTCATATGTACAAATTAATGATGTATTATAAATGTCAAAAGCCTGACAGGTCTTCTATAGGTGCAGAGGCCTTGCTTAGATAAAACTTCTCAAGATTAGCACTTAATCTCCCTGTTGATAAAATACTGCATACAAGTTTTAATGATCTTAACAAATAGGGAAGGGGCTAAGCCAAAAGCCCCGACCAGCTCCACTCCGGTCCTGCTGAATACCTGGGCCATGGTGGCGGTGCATGGAGCAGCTCTCCTCCAACCTACCTGCCATTAACCAACCGTTCTTCTGCCCTGGACCCGGACTTTTCCCCTCTGACGGCCTTTGGCCCTGGCTCTCCTAGCTCCGCAGGCCTAAAGCCCAATCCCTCCCAGCAGCTGGTGCAGCAGTCAGACTCCCTCAGCCATCCACATCGCGCCAAACCACCGACCGGAGGTAGAACTCGCCGAGGAGTGCTCCACTTCATTCCAAACCCACGGAACGAGCCCTCAGTGCCTGTTTGTGTGTTTGTTTGTTTGTTTGTTTACATGGGTTTTTAGAGTATTCAATGAGCTGCACTTCTAGAAAAAGCTTTCTAGCTCAATCAAAACTTGCTCTCTGTCGGCCATTGCTCCTGGAGTAGATGTGCATTTACAAGCAGAATTTAAAAAACTTCCATCGATCAGAGATATCACCGCAATGGTACAGACCTGCCAAAAAAGGTCTACGACCCCTGCTGTCATGGTGGGGAATTGCTTTGCAACACTGACACTAATGTAGAAGTATAAAAGGAAAACTTCTCCATTAATACTTGTGCGTGTGGGTACAAACTTGCTGACCGAGATGCATAAACTAGGCTTAAGTCTCCTTGTTTTACTCAAGAATTCTCTGAATTTGTATCTACTGTGCATGCTAAATATAACATTTTAATGACTGGTGATTTTAATCTACACATTGATAGTTTTAATTCACATACAAGAGTTTTTAAATCTGTTAAACTGTATGGATTTTAAGCAACGCGTCACACAGCCGACTCAGAGAAAAGCGCTCTGAGTTCTTTTCTAGTTTACAGATGTCTATATGGTCTTGGGCCTTCTTATTTATTCAACCTTTCTTTAAAATATGAGCCCTTGCAGTCGCTGAGGTCTTCCTGTGCTGGCCTTTTAGTTGTTCTAAAAGTCAAAATTAAGATGCATAGCGAAGCCTTGTTCTACCACTACGGTCCTCGTCCATGCATCAGCCTACCGGAGAACCTCAGGGCTGCAGAAACTGCTGAAGTTTTTAAGAAGAGGCTCAAGACATACCTTTTTAGTTTGGTTTTTAATTAAGTAATTGCGTTAAAGTGTTTTTACGGATAATTTTATATAGACTAACTCCAATGTTTCCTTCATGGGGATCCTTCGGGCTGGGAGCCCTGCCAGTTTACCCCTCTGCACTGCGGCCGTATGGCTGTGGTGTGGATACCTGCCTAACCTGATCATGGCGGTCTCTGTGGTGACTCCGCTGTGGGGTGGCTTCCAGTGTTACTGCTTCCCAAGACATTGTTTCCTCACAGTAGCATCTTTCTAGATGCTTATTTTTATTGTATGTTCACTTAAAGAGATGGGGACAGATTGAGCAGTGTTTTTGCAGTGAGGGGTTGGGGGGCGTGGTGTGTATCGGTCATGTGTATTCTGAGAATTGTATTGGTTACGATTGATTTTGCTCTAAATGTGGTTTGTTTGTTTTTAATCTGTTAATTTTTTTTGTTTTTATCGTGTAAAGCACGTTGTGCTGATTTTATCATGAAAAGTGCTCTACAAAAAAAATTTGATTTGATAATGCCATTTTTGTAACACTCTGAGATACTGAGCCTCAGGGTTGGTAGAATATGTTCTGACTATCTGGGTCACTTCACAGTTGAATATCCTTGCCTTTTTTGTCCTGTCTTCTAAAAATCCAAGTGCAGCACTCAAATCAATAGAGAAAGAGGTTGGATATTGTGGTTGCATTTATTATGCTCTCAGCAGAGTCTCCACAGTAAGTGTCTCTTTCTTCTTAGAACAGATTAGATAGACTAGGCTGTTTGACCCGGACACCTTTTGGAGCCATGGTATATCCATCTAACATAGAACATAATCTGGTTGATATTTACAGCTTAAATGTAGTGTGTTGCCTTTTTTCTTTTTTTTTTCTTCTGTTTTTGCCACACATCAATGCGCCAAATCAACTTAGAATCAGAATCAGAAAGGGTTTTGTTGCCAAATGTTGGGTAGGTTTACAACATTAGGAAATTGCTGCAGTACTTTGTGCAAACATACAAGAACAAACAGACAAACACTTAAATAAAAATATAAAATGCTAAACAGATTGATATGTACATGGGTGCAGGTAACGATCGGTGCAAATCAGACAGGTGCAAAAAAAAAAAAACAATATGGGTCATGTAACTGAGCGGGTGGTGGGAACAGTCTTAGGGTTATTGTTCATGAGTCCAACAGCAGAGTGGAAGAAACTGTTCTTATGGCGAGAGGTTCTGGTCCGAATGGACTGGAGCCTCTTGCCTGAGGGGAGCAGGTCAAACAGTCTGTGTCCAGGATGAGAAGGGTCGGCTGTAATCCGACCTGCACGCACTAAAAAGCACATACTAAAACAAATTAGAATTTCTGCAAACTGCCACAACAGTAAGAAAAAGCTTTTTTTCCCCATACTTTCTTCTAGTTGTGAAATGTACATTCATGCCCCTTTTCCACTAGGGTCGGCTCGGCCCAGCCCGGGTTGAGTCAGCCCGTATTTCCCGTGTTTCCACTGCCTTTCTCTGGGCCGAGCTGACCCCCTATTTTTTATTTTATTTTATTTTTTTTATTGAATACACAAATGCAAGTAAAAACAACTATATACTCTATCTGAATAGAATTTAAAAAAACATGTACAGATCTCCGTTATACAGATAGAAACAGCAGTATGGATAGAGAAGGAGAATGACAAAAAAATAAATTTTGAAAGGGAGAACAAGTGGTACACCAAATAAATTTACATTCACCAAGCACAGACTGTAACTTTATTGCAGAGGGGCTTTTGACAAAGGTTAAATATTGCTTGAAAGATTTCAGATCGACCAAGAAGCCAGCCAAAGCGGGGGGAGATCTAGCATATCTACATTTGTGAATACAATACTTCATTATTAAGAAGAAATTGTTTAGCAAAAAAATAAGATTTCTATTATTCAGGGTTACTCCAAATAAAATATTTTGTAGAGACCAAGGTAATACGTTTTTATGAAGCTTTTGTAGATGATTAAATAACATTTTCCAAAAGTCTTAAACTTCTTTACAGTAGTAAAATATATATGTTCTGTTGTTTCCAGATCAGATTTACAGAAAGAAAAAATTTCAACTTCAAACTTGAAGCGTTTTTTTAATGAACTAATTCGAAGGGTAAATTCCATGAAGGATTTTGAAGTGGACTTCCATCATTTCACTCAGTCCGAAGTAGGCCGAGGCGACCCTACACGCCCACCTATGGACTGATTGGTCCTGTAAAGTGATGTCACTCTCACTCCTACCTACGTAGTAGCAGCTTGGCCTAGCGTAGCAAGTTTGAAGGGATGTCATCGAATGGCGACACACGGCTTTCAGCGGAGTTCAAAACATTGCTGGGGGCTAGATAGCAGCTCCACCATCGGCATCTGCAATGTCGGAAAACGGTGAGTGATGACTGATTTTAAAGACTTTAATTACTTTGATGCACCTCATGACAAAGTCTGGTAGCGAGCTTACTCGAGCACTTGTAGTCAAGCTTTAGTTTACAGTGCAGATAGGCTAGCTCTTAACCATCTCAGCGTTGTTACGTGCTACTGGTTGTATTTTATTTTAATAATTGTGTTTTCCATTCAAGAGACCATTGCTTCAATGGGGTCGTTTTCCGAGATGGAGATTACCTACACCGAGGTTACGCCAGCCTTCACTGCACCCAGCGTTAACTCGACATTAGTTCGAGGCAGATGAACGGTCCACTGCTGTGCTACCATGTCCGCTGCAGAGCGATGAAGACTGAGCTAAGGAGAGTGGAGTTGGCTCAGAAAAACGGCTTCAATCAAGCTTTTTTGGAGATGTTTCATGGTTTGGTGCACACAGTGGTAGACAGACGCGAATAAATAAATAGTGTGCCAAGGACTTTACTTATGCAATGTAAATATGTAAAAAAAAAATATATAAATTCTATTTCAATAAAGCTTGCAGTGTTACCAAAGTTAGTCGTTTATCCATTCATGGGGTTATACATGTGGTGTACTTGGGGAAGAAGGGAAAAACAAAACTGAGACTTTAACAGAAGACCAGCCAGCATCTGGTATGATTTTGAAGTCGGCGAAGACACCATTAAATAATAGAGGTAATGGTGAAAAATGTGTGCGCTGAGTAGTATTGGAAGTAATAAAGATGATTATACTGTTACATTTTTATTACTCAAAAAACACCTTTTATCTTAGTAAAATGATTATTACGCAGTGCATACATTTTTATCCTAACTTTCAAATTCAATTCAAATTCAAAAATAATTTTCCTCTGGGATCAATAAAGTAAGTGAGGTATAGCTCATATAATAAATTCTTTAAGGAATTGTTGTAGAAGATAATGGCTGTGGGCAGGAAGGATTTCCTGTAGGATTGGAACCGCAGACGTTACCCTGATTGTTTGATAGTAATACAAAACGAAGCCTTTGATAGTTTATCAAAATTCTAATAGTTGTATGGAAGTTACATGAGGTTGCCATCGGGAAAGTACCTGGTGTTCAAGAAGAGAAGCCAGCAACAATATCAGAGAAAAATCTAAACTTTATTGAAAAAGAAAACCACTTGCTTGAGGACTATTGAGACTATTGGTCTAACAGGTGCAGCATCAGAGCATCACGCTTAGCTTTCCCCTCATTCCCTGGACAATGTAATATTGCAGCTACATGCTCAGGAGCAGACTGTGAGTCAGTTCATCCATTGTTTTATCCCTCTTATCCCACACTCCATGCGCACTTTTGTTTACCAGGCCTGTTGAAGGATACCATAAACGAAGACCCAAATCATACAGCATTAAATGATGATTTTTACCAAATACTAAGAAAAACAATGTCTGGATTTGAAGGACAAAGGAGAAAAAAGAACAACAAAGAAGTATTTATTATATTAATGTCATTTTGTAAATCCAAAATCTTGAAATTCTAACTGGCCTAAAGCACAACTAGTTTGTTTAAATATGAGTAAGGAAAAATATATAAATATATTAAATATGGTTTCATCTGTGTGCTTTGAATCCATACAGTGTGAGGATAAGCTTGTTTGTTCATTTATGTTTTTATCTAAAACTACAACCTTTTATCAAAGAAGGGAGCATAGTATTTTATCTCTGTTGGGGATTCTGGTCTTTAAAAAAAAAATCTGCAATCAAGCAAAACAAAAAACTAGTATCAGTCAAGAAAAGTCAGATGCATGTCTACATTTGGTTTGATTGTGACATTTTTGTGGATGATATTAAAATGAAAACCCACCTTTTCCCTTCTAATAATAAATGCATATTTTGGAAAACCTTTTGAGGGGCTAAGGGAAATTTTGTCTTCATGCTCAGGTGGTGTTAGACATGTCTCTGCTTCAATTTGACCAATTGCCTCTTATTTCCTGAATGCATGGGGTCTGTCTTTCAGATCTGAGGACCTAATATTCTCATTGAAGCTTTTGAGTTATTGGTATTGCATAAGTGTTCACATCCCTTGCCCATGACAGTTATGTCATAAGGCCTTGACAAATTGTTTTTAATTTAGGATGAAAAAGAAGTATTTTCTAATAACTAATAACTGCTTGTGCTGGTCTGAATAACTGAGATTGGAGGAATTTTGACTCAGCTTTTTTCAGAGCTGCTTCAATTTGGAAACACTGGATAGTTTTCAAGCATGACCAAACCTGTTTTAAGGTCACAACATCTGTGCATCTGGGCTGCTTAAACCAAGTGCAGGCTAACTATAGACTGTCCCTAATTGATAGCAGGGCAGAAAGTAGAATTCATGGTGCAACCAAAGCTATCTAGCTCCTAAAAGCAGCAAAGCTGAACCTTGACTGTCACAATATTGGTACCCTGTTGGACTGTGTTATGTTGTTTTTCAAAAATACTGTATTAGCTTTATCTAAGATTTAATGGGATACTTCAAAAACGTTATACTTTTGTTTAGTCAGTTTCATAATCTTTTTTCAAAAACGTTCGGTGTCAAGACATTTTTGCAAATGTAAGATGGTTCTTTTTATATCTTATTTGATCATCATTGGTTTTTGCGATGGAATGATATTATCAATAATATTATTGCCCCGCCTCTTTAAAAAAATTTTTTTATGGTTGTATCATGAACATCTTAAAGCTACATTGTGTAAGAACTTCTCCCATCTAGGGGTGAAACAACCAACTCAATATTACATCCCTTGTTGGCGAATGTATTTCAAAGATTGAGGCTAAACATGGATTCAGCCATTCGTGCAACTCGCGTGTATGTATTCTGAATAGCAGATTCTACAATTACGAGAATACTTTCATTAGTAGGTGGAAGTAATTACACATGAATGAGCACATATTTTTGAAAGAACAAATGGGTTTTTGCTAAGAATTAACAACAACAAAAAACACAGTGTAGCTTTAAGTGGGGCCTGTAAAAAATTTGATGCTGTCCTAGGTTATTTTGTGACCTCCTGGATGAGTTGTCAGTGGGCTCTTAGAGTAATTTTGGTCGGCTGGTCACTCCTGAGAAGGTTGGCCACTGTTCCGTGTTTTTACTGAACTGATAGACTCTCACTGTGGTTTGCTGGTGTACCAGTGCCTTACATTATCTTTGCTTGATATTAGAATTTGTTCATTCTGAAACCTTTTTTAAGTGTGACAAAAAAATAAAGGAATATTTAAAAGGGTTAAATGTTTAAAAAAATATATAAATAAATACCACAACGTGGCTATGCATATTGAAAGTAATTATATAATTCTTAATATATAAGAATTAAAGTAATTGTAATTATCTTTCACCTCCATTTTTTTTTTAATAAACTGCTGCTATCATATGCAGTATACTTATCCATATTAGTTGATTTTCATTGGAGTGCAGGTTTAAAGTATGCATATGTTACATGTATGATGCCTTTCCACATGCAGTCCCTGCAGTGCTTTTGGAAAGAGGTCCAGTGAAGTAGCTGCTTGCACAATCAGTCTAAAAATTGTGCTGTGATGATTCTGGGTCAACTCTTTGATAGCTCTGTTTACAATCCCCTCGATATGCATGACCTAATGTTAAATTTGCTCCCCCATGTGGGCATAATCAATTTTTTATGTTGCTGCTTGCTGGAAAATCTCAAAATAGCATCTGCAAACGGCACAATTTATTTGCATTTCAAAGTCTTCAGTTACCCACATTACAAGGTTCCAGAGGTGGTGGGATTTTTTTTATATTTTTTTTTTTACCATCCTGGGGACATTCTGATCATTTCCCTTTTTTTAAAACAGGAAAAGATTAGACCGTTATGTAATAACTAATTTCAGGATTGCCTCCGATCTCAGACTGGCTTACGTTTTGAAAGCTTTTATGTACCCAGTGATGTTTGACATATTTTGTGCAAGAGTAAAATCTAGCACAGCATATTGTTTACTAGTAACATGCTAGACTATGGATTATTTTACCTTCATTGTCATAGTATGTAAATTATTGTCCCTGCCTGTCAGCCTTTTGTGTTTTAGAATTTCTTCTGGAAATTTTCCCTTTAAGTCTGCTGGGTAATGACAAAAAGAGGAGGAGGTAAGGATGTAATTATTGTCACAAATCTGTAATGCGATTTACCATTGAACACATTGCATTGTAATAAATTTGCCGGCAGAGTTAGGACTCTTGTAAAAAAAAAAAAAAAAGCACAGATGGCGGAAGCTGTGATCCTTCTCATAAGCAGCAGCCAAAGTACAGAAGCCTGGTGGGAGTCCTCTGTGCACAGTGTCATTACACATCCTCATTTCTCATACCTACCTGGTTCCTATGCAGGGATAGATTTGGAAATGATCACCTTCAGTAGCACAGAGGAAAAGTGCTACATTTTCAAAATCCTATGAATAGAAGCAAACCAGAGATCTGAATTTTGTGGCCCAATTTCAGTTTTTCTGCTTTCATCTAACAGCATCTGTTTTCTCTGTTTTGGAACCATAATTGAAGACAAGGCAATTTTATTCATTTTATTTTATTTACTTTCAACAACAGGGTAATTCAAGGTGCTTTACATGATTTGTTGATAAAGAAAAACATAGAATATAACATTGGAAATTAAAAGCAGCAATTTAGCATGAAACGCATAATATCCAATTAAGCATGGAAAACAGCAATAAAGCTTGAACACATATGATGCAGATTACATTAACTGTTTACTCTAAGGCAATTCTAAACTAATGAGCTTTTAGTTTTGATTTAAAGCAGCTCAGTGTTTCAGCAGCTCTGCAGTTGCCACGAAGTCTGTTCCAGATAAGGGGAGCATAGAAACTGAAAGCTGCTTCTCCATGTTTGGTTTTGAGTCTAGGGATGTTTAGTAGGCTAAAGTTGAAGAACCTGAGTGGTCTGGGTGGCTGGTACAGTGACAACAGGTCTTCAACATATTTTGGTGCAAAGCCATTCAGATGTATAAACTAGTATGAGTAGAAGTAGATATAAGAACAGTGGTAGCTATTATCTTTTATTTAGCCTTCCTGCTGTGAGGGGCCATTAATTTTATTTTTATATATATATATAATATATATCTATATCTATCTCAGTATGCGTGTGTGAGAAATGCTGAAAATCGTTAGATTCCAGTCAACAGCTAATTTGTAATTAGCAAATTTGAAATCAAATAAACAATAAAAGACAACACTCCAGAGCTGATTTAATAAAACTCAGTGGGTACAATCATGTTTGGACAAAATTGATTTATTTTGTGTACTTAAACTCTTTTGTCAATAAACCAAAAGGTCTGTGGGCCATGAAAGTTTGAGGGCTGTTAAAAGAATGATTTAAATGGTGAAGATTTAGTACACTGCCCAAATATCACTCAAATCCTCTACTGGTATAATCAGTTTGGGTATCCACTAAAGCAAAGCTTAATGATGGAGGAACTGAGACAAGTCAAAGATTCAGACAAAATACACTACTCACAAAAACTTAGGGATATTGTTATTTACATGAGTGCTATTCCTATTTGGTCTGAATTTTAATGAAATAAGTAAAAGTATGCTTTGATATTTCTAATAATGAATGAGAAGAAACCCAATTTTCATTAGTGTAATTATTTATTTCCCATAAAAATGTAGACAATAACAAGGGTAGCCCCAAATAACACAAATTGATAATGTCAGTAGCGGGTGTTTCCACTATTTGCCGCAATGACGGCTTGACAGCGACGTCTCATGCTCCTCACTAGCCTCATGATGTTGTCATGAGGCAATGCGTTCCACTCTTCCGCAAGTGCTACACGTAGTTCTGTCAGGTAATGTGGGGGTGGGGTACGATCATCCAGTCTCTGCTTCAGCTGGTCCCAAACGTGCTCATGGGGTTCATGTCAGGGGACATTGCTGACCATACCATATGATGCACTCCGACTTCCTGAATTCGAGCTGTGACAATTGTGGCACGATGTGGTGGAGCATTATCACCCATGAACAGAAAGTTGATTGTGTGCTGGCGGAATTGGGAGATAATGATGGGTTCTATGATGTCTCTGAGGTATGAACATGCAGTGACTGAGCCATCTACAATAACCAAATCAGTTTTGCGCTGACTGGTGATCCCTGCCCAGACTGTAACACCACCTCCACCAAAGCTAACCCTGGTATTTTTCTGTGTTGGCCCCAATATGTAAGCCAAACTGTACACGGTTAGATCATTAAGTGGAAAACACAAAATTAGGTGTGTCCATCACCCAAATACAATTGCCTCCCTATCCCAAAAATCTCTGTAGTGAAACAAACACCAAATGTATGACATCCACTGAGTCTCTCACGATATCCCTAACTTATTGTGAGTAGTGTATTTGTTTTCTTTTTTTTATTACAGCGCCTTTACAGCACTTTCCTCATCAGTTTGTACTTTTGTTTATAGTTGTGTGTGTTTTTTAACTTTACTGTCCGACGTGTTTTGATCTCATGCATTCATATTTTATATAATTTTGATTTAAAGATGTTTTTGTAGATCCACAGCTTGATAAATGAAAGCAGGGTGCAGGAACAGCCATCCATAGACAGAAATCACCACCTGCAACTATGGCTTTAGTTTTCAGCGACTTTTTTTGTACTAAGCTTCATTACTTTTCTGACTGTGAAGTTTGAAAGTCAAAATGTCCTTATTGTTTTCATAACCTTGATTTAGCCAAATTTAGTTTTTCAAAATAATTTCCACATTTCGTTAGCTCTTGGCCTAATAAATATTCATCAGTAAGTATTTTAGCTATGTTGGTTAGACCAGTTTCACTGATTTAAATTGTGCTGCTAATGGTGTGATAAACCTTCATTTCACTGATCTCTGTTGGCCAGGTCAAATCTATTTTTCTGCCTGCTAAGCTCCTTAGAAACACAGTAAAGCATACTGTGTTACCATGGCAACCTCTAACAATGAGTGCACCCCTAGCATCTTTCTGCACATGTCAAATATGGTGATGTTTCATATTTTGATAGCAATCATGTTTTACTCAAGTGTACGAAAACCAGTTTTGAAACCTCACACTGAGCACTGTATGTCCACATATTTTTTTTTTTTCCTGGAGAAAAATGACATTAATAGAAACGTGATGTTTGATATTGTGGTTTTACTGTGTACACTAAATGATAGAAATGTGAAACATTATATTTGCAAAATATCTTGCATATAATATTTTGCTATTTGCAAAAAATCTTGCTTCTGTGCATGAAATTGTACTCCTAAGTAGAGCCAAATTTTGTAAATGGATTTCTTAAAGTGAACAACTGAACAGTCAGCCATGGCCTTCATTAAATAACCTTTCAGAGAACATCTCATAATCAAATTGTGTGTGTGTAAGTGAACCCATCTATATGATTTGATTTAGAACCGTTTGTCTTAAAGTGCTTTCTAATAGGTGCTATTTAATTAAACTAAGCTGAATTGAATTAATCAACACATAAAACATAGTGATGTGTTTATGGATGTGGAGTACAAAAATACATTTAACAAACTTTTCCTTTACACTCCTAGCTTTGGAGAGGAAGATGTCCCTGCGACAGAGCAGAGATGAACTCATCAAGAGAGGGGTTCTGAAGGAGATCTTTGAAAAAGGTGAGCTGACTGTGGAACTTTCAGTTATTTACCCTGTCATAAGTCCTTACACTCTGATCTTCTTTATAAAACATTTGACATGGAGCATTCAGAGATATAATCTTTCATTATTGAAATTTCAGGGGATTTCAGTAGCCTCTATTTAAAAAAAAAAAAAAAAAAAAAAAAAAGCGTTATATCTGAGTCAAATAAAGTCTGCCTTAGGGCTTTAAGAAAAGTTGGCAATACTGTAAAAGTCTGCTTGCTCTTGCCAAAATGTGGAGCGCGAAGATAAGAAAATGTGGTCTTTTTTAAAATATGCAATAAGAGTTAGAAATTAATTAAAATTTCATGCTGCAGACATTGGAGAGTCATCTGTGAGACTAAAGAGGGATGTACAACCAGATTATTTCTCAAGAACATGCCTGAAAATGCTTATGACAGGTTATTGCAAGAGCTTCAGGAACAAATTTCTTTGAAACCTATAGTTAGACTAAAGAATATTATATTTTAAATTTACCTACTTCCCTGCCACAGTTTTGTGATCTGTTGTGTACATCAGTGGTCCCCAAACTTTTTTCCGCCACGGACCGGTTTAATATCAGACAATATTTTCACGGACCGGCCTTTAAGGTGTGGCGGATAAATGATAACGGACGGTATAAAACGGGTTATTTTTTAAATTATAACAATAGACGTAAATCCAATATGTATTCGCAGCTTTATTAACAGCGTCCTCCTAACATCGAGCAGATAACATAACACGAGTAACACTCAGCCCCCTAACGCTCTCTGGTCGCCATGGTAACATGTAAACATACCTTTAATAATTCAAGATTTAACACAAATACAAAGTGCATGAAAAATCTAACTCACCATAACGCTGAATCAGTGAGAGCCTTGGGCTTTTCCCTTTTCCAAAGAAACGTTTGTTTCTATCCATCTTGCTACCTTGTGGGATTACGTGTCAAGACTGAGCTATGTAATGGGGATATCTGGTTATTTTTCAAAATAAAACAGCGGTCACCCTCGGATAATAAATAACACGGAAATACTGGAAGTTATTTATTCTTTATGTGTGGCTCGCGGCCCGGTACCACATGACCCACGGCCCGGTACCGACCCACGGCCCGGGGGTTGGGGACCACTGGTGTACATGGTTTAAAGGACTTTTTCACCTCTGGCAAGTTGCATACAGCTCATGAAAATTCAGAATTTAGTTTCTGAGAGCAAAAAAAGATTAAGTATTGAAATAACAGCCTATTGAAAAGTATGTCCATGTACTATACAGTATATGCATGCAATTCTAAGTCAAGGCCACTTTAGCATCCATTACTGATCAGTGCATCAGGATACAGAGGGAATCAGCCTGTCAGTTTGCTGAGGTTTTAAAGAAGCCTTGGTTGCCTCAATAGCGGTCTTCAGGTTGTCTACGTTGTTAGGTTTGGTGTCTCATCTTTCTCTTGACAATATTCCCCAGTAGAGCCTACTGGTTCTCTTGAGGGGGTTTAGGTAAGTGGAGTTTTCTGGCTAATCAAACACAGTCATACTGGCCATTTAAGCAATTATTCTACTTATTATACTTTTGGCAGTGTGAGCAGGAGTAAAGCCCTGCTAAAAAAATGAAATCATAATTTTCATAAAGTGTTCCTGGTGAACAACTGCACTGACTTTGGTCTTGAAGTACAGAGTGGTTAGACACCAGCAGATGATATGGGTCCTCAAATAATTACTGACTGTGGAGGGTTCACCCTAGACAACAAAAACTTTTTTTTCACCTTCCCCCTTGACTCTGGCATCTTGGGTTAAAAATTAAATGCAAAATTTACCTTAATCTAAAAAGAGGACTTTGGACAACTGGCAAGGGCTCCACTTGTTTTTCTCATTCGGACGCCTCCGGGGTAGCCTAAAACAAGGAACTTGACAGTCTTTGCCCATGTCCTGGATATGTAGGGTGGCTCTAGAACCCCAAACAGTAGCCACAGTCCATGCCTTGTGGATCTCCCTCAAATGATTGCATGGTCTTTGGTTCACAATGATCTCATGGCTAAAGAGAGGATTGGCTCTGTTGCTTGTGCAACCTGCCAAATATTTTCCCTCTCACTCTAGTTTCCATTTTTATGCTTGAATACTGAAAAAAGCCAGCTCTTTTAGCAATGACCTATTGTACAATATTTTATTTTTCCAATCATTATTGCAATATGAATGTGTGTGATATCAAAATTTCAAAGGAGTGCTTGCATTATTTAATAGATTATTATATTTCAAGTATATTTGGATGGACTTATAGATATCAATGCTGAATTTAACTACAATATTAGTTATTTGTTACCCTAATATTATGTAGTACTTCAGTTTTTTTTTGTTGATCTAATCTAATGTTGTTTTTCTGGGAAAACAAATTTTAGGGTTTTACCAGTTACATGGCATACTCAGTAAAATGAACAAGCACTAAAAATATGTGACTGTGTAAATAATCTATATCAGTTTTACATATTCTGATTTCTTGAGATGCACCCGTACTTCCATGAATTTATATTTGCAGCTTTGTTCAAACAAACATTGGGTATCCATTCAGTGTATCCTTGTGCAGTAATGCATGTTTTTAATAATATATGTTGTTGTTTTTTGTTGTTTTCCTCTTCCCTTTTAGCTACTGTTGAATTCCGATCCTCTATGGATGGCGGTATTTGCCCTCAGGAACCCTCTATTAAGACATCTATGGTCATGCCAACCAAGAAATCTGTATCTTTTCCAAGTGACCATCAGGAGACCCCAGCCAAGCCCCCACTTTACCACAAGCAGCCTCCTGCCCTGCCTCCAAAGCCTTTCTCTAGGATCCCAAACCATAGCACAGGTGAGTCGTACGTTTCCCTTGGAATTTGCGGCTTTAACTACATGCTCGCCTCATCATCTCAGCCTGCTAAATGGTTCATGACTAGTGACTGCTTGTTCCCAATGCTGTACCTGTGTTACCTCACATGTTCATAGGATTATAGTAGTCTCATTAAAGTCTCCTGCGGTTAGCTCAGCTGGGCTCTCACTGTCATTACCAATCTGTTGGTCCAGGGAAGAGGCATTATTCTGACTTAATTCCCACCCCTCTGCACTGATGTAGGTAGATGTGTGAACATTAGGAACCTTTGTTTATCCTTCTCTGTTGGCAAGCTTTAAAAGATTTGAGGTACCCAGATTCAAAATTTTATGTATTTCTTATTTTCCTCTCTTTTTTTCTGCTCAAGATTCTTGCCAGCCAATGAAGTTGCCCTGCATGCCAGGGGCAAAGCACTCCCCGCCCTTGCCTCCTAAGAAAGTGATGATCTGCGTGCCTCCAGGCGGGCTGGATTCCTCGCCGTCTCCTTCCCCCAACCCCCTCAACACGCTCCCACCAAAATGCGCGCCTCCCCAGGGCTTGTTACCTCACCACGGCTCGCTTCTGCCCTCCCAGCTGGCTGGGCTGACCGGGCTCCACCAGAGCCACAGCCACCCGCTCCAGCTTCAGTATGGCGGCCTACACGCCCCCAGCCGCATCATAGAGGAGCTCCATAAAACCCTGGCACTATCCATGCAGCGGTTTGAAAGGTTAGCTTATGCCTTGTTAAATCTATCTGGGGAACACACGGATGGATCAGGAATTGACATCTGTCTGCCTTCCTGTATATAACCTGCTATATAGTGTCTTAGAGGGATTTGACTGACCTTAGCTGAACATCAGGGGTCTCATTAACCAAATTTGTTCCGTATTTGACCATTTTGTTAAACAGTGATGGAAAAATCTGAAGGCCATCTTTTGACTGATTAGTATTCACAACTCTGACGACTTGTTGCAAATACGCAGACATTTAAAATTTTACGCACGGAGTACAGGTAACTAAATCAATCCAAAAAAAAGATTCCAAGAGAAAATCTACTGTAAGCATCACCAATATGTCTCATTATCCGCAAGCTGACCACACAAAGAAGAGCTGAAGCAATCAGAAAAGCCCTCGTCCAGAGACTCTTGCCGAATTCTAATCACTTCAGTTGAAGAAATGTTCCCTGATTTCAATAAACTATGGCTGAAGTGGCGCTTCAGCTTCCATTACACACAGGCGGTGCGCAGTTCAGCTCTTTGTGGAAGCGTTCAGGCCACAGCAGGTGAAATGTTCATAATACAGTGGGGCAAAAAAGTATTTGGCAGCCACCGATTGTGCAAGTTGTCCCACCAATGACAGAGGTCAAACATTTCCTATAGGTCTTTACCATGTTTGCACATTCTGTAGCTGGTATTTTTGGCCCATTCTTCCATGCTTCTTTCTAGAGCTATGATGTTTTGATTTTCAACTCCCTCCACAGATTCTCTATTGGATTGAGGTCTGGAGACTGGCCAGGCCACTCCAGAAACTTGCACTGCGATTTCCGTATCCACTCCTTCATTGCCAGGGTGGTTAGTTTGGAATCATGGTCATGCTTTCATCTCCAATCCTCTCACTGATGGAAGATGTTTTTGCCCAAAATCTCATGATACATGGCCCCTTTCATCATTTCCTTAATACGGATTAGTTGTCTTGTCCCCTTTGCAGAAAAGCCCACCCATGCAATTTAGCATTTTTTCACCTCCAAACACAGCGAGTGGCGTGTATACCAAAGAGACCTTCTCCAAATCCTCCTCTGGATCATCCAGATTGTCTCTGGCAAACTCTAGAGGGGCCTGGACATGTGCTGGCTTCACCTCGCGCGCTGCAGGATTTTGATCCTTGACGATGTAGTGTGTTACCAATAGTAAGCTTTGTTATTGTGGTCCCAACTCTCTTCAGGTTATTGACCAGTTCCCCCCGTGTAGTTCTGGGCCGTTCTCAAGATCAAGTGTACGCCACGAGGTGAGATGTTGCATGGAGCCCCAGGTTGAGGGAGATCGTCAATAATCCATTTTCTAATAATTGCTCCAGTAGTTGATCTCTTCTCACCAAGCTGCCTGCCTATCTTAGATTGACTCATCCCAGTCTTGTGCAGGTGTACAATCTTCTAACTGGTGTCCTTGGACAACTTTCTGGTGTTGGCCATGGTGGAGGTTGGAGTCTGACTGTTTGAAGGTGTGGACAGGTGTCTTTTATATAGATAACGAGTTGAAACAGGTGCCATTATTACAGATAACGAGTGGAGGATAGAAGAGTTTCTTAGAGAAGTAACAGGTCTGTGAGGGTCAGAATTCTTTCTTGTTTGTAGCTGCTAAATAATTATTTTCTGCAACATCATACAAATAAATTCTTTAAAAATCATCCTGAATTTTTTTTGCATTCTGTCTCTCACAGATGAAGTTTACCTGTGATGAAAATTACAGACCTTTCATCTTTGTGGGACAACTTGCACAATCGGTGGCTGCCAAATACTTTTTTGCCCCACTTTACATGTAGCTTATTAATCTGCTCGATGTGTGATGGCATGATGTGGATTCTCTGATCCGTTAATTTGGACTGAATATTAACTAAAATGAATGAAAACGAACTACCGAATATGTTATCTAAAATATTGATGGGTAAAAATTGATTATGACCAGATTTTCTTGACTCAGTCAAAATGACAGACGACACAAAATTGTTGCGCAACCTCTGATGAACATGTGTGTTAAGTTAAACATCATTTAATACAAAAGGTCAATACATCTGTGGTCCTTTAACTAGCATTAATCTACTGTAAAAATACCACATAAAATTTATTAACTACAGAAAAAAAGCAGTTTTGAGGTTTTTTTAATTTTTCTGTCTTTTTGAGTGTTAACTTATTCTCTTTTTTTTTTTGTTAACTTATTTTTTTAAAGTATACTCTGTTTTCATGAAGGTTGCATCCTGGCAGCTCTGTTGCACTATTGTACAGGTCTAAATCAGCACACTGCCTCTCAGGGCAGCCTGGCCTATTTTTTTTTAAGTGAAATGTGTGTATATGTGGGCACAAACGCATGGAGTAGGCGTCCCTCCAGCAGTTTGGCCTGACATAACATGACCAGCTGCTCTTGACAAGAGCCGAGCTTCTTCGTGTTTGGAGAAGAGTGACACGGTAGTAGATTGGACATTATGTAACCTCTTGCATTAGGATCTCTTTTTCACCAGAGCTGTTTGGGCAGGGATAAGGAAGTAATGCTCCTGACAGAGCTCAAAATTAGGCTGAAAGCTCGGAGTGGTTGCATAACAGTGGGTCATCATAAGAAGCTTCAACCAGGCTGTTTATTAATCATTCTATCAAAAATGCAGCTGGTTAACCTGTAATGCTGCCGAAGACTGAGGCGTATTCTTTTAGGCTTTGTTTTATATACAGTAATATTGTATACAGCTTGTTTTTCTTCTTCTTCTAGTGTCAGAATTGCATCGAATTGAATGTTACCGTTTTGTGTTTATTTTGTGATTAGGCTGTTTGTCTCATGAAGCTCAGGGTTCCTACTGTCCGGAAAAGTATAGACTTTAAATACTGTTTTCCAGGCCTGAATTGGTATGGAAAAATAATTGAATAATATAGAATATTGGTATTTCCACACATTACTCTCTATATTACTGTCCATTTCTTAGTCAGTTTGTCTTTCTATCATCAATCCATTTATTTGTCCTTTCACCTGTCATGTTGTTTGTCCATCTGTCCATTTGTTTGTCAATTGATCCATTAGCCATCATTCATCTGTCTGACGATCTATCCATTTGTCTGTCAATCTATTTGTCACTCTGTTCGTCCGTTTGTCAATTATTTGGTGCAGCCATTTTTTTCTTTCCATCCTTCCATTTTCTGCATTTATCTGTCTTCCCAGGTGTCCTTCCATCTGTCAATTTGATTGAACAGTCTGCCAGATCAGAACAGAAAATATCTGCTGTATTTTCATAGTGGTGTAGTACTAGTAGTAGAAGTTCAGCAAGCAGTCTGTTTGATTTTGCCGTTTTTAGAATTTTTCTTATTTATTTATTTTTTGCTACCAATACATTGGTTTCTAAAATTAATAAATAAAAGCTAAACATAAGGGTTGCCAAAAAGTGCCATCTTTTGTTTATTTAACATATAACTGTGAACTAAAAGCATTTTAAGCATTTTTAACCAGATAGTTAAACTAAAAAGTCATTTTTTCTCCCATCCATAGCTCTGCTTTACTGGGCAGTGTTCAGTGTGCTCCTCTGGACAGGAGAGAAGTGCCATCAGTGATAATCGATTACGAGGACGACAAGGAGAACATGCCCAATGAGTCGGATTACAAAGACCTGCCCAGCATGTACAAGGATCAGGACGATGATGTGGATGACGATGAGGACGACGACGAAGACGACGAATCCATATTTACAAGTAAGCTAAACTGGAGTTTACATTGAGTCATGAAAACATAGAGCTTTTGAAAGTTCCAATAGACATTTAAAGGCCTTATGATGCATAAGATGTATACTCAGGATAATTAAATATGTTTTGAAAGAAAAATTTATTGCAGCTTCCCTTCTACTGTAAGAGCACTTTTGAGGTCTTTCAGAAGATAGACATTTAGTACAGAAATGTTTCTATGTATTAAAAAAAATCAGTTAAAACTTTCAACTGGGGTTTAACATTAAAGAACTTTGAATTGTTAATATGGCCTCTTGTTAAAGGTACCCTGGCTAAAAAGGTGCTACGAAAAGATTCTCTGGCCATCAAGCTGAGCAATCGTCCATCAAAAAGAGAGCTGGAGGAGAAAAACATCTTGCCTATGCAGTCAGATGAGGAGAGGCTAGAATCAAGGCAGCAGATAGGCACCAAACTTACAAGGTGAGTGTGCTTTACCTAAATGTAATTACTCTACTTCTACTATAATTTTTTATAGGAACTCAATTCTTGGGCAATTGCAATGGCTCATCACAGCTGAAGCAAGCAGTTCGAATTACGTGAGCTTACAGAACTGCAACTCAGTTCAAAACAGATGTCTCTTTTTTTAACCCTCTATTTTTGTCCTTTTTGCTTTTTCATCTTCCCTTCTAAACATTTGATAAGGATACATGCTTTATCTCTTTAAGTCTCTGAAAGTGGAGCTGACCTAATTTCAGTGATGCATCCTCCCTCCCTTTTTGTCTTCTTCTCTTGTCTTCTCTCCAGTTTGCTCTCACTATCTCTCTCCTCTTTCTTCCTCCTGCCTGACTTCCTCCCTCACTCACTGAATCACCACAGTGATGCATGTGCCAAACTAGCTCCACTGCAGTTTTTTTCACAACAGTGCCATGAAACCCTTTTTTTTTTTCCCATAACAGCAATTGTACACTCTCACATGATGCTGGAGCTGAATCTATAAACCACACAAATGAGTGTTTATTTGGCAAGCTCACAATTGAGAACTGTATTACATGTTACAATGCAGAAAGTATTGGGATCATTTTCTCTCTTTTTTTATTACTGTGGTTGCTTTCCGTGCGTTTTTGAGCCTTTAACTACTACTGCATACGTACTATACTATTTTAGCCAATCAACCTTTCCTATATTCTGCTCATCTTAGACTTCTGCTACTTAAATCTATTTAGACCTATCTTCATTTTTTCTTCTCCTTTTCTGTATTGAATTTGTGAAAAACCTTCAGAATTCAACAAAAACGTTTCATTAATTACTGTATATTGATATACTTTCAGTTGCAAACAACATTCAGACTCGGCTCTCAATAGTGTAAACTATTGCCAAATCATTTACCTTTCAATACATTTTTTCATTTTTTTATAAATCACAGTTTAAGTTTAATGAAAATTTTTGTTGCTATCATTGCTATGTAAATTGTTGTAATATTCCCAAAAATCTGACATTGTTCTAAATAAAGTGTCATCTGAGGCACATGCTCCATTTTATTCCATTTTTTATTTTCTAATCACTTTGCATGGGTTTGATTTCACTGTTATTCCATTTATGTTTTTAACATGGGAGTTGCATAAAGAGACATTTCTTTTTGTATAATATAAAACAGTTGTACTACGTAAAAGAGAGAGTTGAGTGTAAAAGCTCAACTGTCTATCAAATGACTTGGTGATCTCTAAAAATCTATATACATATAACATACAAAAAGAGGTTGCAGTGAGTTATAAAAATGAAACTTTGTGAACTTTTACATTTTGTCATGTTATAGCCACAACCTCAAACAGATTTAGATGTTTTTTGTAGTAACACAAGGTACAGTAGTTCATAATTCTAAGTTGAAGGTAGAGAAGTGGATGGGTGGATTTGCTGGTGTGTGGTTGATCAAACCATTGTCACATTTTTATTTATGAAGATATTGTTCAGATCCTTCATGTCTAACCTCCTGCATCCTCCAGAAAATGCAGGAATCTACAGAATTTGTTCACAAAACCTGTTTTATTAGCTGTGCCAAGAACTGGCAGATGTTGGTTGGCACTTTTTAGTTTTTTAGTTTGTAACTTTTTTTTTTTCTTTCTTTTCAATGTGTTTTGATTTACTTTCTTATTTGGCAGGAAATATGTTTTGTGAAACCTTAGAGGTGTGTTTGAGAACTTTGGTAAACAATGCCACATTCACCAAGTTCTTTATGAGTATGAGAATGGACACTACTTTACCCTCATCAACGCTTGTACTGTAGTTTTCATACTGTTTTGTGTCCATTTGCCACTCAAAGATGTAGTTTTCACTGCAGATTATAGGTGGTAATATTATGATGGGTTTTCAAATGTTTATTCACAAGAGAAGATAAAGAAAAAAGCACTGAAGTAAATTGATTTAAAGGACTTCTCACCATGAGATGTATATATCACAGATATACAATTCAATTCAATTCAAAAATACTTTATTGATCCCAGAGGGAAAACAAGATATATACATTGACAAAGATACATAAACTAAGGGGGGAAAACAACAGATTTACTCACATGGCTGCTTTGCCCTTTTACCAATTAAAATCTTTTTTTGTAGCCACATGTCTGTTCTTGATCTCACTCCTAGTTTTCTTTATCTGTTGTGTTTGGCACAATGCTTTAAAATTATTTTTTTTTTTTTTGTCGCACTCCGCACACCCAGTTACATGGTCACAAAACTTTCTGCTCCAAATGGGACATCTGAGGAGAGTCTTGCAGGCAGACAGGTGCAGATATGGTAAAGAAATTTATGTCAAAAACAGGTTTCAAGGTAGAGCAAAGAGTTGGGCATACCGGAGGGTATGAATTTGCAAATTAGTCAATAATCAAGGGATTGGTCTTCATCTGCTGCGTCCTCCTGACACATTTCTTTAAAAAGGCTACTTATAGGTCAATAATTAGGTATGCCTGTTCAATAGCTTTTAAGACAAATGGTGACTTAACGTATAAAATGGTACCAAATTGAGGCATTTAGGAGTCTAGACATGGTGAAAAGTTTCAGCAGAGCATCAGAATGGGAATGAAAGGGGATTTTAGTGATTTTAAATGTGACACGATTATTTGTGTTTGACAGGCTGGTCTGACAATTAAAGAAATCCCTCATCTATTGGAAAAAAGTAGACATTTTCCAGTGTGCATCGGATGTATGGAAAAAAATTTGTGTCGATGTCAAAGGTAGAAGAATGGGCAGAGTGATTCAGGATAATAGAAAAACAACCAAAGTATGCAAAATATAATCTCTGAGTGAACACATCAAACTTTGAAACAGATAGGCTTCAGCAACAGAAGGCCACACCAGATGCCTTTTTCAGATGTGACTTTCAGAAGGTAGAATGAGAATTGGGTATAACCAACATGAAAGCATGGATACGTCCTGCTTTTTATCAGTGATTCAGGCGGTTGAGGATGGTGTAACAGTGTTGGGATTATTTTCTTGGTATGTTGTTGGCCCCTTAGTACCAGTTTAGCATTGTTTAAATGCCACAGCCTACCTGAATATTGCACCTCACCATGTCCATGTTTATAATCTACTATTTATCTATTTCGCACTTTTATTATTGGTTTCTTGAACATGACAATGAGTTCACTGTACTCCACTGACCTACAGTGTCACTAAATCTCAATCCAACAGAGTTCCCTTGATATACAGTAAAAGGGAGATTTGATTCATGGATGTTTAGCCTACAAATTAGCATCAACATGATCCTGGGAGTATACCGTAATATGGACCAAAATCTCTAAGAAATATTTACAATTCCTTAATGAATCTATGCCATACAGCATTAAGCCAGTTCTCAAGACAAAAGAGGGTGCAGCAACAAAGTGTACCCAAGAAAGTTGTTTAGAGTTAATCTTTTTGATTGTTTTGTAAGAACACGTTTACTTGGACTGCTTGAATGTTTGCTATAATTTCTGATAAAGATTTTGCCTATTCTGGATCAAAGCAAGAGTACTGTCTGACTCTTAATTATTTTAATTATTGCATTGTATTGATGGATTATGATAGACTCAGTTGAACATTACTGGCTTATAGCTAAGTGAGGCTCTGAGGTGTAACTCTGTCAAGCTTTCATTAGGTTTAGCATTTAATCTTTTAATGGGGTCAAAAACGAGTCTCCACTGTGTAGAAAGAATTTGAAAAGTAGAAACTGAGAACTAAGTACTATTTTTATATAATTTGGTTTCAATTCAATTCAAAAATACTTTATTGATCCTAGAGGGAAATTAAGCGTTTGTATAGCTCATACAATTAATTCTTTAAAGAGTTGTTGTAGATGATGATGGCTGTGGGCAGGAAGGATTTCCTGTAGCGGTCTCTGTTGCAGCGAAACTGAAGAAGCCTCCGACTGAAGACACTCTGTTGTTGCAGGATAGTCTCATGAAGAGGATGCTCAGGGTAGTTCATAATTGTTCTGATTTTATGAAGAATTCCTCCTTGCATCATCATCTCCAGATGTTCCACAGTCGTCCCCAGAACAGAACCAGCCTTCTTTATCAGGTTGTTTAGCCTTTTTAAATCTCTGGCTCTGATGCTGCTACCCCAACAGATGATGGCAGAAGAGATTACACTCTCTACAACAGACGTGTAGAAGATTTGCAGCATCTTGCTGCAAACCTTAAAGGACCTAATCTTCAAGAAGTAGAGTCTGCTCTGTCCCCTCTTGTAGATGGTTTCACTGTAGCGCTTCCAGTCCAGTCTGTTGTCCAGGTGAACTCCGAGGTATTTATATTCCTCAACCACCTTCACTTTTTCAGCCATGATGGAAACAGTGTTTGACTTATCCCTGTTTCTTCTGAAATCTATTATCATCTCCTTTGTTTTGTTCACATTCAAGGTAAGACGATTGTTTCCACACCATGTCACAAAGCGGTCCACCAGCTCCCTGTATTCTCAGCTCTCTATATTTGGGAGTAAATAACAGTGTTTTATTCTAAATCTCATTTCCAGTCCTAGAAGAACCCGCTCTGTGAATGCCAACCACTCAACTTTCCAGGGACTTGCTGTCAAAAAGCTAGGAAAAAAATATAGGGAAAAGAAAAAGGCTAAGTTTTCCTGAACCGCACTTGTTATACTCATACTAAGTAGGGAACTGCTTACCCTTAATCTTATCTAAAATGTGTTGGATTCTGGCTTGAGTGTGCATGCTTTTTTTTTTCCCCCATTTCAACAGAGTTTGTAAAGTCAGATTTTTGTGGATATCTCTTTTCACATTATCGTACTGGTGTTTAGCTGAAGTTAGATTGGATGACTGCTGAAATGTTTTTGTTTATGAAACCAGTAATCATATTTTCACTCTGAAACAGGACATTATTGTATCAGATTTACATTTTGAATAGTCTCTTGAATCAGCCCAAAAGTGAAAAACAACAATCATGTACCTATTAGTCACCTAAATCATGCTACATGAGTTAGGTGACTAATGGGTACACGACTGTTTATAAGCAACAACTGTGCATCCATTAGAAAATGGGTAAATATGTTGCCAAGAGAGGATGCAGAAATATGATAAACATTGACATGATCAGCAAAAATTTCTTGATGGCTTAAAGCATGCAATCAGTGATTGGTTGGTATTAAGCATCTGCCAAGGAATTATCCCCTGCACAATTTCACCAGTAGCAGCAGTGTCCATGGGTCGATGGATTTGTGCTGTCGACACCAAATTCTAAATATACCGTCTGCAGCCTCAGCAGAAATAAAACTTTATCAAATACAAACTAAAGTGCATATTTACAGACTTCAACTGTTTTTTTTGTTTTTTTGTTTTTTTTAGCCTGGGCCCACTACAGCCTCAGCTGAATGATCTTAGTTGACAGCAATGAAACTGGACGTGCTCTTCCACTGTTGTAGCACATCTACTCAAGTGCTAGACATGTGCATTTTGAGAACCTGAACTGCTCAGTTGTCAAGCTCTGTTATGTGAGGATTAGCAGACATTGTTTGTGCTTGAACTAGCTCTGGCTGTTCTGCTCTGACACTTTTTAGAGAAGTTGTTTTTCTCCTCCACTTACAGTAGATTCATATTGTGTTGTTCCTGCCTTATTCTGAGAAATAATAATAAAAGTAGTGTAAAAAAAATTAAGATAGTGGCAGTTTCAAACCAGCTTGAATTCAGCTTGTTTAATGTGCTCTGTGGTCTAAGAACATTAATACAGGATGTTAACCCACAGGGCTCCTTGAACTTTTTAACATATTGTCAGGTTCCAACCACAATGTAATGTTTTTTGTTTTGTTTTGGGGGGTTTTTCTTGGGGGGATTTGATGTGATGAACCAACATAAAATAGTGAACAATTGTGAAGTGAAAAAACATTATGCATGCTTTACAGATCTAGAGACAATTTTTGTGTCCATTGCTTTATGTAATACCTCACTCTGTCAGATGGGAATGGAGAGAGTCTGTGAACAAAGTTTGTAAGTTTTGTCACAGATTCTCAATCGGATTTTGGTGTGGACTTTGACTGGTCCATTCTAGCACACAAATACAATTTGATCTGGCTGTATGTTTGGAGTGTTTTACTGTTGGAAGGTTAACCTCCAACCCCAACCTGAAGCCTTTAATATCTCCCACGATTTTAAAAGTTTAGGTGGATAACCATGTCTGTGTACATTTTGCCATTTTACTCTTTCCATTTTCAGGAGATGAACATGGCAGTGCTCCCTGAAATGTTCAGAGCAGACAATAATGTTTTTTATCCTAACCCATTTTTTAAACATACCCATAACTTTATCCTTAATCTGTTTGCTGTATTTCTTGGTCTTTGTGGAGCTGTTAAATAACTAATGTTCTCCAACAGACTTTTGAGTCCTTCAGAGAACATTTGTACTTACAGACATTAAAATACTCACAGGTGGACTTCATTTATTACCTTGGTGATATCTGAAGACCGTTTGTTGCACTGGATATTATTTATGGGTTCTAGAGTACCCATACTAAAGCTAGCTAAATACAAATCCACACCTAAATCTTCAGATTTGAATTTGCAACAAATTTAGACAACTTTCATTTTTGTTCCGCTTCACTAATATGCGATGCTTTTTGTTGGTGTGTGACAAAAACTTCTATGAATTCCATCTTCGCTTGTGGTTATAGCATGACAAAATGTAAAAAAAAAAAAAGGGGAAACATTTTTTTGCCTGATACTGTAAATTGAATGTTTGGTTTATTTCAATTTCACTTCATTGGTAAAGGGACAATACATATTAATAAAGATATGTTGTTTTTGGTTTTAGTTTATTTACATTTGTAAATATGGAAGATTTTTGCTGAGGCTAATTTCCATCCCCTGTCTAATGCCAGCAACACATAAGAAACAACATTCTGTAACTATAAATTAAAAAGTAACAATTATTCATGGTTCAAAAAGAAAGTAACAGCATAGGTTAGCTACATAGTAAAAGTTAGTTTTAAATTATATCACATATAGCCTATTGCATAATACATATCTATAAATATGGGTTTAAGTTACACACAAAAATCAGATCCAATAATAAAAAGTGTTAAAATAGTATGAGATAAAGATTTACATTTTATTTTGTCATATAATCACAAATAAATAAATTCATAGCTCCAATGAGGAGCAAAGTCTCTCAAGTTGTTTATAGTTTAGTTAATGTCTATGCAGATTCTCGTATGAGCTGTCCATTGGCTTGCTTTTAACAAGGTTTTCTAAATATAAATCAAAATTCACCTAGATGGTTGGCTGTTATTTTCAAAATGTAATGATTACATTACCATTGAATAGTGGATGAAAGCTTTTGGAATTTTGTTTACTGCTGTTTTGACCTTTTGTAATAGGTGATCTTTGAAAGTTTATGTGTTCCTCATCAGGCGCTTGAGCCAGAGACCTACAGCAGAGGAACTAGAACAAAGGAACATCCTCAAACGTAAGTGTATTTGAATTTTCCCCAAGCTGTAAACTAATCTGAGAAATGTTAGTTTATGAAAAAAGTTAATTTTGCATGCCGTTTCCATTTATTGCGGCTGTCGGTGCACCCTATTTTTCGTACAGTTCAGCCGTTTGACATATTTATGATTGACATACATTTGCTGCTTTGTTCCTCGTTGGTCAGTCGTTTTCCCTGTGAAGCAAGCATACAGCAAGACTCTCTGACAAACCATGTCTACAGAGACCTGTTTCTTAGTTCAGGCATACATAGTATCAGAAAGAAGCAGCTCTGTTGCCTGGGACTTTGCAGCTCTCACATCAAAGACAGGCTTACCAGCAGTTCCTGCTTTCCCAGAGGCTCCTGCATGATAGGCAGAGCACAGAAGGAAAGCACAAATGAGTGATAAATCTATCACTCCTGCACACACCAACACCAAGGTTAAACAAATGTCTTTTTTCTCTGTTCTAGTAAGGATCCATCTGGAATACAAAACTAGCAGCAGCAAGCAGTAGTGCATGCTTGTTTAGCATGAGTACATATTTGATTGGTGGAGCAAACAGAGTTCCAGGAGGATTCTTGTTGACAATTGTTTCTGTAACTGCCCTCCTGAGTCTGATGTTTTTGTGCCTGTGATGTGGTGAAAATCTGCAGTTTAGCACATAGAAAATGGGTCAGTTGCTTAATTATAAACACGGCCCTGAACGCTTCGAGAGAACTGGAAAGGAACAAAGCGATCATTGTTTCCCCATAATCAAAGCGAATACCAATAAACGGTCAATAACTGAAACTATTTAAAGCATTGAGACGCCTTTTCCAGTTAACTGTGAGTCTAATGAGCTACATTATGCAAATAGTGTTTGTATCCCTTCAACAATTTAAAAAAATTCCACAAAGAGCGTAGATTTTGCACATCCGTGCTCTCAAAGTAAACTAGTTAATCTTCTCAATGTCTGCAGCTCGCAATGAGCAAGAGGAAATGGAGGAAAAGAGGGAAATAAAACGGAGGCTGACACGAAAGGTGAGTCCAAAATAGCTCTGAAGGTGCAAACTCACACTTGCTGTTCAAACCACTGAAGGGGGCAAAATAAAGGCCAGGGTAAAAGAAACACGGGAACAGTGGAAAATATTGTCTTTAACAGCACTGGCATTGTATCCCCATATCTTCATCATATTTATATCTTTATTGCTTGGTATCTTTTCGGAGATTACAGTTAATTTTATTTATTGATTTATGTTTCTCTGTGTCCTTGCATCAATTGTAACTGGCCTGTTTTTATTGGTGGTTTTGTTTTAGCTAATTGTTTTTAACCTGTGTTTGATATTCTTATTTTTCATTCTCATTATTTTTATTGCTTTCTATTCCTTTGCCACTGTACAGCCCTTTGGTCAGTTGTAATGCTGTCTTGAAAGTGCTCTATAAATAAATTGGTATGGCATGTTTGTTTGTTTTTTAGCTTTTTGCTGGTGACCCTGATGTCCTTGTCGCCCTTGCTCATTCAGCATGTTGGCTTCCAACACTTTTGACCCCATGGGGATGTGTTGTTCCCATCCGTGTCAATAACACAGTAACACTTTCTGGTCACCAGCAGACACACTGATCTTGACGAACAACTCACATCTGTTGTCAAACTTAGGTGTGGAGATTAAATAAAAGCTAATTAAAGAAATGTAAATCAATAGGCATTTTTAAGAGAACCAAATTTGTTGGTTTGCAACCACGATCTTCAATAAATTAAAGGTCTACACTGTGAAACTAATGTATTTGAATTAATTCAATTCAGTTTATTAATATAGCACCAAGTCACAACAGATGTCATCTCAAGGCACTTTACGGGAAAGTAATTTCAATACAAACATTCCAATCAGTTTCAAAATTTAGCTAGTTTTCTATTTAAGGAATCCCAGCCGATTGCATTGAGTCATTGACTGGAAGTTGCACCCCGTTGATGCAGACTCCAAACATAGCAATCTCTTAGCAATCCCTCATACTGGGCAAGCATGTAGCGACAGTGGAGAGGAAAAACTCCCCTTTAACAGGAAGAAACCTCCAGCAGAACCTGGCTCAGTACGAGCGGCCATGTGCCACGACCATCTGGGGGTTCGAGAAGACAGAGCAGAGACACAGAACAAAAGAACTGATGTAAGAGTACTTTCTATATTAAAGAAAGTAAAAAGTTGATAACCGGACATGGGGGATGCTCAGTTACTGGGATGGCCCTGTCCAACAGGGCATTGCAGCTAACTAGGATACCAGAGCAGGTGTAGCTTCTATGGAGAGAAAACAAAAATAACAGTCGAAATAACAGCAAATAGTAATAATTAAGTCAATATATTATTAAATTGGAGTATAATTATACTTTGAAGTTAATTTAGTACTATATAGTGAAGAAATGTGTAATTTCTTAGAATTGATCAACTTTGCAAACAAGAGTTAGGGAAAAAAAACACTCAACAGATGGCGTGAATGCTTTTCTCCTTCAGGAAACTACTTAAATGAAGAGAAGGGTGTAAAGGTACAGTGTCCCTTCCCTTGGACTTCACCTAAATTAAACCTGGCTGCCATGCATCCTTTTCCTTGTTTGGAGGAAAACACTGTCTGCAGTGAAATATTGTGGTGGTTGGTTTGGGCTCTTGGGGTTGGGGGGTTGGGGGGGAAGCTTGTCAGAATTGATACAAACATGGAAAGAGGTAAACACAGGCCAGTCTTGTTTTTAAAGGCTGTAAAAAGACTGTAGACCTGGGCAGGCGTTCAGCTTCCAACAGGACAACAACCCAAAACATGCAGTCCAGACCTAAATACTATTGACAATCTGTCTCTGTCATAAAAGTACATACAAAAGCAAGAAAGCAAAAGCATACAAAATCAAATTGCTGTTTGAGCCTCAGTTCTTACTGCTGCCTCAGGCAGCACGTAGTTCTGCAAATACAGGAAAAAATGCAAATAGAAGTTATTGCCTTATCATAAAAGGGATTCCACCCAAAAAAAAAAAAAAACTTGATTTCTGAAAACAAAGCATCCCGTTCTCCATTTAAAACCTCTGGGAATCTTAAGGATGAACTCTTATGATTATTTTTACTGACGCAATCTGCTGGGATTCCTTAAATAGGAAACTTTTTAACTGATTGGAATGTTTGTATAAATGTATTAAAATGACTTCTTAAGTGCCTTGAGATGACATCTGTTGTGAATTGGCGCTATATAAATAAATTGAATTGAATTATTTTGAAAGTTTTAAATTGGCAATGATCATTTTTTCTTAATATCAGTGAAGTGTGTTATCATTTGCTGACTTTTTAATATCAAGATTGCGTGTGATTGCTTACATGAACAGACCATAAGTGGCCATTATTTCTCAGGTAAAAGATGTTGATTGCCATATTAAAGAATACTGTAAATTTGTCCTGTTTATAATTTGATTTTTGCTAATTGGTTAGTTTATAAGTAAGCATTGTCTGTATTAGCTGAATTATCTTATTCTTTTAATAGTTGAATTTTATTCCTTAAATACTTGAGCTTTTCCATTATTCAGTTTATTAAGGTGTTGAAGGATTTTTTCAAATCTGCAATTGGTGCTTCTAGCTGTGCAACAATAAGTGTATGCCTAGTATTTTTGAAATACAATGCTCAGGATCTGAAATGTGAAGCTCTTGTGCGGATGCTCTGGCTGAATCAAAACTTTTCCCCAATATACTTGCATGGAAAACACCTAATGCGCAAGCCTTCCTTTTGTGTGCTTGATTATATAAAAAGTCTTGAGCTCCATCTAATCCCGTAGCTTCCAATAGATTTACTAGTTTTTTCAGTCTCATAACCTTTTCCTTTCTTCCTGTTCCAGCTGAGCCAGAGGCCCACTGTAGAGGAGCTGAGACAAGCCAAAATTCTTATCAGATTCAGTGACTATGTAGAGGTCTCGGACGCCCAGGACTATGACCGGCGAGCCGACAAGCCCTGGACCCGACTCACGGCAGCTGATAAGGTCTAGTATTACTTTGGCTATTTTAATTAAACTTATGTAATCTTTTAATTTGGTCAACGTTTCTCTTTGTCTGTTTAAATTCATGTTAAGCTTCCGCATGGCTGCTTCACATGACATAACCCCTAACACAGGCGGATCATGACTCAGCAGGATTTAATGTTTCTCCTGTCTTGTAGTGTCATGTTCCACTTCAGCTCTTTTTGTTTCTGTATGCAAGCAAACATCCTGAAGCGGTTCGCCTACTGACTGTCCACTGATCTACACCAAAGACTTTTAATGAGAGACAGACTTGTGCTGAGCGCATGTTCTGCCTTCTTTCAATTTGCCGAGTTGTGACTCAGAGCACCTCTGGTCACACCTGAGGAATCTTGTGAACATCATCGTCAGCATTTTTATTACGCAACTAAGTCCCTTACATAAGAGAATAATTGGATAAACCGTGCTTTGGGACCCCTAACCATAGTGCCGTTCTGCTGACGTTTTCCTCTTCTTTTTCTTTCATTGGGTATAAAATTGTTGTTCTGCTGTCTTCAGTACTTGCTCCCTGAGGCTGGAGATGTCCCATTGAGCCATGTTAAATAGTAGAAGCAATAACATCACCTTGCTGGATTGCCGTCACACATAACATTTTAAATTGGATTTAAAGCCCCCCTGGCGGACCGATTTATGTTCTGAACCTTTCCCCTGCTGAAGACGTATCGCATAAAGGCAATGATTCACCGGACATGGGCATGGAATGCAGTAATGTGGTGCACTATATACGAGCTAGGCTCAAAAGTTCTCACAGAGGATGGATCATTGCTGGGGGGTGAAGGAACTTGCCTAATTAACAACAGTGTCCCCTACTGAAACCAAGCTTTTATGATTACTTTCATGCCTTGTCTAAGAACACAATTTTTAAGCATAAAATGTATTTTCTGAAACTGAACTCGATCATCAAAGTAAAAAAGTAGAAAAAACAAGAATATTTTAGTAATTTGAAGATAGAGGTATAGCCACATATTTAAGGTGATTTCAATTATAAAGTGACAGTTTACTGCTATGATCTCTTCTCATGCATTTCTATATACTAGTCAGGTTGGGTCCAACTACAGCATCCTCCACGTTAATTGGGAATCCTAGCTACTAGATTAACATAAAAATATAAAAGTGTAAAACAATTGGAACTGCGACAAGAAAGGTTGAATGAGGAACCAAGTTTCTTCAGCCAAGATGATAGGAATGGAAGCAAGAAAGTTAGTCACTGTTAGAAACATGCAAAAAGTATTTCGGTGTGAGATTTTGCCTCGACACTAGAGTATTGACGGATTTTACATCTTTTTGCATGTCTTTACCAAAGGTCCCAAAACATGCAGAGAGCACAGGATATAGTAGAGATTGGCGGTGTGCTGATTCACTATTTAGCTGATTAATTGCAATTTGAAATGTAGCAAATCTATAGCTATTCATACGTGTTCAAAACCAATTATATTTCATAATAATTAAATGACAGGAACAAGCTGAGTAAATTTTGCGCTGCATGGCTGTACGTTAGCTGCTAACATCATTTTTCCGTCTGTTCATCCCCTAAAATGTCCAAGTGCCATCCTGAACTTTTATGTTCCTGTCATTTAATTATTAAGAAACATAATCAGTTTTGAACACTTATGATCCGCTATCAATTTCACACATTTCACATGACAAATAATCGATTAAACAATGAATCAGCACACCACTATTAGAGATGCACTGGTCTGAGATGTGTGGTCAATTTGTGGCTTTTGTAAAGTTTTGATCTGCTGATACCAATTGTGATATATTCCAATTTTTGTTTAGAATTATAATTAACAGTGCTCATAATATTCTTACTAACCTTCCTGCCATGACTGGTCACTAAATATTTATATAAGGAGCGGAGGCGACTTTATCTCATGTGTGAAAGACCAGTTGCTGTAAAACAGGGTTTTAATCTTACTTTTAAAATAACTCTACTCCATTATAATGTAATTGAGACTTTAAACGGTTTTCTGCATTTTATATTATCATTTGCCATGTTGAGCATTGCTAACATTTAAAAGCTATCTGTGTTTATTCTCTGAATGAACAGAGCAGCTTGTGATAAGTTCAGTTGTTCTGTTAAAGACATGTCAGCTCCTGGTTTATTTGCTTCTCCATCAATTTTTCAAAACATGTACATGGGATATACTAATTAATGTATTTTTAGTAGACAACTCTTCTGTCCCCAAAACAGTCAGGTATGAGTCAACCAAAACTGCAAAGCACAGAATGGCAATGGAGCAAATTGCCCAACACAAAGGGAAGCCTAGGCTTTTTTTTTGCGGGTTGAATACACTTCTGATGTGCCTACGTAAAAGATGTCTTTTTTTAAAATAGCTTCTTGGAGCTTTTGTGTTTTTTCAGACTTAATTTTCTAAACAAGTCACTGACGCTGAACATTGCAAACTTTGAGTCTCCCTTCAGCAATGGCATCCTAGCTGAATGTTGTTGTTAGTACAATGTGGTTGCAGTTGGATGTAGTGTATTCACTGATCAGAAAATATCATATTTTTGAGTTTCTGACCAACTGGGTATCACTTGGGGCCAGTTAAGCTTACAATTTGCAGATTCCAGTTACTACTAGATTTCTTTTTGTAGCTCTAATATATATGTAACCCAAATAAGTGCAAATATTGCCAACTGTAAACAATAGAACATCAGGAACCTTGCAAATATTTGCAAAATTGAAATTACATTCTGGCATATTATTTATTTATTTTTTACATTTATTCTGATATTAACACTATTACTGTGTTCTGAGAATGTTTGGTCATGTCTATTGTAAAAGGTCCAATAATTTGCGGCGAGACTTGCTCTAAATGTCTTTGTGTTTTTAGGCCTGTAGAAATTACCAAGATGTACTCATGCAAACATAACTGGACCAGAAGAGGGCTTATTATTAGGACTCATGGTTGTCTCAAGAAAGAAAATGTGCAGACCTTGTGATGTGAAAAGAGAACTCAGCGGAATTGTTCATGGTCTTGAGTGAAATATAAATAATGCATTAAATGTACAAAAAGATGTTGGAGAACAGGGCTTAGAGACTGCAGGTTTTTTTTCTGGTAAGCCATAGCTACTTCTCTCAATCTTCTTATTTCATGTCTGCAGGCAGCAATCAGGAAAGAACTCAACGATTTTAAAAGCAACGAGATGGAAGTCCATGAGTCAAGTCGTCATTTAACCAGGTAATGAGAAGAAGAATTAGTTTACAACTATTTTTCTCCATTAAAACCACAAACTTTAATATATTTAATAGGAGGGACCAACACTATGTAGAGCTTAACTGTAAAGCACAAAAAAAAGTATACACTGTTGTCAAAGGTTTTCACAAGTTAAAATCAGAGACTTGTGGTGTTTGTATTCAGCCCTTTGTAGTTTGAAAGACCTAAATAAGATCTAGTGCAACCTGTTTCTTTCACCAATCACCCAGTTGGTACATAGTCTACCTGTGTGTAATGTAATATCAGTATAAATCCAGCTGTTCTGTGAAGGTTTGAGAGAGAGAAGTAGTGAATAAACAGCATCAAGAAGACCAAGAAACACACCAGACAGGTCAGGAATAAGGTTGTAGAGAAGTTGTGGAGAATGCTTGGTTTGGTTGTAAAACACTCTCCTAAGCGTTGGACATCTCACGAAACGATGTTTGTTCCATTGTCTGAAAATTGAAAGGGTAGGTCACAACTGCAAACCCACTAAGATATGGCTGTCCACTAAACCTACTGCTTGGGCAGGAAGTGCATTAATCAAAGACGCAACCAAGAGGTTAAGGTTACTCTTGAGGGGCTTTAGAGATCCAATGCTCAGATGGGGGAAACGGTTTATGTAATTCACAAATCTGGCCTTTTTGGAAGAGTGGTAAGTAGAAAGCTATTGTTAAAGGAAAGCCATAGCAAGTCCCATGTGCAGTTTACCACAAGCGATGTAGCAGATGCAGGAAACGTGTGAAAAGTTGCACTTGTCAGATGAAACCAACTAGATCCAAACCTGTCTATGGGGATGCTTTTCTTCAGCAGGGTCAGAAAAGCTAAACAAAGTTGATTGGAAGATGGCTGAAGGTAAATGCAGGGTAATCTTGGAAGAATACATAAATGGCTGTAGTCTTTTGCAGCCAGAACTACAATAGAATGGATTAGATTAAAGCATATTAAAGTGTTAGAAAGGCCCAGTCAAAGTCCAGCACTAAATCCAATAATCTGCAGCAAGACTTGCTCTGATTCTTGCCATTCATTCTAACTGAGTTTGAGCTATATTCCACATAATAATAGACCAAAAATGTACATTTCTAAATGTGAAAAGCTGATAGAGACATACTTTAAAAAGACCTGAGGCTGAAAGGTGGGTTTATAAAGTATTGAGAGATGGGGGCTGAGTGCAACTCCATGTCCTACTTTTCAGATTAAAATGTGTGAAGAGAAATGTTGAAAATAATCTTATTTCCACTTCAAATTTATGCTGTCCTTTGTGTGGGGCTATTGCATAAAATCCAAATAAAGTACAGTTAACTTTGTAGTTTTGGATCATGAAGTCAAGCAGAGTTTATTGAAATACTAAAACATTGTTTGTTTGTATTTTTAAGGTTTCACAGACCGTAGTAGACCACAACTGTCTCAAGCAATCCAGTCTGCTCCTCTGATGAACCTTAAGTGCTGGACAGTAAAACAGTGCCCGTCTCTTCAATAAGGCCATGTATTCTGAAATGCCTTTTCAGGATTTACACATCTGAGTCAACACTGCACACCAAGATGCTGACAGCAACTGTTCAGTCCCTTATAGTAGCACAAAACAACTCTAGGTAATGCACATTGTCCCTATAAGGGGCTCATTCAACTGTCTCTTTAACCTCTCTGCTGAGCTCTCAGGCTGGTGCTCAGTGGCGTGGAGACTGGACAGCGGAAGAGTCCTTGTTTGCAGTTGATTGACACTTGCGGCAAACTACTTGAGTTTATCAATAATACCAGTGGACTTGTCACAATGGACATGTTTTTAATCCCCTCCTGTCTATTATGCTGTCACTACAGACTCTTTTAGCTCTTGTGGACAACCCTGAGTGAGGATGGAGAGTTGATTCTTCTGCGCTGATTAAGTCAGAAGAGACTCCATCTTTACTGTTCTGCTGGGATTTTAGAAAGAAACCTATAGGAGGGAAAACCTCCAGCATTAGAATCATGTGCAATTTTTTTTCTTTCTGCTTTTCCCAGACTACAGCGCCCTCTGGAGTTGTGTGAGTCATATGTAGTCTTGATCCCGCTCCTTCATATGTGCAATTCTAACTGTAACCAGCAATGCTGATATCTAATTGCTAACTGTGAATTTGAGAGTCTGGAGAATTCCCAGACTCTCTCCAGATGTACATTTTGTTGATACTGAAGAAGAAAGGTTAAATTTAAGAAAAAAAAATATCCATGCTTTAACTTTTATTAATGTCTTAATGCATTTTACAGTTACATTTGCAGCTCACAGAAGGTTTCTGGTTTTAGTGTGCAACAGTCTTTTTTTTTTTTTTTTTTTTACTTGTCAGTTTTTATGTTTTTAGTAGAAGCACTGCAGCTTCTACACCTAATTTAAATGTCTTTATGCATTCCAGCGCTTTAAAGAGAGTATTAAGTGATTGCTTGCCACATTTATCTTTTTTATAATTATTATTATTTTTATGTGTATTGTTTGCCAATGTATGTTTACTCTTGGCTCAAAATGTGCACTGTATTATACACTTTAATTTTATACTCTTGCCCCTCAAGCTTTTATCAAAGCAATACCCTTTGTAGAGAGGAGGTTCAGGTGAATACTCTCCCCTCCATTTGTTTGTTGTTTTTTTCTTTGCAGACACATCTGTCTTCAGGGTCTAAAAGTTTGTTTTATATGGAAGTTTGCCTCAGAGTGTTTGCAGAGTATTTTTTTTCCCTTAACGAGCCACTTAAAGTCTGCCTGGATAGCTTTACCAACACATTCGGACAAGGTGCAGTGAAACGGTCATGGCTTATGATGAATTCTGTATTTAACAGGCTCTGAATTTACCTTGTGTGAATGTACCTTCTGGGTGACCATTCTGAAGACATTTTACTGCTTACATACTTTGTACTGTTAAGATTTTGGCTTTTTTTTTTCAGATGTGTAACTTATTTTTGTTTTTGTGGTAACTGATCCCCAAACCAGTATTCCAACACTAATGCTTTATGTGCTTATTTTTTATAAATTTTTTATGCTGTATTACTTTAAAAGTTCCGTATGAATTTTCCATCAGATGAAGAAATGCAGCAGAGATTAGAAGCAGTTCCTAATATGATTCCTCCATCTCTAAAGGAACATGGGTCCTGTCGTATTTTAAAGACCTAAACAGTGTTTGATGACCTGATGAAATCTGGGGATGAAAAACATTACATTTTTTGTACTGCATGTTTCTTCTATGCCAGAAAAGGGCCCTTGTTCCCAAACTAAATCATTCATCACACTCTTTAACATTACCCTATGGTGATTTGATTAGGCTATCTATTCACAGAAACTTAAAGACATATGCAGTTTTTTTTGTTAAATCCACTTTCTCTAGCTTGCTCCCCTTTTGTAGAAAAACTATTCCCAAGTTCAGAACAATGGAGCATTGGAGAAGTGAACTTATACTATTTTGAAATTGTTATATCACAACCTGAGCCAGGGGATCCACCATGAGATTTGGCTGTTTGCTGGAATCAAGGGACATGATATCAGCAATAATCGGTTTCCTTTAACAAGTTGGCGGAGCGACTGAAAGTCTTTTTTTTTTTTTTTTTGAAATGCAGAATACCATGTAAGGAACAGATCATGCCAATTAAATTCTTTTTCTGAATGCATTTAAATTGTATGACTCATTATTTTTAAGATCTTAAAGTCTTGAGTTTTGGGCCTTTTGTGTACAATTATTTCATTTCCCTTTGGAATTAAAGTAATTTTGAATTTAATAGAAATATCTAACTGATTCTAACTTAGTATATTACCAACAAACATTGGTAAATGTAACATACCTAGCAGGATATTACCACATTGCCATTAGACATTTTTTGCATCACAAAGATTTACAATATGCACAGATTTAAACCTGAGGTATTCCAGAAACGTGGTAGAGGACAGTCACAATACATCAGGTGTTAATGGTTTGAAGCGAACCTTTGGTATCTCGTTACTACAGTTTTCACTCCTAGTTCAATGGGATGAATGTCATGTTATTTGCTCTAGAAACTGCGTTGCAAAAATATTTATACATTTTACACATCTTTTGTTACAACCACTAAGCTAACTAAAACTTCAGTGTATATATATTTTATGTGAAATACCCATACAAAATAGTGCATCATTTCAAATGGAATAATGATGTAAATACTTTTTTTTTTACAAGAAATGTGATGTGTGTCATGCATTTACATTTAACTTAATTTATTCTTCTACCCTTAACCCTCCTATCTAACTAGGACACATTACTAACACATTGATATTTGCCTCCAGAAAATGGTTTAAATAGTATTGAGTTTTGTTTTTGTGCTAGACACTTTATTTATTAAATACATAAATAGACCCTTTTTTAACAAAACTCTAGCGGCACCTTTAGGCCAAACTTTAAATTTTTAATAAATGTCTCTTGAAAAGTTGCATTCAAATGTTTTCAAAATTACTGACCTCAAGGGGATGAACCTTATTGGTTTTGGTGACATGACGTTTTCTCTAGCGCTACCATCAGATAAAAATTTACATTTTAGATTTAGTGTATGATTGTTTGTTATTTATCTTTAAATCTTTCCTCCATTTCCCCCCCCCCTGATCTTTGGTGCTCATCCATATCTTTTAGAATGAATCCTGTTGATTTTTGTAACCCTTGACATAGGGTCACAAAAATTATCTTGTGATATCGTGCTCTATTGCCACGGCATTGCTTTCCTTCACCCCTGTTTTCTTATCCAGGCTTGGGACCAGCAATGGCAGGGTTGAAGAGGGGCTTTTGTTTTTTTGTAGGAGGGGGCTGCATATTTTGGGTGAAATTCAACCATTTGTGAAACGGAACATAATGACATCAGTCAGAACATGGAACAGCTCTTGTCCAACATTTAGGTTTTTTTTGTCTGCACTAATGTACATGGGATGTGCAGAGGCAAGGCAATTTTATTTGTATAGCACACTTATATTTCTCTAAATATTTCTTGCATTGTGCACAGGTGATGCTAGTCTTCGAATCCTTCTTGGTGGGACAAACCTGCCACTTGCCACATCTCAAGCCAGTGGTTTGTTCTATTGGAGAAGTTGGGCTGTTTGTCTTTGTATGTTCCTCACGATAGCTGCAGCAGCTGTTGTTGCTCTCTAAAGATACCCTCTTCCCTCAATATGAGGTTTCACCAGAGCATTACCAAGCTGCTCCAGAAAAATCCTTGGAATCAATTTTCCCGTGTTCCAGTCCTTGTTAGTTTCATATATTTGGTAAATACAGTCCAATTGCATTTATATTCTCAGGATAATTGCAGCTATTATGTGAAGGCCTCAGATGTTTCTTAGAGAACTATAGTTAATAACCAGCATCATTACAAACAAGGAACACACCAGACAGGTCTGGGAAAGCTGTGAAAAAGTTTTGTGCATGGTTTGGTTTGAAAACAATATACAAAGCTATATCTTATATAGCATTCTTCAATCTATCCTCTGAAAATAGAAAAATAAAGAGAAACTGCATACTGACTGAGAAATGGTTGTCCACCTAAATTGACAGACCGGAGATGAAGATAATTACTCAGAGAAGCAGCCAAGAAGCCCATAGTAACCTGAAGGAGCAGCCAAGATCCACAACAGAAATGTTGAAAGGACAACTTTTGGTTGGTACTCCACAAATCTGGCGTTTATGGCCTTTAAAAAAGCTGTTGAAATAAAGCTTAACGAAGTTCCAGGTCCAGTTCTTACAAGCCATGTAGGTGACAAAGTAAATCTGTGGAAGAACGTGCTCTGGTCAGATGAGACCAATCAGACTGTCTAACATGATACATCACCCTGAAAACATCCCCATGGTGAAACATGGTGGTGGCAGCATCATGCTGGTGGGATGCTGTTTTTCAGCAGGGACATGCAATCTGGTCACAGTTGATGGAGAACGAGTGAATCCAAATACAGGGAAATGCTTAAAGAAACCCTTTGAGGCATTTCTGAATGAAAAGCATGAATAATTTTCCTTCCAGTTCCACTTGTGTCGAGCCAACATAAATGCTAAACAAAATTTGAATATATATATATAAAAAAATAAGGGGTATGAATACCTTTGCACGAACCTGTAAAAGAACTAGCTTACAGAGTTACTTGTCTCACCTATGAAAACTAGGGAAACTTACAGGTTGATTTAATTTATTGCAATTATGCAAGATCTTGTCTTTAGTGACCTGAAAATTGACCTCAGTCTACAGTAATATATTGTCAGTGAAATGGTAGGCAACAGTCAATGAAAGGTTACCAATATAATAATCTCTAACTTTTTTTTTCCAAACGACTCAAACGTAACTACTTTAAAATAATCGTATATGACGATGCAGAAAAAAAATGTTTTTTCTTCCATTTAACAAGTTAAACAAATGAACCGATACAAACAACACCATAGAAACCTCTTTCTGACATAGTGACATGCCTTTTTTGAGGAAAAAAAAGCTACATTTCCTCCACTAGATGGCAACAAATATAAAAAGACGAGAGTATATACTCTGAGCCGTGGCCTTGTGAAATGGCGTCCTGATGAGATGGTGTCGAAGTAGTTTCGCTCGCCACCACTAGTCGCAAGTAACAAGAAGACACACCACCAAGTTTATTTTAGCCATAGACTCGAATGTTAATGTGAGTTGTTAATGTGAGTTGTCAATGCAACACAGTGAAATTAATATATGCTGTTTTGGATAACTGGTGGTAAAATATAGGTGCGTTCATGCATTCAGTTTAATTAGAGAGCCGCTCACTGTCAATAAATTGTATCTTCATTTTCATTAGCCTACAACCTACATGCAACAAGTACAGAAAACTACAGCATAGAGGTGCCTCAGGCTAATGCCAAACATTTATAGGAGCTATGTTTACGCCTCTCCTCACTTCACCGCCCTGTTCAGCGGAAACAGAGCGAAGAGACACTGGGAAATGTATTTCCTGCATGTTTCTCCCCAGTAGAACTCTTTCAGCTGCGAACACATTTCCCAGAAATCCCTGCGTTGTTGTTAGCGACCCCATCTTGTGCCCTCCTCATGAATATATATCAGCCAGTATTTGCGTAGGAGGTCTGCCGACGTTCATTTCATATTCTAGCACTGTATTTTGGGACGCACGGTACAATCACGTCTCCGCCCCGATCTGCCCCCTTAGCGCCCTGCCTCTTCCCAGCGAATTTAATCGGGTAAAAATGTTTTTTTGGAACCGCGGAGAGCACTTCGACGGGGAAAAGAAGGCGAGAAGTGAATGACAACTGAGGGCATAACTCGGCAACGCCGCCTATTTGGCGGACATTTATCACGTTGGGAACATTTTAAGGCTTTTAAATGTAGGGGCTTTCAGGAATAACCCACTGCGCACCGCTATTTATTTAGAGTGGGGGGTACTTTTCTCTGGCAGAGATGGAAAGTGTGCAGGCTGTCGCCGAAGATGCGCCGTCAGATGGAGGCGCGACCAAGTTAATGAAGAAGCCCGGCGGGCCGTTTGTCGGCCGGGGGACTCCGGCGGATGATGGCGGTAGACGGCCGGAACCCTCCCGCGCTGAGACGAACGGGAACGGGAATAGCCTATCTCATTCCGCCTGCATGCCGGCGAGTAGTGCGTCAAACCGGACCGTGGCGTCCAATGGCCGGGGCTCGTCCAGCAACTCCAGCTCCCTCCTGTTGAGACGGCGGCGCTTGAAGAGGAACCTCTCCGCCGCAGCTGCAGCAACAACTACCGCCGCCGCCGCCACCTCAGCTGTCACTGCGAAGATGAGCTCGGCCCTGTCCTCCGCGTCCCTTCACACCCGGAGTCTGGACAGGAAGACTCTGCTGAAGCACCGACTGAACCTGCAGCTGCAGCCAGCGGATCGCGAGTGGGTGAGAGCGGATCTGCACCGGGGCTGCATTCACGTACACGACAGGCTGTCGTCCTCGTATCCCAGGCCGGTCCTTTGCACTATGGACAACACAGCCGGCGAGGTGGCGCTCCGTTTGAGTAAACTCTGCAGCAAGTCGAGCTCCGTTGTGCGCATTTTTTGTAAAGATGGCTCTAAGACTGACCAAAATGGCAACTGCAATGTGAAATGCGAATTTAATGACGATTCCTTTCAAACGAAAGACGGGTCACTAAGAAAGTGCAGCCAGCAGACTTCTTTGGAATCCACAGAAGTGCGCGGGCATCCCTGTGACAGATTGAGGCTGCTGCTTATGGAGAATGCGGTTGACAGGCAAAAGCAACAGGAAGTTGATGGGAAACTTTTCACCCCAGAATCGGAATCAGAGTCGCAGGATAACATAACCTGCTCCCTGTCGGACCTAAACTCCAATATGGATATCCATCATGATGACGATTCGGAGCATAGGAATGGCGTGGACAGCTACGGATTAAACTCTGGCTCAGACGTGGAAAGCAGTGCGTTTGATGACCTGAGCTCAGGGCCCCGGCTCAGTGAGCACAGAGACTCCCTGAGTGATGACATGATCCTGGGAACAGAAGCATCCATCCTTAGTCCCTCATTTGACAGTGCCACAGAGGGCCATGACATGTACGGAAGTTCCTCAGACGAGCTGGACCTTGACTCCCCGTTGTCTGGCTCGGGCATTGACCACAACAATGGCATCTCAGCTGTCACTGCAAGCTACAAGCAGTGCAGCCTGGGACATTTAAAAGACATGACAAAAAACATGGGCCCTGATAGCAGACTCAACTCTCACAGTCTGGGCACTCTGCCACCCAGCAGTAGTGCCCGCTCATTGTCAAGACTCTGCTCCACAGATATTACACCTGGCATTCAAGACTGTGGTCAAGATGCTGTAAAACAGGAGCCGGCAGCACTCCAAAATGGAGATTCTAGTGATTCCAGCCCCACACTGTACGTTCAGCTGCATGGTGAGGCTGTGAGGAGGCTTAGTCCAGATGAGAGGCCTCTGCAGATCCAGAATGAATTTCTGTTTAAGCTTGGATTTAAGGACCCTTGGAGAGTTCAAGAGGAGGGACTCAACACAGAAATTGGCTCCCTGTTACGTTTTTATGCAGGTAAATGTTCCCAAATTCTGTTTTTGCTCACACCAAAGCTTGTTGAGGATGGATTTTTAACATGGTGATTAATGTTGCAGTGTTTATAACTGATTGTTAACCTGTATAAGCCTAAAACAGGTGGACATTATGCTAATGATTTCTCAGGGGGCTGGGGTTGCCCTAAAAAGAGGGCTTCATTGACAAAAATTGTGCTACAACATTACTTTAGATTAGAGATGCACCGATCAAGATTTTGCCGGCTAATGCCGATTTTTATTCTTTTTTGTTGTTGTTGTTGTTGTAGAGATTTGACCTGCAAATCCAGAATTTTTATATTATCATGACTATAAACGTAAAAAAGAAAAAAAAGGGCTGCAAATTTCTTCATAGAGGCAGGAGTTTTCAATTAAACACGAAATTTGGAAATGACAAGATTCTCCATTAATGCATCGAAGCATATGTACCTAACCTTTGTCTGATTATTATTATTATTAGACTTAAAAGTGCATTAAAGTACATGTTTTTGGTGGACGACTGATGCATTTAATTAGATTTTTCAGAAGCTGACCTGATGATTACTGATCAGAGAATAAGGAAAATTCTACAGTTCCAGTTCCTGGATAATCGATTGGTGCATCTCTATTCTGGTTGGGCATTACTTAATATTTCTTAAGCTGACTTTGTTTGTTTTTTGTGGTTACAATGTTACGAGTGAGATTGTGATGTAAAGGTTGTTAGCACTTGTCCGAATCTACCTTGCCTCAGGGAGTTCCTCTGATCGATCAGCGTATTTATTTTTTGTTTCTTCTGGCTTTAGCTGTCTTTTGTTGTCCTGTAGCAGCCCACTTTGCTCCCATGGACATGCATGACATTGCCACAAAGGCATTCAGCACAACTTATGGTGTGCAGACATAAGGGGCCCTTTCCGGCTTCTGGCCCATTATCATCCAAATGAAAAGGCTGAATGCCTTTGTGGTTGGATGGAGAATAGCGGTGGGAGCAGTATGGCCTGGGAGGACCATAAACCCCCTCTGCGGACTCCGTGAGTTTAAGTCATTGAGATGCTGCGCCTTGCCTGTCCTATTGGCATCCAGCATGGCTACTGTCACACTTAGTGCCTGCCAAGCTGAGTTAACGTGTTGCACCTCCGAAGCTTGGGAAGCCCTCGTTTTTCACAGGTATTGCTTTGATTGTGGGAAGATGAGCCGGGGTGGCAGAAATGTGCGTCTGGTAAAGATGCTTGATGAGCAACTGTTGGTCCTAAAGTTTCACATATGGAGAGCAGCGAGCTAAAAATTGCCTCTTGTTTTTGAGTTCAAAAATCACACCCACTCTACAACTTTTGGCTGTCCTCAAGCTTGCTTACTAGCATGCTGGAATGATTTAATTAAGATTGTGTCGTGTGATAGGCTATATGAGTGTCCAAAGCGGGGCTTATGTAGATGGATGTGCATAAAAAAGACTCCAATGAGCCTCACATGAGCCTGTATAGGGAGATCAAATGATGTAGCAGCTCACAGAAGCCCTGACGTTCATCTTAAGGCCACGCCTCCACATCCCATGTGAGACAGCTTAACAACGGTCACCTGAGCTAGCCTCCAGGTCTCCTACACACAAGAGCTCAGCTCCGAACCCAGCCTGCTGGGCTAACTCCGAAGCACATGTGTGAAAGGACGATGACTAGTGCTCCCAGGCACACACAGACTTGTCCTGTGAGGAGAAAGAAGGGCTGCTGCCATTGTGACATGTCTGTTGGCTCCTCTACTATTTCTTTATGCAGCTGAAGCATGTGAGGAATGTACGCTGGCTTCTCTAGAATGTTAGGCACGTCTGTGGAGCAGGAAGTGGAGGAAGGGGATTTTGGAGGCGGGGATGCATGGGGGGGTGGTGGACAGTGTGCAGACACATGTTGAGCTTGTTTTGAATAGTTGTTCTGCACAGATAGGGGAGATATGGCCGGCCTCGGCTGACAGCACAGCTACCACAAGTGTAGATCCCTTGTCATTTCTGAGGCCTTTTTTCTCTCTCTGCATGGCTGTGTATGCTGAGCGACCTTTGATACAAGAAGTCCATACACACCATGCATCATTGCTTAGTTGCTCAAAAATACTGTGCACATTTCATTGGTATATAGATTGATTAGCAAGGCAGTATGCTGTGTTATGTGGCTAAAATGTGTGACAGATGATGTACTCCACATGATTAGGCTCGCAGTACAACAATGTGAAGGGCCTGTTAAATGGAGCAGTTGCCATGGTGCATTATGCCAGATTGTCTGGACAATGCAAAGAGCAGTTTGACTTAGAGGTCAGGGCATGCTTCGAGTGAACCGATTCTGCAGAGGCCAGATGAGAAAACACACTTTGCCCTTCATGCACACACACACACACACACACACACACACACACACACACACACACACAGACACACGTACAGAAGGACGAGCAGATCAAAGGGCCGCTGTCCGCTTTGGCAGGCCGATGAGGGATCCTTTCAGAACTTCCAACAGAGGAGTCTCTTGTAATGCCTGGGTAGCTTTATTAGAAAAGAAAGAAGTAAAAAAAAGAATCGGTCAGAAGAAAGATGAATAAAAAAAGAAACGAGTATTTAATTGGTTCATTCACATTCTGTTCCAAACAGGTCCACCATGCGACAACTGTATACAGTGACAGTCTGGAGATTTGATGTTTTCTTTTTATCACAGTTATGGTTTGATTGCCCATATATGTAAATATGTACGGGAAATTCTAAGGTTGCTAATTATATAGGCCTAAAGTTTTTCCTGTTTTCACTTACCCTGAGGGAGTTTTGTAAAAGCAAAAAAAACTAAACATTTTCAATTAATAAAAAAAAAAGTACTTTCCTGACCTAGGTATTACTTTTTTAGTGTATCAAAACTAATGCCAATTTCACAATGTGTCGCTTAATTTTGAGATATTTCCCATATTGCTGTCAATGTTTACCAACCACTTAAGCTTGGATGAGGATTTGTTCTTGCAGGACAAAGGACTAATGGACAGTGGCATTGCTCATAATGGCATTTCCTTTATGAGAAATGGGTGTGCTTTTTTACCTATTTATAGCGCTAAACCATAATATGAAAATAACACCTGTTATAATTGTAAAGATTGGTTTCTCTAAATAACATTTATAGTGCATTATTTTATTATTTCATTAAAGAAAAAATTCATTGCAAATGTTCTCGACTTGAAATAAATGCTCTTGGCTCAATGTCATTGAACCTCTAACTCAGCAAATCCCGACAATAACCCTAGTTTATTGCTTTGAGCTCAAGCCAAACTCCACAGCAAACATTTCCAGGAGTATCTGGGTTAACTCCAAATGCATTTTTGAATTACAAGAGGTTTATGTTTTTAGGAATCTAAACGGTAGTCCTATCAAGTCATTTACTCAACAAACCAAGGAGAAGAGATGAGTAGTAAGCTGCAAATTTTCAGCATTTACTAGTCTTTCAATACAAACATGCTTAGTTTCTGTATTTCAATATAAGAGGGAGCTGATAGCTAATAACTCTAATAAGCTTGCAACTCCAAGATGATGCATAGTTTCAAAACACTAATTTTACTCTTTTAAACTTAAAATGCTAATTCAAATGAGAGCTTGTTTTCATGAAATGGTGAAGCATCTGCTATGTAAACCTCAGTGTAGCCGAGACAGATGGATGGCATATAGCTTCCTATATTAATGTCAGTTTTCCATTCCTTAGCATGTTGTAATTTTCCAAGATAGTAGTCATGAAACTTACTTGCGCGCATCTTTCCAAAATCTCAGCGGAGAACTCCGTAGTTGCCTTCTTACCTCTGGGACTGTCTGAGGAGGCAGCGGCCAGTGGCGTAATGACTTGAAACGTCTCTGCAGGGTTTAAAGGCTTAATGAAGCTCCCAGCTTTCTCCAGCAGGCTCTGTGGCAGCTATTAAGTGAAGAACCAGTCTCTCTGTCTTGTCTGTGCCACGTCGCTTCTTTTGTACAGTCGGCATGCCAGATTGCTCCCACACTCACACTTTTTGCATTTCAATGAAAATAATTTTCAAATTCCAAACAACACGCTCTCGACTCTTTTGTTGTTGTTGACATAGTTTACTTTTGTTCTTTAAAGGCTGCCACCTATTGTATTGATATCCCCTCATTTTGTTTAGTTTGTTAGAGTTTTGTTATGTAATAATGATGTATTATAAAGTCTACTGTTTAGGTGTCACTTTCACTTAGATTTATTACATTTGGATGATTATAACATCCCTCTGTATGTAAAGGAATCTGCAAAGATCACTTGCAGAATTAAGGCTGCCTCATCCATACCTTCAATTATACTTGCTAATACTCTTTTTAAAATGGCCATTTGCAGGTATTATGTAATTGTGTAATACGATTTCACACGTTTCAGAGCTTAAGTCCAATACTCATGTCACTGTGCTGTCACTGAAGGGTTTTCTGTCAGAATAAGCAAGAAATAAAAGACACGTTTTTTTCCCTGTTATTTCAAGACTGTTTGGTGTGCAAGTTGGTCAAATCAACCTCAGCCTTCAGCTGGATCTGTGTATCTACTGAGTCAGACTTTGAGAGGAGCTCATTGTCAGCTTCTGGGTGGTAAAGCTTAGAGATCTGTTTTTGTCTAATATAGATTGCCTTCATGGCTGACGTTCCGTCCCCTTCTCTACTCAAAGACCAAATCTTCCTCCCTCTCTCAATTTCTCTCATGATCGATCCACCTCCCTCTCCTCTCGCTATCTTTTCTCGCATCTCCTCCTCCCTCACACCATCTGACAGATTCCATTTATCTCCCCATATCTCTAACTTTTCCTTTATAGCTTATTGCTTTCCAATCCAAGATCTGCTGGTTGCCCTCATAAATGTCTTTAAAAGCATTCATAACAGGACAAGAAAAACACAGCTACAGTACTAGCAGATTGTTACAGTAGGTGTTCTATAGATATGGGATGGTGTAAGTAAAGTACCATGGTTTCCCAGTATTTACAGAAAAATGTACAGCAAAAATGTAGAAAACTACACATTCAAATCAGACAAGCAATAGTTCATTTTGCTGCTAAAATAATATAGCATTGATTCATGAATTTCTAATGTTATCTACTGTTCTATGTATATCTAATGTTCTTTATTATTTTTGATTTAGATACATAAACCTAAGCAGAAAAATACAGTACACGCATGATAAATGGGGTAGTATTCCAGTATTCACTGAATTTTACACCTTATAGTTCTGCTTTTTATACAGAAGTATAACAAGGTGAGATTAGCTGAGATTTATTTGTCAGTCTATCTGCTCAGGTAGCTTCACAGACACTTTTAGTTTTAAATTGACATTAGTTTTAGATTCTGCTTTAGAAACTTTCTTAACATAGTTTGCCTTCTGTGAATAAAAATGTTGAAAGTTATTTCAATTTGTTTTGCTATCATATTAGATATTTCCTTTTAACAATTTCACACTTAAATAAAAAAAAGGCATGTCAAAAATTATTTCTACCCTTAACGATAATCGTTTGAACAATCTTTATTGCGACAGCAACCTCCCTTATAATTGCAGACCAGCGTTCTTTACGTGTTTCTACTGGTATTTTTGAGGACTCATCTTTGGTGATGTGCTCCAAGTATTTAGGTCGGAAGGCCTCTATGCCATCACCCTAATCTTTCACTCACACATTCTCTTTTGGATGCAAGTTAGAAATGTGGTCGGGCTACAAAACTTTAAAAAGAAGAAACATGTTGGTAAGATTAAAAGTACTAAGTACATATCTGGGACCTGCAAAATTCATGTGCTATTACTATTAAGAATGAAAGGCAGGTTTGATTTGTTGTATTTTATTAATTATATCATATAGATTAATGTGCGTTGTTAATTGCAACAAAAATGTATTGCATTTAGTAAATGAGAAAACATTTAAAAAGTAGCATCCAATGCAGTAATGCACAAATCACAAGATTAAGTTATCTGCTTTCTTTATGAAGATTGCAGAGTCCTATTACCTGTTAATGCAATACCAGCAGAATGTTGTGTTCGTGTAGCGCAAACCAGCATGGAAATCCATCACATCAGAAAGTTCAATAAGGAATATAACTAGATCATTGGCAATTTAAATTCTCAAGATGATCATTATTATTCACCGTTTGCTTCAGCCTCAGCATGCATGTTACTAAAATGGCATGTGGATTGTCAGAGTAAGATTCTTGCTCAAATATATAAGGCTGACATTCTTGCAGCTGGACTGTTCCACCTGTATAAGTTGTTTTCCTCAGAGTAAAAGTCCTTTAGACCAGGTGACCGTGCTTCAGAATCTACTTTTGGAATTTATCCGTTGTTGCTGCTCCAGCATGATGTTTACTAAACCTTAAAACGTTCTTCTTGAGTCAAAGTTTTTTTTTTTTTTTTTTTTTTTTTCTGGTGTTTTTTAAGCCAGCATTTTAAAAACTTTGTATTTTTGTAAAGTCCAGTGCAAATCCCAAACAGCCAAATTGTCATTCTTGTAAGCAAGGAATAAGGTTAGCTATTTTCCTTCAGCCAGCTGAGCGGCAGTGTGCATCAACAGGTGGGGAAGAAGCAGCCCATGGTTGTTAAATGCGTCATAAAGCCAGATATAAATAAAATGACTTTAAACTGCAGGAATGAAAGGACAGTGAAATAACTGTTTTGAAACTTCGCTATCGTGATGTACTTTGCAACCAGTAGTTGACCAAACGCCTTGTCCCCTTATTTGCTGCTTTTCTTTTGAGAAGAAGTACTTCCATTAACATAACATATAGTTGTCTTTGGGGCAGGGAAGTTGGTAAAAAAAAAAAAAAAAAGGAGAAATGATTTAACTAAGAAAAAAATGCCTTGCTGTGTGCTGAGCTACTGAATCTAGGCTAAACAATGTCTGGCTCACCAGGCACCTCTCCGATATAGAACTGGGAACATTAGCTCAGAGGAGAAGCGGCTTCATTTCTCCTGTGTGAGAATGCTGACCTCTCAGCTGTCTTCCAAGCTGCCCTTGCCAACTGCTCCCCCAAAACCCCCACATGGTTGAGCTTTTTGCCCATCAGCAAAGGCATTGAAAAGGTTCCCTCCATGGGGAAGACCGACTGTCCTCGATCTGAACACCAGCCGCAGTTCTGACTGCATGCATATGAGGGAGGATTAGAGGCATGCCAGTAGGGGCTCGCTATCCGTGGCTTTGATCAGCAACAGCGCAGCCTAATACCAGACAACATCTGCAACTCTCAGCATTAAAGAGGCCCAAAAATTCCGATTAGGGAACATGAGGCCCGCTTGCCTGGTAGTGTACAGGACAGAAGTGTGTCAGTTCCTGGATGGGAGGTTTTTAAATACCACCACTCCACTGGTGCTTACGTGGATTTGTTTTACAAAGCCGGGGTCTCTGGAGAGGGTCTTTGCGCTTTTGCTTTGTAGCATTTCATTTTATTTAACATTCCCTGAGCAAAAGCAAAACGCAAAACAAAAAATCCAGTACTTTCACTGTTTTGGGCAGCTGCATTAAATATTTAGTCATCAGAGCCAAAAGAAAAAAAAAGACATTGTTTTCTGTCTGTAACAAAAGATGAGTTATTTGGTTGAGCAAACACGATTGCTAGTGAAGTGTGAGGAGACTGACGCCAACTGTATGTTTGCATCATCAGGATACAGCAAGATAAACAGTGTTTGGGTGGAGCTTGGGTTGTGTTCCTAATAAAAGCGGACATAGTCGTTAGTATGAACTGACCTAGTTTAAAGTTCATCTGTTCTTCTCCGAAAATGCTGAAGTACAAGACTAATGCTTCCTCATTGGCAAGTGAGTGTAAGATAAAAGGTTTAAAAGGAGCTGGCGTGGTACAGCCATGTCCCAGCAATGCAAATGTACATATTTTACAGCTGCAGAGAACTGTAGCACACTGTGCATGGTTTAATTTCAGAAATGAATCCATGTAATTTTATTTCTTTTTGCAAATTTAAAGTGCAACCTTAGTTTTTTTTCTTTAACTCTCAATAGAGAATTTGTTAATTAATCCTAAAATGTGGGGGGGGGGGCAGAGTTGATGACAGGAAATGCTCTACATTTAAAAGCAGTTTAGATATAAAACTACAGTTTGCTCTGCAAGATGTATGAAACAGTTGCTTAAAGACTTGAGTGATACTCTTGTTCCTACTTTGGACACAGACTCAAGGAGCATGCATGATTTTCTAATGCCCTTTTTGGTGCGCCCATTGAATGAGTCTTTTTGGCAGCTATGGTCTCCAAATGGTTGCACAAGGGTTTTAACTTGGCAGGTCCTGGTCTGTGGTTTCACGTAATGGTTTAAAAAAAAATAAAAAATCAAAGTCATGCTATCTGCTCAGGTTGCAAGTCTGCAGGTGGATTGACTTGAAAAGAGCACTCCATGGACAATATTTTGTTTTTCATGGAAGAAAATATGAATATATTAATATGTTAGCTGAATGTCTTTCTTTTGATCGAGGGACTCCAGCCTTCTTTCAGCCAGCTGTCAGATAGTGTGCAGCATGAGAGGGAGGGTCTTAACCAGGTTACCTTATGCTCCATAATGCCGGGGAAAACTCAGGTCGTTCCTATACTTTCTCAGGCCTTTTGTTGTAAGGACTTTTGACCACAGAAATTGACATAAATTCATATAATAATATTTGAGATTACATTTGGATTAAAATTTTCCTACAATTTTGGGTCCCTTTTGAGAGAGTCAAAATTTGGCCTTAAAGTCTAATGTGATACTTCCACAGCAACGTATAGCTTACATAAATGACATTTTGAGGATTTTAAATTCATTAAAAAAAATCACACTTGGCTCTAAGCAGAACTTAACACTGCAGTTAATTAGCAACTTACAGTGACCTAAATATGTTTTGTCACAGCTTATTGTCGCTGCGAGAAAAAACAGTCACCCTTTTGTAGGTTTTTACAGTCGTTTTTTCATAAAAGTATCACTTTTCTTAAACTTTGTAGGTTAATATCTAAATATTAAGAGTTTTAAAATGCTATGTATATTAAAACAAAGTAAGAATGTGAGCAAGGTGGTTACATTGTATTAACTGGCACATGGATTCCCCAATAAATTGGTGTCAGCTTCAGTGTGTCTGAAATCTAAGGAGGTTGGAGGCAAGTTTCAGCTAAAATGTACTGAGAAGAAAACACTCTAGCTGGTCTCAATCATTAACGTGGAAATTTGCTTGTCTCCTGCTGCAGCAGTTTGATAATTACCCGAGGTCTGGAAAAAAAACTCTGACAGGCACCTGTTGTACCAGGAAGTATCCTGTCATTTTCCCTCACCATATGCTTCTCCTTGCACAAGCCTGGTCTTGAATGGCCCAGCCTTTAACTGGAGTTACTGTTTTTGTTATATAAATTTTTTTGATTTTCTCTTCACTTTATTTTTCTTTTTTTTTTTGCATTGCTTACGGGTTCCTCTGGTTGAAAGCTTTCTCTCTCTTTAGTTTCCTCACTGTCACTCCCTTTTACTCTTGCGCCCCTCACCCTCCACCCCACCCCCTCCTACTTTTCCCTCAGTGCCACTTTGTTCACATGGCCCCTGCATGTGACACAAAGCTGTGCCAGAACACCCCGGATGCCCGTTTCAGCCCTCCGCTGTTCCAGGCCTTGTTAAATTTTAAACAAAACAAAAGGAAAGGGAAGAAGGGAGAAAGAAAAGGAGGAGAAAAGTGAGCACGTGGGGCCGGGGGAATGCGCAGCAACATCCCAACCTCATTCATTCATTCGCTCTGTCCCACATGCATCATCAGGCAAGCACGGCACTTTGATTCCTGTGCTCTCTTGCTCTCTCCCTCCCTCTTTGCTCTGTGAAAGTCCTGCTCTAGCTTTTGGTTGCTTCTGATTGTGGCCTTAACCACAGATCTGGGATCTGATTACCTCGAGGCTTGTCCTCTGGTGGTACATAAGAGCTGCCTCTGGAGCTTCTTTATGCAATGGAAGCTTCTTTTTCATGAAAACCAGATGCACAAATGCACAAATAACATTTTAGATGGATTATGCAATAAGTTTACTGGGTCATTCTCTGAATTCGGTTCACTTTGGGGTCTCTGGTTACTGAAAAACCTACCAGCAAGAAATTGCTTCTGAACAATGCATCTGATGAAGGACTATTTGTACCTCTGCAGAAATTTTAGTCATTAACCTTAGGCATAAAATCTCAAACAATTTTAGGAATATTTTTGTTATTTTGGTCATTTTAAAACAAATTTTTTGTTATGGGGTTGAATGTTATGGGGTTGAAGATTTTGGCTAAAAGTAGCCATAAGTCCACATTAGCTAGTGTATGGAACAGCCTATGGCATGAGGAAGATTTGTATGTTGTTACGGATTTGAACAAAACTGGGGGGCATAGTTAAATTGTTCTATTTTATACATTATTTATTTATTTTTCTCTTCTTTTTTTCTTAAATTAGGCTGTCTAAAGAAGAATAAGCCTCTCTAAAGAAGACAGGCAAATAATTATATTACCAGAAAAAAAACTTCTGGTTGTTGTGTATTTACATTTATGTTTCAGTCACTGAAAAAGCAACTTTGGTAAATGGGGACACGTTTATCTGGCTGACCTCTACTCATTAGAAACCCATTAACTTTTAAAAACTTCCTTTCTAAAATATGTTTATGTGTCATAATGCAAAGGAACATAGATCCTTCTGTTTCTTGTTTTCAAATGTATTTTGTGACTTACGTTAAATCAAAGTCTTTGTGGTAAACCTGTGGGACACAAAGTGCACCGAATTCAGAGAATCACCCTACTATTGTTTTTATTTACTGGGTATTCTCATATCTTTATACTCACTAACTTTTTCTCTGTCAGATGAATGATTTTGTGTATTCTAAATGCATGTAGCATCCCTCGTGGTTAATTGAAGTCAGTCAGAGGATAAAGGAAAATACACAGAAGTCAAAATGGAAAAAGAGTGTAAATTGAATCTATTGAAGACCTCACGATCAGCCGGTAGAACCACCTTTAGTCACAAAACCTTGATGTTATTGTTTTCTTTATAAATTTATCAGTCACTCACATCATTGTGGAGGAATTTTGGCGCACTTTTCCTTTCAACACTGCTGATCTTTAAGGTTTGTGAGCATTTGGTTCCGCACAGCTCTCCTAACATCCTGCCACAGCAATTTTCTCAAGTTGAGGTCTTGACTTTGACTGGGACATTGCAGTGAGGCTGCTCGATTAAAGCAAAAATGATTTTAGTGATTACTTTGATTGAAATTGAGATCTTGGTTATTTAACATGATCTTTAATATTGACAACACAAATTTATTGAACATTAACAGTGGTTTTTAAACATTGATTTTAGGATTTCAGACATTTAAAATGAAGCTGGGACAAATTTATCCTATGGTAGTCAAATAAAGTTAAGCTTTGTCTTGGAAAAAATATAAAATGCAAATTCTGATAAATAAATTGAGATAAAAGTAGAGTGCAAAAGGAGATGGCAAGCTATAGCATTTGTCCAAAGTGTTGATTAGCTTCTTAAATCCTTTTAATGTCTGCTCGCTCAACTCTGTCTCTGCGTACAACGTCAGTTATATGTAACTGGACCAGCTCCACCACCAGGAAATAACAGACAGGTCTTTTTGATGACTATGCTGTGGAAAAACTGCATTTGGCAGGTGTTTATCTTATTATGTTCTCCCGTTTTGTTTTGTAATGTCACGTAAGTTGCGAGCACAGAGCCGCGCCCGAGCAGACTCAGAGTTGAGCGAGCAGAGACAGAGCCGCACTTCAGCAAGCAGAGTTGAGTAAGTAAACGGAGTTCCAAGCAAGCACAGAGCAGGTCTTATTGTTTGTTCACATAGATAAGTGTTTTCAGATCAGTCTCGCGGCGCGCGTAGATTGATTACTACGAGCTCAAGTTGGTGGCACAAATATTTCTCCATAGACTGGTGGCCTGCTGTAAGCACTCTGACACTGACTAAGAGCTCATGGCAGCACCCCTGCTTGGTGAGAAGAGTCACGCCTGATTCACACCGAAAACCCACCAGCCTTACATTGCAGCACTTTAATATCTTTCATTTCCTGCCACGCTGACAGTTAGTTGGTATGAAGGGTTTTTGCTGACATGCTGTGTTTAGTTTTCAACAGTTATTAACTTTGGTCTCATCTTTCCAAAAATCGAGAATGTTCTAGTTTATTCGAATGTACTTTTGCAAACTTAAGTCATGTTGTCATAATCCTTTGTGAGAGAAAAAGATTTCTCCTGGCTCCTGTTCCAAACACTTCTTTTTTCGAACTGTGCTATGATCAACTTTAACATGCTAACTAAGGTCTGTAGAGTCTGAAATTACGCTCATGGTTGTTGTTTTTTTATTTTACAGTGCATTACACAGCCTGATCTTTGTATTTGTTTACTGGGAAGTCCTCTCTTAGGAAGAAAGACAACTTCTCCAGTTGTCTTTCACTTAGAAGTAATGTTGCTCACTATAAAATTGTTGCTCTCTAAAATTTATTTTATAATTCTACCTAGATTGTTTGGCACCATCAACTTCTACTTTGAGCTCCTTGCTGATGTCTTTCCGTCTTGGCATTGTGTTGTTGGTGACATGTGCTGATGATCAGTTTATCAAGTGTTTTAATAAGCAACACAGGCTGCAACCTCCCCCTCTTTAATCATGGATAGAAGAAGAAGGGTTTTCAGTTTTTATACTATATTCCATTCACCTCAGAAGTCTTATACGACGTCACATTCAAGTTACCAGGTGATGTAGTCTGGTTCGGGATTCAAATATGGCAATGGCCAAGTAGCCATTGTTCATCGTACCTCTTACGAACATCGCTTTAATCTGTATTTTCCACATGCAGATACCACTTTTAATTTGCTCAGTTTAGAGTTGCAGGCGCTACATATAACATTGATTTTTAGATGCACTTTTTGAAGTGTGTCTCGTAAGATGTTTGTTGTTTCCATCCCAGCTTACTATTGTTGATGCGAGTAGCGGCCATATTGGATCTCAAAGGCAACATTAGAAAAATTGTCCAACTTTTCGAGTGAAAAGTCCAACGGGGGAGGTGTCATCGTTCCACTTGAGTTGTTTCTTAACAGCTAGTCTGTACTGAGTTTTTGTTAATTAGTCAAAACTAAATCTCGAATTTTCAGAACTGTTTTCTAAACATTTTATACCCCTTATTTCAGACAATTAGATTTTTTTGTTTTGTCCTCCTTTAACTTTGTTTAGCGAAACATAAATCAATTGGCCAGGGATTGATATTGACAAATTTTCCCTTGATCTGCAGATTAAATACCAAAGAATCTGATCCCACTATTTTTTATCTATAAGTGCACCAACCAGCAAGATGTTCCTTGTATGAAGTGTTTTTTTTGAGTTTATTGGAAAAAAACCTGATCAATCTTATGGACAAATGCTCCATAGATGGGAATAATCTTGTAATTCCTTAATTTCTGTTTGATCCCAAAGTGAAACCTTTCTCTTTAATGTGTTTTGTTCCTTTAAATGAATGATTGGCGTCTGTAAAAATTTGAATCGGCAGGTCAGATCTGAAACAAAACTATAAAAAAAGACTGAACATTTTCTAATGTTTATCTAGGTGTCTTTTTTTGCTGAAATTTATAAAGCTCAATTTTTTTCAAATAGGTATTTTAGCAATAGTCTTAAACTCTTAACGGCAACAAAAATGTACATTTTTATTCTCATAATTCACTGTTTAAAGTGAATACATGATGGATCTGTGCAATTTAACTATGATCAGAACAGTAATGGGAAATCGAATTTAATTGTTTATTGCTTTCTATGATCTACAGTTGATCATGACGGACTTACAAAGAGCACATCAGCTTGTGAAGTTCTGAAATCAAATGGCACAAATATTTCATGCTCATATCGTCGTATGTGAGCAAAACAAGTTCAGACAGGAGCCCGAAGCAGGCTGTAGCATTCTGTTTATCCCACTAGTCACATACACACGCACGCACACACACACTTTCTTCTGATTTTACAGTACAGTAGTCTGTTGCTCATCCCAGTGCTATTCTAGTTCTGCATCTATGAAAACGTTGCTGCTGCTGCTTACTTAAATCGGCCCCCCCTGCTAAGGAAACTGTCTGCTCTGTGATTTGTAGCACATGCTCAGTGCACACTGAAGACATGAAATCACATTTGTTCATGGTGATCATCACTATTCCGCCCACAACTATTTTATTATTTACTTGGCAGCAATGCTGCCCTACACTATTACTTAAAAAGTAAAATTAGCAGCAGTACAAATACCATTTAAGTTTTTATCAGTTATTTTAAAAGATATTAAATTATACAGGAAATTAAGGATAGTCTTTCATTTTGAAGGCTAATCTCACATTGCTTCCACATTTGATCTGCTTGTGACCCCATTGCTTCTGTTTTTATTTTATTAAAGCTTCAGTCTTTGAGTTATCATTGCATCAGGTTGGCTGACAGATATACATGCTTAGGCCCAATTTTGATCACAAAAAACAAGAGATAAGACGGGGCCTTTGTGGGAGAGCAGCAGTTGAAGAAGCGTGGGAGTGACTGCTGACATTGTTTGTGTCTCAGGGTGTCAGATCTGATGCACCCATAATTAGGAGTTTTGCAAAGTATGTCAGTACTTTTAGCCTGACTTTCTTTTAGTTTGACAGATTAGGAGTCTGGAATTTACAGCTGTAATGTCTAATGTCCAAAAAATGATCAAAATGTGCCATTTACTCAATCAGAAAATCAAACAAAAAAAGCCAAATGAAATGGTCACATTTGTCTGTGTGATACAACTTTTGACAATTAGATTATGTGCATTGGTTTTGCTCAATTTTGACCTTTTTAAAATGATCTTCTAATTCTCATTCACATCGGCCTTCAGGCAACTTGTTCATCATGGCTCCTAATTAGCAATATTCCAAAGAGCCTAATGGAGGTTCCTGCTGTATTATAGAGGATAATTAAGTTAATCACTTTTACTTTCCAGATAACTTCATTGTTGTTTGTAACATAATTTATTTGTATTTATTATTTACTACAAGAGGATAGACTTTGGCCCTCTGACCATATTAATATTCTGAGGATGGGCTGTTATTGTGGTTAAAAAATACCAAGCATTAAAAAAAGATGTATAATGTCTACCCTGTATTTGTATCAGCAGCAAACATTTTTTATTATGAAGCACCAAACCTGCCATAAGTGTGAATAAATACAGAAATAAGTAAATGAGTCAAAGTAAATCTGTCTGTCAGTGTGCTTGATGGTAAAATTTCACTTAAGGCTAAGTAGGACGCTAAAACAATATAAGTGGTAGATAGTAGCACCATATTTAAGTACGGTAAGTCTGTGTATTTATTTATTTTTTAAAAAGCTGTGGTGTTTATTAACTGGAAATCCGATGATGATAAACATCTTGGGATCCCTGCAAGCTAACTTGTTATTACCATAAAAGTTATTCAGAAATGTATAGGCTGTAGGCCACAAAGAGCCTGTAACCTTTTGCACTACATCAAAGCTGCACTGGCTCACCAATTAGCGATCCCATCTCACCTCTTTAGCCTCGGTATCAGGGGGAGGTGTTGTCAGCCAGGTTCTTATCGCTGCTCTCCCGTCACCCCTGCTCTCGTGTTACATCCACCCCTGACGTGCTTCCCGGGGGAGTTGAATGCTAGGTGGGTAAGCCTAAACCTCTAATGGTATTGTATAGTCCTTAAGATGACAATACCCCATTCCAATTTCATTCTCTATGTCTTTAAGCCCTGCTGTATAGTAAAAGGCACTGTGCTTTATTAAAGCTGTATACTGAAGGAGACTGCAGACAGGCTGCTGCTGAATACAGGCTATTAGCAACTTCTGAGTGACAGAATGTGGAGGCTGAAGTGACACAGAGATACTGGTGATGAGCAACCAATGTCCTGAGTGAAAAGATAATATGTGAGACTCTGGAAGCTCTTATATTAATACAAGAAATCTTGAGAACATATCTGCTGCGTTATCCAATTTGTGATCAACAGCTAACATTTTCCCAAAAGACGGTCTTTAAAATTGTGAAATGTTACTGTTGGCATACTACGTTTTTTTATCCATGCTTTATAAATAAAATGGAACACAACAAGAGATGTAGCGAGAAATCACCGGTGACCCGAACTAGACAATTTTCTGCTTTCTCAGACCTGGTGACCGGGCGCGGAGAAACGTAAAGATTTAATCTTTTACCAATCAAATAGTACACTATGATTAAGGTCTGCACAATCATGGTAACGACAATACTCGTCTACTGAGTGAAGAAGACTCAGACTTAGCTATTATTAGCATCAATGTCAAAGGAAGCACAGAGATGTAAGAAGCTATTTGAAAGGGAATATTCACTACATGGCAAGACATGTCTGTAGAACACAGGCTGCGAGAGAGATTTGGACTTTCAGTAGATAACAGGAAGGCATAGCAGAGAACTGCAAAGTAAATATATTGTACCCTTATTAAGCTTTCAACTCCTTACTGTCATGAAACAGGAGTTTGAAAATGCTGACAGCATTTAGTTGGCAGACATCTTAGTTAAGGTCCTTTATTCTCAAGGGAGGTGCTTGCTTTCCAAATTGGGGGTGGTACTCCAATTTGTTAGCAATCAACAAGCCTTGGGTGGGTTTTGAAATCCTCTTCAAAATTGTAATTAAATAAAGAAGCATATTTGCACTCTAAATGTCAGAAGAGATAAATATTACTTACAAATAGATGAAAACAATACATTGTTTGTATCGTGTATATTTTGTGTACTACATTGTCTTAGTAAAAAGTGTTTAGATACTCAAACAGTAGCATCATGATTTTCATCCACTGGTATTTTGTTAATCAGAACCCTAAAAAAATGTTATCTGCTGCTCTGGAGACTACAAACAGTGACTGCTGTTGTATGCTTGCGACATCCACCCTGCTTAACTCAAAAATAGGAGATTGGCCACAAAACTTTGATTGGTGTGTTTTTAAATCTAATTTCGTCCTATAGATTTCTTTATTTTGTTTTCATTTCTCAGCAACTTAGCAACAGAGGTCTCCATTTGTGTTTCCATACATGTATGCATCTATCAAATCCAATCACTAGAACCTGGATGTTTCTGACTCTGTTTTCTTTAAATGCATACTCCAGTGAATTTACATCTAGGGCTGGGCAATAATTCAATATCAATATATACCACGGTATACTTTTATTTAATAACTGTGATATGAGTTTTAAACACATTTCCGGTAATTCGATATACATTACAGTAATTTTTATTTTTAATTATTATTATTTTTTAAAGGATTTTTTGGGGCTCCAGTGGCCTTTATATGACAGTTACTTGACAGGAAAGGGGTCAGAGAGAGCAGGGAATGAATATACATTACAGTATATAATTACAGCGTTTCACTGTCTGACGTTTTAATGGTGTTAACGAGCGCAGCCGACTCAAGCTGAACAGAAAGAGCTGCGACACATTGGCTACATGAGTGATGACGTACACCACAGACAGAAGCCCGGCAGCAGCAGTTGGCTGTGCTCAGGACGTGGTAGACAGATAAACTAGGCTAATCTCAACGAGGCAAGTTTTATCAACAAAATGAGTACTCCTAACGAGTTGAGCCGAGTTGAACGCATGGACAAGACTACAATGCTTCGGGCACCGACTAAACTAAGTTAAAACACACCTGAGTTTTACGTTATTTTGTGTATGGTATAAGGATTTATTACTAAAATCATTTCTGTAACAAATACAATATGCTTCACACAAAATAGGACGTTTATATCCAGAGGCACTACTTTTTATATTATTTTTAATGTGTGCAATTTATGCTTAGTATATTTGTTAAATGCCATTTAATAAATATATAATTAACCATCTGTTGTGGGCATTCTTGGCTGTTTTTCTGAGGCTTTTATATAATAGTTATCGATATCGGAATTATATTGTATCGACCGAAATTAAGAAATATATTGTGATATAAGTTTTGCCCATATTGTCCAGCCCTTACATCCAAGCTTTGTTTGAGGAAAGCAGAAATCGGCTTTTAAATATAGTTGCATAAAAATTAATTTCTTTCATAAAGACTTATTAATGTATTTATCTGTATACATTATGTGCCCATCTGAAAGTCAATCCATATTCCTTAATTTTCGGACTATTAAGCACAGCTGAATATAAGGCGCACCAGCTAAATTTGAAAAGAAAATTGTTTGCATATATACAGCGCACCTGAATATAAGCCGCAGGTTTTTGTGTCTTAACATGAGATATTTACACAGAAAGACAGTAAACGGAAGATTTTTATATGACCTCCGCCAGAATGTAAAGTTTTCGTGTCTGTCTGTCTGTTAGCAACATAACTCAAAAAGTTCTGGACGAATTTCGATGAAATTTTCAGGAAATGTCTGCGATGGGTCCAGGAACAACTGATTTAAATTGTGGAGATGGTCCGATATGAAGCGAGTATCCATCCACCGACCAGCGGTGCTAACCTCCACTCCTTTTCCGTGTCATAGAGTTCATATCCCCTCGGTCAGCAGCCCCGAATCTCCGCTGGAAGAGCGCAGCCATGCGTCACATTAACAGACATTTTATTGAAAAAGTGCCAAAAGTTAGAATAAGATCACAACATGGGGATGGGGCGGGGGGGGGGGGGGGGGGGTGAGTGGGGGAGGTTTGTTCTAGTTTTAATTTAAGACATGCTTTTTTTCAAACTCTGCCTGAAAATCAGCAGTACGGCACCAACACAACACGGCAGTAACATGTCTGGTTAGAAAATAAAATTTGTTCTAGCCTACAAGAAAAGTCTCCATCTTCCTCATTAAAGCCGCTGAATTCGTCTTCTTCAGTGTCTTTATGTCCACTGAAAGGTTTTGTTGTCTTTTTATACTGACTCAGTTCTTCCTGCTGCCTCCTCTAACGTCTCACCATAGATTAATTGATGTCAAGCTTACGTGCAGTAACTCGATTTCCTTGTTTGACGGCCCAGCTCGATTGCCTTAACCTCAAAAACTGCATTTCTTTGTGTGTTTTCCATGATGAGGGTTTATGCATGAAAACTACCGGTAGTTTCTTCTTCAGCGCATCATCTTTCCCCACATGTCTGTCTCACTTATGCGCTTCATGTTATAGTGCCCCCCAGAGGCCGTTAGCCAGTAAAGAAAATCTATAAATTAGCCGCGTTGTTGTATAGGACGCGGGGTCCAAAGGGTGTGAAAAAAGTAGCAGCTTATAGTCTGAAAATTATGGTAAATTTGATAACAACAATCCATATATAAAGCTAATCTTTAAGTCATTAAATACCTGCACTGGGACTTTTTGTATATAGTTGAGCATTGTTTCTGAAAGCAAAAAACACGATTATTCTGGAATCGTGTGAAATGATGGAAAATAGCTGAGCAGGATGCTCTTTGTAATTTGTATTTTCCATCTGCTCTCCCTATGGTCTGACCCCATATGGTGTGCTGCAGCGATACAACTTTATCAACATAAAGTGAAAACAGTGCAGATGTGTGCCACAGATCATAGTTTGTTTAGAATCTCCCCTCAGGCTGAGGCTCTCACAGCACTGACACATTCCATTTGCTGTCTTTTGGATTCACTTTGGATTCATCTGCGGTTTACGCCACATCCTGCCTTTTGTTGTCTTGTCATTGTGAATGCCTGCCTTTTTGTAAGCCTGATTATGTGTCCTTAAGTCTTAGTGAGAGGGCTGTGTAAAATAAAGGCGAGCGATGCCTCATTCATGAGTGTGTGCCACCCTGTGCCTGGACTGCAGTGACCCGTAGCTGTCAGCGGCATATCCTTGAGCATGATGGCACAGGCTGTGCCGAGGACAACTGCAGAGCCTGCTGGAGTGTGGAGACCGTGGGAGGGGCCAGGGGCTGGGAGGGGCCAGGGGCCGGGAGGGGCCAGGGGCTGGGTGGGCCCATCTGGGGGGGAAAAGAAACCCAGTGAATATAAAGAAGCTATTGCATTGCGTGTAGATGTTCTGTTTTCAAGAAAATTATCTTTCTTCTTTTCCCCTTTTTTTTTCTGAGGCGATTGGATCACTTTTTATAAATCTAAACAGTTAAGGTGTAGCTTGTGCTAATACATTTCAGTAGAAGTTAAGAGCTTATAGATATTGTGTGGTGAAAATGTTAAAATGACTAAACTAGTATAACTTTATTTTTAAATTCAAACTAAAAACACTGAAAATGGAGCTTAAAATAAACTATGAAGTGAACCTAAAGATACTATAATCTCATGCTGCAATATACCAGGAAATCGTTATCGAAAAATATCAAGTTAACAAATCAGAAATTCACTGCTGGTGAGACCCCCCCTTAAAATATTGAAACATGAGCACACAGACAATTAAAGCTTTAGTTATGACTTGTGGGATTTGGAGAAAGATAGGAGGAGAGAAGGGAAGTTAAACAGACACATTACATAACTGGACTGTGAGTCTACTGCCAGTTTAGTAGCACCCAGCAGTAACTCAGTTCACACATGTGCGGGCTTAGTTCAACTTGTGTGAGAATGTGCAATTTCCTATTTTTATCGTGTTCACGACCTGCTAATTATTTTTTTCCCTTCTTACTGTATCTTTTATCTTTTGCTCCCTTGAAAATCCTTATTGTGAAATTTACTATATAAAGGATGAGACGGTTTGGTGGAAAATCATCCTGGTCTTTATTCTGTTGTGCTAAATGCAAGAGACTGTCTTTAAAGTTTTTTCTGAGCTGATTAAAAATCAAAGTAAACGTAGATGCCTGTTAAATTAGCTTCACTGGTTCCTTGCCTTTTAACATTAACAATAAACCAGATTATTTATGTTGGTTTTGGAGATGGTGAATGTTTACAAAGTCAGATTTTTCATAAAATCCTCATCTAAAGGTGTCTAACAAAACATCCTCTACACACGCCAGAAGATGCACTACAAGCCATCCTGATGGGATTGATTTAAGTTCACTAAAGTAGGAGCGGTTAAGTGGTAGTTCTGTTCAATGTATGTCAGCTTTGTTTACATCTTTATAGGTGGAGGTTACTGGAATGATAAGTAAATGATTTTAAATATTTGCTGAGCTATTTGGCACTGTGTTCAGATTGCATCTTGTAAACGCAAAGGGTCTTCAAGGCAAATTTCAGTTTAGTGTTTAAATAATTAGGCATGGGCTGGTATGAGATCCTCACAGTATGATAACCTTGAGTAAAACTATCATTGTTCAACATCTCTGTATTTGGTCAAAAATGTCCAAATGTATAACATAAACTGCTTATTATGATAGCAGAAAGGCTACAATTATCTCAAATGCAGCTAACATATAATATATTACATAACATAATATTGCAGTTCCAATACTCTTAATTGTGTATTTCAGATTTTTTAAACGTAGAAGCAAGGAAAAAGTTTGCTTTCATGCAGACTTTCTCACTGTGTAGTATATATTATTTTTTTGCTGTTTTATTGTAGAAAATGTAAAATACATGCCAGTCGCAGCTTGCCAACTATAGATTTAAAATGGTATTAGCTTATTAAGAGTATCGATTGAGGGGACTTTCTGTAGCGTTTGTAGCAAGAATCTTTTCCAAACAGATGAATTTGCATCACACAACATGCATAGTAGACACCGGCCATTTACTTGAATTAAAGTATACCAAGGATTTAAAAAGTTAGGGTTTCAAAACCACAAAAATGTTAATCAGACTGTTATTAGGTTCCATGAGTCCTTTGAGAAACTAGAGAAATGGATGGAGGATAAAGGAAGGCAGCTTTTCTCCTCCTCCTCTTATTGCTGCACACTGCCAGCCAGCTCTTGCAGTTGCAAAAAACACAGAAAGTGATGGTGTGGGAAAGAACCAGCAGCCATCCCTCAGGATTTTAAAACTACAGTTTCCAAGTTACAAACAGCAGGCCTGTTAGGCAGCCCACTGCAAACTGGCTACCAGTGCCTAAGTGACCAGCTAATATTAACTTTTATTATGCTTTTGTTATTCATTAAAGAGCAGGACAAAACAAAGGTGTAATCTGTGCAAAACTAAAAATACCATCTTAAAAAACGAAAACTGGATATAGCTTAGCTTTTTCTGTTTTGTGATATTCAATATTCAGGGCTGAAGTGAGATTTGCTTACATACTTTTATTATATATCTGGATGAGGTGACATGCCTTTAGCTGTTTTTCTTGTATCTTGTTTATTTATGTATTTCTTTCCTTTTCTTCACTTGAGACATTTTATGGCTTGACCATGCTTTTATTTTTATTTTTTATAAATTGTGTCCCTATAAACTAAAATGCAGAACCCAGTACGTAAAATGTCAGTGCAACATGTTGCTATGGACACGTTTTTGTTTCTTTGCTGCCATCTTGTTTATTTTATTTCCACGCCTTTCAGCAACCATACTTGCTCATTCACTTGGGACTACTCTGCAGTTTATCGGCCCCTGTAATGATAATCATAATTTACTCCTATGCATTCAATTAATTGTTGCAAAGTCATATACAGATTGTATGAAGCATTTGCATTCTCTCTGTTTTCTCTCTCACACAGACAGCTATAAAACAATCCCCAGAGCCCGAGTGTGTCTGTGTGAGCTTTGAGGTTTGCTGATCAGTGGGCCTGTGTTTTCTAGTGCAGAGTTTCATAACAACACACTCATTACGTAACAGCAGCAGTAGTGGAGATGGGGAGCGAAGGCAGGAACGAGGGAACACGCATCCATGTACGTCAGTGGACAGGCAATCTTAAGGGAAACCTCCCTGTTTTTACACATTTTAAAGCATCGATAATTCTCCCCTGTGCATGAGGTTCCAGAATTTGTTTTGTCGTGGCTTTTGTTTCATCAGCCTGACGATGAATCAAATTCGTATTGTAGCAGATTCTGTGCTGGACAGTGCTGTTTGTAAGAAAATCCAGTCATTTGTTTTTCTTTAATAAAATAATGCATTGCTGAAAATGTGATTCACCAGCCCGTTGTGGAGCTTTATAGTTCCTCATTCATGTTGTCAGACATAATGGTTCTGGCTACATACTGTACGTTGTTGCATTTGCTTCTGCTTCAACTGATAAAGATTTGCATCAGGGAAACATGAGGAGGTATTTAAAGCTGGAGTTTTTGCTCTGGTGTAAATAAATCCTCAGCCTCAGTCCATTATCAGTTTGTACATCCTTTCTTTTTTATTATCTTCCTGGCATTGCTTCTTTTTCCTTATTTGGGTTTTGCGGATTCCATATGTATAGCTTTACAGCTATTGAAATGTTGGTCATAAATTTATTGTCAACTTTTCTTTTTATTTGTACTTTTAAAAACTGTTGAAATAAATATTGGTCCCTGGAAATTAGAATGTGGAAAGTGAGAAATTCTGACAAGAAGAATGTGTAGGTACCCTGGTTTTATAGCACCAGAGACAACATCCCTTCTCCTGTTCTATATACTCCCCATACTGCCCCCTCTGTTTGTAAGTGGTACTGTGATGACCTGAAAAATACAACTGCACAATGCCTTTACTAGTGGAGAGCTGTGTCGTTCCTTCTCCCCTGGGGCAGAGGGTAATAATGGTGTGACAGGGAAGATGCTACAGGCTGTGACCTCATTTGGATTCAGGATTTGTTTTACTGGACAGAGGATTTCTTTTGTACAGTATCTACATGCATGTGTGCACTAGTTTTGCATGATTGCGTCCTTCGCAGTGACAGGATTGAAAGAGATGAGCAATCTGAATTTAATCATCCATCAAACTATTAATTGTCTGCCTTCCCCTCTCTCTGGGGGAAAAGATTGATGTCTCAAAGACTCATGGTCACAGGCAAACACACAAATGTACTTAATCTCTTGTCTCATTGGCCACCATTATTAATGTTTGAGGCTGTGGTGGGGGGTATCACCCTGGCTGCCATGTTACAGCTGAAGGATACACAGTGTCTCACAGTAGACACTGAGTGTCGTTCAGCTATTCCCTGAGGGATTCAAAGGACTCTTCAGTACACTCTTGATAAATAAGTACTCAGACACAGACTCTCTGTCACTTGTTTACTAATTACTAACTGTTAAAAATATATTAAACAGAGATGTTGTAAACACACTCCAACATGAATAAGTATATAATGTGCATGTTCATCAAACAAGTTATTTAAAGCGGTTTATTTACAGCCTTAATAGAAACCCGATTCAGTCGTCCAAGACAAATTGTCCGTTCTACGGAGTCTCATTGAAGTGTTGTTACATCTGTTTATGATGCAATGTGGTGTAAATGCTCTCAAAAAATACACTACTGTTTGTTTTGTTTTTTGAATGAGATGCAACCACTCAGTTTAACAAATTCCACCATTTTTTGTTTATAAATGTGTCAGAAGCATGTACTTGATTCATTTTTATCAGTTAGGTGCTTAATAAAATCTCTTAAATTTGCCCTTAGGTGTGAGTTTTTTTATTCCGGAATTGCGCCGCTCAAGGTGGCAGCATGTTGGAGTAGCTCTGTTACTTTGGTTCATATTTTTTTCTTTTTTAAAACATTAATTCTTCAATTTTTGGTAGAAACATTGTTTTTGTGGACAACTGTTCTCTCTGGTTTTGAATGCTGTGCAGCTGGAAGGATTTTTGCTGATACTTTTTATTTTTGGACATTTGTTATGATGGATAACCATGGCAACAAGGTGGTTTACAACTGGCAGCAGCTGATTAACATCACAAAAGCTCAAATAATACCTCAACTACAGCCACAAAACCCTGATGAGTTGAAAAGAAGACGCCATAGATCCAGAGTATCCTCAGACAACTACAGAGCGTCTTCAGTCAGAGGCTTCTTCAGATCTGCAGAGCACTACAAGAGATCCTCCCTACCCACAGCCATCATCATCTACAACAAATCTTTGAAGGAACTTGCATAATGAGTTACAACAACATTTAATTTCCCTTTGGGATTAATAAAGTAATTTTTAATTGAAATGAATTTGAATTGAGTGTCCAGAACTGGAAAAATCATGTTGGGCCCTCTAAGAAGCTAAGCTAACTATTCATGAACATAAAACTCATGCTGTCGGCCACTAAGAGCAGTAACTATCTTCAGCATAGCCTGCAACACTTTTTTAAAACTTTAAAGGTTGTCCTTTAAAAAAAAAAGAGGAAATCAAATTAATATTTGTTTCACTCTGTGTATATGTGGATTTATCTGCGTGCTCATGTGAGCTAGTAGTATTTTTAGTACCCTTTGCAACCTAAACTGCTAGAATCTAAAATGTCTCGGGCAGAAAATGTCTAGAGGACGTTCAGCACCATGCTACTTTGTAACGCATGACATGACCGCTTTGAAATCTATTTTAGCAGACACAGAAAATAAATAGCTGGGCTTATAAATTAGCATAATGTGTACTTGTGATGTGGTTCACCATTTCAGCATGCTAACATGTTCCATTTATCACCCAACAGAATATAAAGCTAATGCTAAGCTATAATATCGTTATCAAAAGACTGGGGTGAAAATGGTTTAGAATCTCACTGTCAGGCTAAAATGATGTAAGCAAGACCGCGTCTTTTCCTCAAACTTTTTATAACATGAAATGTAGCTACCCAAGCATACTTCAGTGTTTCCTTGAACAGTATTTTGACTGCTAAACAGATATTTTTTTATTTTCTATTCTGCCTCTCTGGAAGTCAAAATATTACAACTTTAGCCTTGTATTTTTGAATAGTTGAGGAAACACTGCATCTGAGCACATTTAGGCCGAGCACAACTCGAAGCAAGAAAACACTCATACTCGAGATGGGCTTGTTCAAACGTGGCGTCACACTGCGATAATGTAGGAACATTTCACTAATTTCCCATGCAAATGTTTCTCATCTTCTTATCACTTTTAGGCAAAGTACAGCTTGATACATTTCACACATCAGCACATCGTCCCTGAGGGAGAGTCGGCCCCCTCTTGCTGTATTGACCTGTTTGTGGGAGAACATCTGTGAATTTTTATAGTGGGTTTGCGGGATTAGGAGCCTACTAATTAGGGATCTCTAATTTCAGAAAATCTGTGTTTTTAAACAGGGTTCCTGAAAAGGTATGTTCTGCTTGTTACAGTTGAAGGCATGCTTCTCTGTGAAAGATGCAGAGAGGTAAAATGTAATGCAAGGGGGAAAAAATGTGGAGCACTTTAGCTGAGTGCAATGAACGACCTGTCACCCATGATGGCCTTTGCCACCTTCTTGCAAGGCTCGTCAACCCCTGCCAGGCAGCTGGCCTTGCACAGTCTGTCACTTTGAATCTGTGTAATCACCTCAAATCAACCATAGTAGGGGAGGAGCAATGAAGGAGTAAATAAAGGAATGGCATAGTCCAGGAAGCACGTTCTTTTCTTGCCTAAAAGCAAATGGATTTTGATGTTGCAGGAGCACGTCCGTACAGCCTATAAACCAAAAAGATAAGGCAGTTGGTCCCAGAGTAAACCCCTACCCTTCCTAACTTTAACATCCATCTGGTTATTTGTTCTTCCTTTAATCCAAGGCTGCACTTATTTGCTCATCTCATTTATTTCCCTCCAACAACTCCACACCTAGTATTTGATAAGATATATTTTCCTTTATATTTTGTCCTCCATTAGATTATAAGTAAGGATTTCTATCCTACACGCCATATTTGCATATATGTAGGTTAAAGCTCTGTTGTGACTTATGTGGGTCATAGATGCCCTACGGTATGACGTGCCCAGTCCTAAATCGGAGGTGTGGTAATGTCAGGTTACATTTAGCAGGGCACTGTGATTAATCAGGGGTGTGTTCTTCATATTGCATACAAGCTCCTGAGGAGTGAAGTGTTGAACTGCTAAATGAAAGATAAATGAAGCATTCTTGGGTGTTATTTTAAATATCTCATGTGGGAAAACAAGAGACATTACTAGTTCAGACTGTTGTGTTTTGTAATCAGATAATATGCTACTTGTTACTCTGATGGTAAACAACCGGATGATTTTGTTATTCATATTATCTTTTTTCAGAAATACACAGATTACTGGCTGTTCCACTTGTTGAATGCTCATGTTTCTACTTGTAAAGCCATGTGCCACTAGGCTATTGTCTATTAATTATCATTTGCAAAATTCTTATTAAAAAAATAGCTTGATTTTAGGACTTTGAGTGGACCATTCTAAAGCCTTGTCCACATGTACCCTGGGTATCTCACAAAACAAAGATATTTGTCTATGATTTGGCCTGCCATCCACACGAAAATGCCGATTTACAGCATCTTAAACGATTCTTTCTAAAAATTCAGAACAAAATGTCGATTTGCGAATTCTCCATTTTAACCATTTGCGTGTGGACATAAATAACCTAGGTTTTAGGTTTCACAACGTCACAGCCTATGACAAAAATGCTCCGACATCACATATGCAACCTGTGTTTACTCTCAAACAGTGTGGATGCCCTCAGAGCTGTGTTTGCATTATCAACTGTCCTAGCGCTTTTTGTTTGCTGGTTTTTACAAGTTCAATTACTGCTCTATTTAGAAAGTAGAAAGTTATTCTAGTGGATAGGATTTGGGGAACTACTGCCCCCTACAGGTCTATCATGCCTATGAATGTGCTTAACAATGCCCTTATGCGTTTAGGTTTGGATGTTTTTTAATGACGTGATGAGGATACTCAGGCTTAACGAATGAGGTGTCAAAGTCCAGTCCTCAACGGTCGGTTTCCTGTAGCTTTGAGATACGTCAACACACATGAATCAAATGATTAGGTCCCTAGCATGACTCTGTAGAACTTTACTGTATTCTGCTGAAACAATGCAGACATTTGATTCAGGTGTGTTGGACCAGAGATACATTTAAAAGGGACATGAAATTGGTCTTTGGGGACTGGAGTTTGACACCCCTGATCTAAATCATTGGTAGGTTTAGGTTTTGTTTTACTGCTGGAAGGTGAGCCTCAATCCCAGTGTTTTTTGAAGACTCGAAATAGGTTTTCCTCCAGGATTGTCCTTGTATTTTGCTCCATCTGTCTTCACACCATCTCTGACCAGCTTCCATGTCCTTAGCATAATGCTGCCACTACTATATTTCACTGTGGGGGTGATGGATTCAGGATGATGTGAGCTAATAGGAGCCAAAATGTTTGGATCATATCTGACCCTGGCTCCTTTTTCAACATGTTTGCTGTTCCACTTCATGGTTTGAGACAAATGGCAAAGAGGACTGATTATGACTTTATTTATATAATGAGTTTCGTTTTGCTACACTGCTGGAGATTTGCGACATACACTACTAATTGCCGTCATCACAACAGACTGAGCTTTGGATCTCTGCAACTCCTCCAGAGTCACTCTACACCTTTTGGCTGCTTCTCTAATTAACGCTCTCCTTCACTGACCTGTCACTTTATGGCTGTTTCTTAGCGGGTTTCCAGTTGTACCTGCTCATTCTTGTTTTGGATGATTTATAAGACATTGCTCTATGGTTGTTTTTGTTAAAAAATGATAAACGCACAAATTTTATATAAAAGTTCGTGGTTGTAATGTGACAGTGGGGAAAAAAAATTCACGAGGTATGAATATTTTTGCAAGACAGTGTATGTGACCAAAAAATGCCACCAGCACTTGGAGTAATGGTAGTGTTTGCATGTGGTACGTACTTAACTTGGCAATCTGACTGCAACCATTTCACTATTAGGTAATTTGGCAGTCAAATGTGAAATTCAGATTTGTACCTTGTATTTGAGATATTTGATCTCCTATCACCCGTGTTATGTTGAAATAACACATGTTGTTGTAGCACTTGCACTGCACTGGTTGTGAAGTTTATGTGTGAAATTTTGAATAATTAAACTAAGTATAGCCAGAGCAGCAGTAACATTTTTTAATCTATTTTTTTAAATTGTGTTTAATTCTCAGTTGAGAGAGCTCCTAATGTTTATAATATGCTGATTTTACCTCTTAATCATGTAAAGCACATTGAATCACCTTGTTGTTGAAAGTGTGCTATACAAATAAAATTGCCTTGCCTTATAACTGATTAGATGTTTGTATTACAGAACATATTCAAAGGCTTTGAGGAAGTCCAGTGTTGAAGAAACTAATACTGCCATACATGTAGTGTTGAATAATATTTTAAAATAGTAAAATCTGATACTGAGTAAATACATTTTTCAGTAAGTATTTTTTAATAACAATATTAGACGTTTTTGAGCCCATTAAGTTAAAAGATAACAACTCACAGGGTTTCTGTAGTCTTTAAAAAATAGTCAATTTAATTCTCTCAAATGTAGTTTTATACATGGCAATATTTTCCATAATACGTCTTAAACTACATCCATTGACGTCTTAAGTTTGCATCTTCATTCATTCCTTGCTCCTTTTTTAACTTTTTATGTTATCTCTTTATATTCATTTCAGATAATACCCACTGTCTTACATTTCTTCTGTCTGTTTTACTTCAGGCTTAAGTATTTCTTTTACATTGTGATTAAAATATAAGTACCATAGATTCAACCTTCCCTTTGAACTCTTGAAAAAAGTTCTGTTTGACAACAACAAGAGGACAGCATTCGCATAATGTTGTCTAATGTTTAATATCTAATATTGGTAACTATTTAAATAACTTAATCAGATTTATGTTAGCCATGCACCAAGTGGCAACCTACTCTCTTCATGAGATAAATAAACCACATTAAGATAACCTAAATCTAATATATAATAAGTTGTAGATCCTTCTTTTCATTTGTTTAAATCTACATGTACATTTTAATAACTGGTAGAAATCCAAATTGTAAATACGTAGCTTAGTTTTCATTGGTTGTGTGTGTGCATGGGTGTGTGTTTTGTTTGTGTTTAGGCAGCAGGGGTGAACACACGTTATTGGATCGCAGTGTGGAATGGAAACCGTCACTTCCTCTGCCTGGGGGAAAGGAAGGAAACTATCTTTAGTTCCCTACACACACACACACACACACATGCAAACACACACTGTACTCCTGCTCCTTCATAGTGTAAGTCTAGGAATAGATTGACTTTTGCAAGTGAAAACACCCACCTTGCAGGCCCTGACTATTTTTACATCCACTTGTTATCCATTCCCCATAGATTATGGGATGACTGACCCTAATGAGTAACATCATGGTCTCTCAAAATATTTCCGGTGCAGGTGGGCCTGTAGTTTATGCTTTTGGAATATGGCTGATGTCTGTTATAATTTCCTGCCCACTGTCGCAGGGTCATCCTGCTGTTCTCCTGCCCACACGTTGCTCACGTGGGATTCCCACCTATCTCGCTGTTTTCTCCAGGGTGCGTTCCCACGGTCAAACTGTTAAAGTGTATCCTCTTTCATCCCACGTCCACGTCAGATAGTTGTAAGCTCCAAATGTAGTGGTGTCTGAATGTGTCGTCACACGCACAGGTATTTCAAGCTAAGGAGTGTGTGTGTGTCTTTTTTGTATATGCTTGTGTGGGAGTGAGCATGCTCCAACAAAAGCCTAAAAATAGTAGGAATATGCCCATGTGACATACTGAGACTAAAAGCTTGTGAATAATTTGCTTAATGCAACACATTCTCTCTTCCTAAGATCAGTCATGCAAATATTCTCCCGCTGGTAACCTCTGCCAGCCAGAAAGTTGGAACGGGGGCAACCAGTCTGTTCCGTTAACACAGTTGGGTTGTGTGTCAGATTGAAAGAAGATGACAGACAGATTTCAGTGACATTTTGTATATACCACTTGTCATAGACTTAAGCGATTAAAAGCTTAACAAATCATATTTAATGTGTCTAAAAATTAAGAAGACACCAGTTTTTTTCACATAAAGTTATACATTACATTTTTTTCAACAGTTGCACTTTGTTTTTGTTTGTTTTTTTTGTTTTTTTGCCCCTTTCTCTATTTCATACTTTAGCAGACTTTTTAATAATACAAAATAAAACCTTCCCCTGGACATTTAGTACCAGCTGCGGATCGATTCTTACCCACCCACTTTGACAACAAATATTTAATGGGATATTCCACCCCTAAGGATAATTTTGTCTGTTGCCGTATAGCCCAGAGTTAGATAAGTGAGAAAAAGGCATTTTGTAACCAGCCCAGTCATTCCCCTGATCTGTCCTTGCACCTTGCAGCTGCGATTTACAGCAGTGCTTTGTCGTAATGTAGCCTAATCCCAAATCTAAATTAGCTTCTGTAATTCCGTCATGTTACTTCTTACTTTTCATTTGCAGTCGATATGATTATTAAGTTCACCATGAATAATTAGGATAATTATTGAGTAATTTTTATCACTTTTGCACACAAAATGCTAGTTGCTCCCATTCACTTACATTGTTTATGCTAAGCTAAAGCAAACGCACTCTCGCCAGATCAGGAGAATGACTGAGCTGGTTACAAAATGCTTTTTTCTCACCTATCTAACTCTGGGGAATATGGAAACAAATCCAATTTTACTTAGGGGTGGAATATCCTTTTAAAGTAATCGTCTATAATCTGATAATAGTCTGCTGGAAGGAAATGGCATTATGTGACTCCAATAAATGATATAAACCTGCTGGAGGTCAATTAAAGGGGTCATGATTTGTCGTATTTCATAAAGATCAATTGGCCCAAACATGGATCAGAGCCACAGGTAATAGAAATAGGATGGTTTACAAAGTCTTTATAAATTAATACAATTAAATTAGGCCATTCGTGAGTTTTTAGCATTTCTACAACATAGGTTATTGTCATAGTTAATGAAAAACACTTAAAAATAAAATATCCTTTATTCGTGGGTACCATGGAGAAAGGACAAAATAAATTGCCTTGGTAAAACTGGGGAAGTACAAATTGGAGCAGTTCTGTTTCAGAACTGCTCTGTTTCAGCACACGACCCATATTGTGTATTTTTCCACCTGTATGGTTTGCGCAGATCATTACCTGCCCTCATGTATATATCAATCTGTTTAGCACATTATATTTATATTTAAGTGTTTGGATTTTTTTTTGTATGTTTGCACAAAACTGATCAAACCTTTATAAAGAGTGCTGATAACTAAAACAAACAATGATATATATATATATATATATATATATATATATATATATATATATATATATATATATATATATATATATATATATATATATATATATATATAAAAGATGTGTTGCACTGCATGAGGCAAATGGTGGTCACACCAGATACTGACCGGTTCTGAGTCCCCAGACCCCCAATAAAGCAAAAAACTGCACATTCCAGGGTGGCCTTTTATTGTGGGCAGTATAAGGTACACCTGTGCACTAATCATGATGTCAGATCAGCATCTTGATGTGGCACACCTGTGAGGTGGGATGGATTATCTCAGCAAAGCAAAGGTGCTCACTATCACACATTTAGACTGATTTGTGAACAATTTTTGAGAGAAATGGTAATATTGTGTATCTGGAATGAATTTTAGATCTTTAAGTCCATCTCATGAAAAATGGGAGCAAAAACAAAGGTGTTGCGTTTATATTTTTGTTGAGTGTATATACATATATATATATATATATATATATATATATATATATATATATATATATATATATATATGTGTGTGTGTGTGTTATATAAGGTTTTTCAGGTTTATGGTCTTAAATCTCTTAAGTTCGTTGGCCTTTAAAAATCAATTTCACTAGCCGACACCTCTCCCTTTATGTACACATCATGATAGCAACACAACGTTTTACAGCTTTTACTTGAAGTGGGTGGTGATAATAAAGTCCCCTTAAAAGAGAGATAAAAACCTACAGTTTCATTCTCTGCTTTCACACCCCCACTTGCTCTAGAAGTGCAATTAAATGAATTTGGGAGCAACAGTAGACATCTAGGGCATTTGGATACAAACAAATCTTGTTTTTAATTAAGAAATTGAATGGAAATCGCTAATAATGGGGCACTGGATTTTTTTTTTTTTTTGCAGCCTTAGAATTAAAGATCTTGTTTACATCATTATGTCTCATACATATTCATTAACAATTACTTCCACATTGTTGTTGCCGGCTTTCAGTGGTTGCAAAAGAGTTCAGTGTTGATGCCAAGGCATAGAACATTATCCCATAAAGGTGTGTTTTATGACATTATTATTGATGAGGAAATTGCCTAAAAAACTAATTTGTTGCTACATTTTCCACAAATGCTAGATTGCAGGGTTACTTTATTAAAAAAATATTGCCAAGAGCTGACGGGTTAGTAAATTGTTACTTTATAATCTGTAACCTGTCAATGAGATACTCAATACTTTGCATTGATTTTCTGTATCTTGAATTATTCTATGTGCCCTTCGTATTTATGCTTCAGCACCTCAAAAGAAAAGCTGTCACTTGCAGTTAGACACATATTTGCTGAAAGGCTTTTATGTCACATTTGTCAATTATCACTTTCAATATTACTGATTCTGCTGTGAACAAAAGATAACTATGTACCACAAAAATAGATCATCGCTTCATTGCTTTCTTATGTAAATGTGAATATTCTGAAAATGTCAGGTCATCAAAAAACTCCAGGTTTTGCCATGAATCAGCTCATATTGGCCCACCACTGTATAATAATACCCTACTGCACTACATTAGCCCTACAGTTGGCATGTGAAGGAACTGAATTATTTACAGCAACAAGAGTATGTGCAAGTTCACACTTGCTCACCCTCCTGACTGCTGCTTCACAAACCCTCACCTCTACTTTGTTTTTTTGTTTAGTGTCAAAAGAAATGTGTGCCAGTGATGAACTGATCGACTGTAAAAAGGGTTAACATAATATATTATGTTTGTCATTGGAAAGCATCTTGGAGTCAATGTACATAAACATTAAGATGGATCAGTTGGCCGAATACAAAAACAATGTGATCATAGATGCAGCAACCACAAAAACAGGGTAAAGATAGAATGGTGAAATTGAAGGCCTGGCAAGGGGGGCAGATAGAGGAGGGAAAAAAACTAATAAAGGGGAGGAGGACAGTGCGTGCCAGCCCTGGGAAGTTTTTTGCGGAGGTGGAGGTAGACAGAAAGCAGTTGGGTGTTTAGACAGGATAATAACACAACCTCAGCTGGAAGAACGCCTGATAAGCAGTCTGAGTGTCAGGTTTGGCAGGGTTGCAGTGGCAAGACTGAACTGGATAAAAAACAAAAAAAAGACAAATGGATAAAACTGGGGTGAAAAAAAGGAAGCTCAGACATCCCAAGAGGAGACACATAGCTGGAATGTTATCTGAGACTATAATAATGTAAGTTGTATCTCACTGAATGTAAATCAGCACAGTTGTATTCGGTCTGCAAAAGTAGGCCATCTACAGTAAGCCTAACATTTGGACTAAATGTTGTGATGGTCTGTTTGCTTGTGTGGCAATCAAGCTTTTTGTCACATTTCGGTTAGCATAAAAAGTATTTTAAATACACAATAAACATTTATCAGTGCTTTGCAGAGTTATTTTTATTACAGTTTGGCAACAAGTCAGATATCATCTGTGTTATCTGTGGATAACAGGCTAGGCTTCATTGACATCTAATACCCAAATGATAGGTACCAAATATCTGGACAACGACATACAATTCAATGTAATGGTCGTTTCTATAAAGGGCATATACAATTATTTTTCACTACTTTTCCTTTTTTTTAAAGCGGTTTAGGCTTGTAGCTCATGATACTTAAATACATTTCCGTAAATGAAATCGAGAAATGTGTAGAAAAGCATGAAATGAAAAAAAGCAAGTGCATAGCTGCTGAGAACATAGCCGAAAGCTGCAAAAAAAGGGGATAAGGTTATGTTTGGAATGCTAAACTTGGGTTTTAGAGCATTGCACAGTCAACCCAAGAAAAAGTAATTACACCAAAGTCTTGAGTTCATAAAGTGAGGATTTATACGGCCATTTATGCAGTGAGGAGAAAACCAGGGGAAGTTTTGTCAGAGCAGTAGTTAGGAAACCCAACAAACCAGTACCCTATGTAGGGGTTTAAAACTGTTCTGTTCTTTTGTTCATTACAGTGTGAAATAACAGCTTTTGACCAAATTTGCAATTCGAAGGACAAATATTCCAGCAGCATTCAGATAGATGTCATTTCTGCTTCAGTTCTGATCAGCATTGTTGCTCTGATGTGCATGCACCCGTCTCTTACTTCCAACAAAAATGTCCCTACAGTAGTATACTTTATTGCTTTGGGGCATTTCAATGCTTAAAAAGTCTCCATTTCCGCTGGATAATCAGTCAGTACATTACCTATTAGGGTTTAACTACTCTACAGTAATATGGAACTGACAACAAGATATACCAAGGATAGAGTCTGTCACTCTGTGTGTAGTTAATTTCCCCACAAAAACTTCTTGTTTGACCCTGAAAAGTGGTTTTATGTTAATCCTTCACATGTGCTGGATGGAGGGTAAGTTAAAATACAGATATACACTACCGTTCAAAAGTTTGGGGTCACCCAAACAATTTTGTGTTTTCCATGAAAAGTCACACTTCTTCACCACCATACGTTGTGAAATGAATAGAAAATAGAGTCAAGACATTGACAAGGTTAGAAATAATGATTTGTATTTGAAATAAGATTTTTTTTACATCAAACTTTGCTTTCGTCAAAGAATCCTCCATTTGCAGCAATTACAGCATTGCAGACCTTTGGCATTCTAGCTGTTAATTTGTTGAGGTAATCTGGAGAAATTGCACCCCACGCTTCTAGAAGCAGCTCCCACAATTTGGATTGGTTGGATGGGCACTTCTTGCGTACCATACGGTCAAGCTGCTCCCACAACAGCTCAATGGGGTTCAAATCTGGTGACTGCGCTGGCCACTCCATTACCGATAGAATACCAGCTGCCTGCTTCTTCTCTAAATAGTTCTTGCACAATTTGGAGGTGTGTTTTGGGTCATTGTCCTGTTGTAGGATGAAATTGGCTCCAATCAAGCGCTGTCCACTGGGTGTGGCATGGCGTTGCAAAATGGAGTGATAGCCTTCCTTATTCAGAATCCCTTTTACCCTGTACAAATCTCCCACTTTACCAGCACCAAAGCAACCCCAGACCATCACATTACCTCCACCATGCTTAACAGATGGCGTCAGGCATTCTTCCAGCATCTTTTTAGTTCTGCGTCTCACAAACGTTCTTCTTTGTGATCCACACACCTCAAACTTGGATTCATCCGTCCACAACACTTTTTTCCAGTCTTCCTCTGTCCAATGTCTGTGTTCTTTTGCCCATCTTAATCTTTTTATTTTATTGGCCAGTCTAAGATATGGCTTTTTCTTTGCCACTCTGCCCTGAAGCCCAGAATCCCGCAGCCGCCTCTTCACTGTAGATGTTGACACTGGTGTTTTGCGGGTACTATTTAATGAAGATGCCAGTTGGGGACCTGTGAGGCGTCTGTTTCTCAAACTAGAGACTCTAATGTACTTATCTTCTTGCTCAGTTGTGCAACGCGGCCTCCCACTTCTTTTTCTACTCTGGTTAGAGCCTGTTTGTGCTGTCCTCTGAAGGAAATCTTCAATTTCTTAGTTATTTCTCGCATGGAATAGCCTTCATTTCTAAGAACAAGAATAGACTGTCGAGTTTCAGATGAAAGTTCTCTTTTTCTGGCCATTTTGAGCGTTTAATTGACCCCACAAATGTGATGCTCCAGAAACTCAATCTGCTCAAAGGAAGGTCAGTTTTGTAGCTTCTGTACCGAGCTAAACTGTTTTCAGATGTGTGAACATGATTGCACAAGGGTTTTCTAATCATCAATTAGCCTTCTGAGCCAATGAGCAAACACATTGTACCATTAGAACACTGGAGTGATAGTTGCTGGAAATGGGCCTCTATACACCTATGTAGATATTGCACCAAAAACCAGACATTTGCAGCTAGAATAGTCATTTACCACATTAGCAATGTATAGATTGTATTTCTTTAAAGTTAAGACTAGTTTAAAGTTATCTTCATTGAAAAGTACAGTGCTTTTCCTTCAAAAATAAGGACATTTCAATGTGACCCCAAACTTTTGAACGGTAGTGTACAATCAGTCAGTAGGTGCAGTCACACACTCACTCCTACATTTGGCTCAGACACAGAGAAACAAAACCATCACAGCCAAAGCTAATTATTGCATCTAAACACAAAGGAGGATAATTTGGAGAGAGCGTTTAGTGATTTAAGACATGGAACAAAGTACATATAAGTACAAACCGCTGTAACTGATTGAACTTTTTTTAATTTTACCTTTACGGTTGCCAAGATGATCTGGCTGTTTACTCCCAGCATGAACTATTTGTCCTAGCTATAGCGTGCACTACATTAAGTCATCTTCCTTTAGATGTGGAACCTGGATGAAAAAACTGACAGTTTTTGTTAGGTAAGAAAAAATCCACATGGGTTAACTAACCCACTAATTTGAAAAGGCTTCTGATGTGAAGATCTTATACCTTCCCTGATTACATATTCCTTTGCCAATATATGTTATTTTAAACCAGTTTCTTGTTTTTTGATGTCTTTTTTTTTACAGGGAAGCCTCAAAGTATCGAGAGCTCAGAGCGGGTGCAGCTCTCAGGGACCTACAACGTCCGGAAAGGGAAGCTCCAGCTGCCGGTCAACCGCTGGACCAGGCGGCAGGTCATTCTGTGCGGCACCTGCCTCATCGTGTCCTCCGTCAAGGAGAGCCAGATCGGGAAGATGCACATCCTGCCGCTCATCGGTGGAAAGGTATGTACGGCCAGAAACTGAAAGGGCAGAAAAAGAAACATGACACACATTTTCCTTCTTAGCCATTTTGTTCAGATATTTATGCTTCAAATCGTTAAACAATAATGTCGTATTACCAGTGAAATGACCTAACGAGCGTGCCCTAACAGCATGTGACCTTAAGTAACTATTTGTCTTTCAATTTGAGTTTGATATTTATTCTCTTAGTTTTTGCTTAAAATTAGATCAGAGAGCCATTGGTTTTATCTGAATGTTTTCTTCACTGAAGGAGGATGTATTGTTCGTTTCTAATCTGAAGTCATGACACACTTTAATCTTTTGTGCAATAGTGCTCAATAAATTGACCTTGATCCATTTATTGCCTTTTTATGCCTACCTGCAAAATTAGGTCCAAGGGTTTTCAGAAACGGCATTATCTACATTTATGCCTGACACAAAGAACACTCCATACCCCAACCACACCCTGTTTCTAAACATTTCGCACACAACATGAGACACTGCATTTGTTTATGTTTTGATTTTGTGTGCTAGTGTCTATTCAAACTACATTCCCAATCAGCCATTCTTTCACAAAGAATAGCCTATGATTAAGTGTGACTGTGCATTCTCGAAAAGCTGTTTCACATACATTTTTTTCTTGCCTGTGTCACGCACAGGTGTTTATCAGATGAGTTCGTGCTTTGTATATTTTCTTAACTGTACTGGTGACTGAATTAATCTACCCTGCAGGTGCTCGGTATTTTACTGCTTCAACAGGAGTCATTTCAAATTAGTCATGCCTGTCGTAGTTTTGTTCCTTGTTTCTTTACAACTATTTTATAAATCATTCAATACTTTGTCTTTTGTGTGTGGTCAAAGTGGTTCAAAATCTGATGACACTCTTATGTTTACCTTGACTACAGGTGGAGGAGGTGAAAAAGCAGAGTCACTGTTTGGCCTTCAGCTCGGCAGGGCCTCAAAGTCAAACCTACTATGTCAGCTTTGACAGCTTCACAGAGCATCTGCGCTGGCACAGACATGCTGCCAAGGTACGGAGTATGTGAGAGTTGGAGAAGGAAAAAGGAACAAAAGCATGTGTTTTTTTCTGCAATACAAAAATGTCAGGTCCATTTTTTATCAGTGCATGTTCAGCTGACACACACCCTAATCCCACTATTGAACGGCCAAGTGGGCATAAAACTAAAATATGCCAACATCCAAATCTCTGTGGGTGGGTTCAAAAATATCCACAGAGATTTCTGTGTTTCCGCTGATAAATGAATCTAATCTTCAACTGAAAAGGGATCAAATGCACTGCCTTTCTAAACAAAAATTACCACCTTTAACAAAGCAAATAAGGGGAAAGGTCTCATTGGATAATTACGTTTTAGTTAACACCAAGCTATTTAACCATAACTGGTGCAGTAAATAGCTTCTTATTTCTCAAACAACCAAGTCGGAAGACACATCCTGTGGTCATGGAATAAATGTTTGTCTGTTTCAGAAGGGTCAAATTATTGCCATGCATCATGCAAAGAAAACATGAAAGAAGATGGCTGAAATTACTAAAATCGGCTATAGAACTATCTGATGCATTATTAAAAACTGGAAGGGTATAGGGGAGCCATCACATCTGTGGAAGATATGGGTTTGGAAAAAAATCTTGAATGTTCATGATCAGGCATCACTTGTTTAGTGAAATTAAATTGTAAAAAAAAAGAATAATAATTATAGCGGAATTTACGCCTATGTTCAGTACACATTGACAAGAGAACCTAGATGCATCCATTAGTCTAGTGCCAATCAAACAAGCTGTTCTATGATATATTAGTGCATTAGATTTTTTTTTTTTTAACTTGCAGTGTATCGTCATGTATTTATATTTTAACAATAAGGGATTATTCATTATTGAGCTAGTGGTACTGCTCCCCCACGTGTTGTTGTGCACTGCCAGCCAGCTGCCAAATAAAGGTTACAACACTTTTCCCTCACTTGAGAAAGACAAAATTGTGTTTTAAAAAACGAAGACAGTTAAGGTAATACAATGGCTATTGGTAATGTGGAGAATGTCGATTAAGTAACTGACTGCAGTATTAATAAGCACCTCTATCAGCTTTATTTACTTTTTTTTACTGTGTAATAAGAACTTGAAAACGGGTAAATTTAGATGGTATTTGTTTTGTATTCTTACTTGAATATAAAATAAATACTATATATTCTTACTTGAATATACAATATACAATATTTTTAGAGTTACATTTATTTCATTTGACAAAAAGTAGATATGACAAAGGCCTCTCCCATTTGACAGTAAAGTCATGCATTTGGCGCCCATATTCCTTAATATTTCAACAAAATAGATTTTTTTTTACTCTTTATAATATTTAATGACAATTAAATATATCTGTTGTGTATTAACCAATTGTCTCTAGGTGCTCTCACACACTAAATCCCAACTTGTGTGTGTCTCTCCCTCTCTCTCATCTCTCATTGAACTCAAGTAGGACATAGCCAGAAAACCTCTTTTCTAAATATTAACAGGGACATGCATGTCACCGGCACCCAGAGGGACACTCAGAATAGACGCTTGGATAGAGATGGCACGTGCTTCAGCAATGACTACAGAGCTGCAGGCTAACTCCCCTCTTAAAGGCTCAAGTTCACAGATTGTAGAATTTCTCTCCTAAAATGGGAAAGATGTTTATTCTGGCCTTTTAAATTAATTTCACTGCTTTTTGTGTTTCTGTTAATTATGTACGCAAATAAACACAGGCTTATAACCTCTTTTTAGCTTCAGCATTTAGGTGAATCACATAATTTAACATGCTAAATGTTACGTCAAAATCTTGGATTTTTTTCTAATGTTTAATCCCTAACATCATAATATAAACATTCTCTGTAAGATCAAAATTCTTAGTGGTGGAGATAATTAGGGCTGGGCGATATGGGGGAAAAATCATCACAATAATATTTTTCATGTTAGTCGATATTAATATATAGCCTATCACAATATAAAGCAAATCACTATTTTTGTCTATATTGAACATTCCCTGGGACTATTTGAAGATATCAAAGTTATTTTTTATTTAAAGATTTATTTTCAAAATGTGAACATGTCATCGGACACTATAAAACTTTTTCAGAAAATTAAAGGAGGTTAGGGTTGGGCGATATGGATTAAAAATAAAATCTTCGATATTATTTCATGCCAAACTTGATTTTTGATATGAATAGATCTTTTTTCTCCCTTTCTATTCTTAAACAGAAATTACAAACGACAGAAAATAATGTTTAAAATTTGTTTTGTTTTTTCAATCATCCATTCTTGGAGTTGACCTTAACTTAAAGTCCAAATAAATAAACACTGTAAAACAAGATGGATGGCCTTGGGCAGCCAGACATCAGTTTAAACTATAGAAACCCAAGAGAGGTATTGTTTTTTTTTTTATATATATATTCTAGATATTTCAAAAAAAGAAATCTTCATATATAGGACATTTTGATAAATCAATACAATCTATATATTGTCCAGCCCTAGAGATAACACTGTTCAACTTTGTGGGGGGGGTTCTCCAATTCTTTTTTACACCTTTCCTCTTCTGCTCCCTACTTCCTCCTAGATGGTGTCCCAGAGAATCAACTCGGTTGATTTGTCCTGCTGCAGTCTGGAACTTCTTCCCCCCAACCTCTTTTATAGCCACGACCTCACCCACCTCAACCTAAAACACAACTTCCTGCCTGCAGACCATCATCTTCAGCAGCTGCAAAGGTATAATATATAATACTATGACAGACCTACAAGAAAACCCCCTGAGGCTAAACATCAAAGGGGTGATTTCTAAAAAATTAAAGTGTTGTTGCTTCTCTTTTTTTCTGGTGAATATAACAAAAGCTGTTTCATGCATGTTAAACATGTATTTGAACCTTAATAATCATCCCAAGGGCTCTTTGATCAGCCAGACTATGTACCAACATTTAAGCCACATTAAAGGAAAGGTGTGAGCATTTAAGATATGAAGGTAACAGATTTTATTTCAGTAGATTTTACATTATTTTAAGGTGGCTGGTTTATCTTTTTGCCTCTATTGCTTTATATTTCTGCATGTCTTGCAGATGTATTTATGCCATTTTAACTTTTCCACATTTCTGTTGAAAAAATTGCTGTTCTGTGAAGGCCTCAGGTTTGTTAGAGAACGTTATTGAACAAACGGCATCATAATTACAAAAGAACACTAGACAAGTCAGGGATAAAGTTGTGGAGTATAGGGTAGGGTAAGCTTATAAAACAATACCCATTTAAAGTATTGTTCACTACATCTTCTTAATTGAAAATAGTGTGGCACACCTGTAGATCTATGGGGTAGGGTTAGGTGTCCATCTAAAGTAACAGATTGGCTAAGGAGAGCATTAATCAGAGAAGTAGCCAAGAGGCCCACCGAAGCTCCAGAGCAGCTGCAGAGAGAACCAAAACAAGACCTCTCTGTAGATGTACAAAGGTCATTGAGATATATCTCCAAACAGTTGCATCTATAATTCCAGTGAAAGGTGGTAGACATCACATTTTTCTGATATTTTTCCTAAAACAAAGTTTGCAAACCATGTTTCATTTTCTTTCCACTTTAGCAGTATGCACATTATCTATCCATCTCTGAAAATGTAATTTGTTTGTAACATGACAAAATGTGGAAAAGTTCAAGAGGGTTCAAATAACTTAGCAAGGCTTTGTAGGGTAGAATTTAAAAAACGATGGAAGAACAGATTCATAGTTGGTCAAATTGGTTTTGAATTGAACGTTTTGGTTGAGGCTAACTTTGGGGCAAGATGAGATTTAGGACTGCCAAGCATAACATATGTGCAATGGGAAGAGTGTAATATAAAGAGCTGAGAGACAAGGCCCAGTGACAGTGTGGCTTCATTGAAAACTGCAGGACATGGCTGGCTGATTTGAACAGATTTGGGTTTCACCCGCATACTTGCAAGCCATCGACCTGAGCAGACTAGGACAAGAGCCATTGGCACAAGGGGACCAAAGAAGCTAGCCAGGGTTGTTTGAGGCTAGGCCAAAAAGCCCAGAAGGATGCAGGGAAGCTTTTAATGTACCTTGCCTGTCTTACTCTTTCTCTCTGTGGGCACCATCTGCTGCATGCTTATCATGCTCCCAGATTAAAGACCACAGGCAAGATACTGGATACTACATGTGTGGTCCTGTGTGTGTGTGTGTGGGTGTGTGTGTGCGTGTGTGTGTGTGTGTGTGTGTGTGTTCGTGTGTGTGTGTAACCATATATAATATATAATACACTGATGCACTTTTATGCTTGTCACTGTAACTATGACGTGCATGCAAAATGGAGAGTGTGTTAGAGGAGAAGTCGCTTGCCTGTAATTCTGGCTGCAGGCTATAGATTTTGGGTCATTGCATGCAAAGTCATGATACAGTATGACATTTTTATGTTTTTTGTTGTTTTTTTATGTTGTTTTATTTTTAGCTGCCCTAGAGAACTCTGTATTTGCATGGCAGTACATTTATAATCTGACATGCTTTTGTGCCTTCTTGATAAATGGGGTCAAGTTTTTATGAGTCCCTGCCATAGTAATATCATTTTGACTCATCTTTGTTTATTTAATCTCTAGGGTAATGGCTGATGTTAAAAAGAGGATGACATGGGAGGGGAAAACCACTAGTTTTTAACTCAGAGTATGGGACGCACAGCTCCCCTGCCGGTCAAGGGAGATGGCATCTATTTTGCTTTGCCAAATCTAAGTAGGCTCATCCGCATTTGACCCAGCATGACAGAAAATGAGGTCAGTAATGAGAAAGAGATAAATAGTTTAGCTGGAAATAGAGGGATTTTGACAGAAACATGCAGCAGAGTTAGTTGAGTTCCCACATTTCCCTTGAGAGGCTTGTATCAAGAAGCTGAAGTTGCGAAGTATACTACTTTGTGTACTGCTTCTGTGTTTTGATTTGAAATCTTGGTTTGAGACAATTCTATTGCTTTATACATACATCATCCGTTGTTAGTCAGATACGTATAGTAAGTTATCTGTGATACTAGTTCTTTCTTATTGCATGGAGCTGCCTTTTTAATGTGCAACTAAGGTCCTTCCCCACCACTTTATGAGGAGGGACAGAGGTTTTGAATATTGCCCTGTTTATTTCCTTGTTGATGATAGTTCAGAAACTTTATGAAAAATGCACCTGAAAGATAGTAAAGGGGTAAAAGGTCAGAATTTAGACAGTTTGAGGCTGATTGAAAGGACTTTAGTTGCACTAACTAAATCCTCTACATTTTAGATGGCTTGATTAAAAAAACGCACTTTTAATCATTATATCAATTATTGTACATTAATGATTATAGCAATAATTGTCAACAGTCAGCTGTTTATTTATTAGAAATGCACAGAGAAGTTAGCTTATGACTGGAACTCAAAAATCCAATCTTTTTTTAGTTTAGTGAACACAGCAAACTAGATGCCACCAGAAGAAAGACTCAAAATTAGCCAAATTCTGTATTATTAAAAAACAAAGTCAGAGGAAGGAGAGATTTAAGAAGCTATTAAAATGGAAACTATTTTTTACACATCTGTGGTTTATTCAGGCTGCAAGAGAGCAATATCCTATGCAGATAACAGGAAGGCTAAGCGGAATAGAGCAAAATTGCTCTGTTTTTTCCTTTTTGAGTTTTCATCCTCGTTGTTTAGAAACATGATGGATTTGTGAACGTTGCTGGCGTTTTGGAAATCTGATAAAGTAAAGAGCTAAATTTTTGGAAGTAATTGTTGACAGCAGCCTTAAGTTTTAGTAATACACGCCACGCTATTCTCTAATAGCAATGTGCTAAATTCCGGTTTTCCCTCTCTCTTTATCTTACATTTGCTCTTCATCAGAAGATTTCTGGCTTTTCAACTGCTAAATGGTCCACAGTGTTCACCAGCTAGATGCCCACTTTGTCTGTTGGCTATTTTGGATTCTGGCAGTCCGTACCAGGGGTTTATCAGAGATTTACCCAAAATACAGCAGCTGCTCAAAAAGCTATAGATGGACTTCTTGGCTGGACCTTTGAAACAGTGAGCTAATGGACAGTTTTTCGATGGCATTTATAGGCTTTTTTATTTTCAGGCGAGCTTAATAATATAGTAGTACTCCAGTACTCTCTCCCGTTTAGTGAAACATAGGGGTATTGCTTGCCAAATACTTCCAGATTTTGTTATTTTCCATTTTGGCAGGAAGCGTTGATTTGTTTTGTTAAAATCATTTAAAAAGTAGCACTTCAAATTATCAAGTAAGATTTGTGTGATTGATCTAAGAAACATCAGGTCTTTTTTGGTATTTTCCAAGTGGGCTGTCATGAACCTTTCAGTGATAAATTACTTCCTCCTACCGGGCAATTGGCCATCATTAAGATCTGAACCACCTGAAAATGTCTGAATGTTTTTGTTTTCAGTGTGGATCATTCTCCTCTGTTTGCTGTTCCTTGTTGTGAATTTGTGCACAAAAAAGGAGACAGCCGTTAAGACCAGAAGCAAATACCAAATCAACAGGTCAAACTCATTTTCTTATTATTTTCCTATCTTCAACATATTGAAACAAGTATTTTATTATGCCTGATCCTGGGGTAAAACTGACAAACTGATAACCATGACTCATGCTGTTGTGTCATTACCAAAAAGCACAAACACAAAACTACCTTCTATTTTTATTTTTTTAATTGAATTTATTTATTTATTTTTTTGTTCAAATGAAATGTTGGTTTTTGTTAGTTAATGATGATACTGTGGCTTTTTGCACAGGTGAGTTAAGTCTACTTACACAGGCGTAGATCTTGCTCCAAGCTAGTAGTTTGATGAAGTTTTTCTTTTGTGATAGTTTGTTGGTTTCATGCTCAAAGCACTTCATCCACATTACACAGATTATCTAGACAACCTATCTAGATCTAAAATCCGTGGGTAGTTGGTAAATGTCAATCTAGCAATAATCTATTTACATTTTTATGATAGGCTTGTTGTTTTAAAGAATTTAAGCAAATTCAGTCTGTGTAATCTAGTGTAATCCAGCCATGTGGTAGTAGCAATTTAAGTATCTTTTCTGGAAGTAGGATGTTCAGAATTTAATTGCAAGTTTACCGTAATTGCTTTGCATGTTTTTGTAACAGAAATATGCCAAAGGGTTTTAACAAAAAAATCATTACGATGGTCAATTTATTTATGCTTTTCAAATGTAAAACATAATAAATCTGGGAAATCTGAAGCATTTTGACAGCTCCTCAACAAGGGAGAGTAAATTTTTTTCGCTCATAATTGTGAAACATACATTGCTTCTGGTTTGCCCATTGCTTTAATGTAATACAGATACACCAGTATGTTTTTTGACAAATTTCCAATCTCTGTGTTTGTAAAGCTCTGACCTGCTGATACCAGTTTTTCTTTAAGAACTATCCACCTATAGGTCTTTACATACTCATCAGCAACAGAGAAATTTGTTCTCTCTCAGTCTTACTCAGTCTTTGCCGCCCAGGTTTGGAAGTTCTTTCAGCTTGTTCTTGACACATAAACTGAACAGAACGTTTACCTTGTGTGGTGTCTGTTAAATTATTATATACAAATACTGCAGAAGGGGGGACCTATGAGGACTTCCCAAGAGTTCTGCTCTTAAAGTATAAAGCAGTATGTACTGCCAGAAAGACCTTTGTTCTTGTTGGTCACCTCAAGTACAAGAAGAAATTACTCTGTTCTTGCGGGGTGTGTATAGAATGTATATACAAATTATTTTGAAAAATTTGAAGGGGTAATTTTCTATTATAGGTTGAGAATGCTGTGAAGATGTCATGCACAATTGTAAAAGGATGTAACTAAGTTACTTGTTATTTCTTAAATCTAAAATCAGCTCCCAGCAGCACTGCTAATCCCTTTCGGAATCCAACATGTCTTCTTTAATGGTCTGTTGTAGCCTAAGCACTGGTGGGATAAACATGTTCATTCTAATTCAATTCAATTCAATTCAGTTTATTTATATAGCGCCAATTCACAACAGATGTCATCTCAAGGCACTTAACAAGAATTCATTTCAATACATTTATACAAACATTCCAATCAGTTAAAAAGTTTCCTATTTAAGGAATCCCAGCAGATTGCGTCAGTCATTGGCGTGAGGTTGGGCAGACTTTCCAACCACAGCAATCCTTCAGCAATCCCTCATACTGAGCAAGCATGTAGCGAGGAAAAACTCCCCTTTAACAGGAAGAAACCTCCAACAGAACCAGGCTCAGTAGGAGCGGCCATCTGCCACGTCTGTCTGGGGGTTTGAGGAGACAGAGCAGAGACACAGAAGGAACAGAAGATCTGATATAAGAGTATTTTCTATGTTACAGAAAGTAAAAAGTTGATAACAGGACACAGTGGATGTTCATCCACTGGGAGCACCAACCCAGCGGATGCCCCCCGTCCATCAGGGCATTCCAGCCAAGCAGGATACCAGACCAGGAATATCTTCTATGGAGAGAAAAACACTGAGAGATCACAAAGTTAACAGTCGAAATAGCAGAATGTACTGTAATACAACTGGAGAGTCGTAGGAGAAAAGGAAGTAGCAGAGTGAAGAAAATTGTTAAGTCTGTCCTCCAGCAGTCTAAGCCTATAGCAGCATAACTACAGAGATAGCTCAGGATGACCTAAGCCACTCTAACTATAAGCTTTATCAAAAAGGAAAGTTTTAAGCCTGGCCTTAAAAGTAAACAGAGTGTCTGCCTCACGGACTAAAGCTGGGAGCTGGTTCCACAGGAGAGGAGCCTGATAACTAAAAGATCTGCCTCCCATTCTACTTTTAGAAATCCTAGGAACTACAAGTAAACCTTCAGTCTGAGAGCAAAGTGCTCTGTTGGGAACATATGAAACAATTAGATCTCTGATGTATGATGGAGCTTGATTATTAAGGGCTTTGTATGTAAGAAGAAGGATCTTAAATTCTATTCTGGATATAACAGGGAGCCAATGAAGGGAAGCTAAAACAGGAGAAATGTGATCTCTCTTTTTAATATTCATCAGAACTCTTGCTGCCGCATTTTGGATCAACTGAAGGCTTTTAATGAAATTTTGTGGACTACCTGATAGTAAAGAATTACAGTAGTCCAGCCTTGAGGTAACAAATGCATGGACTAGTTTCTCAGCATCACTCCTGGACAAGATGTTTCTAATTTTAGCAATATTCCGGAGGTGAAAGAAGGAAATCCTAGAAACCTGTTTAATATGGGATTTAAATGTCAAGTCTTGGTCAAAAATAACGCTGAGGTTCTTTACGTTATTACTGGGGGGCAATTTGATGCCATCCAGATGAAGTGATTGACTAATCAGTTTCTGTTTTAGAAGTTCTGGTCCAAAGACAGCAACTTCTGTCTTGTCAGAATTTAAAAGCAAAAAGTTTAGATTCATCCATGTTTTTATGCCTTCCAGACATGCCTGTAATCTACCTAACTGACTGGGTTCATCAGGATTTATGGATAAATATAGTTGTGTATCATCTGCATAGCTGTGGAAATTTGTCCCATGCTGTCTAATGATTCTACCAATTGGAAGCATATATATGGTGAAAAGAATTGGTCCAAGCACAGAACCCTGTGGAACTCCACAAGTAACCCTTGAGAGTGAAGAAGATTGATCATTTAGATAGACAAACTGGAATCTGTCAGACAAATATGATTTAAACCAGCCTAGTGCTGTTCCTTTGATCCCTGCAACATGTTCAAGCCTTTCTAAGAGAATATTATGATCGACTGTGTCAAAAGCAGCACTGAGATCTAACAAAACCAGAACAGACACAAGTCCATTAGAATGCCATGACAATATCATTAGTAACCTTCACCAGTGCTGTTTTAGTGCTATGATGAGCTCTAAAACCTGACTGAAACTCTTCAAACAGCTCGTTACTGTTTAGATGCTCACAGACTTGATTAGCAACAATTTTCTCAAGGATTTTGGATAAGAAAGGAAGGTTAGATATAGGTCTGTAATTCACTAAGTCATCTTGATCAAGGGAAGGTTTCTTGAGTAAAGGTTTAATTACAGCTATTTTAAATTCCTGTGGTACGTATCCGTTTACTAAGGATAGATTAATCATATCCAAAATGGGGCCAGGAACCAATGGAACACTTCTTTAAATAATTTGGTTGGGATTGGGTCCAACATACAAGTTGAAGGTTTAGATGAGGCTAATATTTTTGATAATTCCGAAAGCTCGACTGAATCAAAACAGCCTAAGCACAAATGAAGTTCTACAGTTCTTTCCGATGCTGCCCCATTTACTGAGGAAGAAGTAATCATGTTTGGGAGGATGTCAATGATTTTATTTTTAATATAATTAATTTTATTTATGAAGAATCCCATAAAATCATCACTGCTAAGAGCTGGGGGAATAGTTGGCTCAACAGAGCTATGACTCTGTGTAAGTTTGGCAACTGTACTAAAAAGAAACCTAGGATTGTTTTTATTTGCCTCTATTAATGATGAGAAATATGCTGTTCTAGCTTGTCGAAGGGTCTTTTTATACAGCAGTAGACTGTTATTCCAGGTTAAATAGGAATCCTCTAGATGTGTAGAGCGCCATTTTCTCTCCAACTTCCTAGTATTCTGCTTTAAAGTATGCAACTCTGCATTAAACCAGGGAATCAGCCTCCTATGGTTAGCCACTTTCTTTTTTAAGGGGGCTACACTATCTAATGCCAAACGCAATGAGGACGTAACACTGTGAACCAGACCATCAATTTCTGAAGGGTTAGAGATAGAATTGCTGCCAGGAAAGTAAGAATGGAACAGATTCTTTAAAAATTGTTACAGCATTGTCTGATAAAGCTCTACTATAATGAAATTGTCTTTCAGATTTAAGATGATCAGTTAAAGTAAATTCAAAAGTTTTTAAGAAGTGGTCAGACAGGACCGGGTTATGTGGGTGGACTGTTATTTCCTCACACTCAATACCGTATGTCAGTACAAGGTCCAAAGTGTGTTTTCCCGAGTGGGTCGATCCCTGTACTTTTTGAGTAAAGCCAATTGAGTCTAAAAAAGCACTAAAGGCTGCATTTAGGCTATCACTTTCAGTATGCACATAAATATGGAAGTCCCCCACTATAATGACCCTATCAGTATTTAATACTAAATCAGATAAAAAATGTGAGATCTGATCCAAGAATTGAGAGTAAGAGCCTGGTGGACGATACAAAACCACAAACAAAAATGGTCTTAATGTTTTGCAACTTGGATGAGGAAAATTAAGGGTTAGATGTTCAAAAGAACTGTAGCTATCAATTGGTCTGGGACTAATTAGTAAATCAGAACGAAGAATGGTTGCAACTCCTCCTCCTCGCCCAGTATTTCTAGGAATTTGAAAATTTAAATGACTGGAAGGAGTTGACTCATTTATACTTACATAATCCTCCTGCTGCAACCAGGTTTCTGTGAGACAAAGCAAATCAATGTGATTATCACCAATCAAGTCATTTACTAACAAAGTCTTTGAGGAGAAATATCTTATGTTTAATAAACCACATTTAATAGATTTATTTTTCTGTTCAGTCAAAGTCGTATTTATTTTTATGAGATTTCCATAATTTGCTTTTGTTGGCTTAAATTTAAATCCATTTAATTTTGGCCGTGGGCAAGACACTGTTTCTATAGGGTAATGGGTGGGTAACAGTACAGAAGCAGCAGAGAGGTGGGTTAAACTACGACTCTGCTTCCTGGTCTGGACCCTGGGTTGTCAGTGTTTTGGAGGACTAATAAATACGGCCATATTCCTAGAAAGAAGAGTTGCTCCATCCAAAGTGGGATGGATGCCGTCTCTCCGGATCAGACCAGGTTTTCCCCAAAATGTTCTTCAGTTATTAATGTAGCCCACATCGTTCCACATTCTCCCTGTGCTTTAGTTTCCAAGTAAAAACGGCACACCTACCTGCAGGGCTTTTTGTTGTCGCTTTAAGTTGAGATTCTTCAGCCACATTTGGTGAGATTACTTGTCTGTTGGTAGCTAATAGAAGGATAGAATATTTTGCAGCCACAAACAGCTCAACAAGTTGTTGTACAGCTTACAATATACCAAAACAAACTGAAAGGCTTCAACTGTTGCTGTCTTACTGGGAGTAGCTCACATAATCAGTCCTTCACTAGTACTGCAAGGAAGGTTGATAAACAAGAACATTTAAAAGAGATTTTCTCACTAGACTTTGATTCATTATTTAAATTTGGAGCAGAGACAACATGATGCTGTGTGTGAGAGAGCAGTCTCTGTAAAACAGAGTTTTACTATTATTTTATTAAGACATGACTACACAGGTCACATTTGGAACTAGCCAGTGTCTTATATTAATGATTAGCATAAGTAGCATTAGTAGCTGTTGATGGTCGGCCACCAGTTGGGCTGGTCAAGCAGACAATTTTCTGATTTCAGTCACCTGGCGATTTCTTTGTGCATTTCTACAAAATGATGGAGCTGGTTAAAATGCAGAAAGGAAAAAAAGATTTAGCGAACGTCTCTAATCACACATGTCACAATGACTGAGCAGGACGTAATGGAAGAGACATAGAGAGGGTCTGAGGAGAAGGCATGAGTCTTACTCAGCATTTTGCAGAGACTGATTTTGTGATCAGGAGACATTTTCTGACATAACCTCTACCAAATTCAAGCAAGAGCCACCCTCAGCTGGAATTACTTGGCCACCCTGATCAATAGCTCTGACATCCTTTATATATTTATCTCTATTGTCATAATGTCCTGTGTGAATGTGTGTTTAACTTGTGTTTGTGAAAATGTGATCAAATGCTGGTCTCTGCAGCTGCTCCAATGTGAAAACGGGCCGTCTGTGTTTGTGTGATAAATAGGGAAAAGATCATTTTGCAAAGTTCGCTTTGGTTTTTGGTCTTCTTTTTCCCTAAGGGCTTAGCTCCTGTAAAGGGTATTAGCATGTCATGTAGGGACACACTGAACACCACTGGTCCCTGATGTTTAGATAAAGAACACACACACACATGCTTCAGTTGTTTGCTCAACAAAGCAATGTAAAGCTTTAAAACCTCTACTGTCTGTGGGTGTGTAAAATGATATTGTGTTTTCTTTTGGCTTAGCTAAATATATGCAAGCTACACTTTGCTTCTGTCCCCATGAATATATTCATGAATATGCTATATCTTGCTGCAATATTAATCTTTACAAGATATAAGCAAGCTCTTCAATTAACCATCCCTCCGCTCTCTGCTTCTCCAGGTTTTCTCGTCTTCGCAGCCTCAACCTCTCCAACAACCACCTTGGTCAATTCCCGTTTGCTATTTGTGACATCCCCACCCTGACAGAGGTCAACCTCAGCTGTAACTACCTGGACTCTGTCCCCAGCTCTGTGGGTGCCATGAGCAAGTAAGCAGAAGGAGAACTTACACAGAAACAATGGGAAGAAAGAAATTCATCTATATAAAATACTATTTTATAAATATTATTTATTTATTTATTTATATATATATTATTTATTTATTTATTTATATATATATATATATATATATATATATATATATATATATATATATTTATATTTAATACCGGGGTTTCGGTACCCATCCCTATGCATATGTATGTATGTATACACCGTTAGTGTTGTCCTACTGAGACGGCCACATCTGGACGTGCAGATTCTCAAAAAAAAATTTGGGGGGCCGTTTTAGAGTCAAAAAGCAATCCTCAGCAAGAAAGGGAGTGATAAACAACCGGAAGTTTGCTCATGAAGTGTTGCATCAAACTTTTGCTCAGCCTAAATTAAAAGTTATATAGATACACCTTTGCAACAGTGCACCACATTTCTGTCTGCCTCAGTTTCAAAAGTTTGCATAGTCAAATGTGTGAGCTCCAAAAGCAATAACCATGCACTTGCATTTTTAAACAAATGGTGATCTTACTCATGAAGGGCTTCAGGTCAACTTACTGTTTTTGTCCTTGTTGTGGTGTTACTTATATTGATCTCATCTTAACAATGACCTTGGGTAATAACACTGCTTTGTCTGTCTACCTTTATGCAGAATTTATTTTTAATCAACTATATTTTAAGTCTGCACACACTTGCTAATATAATTTATTAGCCTTCTTAAGCTATTAAAAATCTGTTTTACTATGCAATTCTGACTAATACAGTACCTACGCTTCTATCGCAAATATAGCTTTTAAAAATACCAATCATTGCCAAAACTTTATGGTGTATTTATTACAGTTCATTTTATGGTTTAGGACGCTAAGTTAATTATTTTGTAGCTAAGCCAGTGCTGACGATACAGACAGGATACAATGCCTTAAGTAAGGAGTCACAGCCCTGAAACGTTAACAGTGACAAACTTTTGTGTCTTTTGTGGGATTTTATTTAACTGAACAACACAAACATCATATATTTAAGTAATAAAAGGAAAAGCGTAGATGGTTTTCAAAATTTCTCCCATATAAAATAGGTGAAATGTAGCCTGTATTTATATTCAGCCTCCATTACTCTTATACCCTTAAGTAAATTTCAGTGGAACTTCTATTTTCAGAAGTGATCTTAGTTGTAAATAGAGTAGTTCACTAAACATGTTAAAGAGCAACTCAATCTTCTACCAGAGTCTAACCCCACCCACATTTGCTGTTTAAAAACTGCTGCAAAAGGAGGTGTTGCCTGGCGGACCGATGGATGGCGGGCGGAGAAGGTGGGTGGCATCAACACTTCCTTGCTATTCCAACTCCAACTTGCTATGGAGGCGTGGCTGTTTTGTACTCCACAGCGGCAGGATGGCTGATTTCAGCCATCACCGACTTCTTCAGCCATAACCGGAGAGTGAATAGCAATGCCTGATTCAAATTCGAGTGCAGTGTAGCATTTTAACCTGAAGGGGGTACCACACTGATGTTTTTTTCATTGGTAGAAAATTTATATTTTTACTAAAATTTACTAAAATACCAAAAATAATGACCAGGCATGTAGACCGCACTATTAGACACTCATTTATACAGTTTATCAGCAAATAAAAGTTGATTTGGGGGTGAGTTGCTCTTTAAAGAAGGGTCTGTAGTCAGATGAGACCAAAACTGAACTTTTTGGCCTACATGCAAAGTGCTTTGTTAAGCATAAAAGTAATTCAGCACATTTTCCTTAATACACTATCCCAAACATAAAGATTTGTGGGTAGCATCTTTATGCTGGGGGGAGACCTTTTATTTTGCAGTGACAGGTAAGCTAGTCAGAGTTGATGGGGAAAATAGATAGAACTAACTAAAGGGGAGTCCTGTAAGAAAATCCATCAAAGGAAGCAAAAAACCCCACATGAGTAAAGGTCCACCTTCAAGTAAGACGACAACCCTAAACAAAGAACAAGAGCTGAAGTTATTAGGAACATGATGTATTCATGTATAAAAATGGCCCAGTCAAAGTGCAGACCTACATACTTTTCAGAATCTGTGGCAACATTTCAAAATTGATACTCTCTATTCAGTCTAACTGGAAATAAACTTTTTTTACTAGGTTGGGTAAAATTTTCTCTCCAAATGTACAAAGCTTGTAGTGCAATATCCCAAAACACTTGTAACAGCAGCTAAATGTAGTTCCACTGGGTGTTGACTCAGGGAAGCTTTAAACAAATGCACCATGCATGCTTTTACTTTCACTTTTCCATTTTACACAACTTGTGTGGTGTTGTTCTTGGTCTGTCAAATAAAATCCCATTAATAACTACACTAAAGTTTGTGGTTGTAACAAAATGTGAAAAAGTTCTGGAGTTTCTTTTCAAGACCCTCCTTTATACTCAGACCCCGTTTGAAGCTAAACATACTGGTATGCAGGGCATGGACTGGTAAAGATGAGAAGGTAATCTGCAGGACAGATCTGGTATGCCTGTAAACTTCTAAAGTGGCTAGTAGGGTACCTATTCTGCTACTGCCATCTATTGGACATTAAGTTAACTGACTATTGATGCATACCATGTCTCATACCATACCATGTTACATGTTGATGTGATGTTGCATTATAAATCCTTAGAAAACATAGATCTGTCCTAGTTAAAATACTTGATCATTCCTCTTTCAGTTTGCAGACATTCCTGTTAGATGGAAACAGTTTAAGTGACCTGCCCTCCGAGCTGGGGTCCCTCCAGAGGCTGAGCTACTTAGGCCTTTCCTTCAACCAGTTCAGCCACGTGCCGCAGGTGCTCGAGCGGTTGGCCTCCATGGAGAAGCTTTGCATGGCTGGAAACAACCAGGAAATGCTCACCTTGCAGAATTTCCGACTGCTCCATGTGAAACACATCGATTTAAGGTAAAACAAACAAGGAGATCATTCAGCATGTAGTTAAGTTACAATTAGAAGGGATTTTAAAAATGAACTCAGGGAACTCTGTCCAGAACATGCATGACTTTGATTGTCCAGCCACTGTTGTCTCGACTGTTGTACTCATTTACGTGCTTTAATCCCACTAATTATGGAAACAAAAACATTTGGCGGATCCCATCACAGAACTAGACGGTTAAAGAGCACAAAATCCAGAAATCATTTGCCTACATGGGCCCCATCAGGTCCCTTCTCATTGCCTTGGAAAACAGAGTTGGAGTGACTTGCAGTATTTCACAGTTAATGCTTCACTAAAAGTTTATGAAGAAATTTTGAAATCTGTTGCAGTTATTACTTCATATGACTACTGAATAGAGTGCAACAAATTTGCTACATAGTTTGCAACAACCAACATATCTCTCCCATCCTGTGCAATAGAAATTCACAACTAATATGTAAACACATTATATCAGAAATCCCCCAAAGAATGTTGGCCACGATCTGATCCAGCTGAAGATAAACCCTTTCCTCCTCTTTTAGGTTGAATAAGATCTTTGTCATGGTGCCAGATGAGCCTGACCTGCTGAGGCACGTGACCCAGCTCGACGTGAGGGACAACAGGCTGACGGAGCTGGATGCCTCCATTTTTCCCAGGCTGGAGGTCCTTCACTGTGAGAGGAATCACATAATGTGTCTTAAAGTCAAAGGTTCCCTGCTCAAAGGGATCTACGCCTCAAACAACGGTGAGTGTGGCTCTGCATTATTAGGTAGCCTTTCTTTTTAAACCAGAGCCTCACTTGTTTCTCAACTATACCTGAATCCCTTCTCTATAAGTATTTCAAACCGTAGATGTGTCCTCTCAAATGTCTCTGTCGTATTCATCTGTTCTCATTCTTTCGATTTTCTCATCAATAAAACCCTCTAATTATCCCTCTCCATCATTGCCCTTCACTTGTCATCACCCCCACCCCCTTCCCCAGTCCTCTCCTCCATTTTTGATCTACCGGCTTTTTTATTAGACCGTCCTTGCTGTCGGTTAATGTGTCTGGATTTGTCCCCACAGAATTACGACAGCTGGATGTAAGTCCTGTGCCCTCCAATCTCAGTTACATGGATATCTCGAGGTGAGGAAAAGAAAGTGTTTGTGTATAAAAAAATGAAACTGTAATAATATCGCTAGTCAATTCATTGATTAAATATGCATCTGTTAGATTGAAGTACATACAGCATATTCATAACCTCCTGACATGACCAAACATAAGTAGGAAAAAAGCTAATCATGAATAATAATGTGATCTCTTATTTATCAGTTGCTTGTGCCTTAAGACACACCTCATACCTATATACACCCTCATGCACAGTTATACACCACCTCCCTAATAGTGTGTTGGTTCCGCCAAAACAGCCATGGCCCATTGTTGCCCAGACTCCACTTGACACCTGAAGGTGGTGTGTGACATCAAAATGTTAGCAGCAGATCCTTTAAGTCCTGTGAGGTTGGGCTTCCATGGATCTGACTTGATTGGATTGAGATCCCTTTTTGCTTTGCGGCATTATCCTGTTGAAAGAGCCCGTCAGAGAATACCATTACCAACGGGGCCATTCATGAACAACATACACCTTCCTCTCTGACAACGTCAACTCCTTTAGCACTTTGAGCTACAGTAGCTTATCTTTTGGATCTGACCACAAGGCACAGCCTTCACTCCCCACCTGCACCATTGAGCCTTGACCCTGATGCCAGCTCAGCAATGTTCCTTCCTTGAACCATATTTGATAGATATGAATCACACAAGACCTGTGGCTTTGGAAATGCCTCTCTCAGTCTAGCCATCATAATTTGGCCATTGTCAAGCTTGCTGAACTCTTTATGTTTGGCCATTTTTTAATGCTTTCAACACACTAACTTTGAGGACACGTTGTTCATTTACTTCTTAGGTATCCGCTTGTCATCGGGTGCCATGAGGATGAGATGATCAGTTTTATTCATTTGTGTCATTGGTCATAATCTAATCCCTGATGATCAGTGTGTTTGCTTAGTGATGCTTTAAGATCGTGTAACTGCATGAGAAAAATAGATTATTGAAGAAGAGTGTATATGTACATAGTTAAAAAAAATTGTCTTTTTCTTTACCTTGACAAAACCTTTTATGCATTGGGTAAGAGATTAGTACTAGGGTATTAGCTAGAGATTTAATAGTTGATACAAAGGCATGAAATTGGAACTGTATTTGTTTTTTAAAAGCTTAATTTATTTAAAAACTTGACAAAACCTTGGCCTTGAGAGAGTCACATGATGAAGAAGAGTTTCCCTTTTTGAATGTAAGACAGCACTGCCAGGACTCCATTTACCTAAATCTATAATGGTACATAATGCAGAAAAAAGAACATTTATCTGCACTAAATTTAATTCCATTTCAGTAACACAGTTTGAAAACAGCACATAATTCATCATCATCATCACCCCTTCTCCCCCTTCAGGAACCACATGGAGTCTTTGCCAGACTGGCTGTGTGAAGCAAAGAAACTGGAAGTTCTGGACGTGAGCCACAACCTCATCACAGAGTTCCCGGCGCGGTGAGTCTCCCACCCGCAGCAAAGATGCCTGTAAATGTGGAACAATGCTGCATTATTCTCTCTGCCCTTTGTCAAGTGATGTATCTGTCCCCCATAGAGCCTCATAAATCACACTGATAGGCGGTAACCTCTAGATCCTTTTCGAACAGGCTGCTTCTCTTTATGTAGCATTTTTTAGAAGGTTAGTTTAGATGCACGTTTTACTCTTTGCCATGTCTTGCATCAACCTTGCTCTCTTGGCTTCTCTCCTGCCCTCTCTCTACCTCTGGTCTCCGTATTGTATGAACATTTATTTTTTACCCAATAAGTGTCAAGATGATGAATTTCGGTTAGAGGATCCACTAGAGGCGCTGCTACTCTCAGATTTTCTTTTTTCCTCATCTGCACATCCAGCTTCGTCCTTCACTTTCCCGTTTTCCTATCTCTTCAATAACTGCAGACTATCTGTCTTTATATCTATCTGCTTGTCTGCCTGCCCTAAAGAATATCAGCTATCACTCCATCTTAATCATCTACCTGTCTGTTGAAATTGCTTATCCATCATATGTTAGTGCTGACCCGGCTGTCTGTATATTTCTCACGCTGCAGGTTGTTCTGCAGCAACAGTCTAAGGAAGCTGAGTGCAGGACATAACCAGTTGCAGAAGCTGCCTGAAAGACTGGAGCGCCCTCTGCTGGAGGTTTTAGATGTTCAGCATAATCAACTGGTGGAACTTCCCTGCAACCTGTTCCTCAAATCCAACAGGTAGCTTTAGGCATTGGCTGAAAGTGACTGTTTTAAAAAAAAAAATTTTTTTTAGAATTGTGTATCTTTAATTTAAGCAGGAGAGTGAGTGAAGGGAAACGAAGTGTACAAAGATCAAGGGCAAAACTAACTGAAGGAAACATTACAAAGGGAGAACCTGGCAGGCATATTGGATCTATCTGAGAAGGAAAGGAGTCTTTAACAAAACTATTCATCAGTGTGTTTTCTTTAACTCATACCAAATCTACACCGAGAGTAACAACACATCTAGGCAATGAAGTCCAGTGATGAAAAATAAATAAATATTCTGTACATTTGGGTCCCTGACCTCTCTAGAGGCACAAGAATAGAGCTGATCAGCTGGCTTGGGTAAACACCATAGCATACCGAGCACACTGTATATCAACATGGAATACATAGACTAGACCAGGTTTTTTTAACAGCTTGGCCAACAATTATGGTTGATTAATTTTAGAATGATATCGGGTTATTTTTGTCTAGCCTGGTCCTTCTCACAAACTGCCATGTGTTTTCATTTTTGCCAAATGTTGCCTTAAGTCTTTGATTTTTTTCTCACATACGGCTTAAACATTTTACTGTAGCTGTGCAGAGTACAAGTAAATTTGAGAAAAAAATATGTGAATAAAAACCAAAGTAATCGCAAGAAGAAAAATTTGAGGGAGAGAGAACTTGACCATGAAAGGTTGTTGTTTTTTTCTAAAAAACATCTGAACTGAGTTTGATTAATTTTGCTGAAATATTTTTTATTGGTTAGCTTAAAAGTTAGCATTATAAGAGTAAATTAATGCATGTGCTTCCCAATTAATTAATCTCTGTTTTCGTGTCTCTTAAATACCACAAAACGACTGACTACTGCTCATGTTTTTTGGGTTCAGTTTACGATGCGTAAATGCATCAGCCAACAAGCTGGAGCACCTGCCACCATCCAGTCTGTCAGAGGAAAGCCACAGCATCCTGCAGGAGCTCTACCTGACGAATAACTGGCTGACAGACAAGTGTGTGCCAATGCTCACAGGTCACACACACCTACGTGTTTTACACATGGCTTACAACCACCTTCAGACGTTCCCGGCCAGGTAAAAAGCTCTTTTACAGAGACATTACCCCTTCAGAAATCATTGTGATGTTTAAATATTTATTTTCTTCAATTGTCCATTTAATACATTTTGATTTCTGTAGAATCTCACAGTAAAAAGAAATATTTCACAGTTTTGCAAGACAGAGCAAATCTGTACATTTATTATAAAGAAAACTAAATGTTCTGCATTTTTATTCTTCATAAATGAAAAGTGTATAGTTGGGGGTACTATGTCACTGTCTATGTAATAGGGGCTGTATGTGGTTTTGAAGAGTATGTAATTTGATTTGAGCATTTTCCCAGGCTAGAAATGTATATAAATTAATATTAGGAATTAAAAGCATGACATTTTCTTACTTTGTCTTATTTCATTATCTAAAAGACAAAGCACTGTAATTCTGATAGGATAGGACATTTATTGAAATATTATTCATCAACCCATGTTTGTCCACATAACAAAAAGCAAAACAAACAAAAAACAGTGAAATGGGCATTTACCACTCTGCCAAACTGGAAGTCAGCTTTTTAGCACTGTGCTGTTTTCTGATTTGTAGGGGATAAAACTGTGAGCCTAACCCTAAAGACAGCGCATCCAAGCTGGCAGGTAGCAGTGCTATATCCGTGTTCTGTAAAATCATCTCAATCGGAAAGTCCACTTTTATTTAACTGCCTTTTTAAATATTTATTCATGAATTAAAAAAAATATTAGTTAATACTCTTTGATTGGAGGGAGGCTGTATTTCCATAAAGATTTGCTGTTTCAAAACAAAAAAAGTAGATCTAGTCAGGTTGAAGTTTTTTCAGTGATTTTCTGGGCCACCGTATTACGCATTGTAACACATTTATCATTATTCAATTTATCATTGCAGCATTTAACGATTTTCTCAGATATTGCTGTTTCAATAACCATCCCAATAAATATCCTGACAGTATTTATCACATTTTATACATTGTTTAACTGACTGTTTGTAGCCTAGTCAGCAAACACATGCAAGGAAATTATGACATGATAACAGCTGACCTTAGCTATGAAGTTCTCCATCCTTTAAAGAACTAGTTCATTAGTTCACGCTTCAACTCATCTACTTCCTTCATGTCCTTCAGTAAAATGGCCAAGTTGGAAGAGTTGGAGGAGGTGGACCTGAGTGGAAACATGCTGAAAACTGTTCCCACCACCATCATGAACTGTAGACGAATGCACACACTCATTGCCCACTCCAACTCCATCGAGGTCTTTCCTGAGGTCATGCAGCTGATGGAGATGAAGGTAAGAGTGCAGCAGCAGCAGCACGTCTCTATGAAACCTCTCCGGTTGTGTAGTTCTGACTCTACAGTCTGTTTTTCAGTGTGTGGATCTGAGCTGTAACGAGCTGAGTGAGATCACTCTGCCTGAGAATCTGCCTCCAAAACTTCAGGAGCTGGACCTCACTGGCAACCCTCGTCTCAACCTGGACCATAAGACACTTGAGCAGCTTAAGTATGCCAACTTTATGGGTGCAGCTGTTTTTATTTTCCAGAGGCAGCTCTTTCTTAATTTGACCAGTTTTTCTTACAATATTTGATTTAGTTTTCCTTAATGTTAAACTAATGCCATATATTCATACAAAGAAATGGTTATGTATTATTATGCCACAAGATGAGGGGGTGAGTTTGATCGGTTTCATGTCTTTTGTCTTTCAGTAACATTCGCTGTTTCCGTATTGATCCACCACCAACCTTTTCATCGAATGAGGCATCTGGGGGGCCCGCTGTGTGGAGCCATGGTTACACAGAGGCCTCAGGCGTAAAGAACAAGTGAGCTAAATTCAGTCAAGAGTGAAAAGAACAACCTCAATCATGTTTGTGCAGCAAAGCCTTGCTAATATAACCCATCTGAGATATTGTGTTTTGAAAGATAACTTTCATGAAAGAAATGTGGAAGCTGTGCTTTTCTACAACACAGACCTGCACATTCACCTACTGCAGAATATTTGTGGGTGGAACTATGACTACAAATCAAAATATATAAGCAAATCCAACATTTTAATCTTTGTTTTTTTATGAACAATCTTCCTTTGTTAGGGGTTCCTATAGTCTGGAATTTGATTTTAGTATTTTCCAGGTCTAAAGAAGTGTGGAAAAACTTGTTTCCCTTGCCCATTGTTTCAATGTTGTCCTCATATACTTTGTGTCCTTCCCTCTTTCATGTCTTTTGTCCTTCCCTTTGTCTATTCTTCTGTCCCTCTGTCCTTTCTTCATTCTGCACTCCTTGCTTTCCCTTCTTTAGTTTCTTATGTCCCTCTGTCCTCCCTCCTTCTTATGATTCCTTCCTTCCTTCCTTCCTTCCTTCCTTCCTTCTCGCTTTTGGCTTTTTCTTTACGTTTCTTGTATTTTCGAATTTTACATTTAAATTCTGTACTGTAGACTGTAGAAATAGCTGCCATAAATTCAAAGTGAAGTTTGGTATTTTATATTTTTTAGATACCATGAAGGCCTGAGAAAAATTAAAAAACTTAACCTTTAAAAAAAATTTATTTATTGATATTTTTTCCAAGCTCTCGTTTCCTCACTGAGTGCTTGCATGTTCCCTTTTCAGACTCTGCGTCGCCGCCCTTTCAGTAAACAGTTTCTGTGGAAGTCGGGAAGCTCTGTACGGTGTGTTCGATGGAGACAGGAACGTGGAAGTGCCCTACCTGCTGCAGTGCACGATGAACGACATCCTGGCCGAAGAAATCCACAAGACGAAAAGCGAAGAGGATTACATGACCAACACTTTCCTTGTCATGCAAAGGTACATGATCAGCAACATACTCGTATGTTCTCTACAAAAAGGGCTTTGATTGCAGTGGCATTGAGTCAAAGACACAGTCTGTTTCCAAAAAGAGTTTAGCAGATTTTCTAAATGCTTTTCCTCATCAGTTTTATTATTTTCTAGCTAAATACAACACAATATTGTCCATTGCCCATCTCTACCATCAAACTGTCAGAGAATGCAGGTGGGAAATTAACCTGTTGACTAAATTTGCCACATTTACTGGGTCTTCATTGCAAATTTTGAAATTGAAAATTCATATCAGAGTTTCTAGTTGGCCACATAATTAGGCTTCTACACACAGAGTCCCTCCTAAATGTTTGCAACATCTCTCAAATTAAAATCTATTCAATAAACCGTCGTTCTCGCCTGTTTCTTAATTCTTTTTTCTCCTGAAGGAAACTTGGAACTGCCGGACAGAAACTCGGCGGCTCTGCAGCTCTGTGTCACATCCGCCATGACCCCACGGACCCCAGTGGCTGCTTCATCCTCACCGCTGCTAACGTGGGAAAGTGCCAGGCCATATTGTGCCGGGACGGGAAGCCCATGTCCCTGTCGCAGCTTCACAATGTGGGCCTTGAGGAGGAATACCGTAGAATCAGGCAGCATAGAGCCATTGTTACTGAGGTAGAGATTCCAGTAATAAACTGAAGTAAATGTTGTTTTAAATGTGCTCTGTATTGATTTATATTCTCCTTTCCTCCAGGACAATAAGGTGAATGGGGTGACTGACTCAACAAGAATTATGGGCTACTCGTTCCTTTACCCCTCAGTCATTCCTTGCCCCTATGTGCAGACAGTCACGCTCACCCCTCAGGATGAGTTCTTCATTCTGGGCAGCCGTGGGCTGTGGGATGCTGTGTCCCCCACAGAAGCAGTGGAGGCAGTTCGGAATGTCCCGGACGGCCTCGCTGCTGCTAAAAAGCTTTGCACTCTGGCGCAAGGATACGGCTGTACTGACAGCCTGAGTGCAGTCGTGGTGCAGCTCAGCGTAAGTGAAGACTGCTGCTCCTGCTGCTGTTCTGACCCTCCGCAGCCTCCCCCCAGCCCCGGCCTGGGCCCCTACCCTCCATCTTCTTCTGCCATTAAGGATCGACCCTCAGACGGCTCCCTGCCTGTTCCGCCTTCTTCCTGCAGCGAACTAAGCAGCGAGATCAGCACCAGTGAGATGAGCAGCGAGGTGGGCTCCACTGCCTCGTCCGACGAGCCTCCGCAGAGCTCCTTCGTGCTGCTGCAGGATCAGCCTCACCACACTCAACTCCAACTGCACCATCAGGCCCATCTGCTATCTCTACATCACCAGCAGTCCCACACAACCATCCAGCCCTGCCAGTATCTTCTCCCAGCTTCAGAGCTGCCATCCTCTCGTAACTGCTGTGCTCTCCACCCAGCCTGCCTCGCCGGCTCATTTCAGAGGCAGCTGTCCAGCGCCACCTTCTCCAGCGCCTTGTCCGACAATGGACTGGACAGCGAGGACGAAGAGCCTATCGCTGGCGTCTTCTTGAATGGGAGCCGGGTGGAAGTGGAGGCAGATGTCCACTTCCTCAAAGCTGAGCTGTCACAGTTATCACCACCCCAAACCCTTATACCTTCATCTTCCAGCCAGGAACGCACCCTCCTCACTCTTCCTCCACCACCTCCATCGCCATGCACCCCCGAGCCACTAGAGGATGGGGTCGACCTGAACCAGACAGAGGCCGAAAATGGGTTAGAGAGAGACGAGTCATGGCAAGGTGTGGGAGCTGGAGCTGGGGAGGGGGGAAAGTTTCCAGGGAAGAGGAGGGTTAACGGTTCAGTGGCATGTCAAGAAAAGAGTCATAACCTCATTGAGGTGGCAGCCGATGCCCCATCCAAGAAATCAGGAGGTTACTTTACAGCTCCGGCTCAGCCCGACCCAGACGACCAGTTCATCATCCCTCCTGAGCTGGAGGAAGAGGTGAAGGAGATCATGAAGCAGCATCAGCAGAAACAGCAGAAGCCAGCTGGGACGGATCAGTCTACCGACTACTATGACACCCCTCTCTAAGCGGACGCACCATCAAGCTAAAGATTTATCTCCTCCACATCAACCCATGATTCTTCCGTTTGTGCACACAGATGAGTGGGGTTCACCAGGATGCTTCGAAATGCACATGAAAAGTATATAAAGTCTTTCAGAACAGGCTTCTGCGCCATGCACCCCCAATCTTTGGAGGAACATGTACTGCAGCACTCTCAGAGTGAAACAAGCAAATGAGCCCTTTAATGATCCTCAAGCTTCTCAAATCGCCTGAGGACACAGATTCCAGAGTCCGTGGCCCTCCCGCAGACCGAATGTTTTTTTTGTTTTTTCCAGTACATAATCAACACTAGTCTATTTGCAATAGCATTAGCTTGTCACAATACTTAATATTGATACCGATTCCTTGGTTTATTTTGTTTTGTAAGAACTTGAATCAATGTGAACGCAGTGAAGTTGCTAAAAGGAACCTTTTGAAAAACAGACTCATCTTTTTATTATCAATCGACCTTTGGTGAATCATATGCCATAAATACCACACCTAACTGTTTTAGATAGGGAACTTAAAATACTGTATTTCTTCAGTAAATCACAGCTCTTGGCCTGTAAAATGACATAGAGGTTTTTTTGTAGAAAATTTCCAATACTAACTCCTAGGAGTTGCATACTCTTTATGGTGACTCAGTCACTTTTTTACTAATCTTCTCTGAGAGAAATGGTGATTCTTTTTTCAATGATTGTAAATAAGAGAAATGTTGTATACTGATGCTTTTAAAGGAACTGCATACCTGTATGTCGGTGAAGGTTTTTAACTGTGGGGAGGATATATTGTTTGCTGTTATGGAGGTGTGTCCCCCTTTTTCTTACAGTGTAAACCCACAAATACAACATCAATTTCACAACAAATACACACACACACACAAATGTAAATGTGCAATTGCAGAATAGAAACTAACATTCCGTGCAATATTTATACACTAAGTTACAATGGTTTGCTCCACTTTGTTGAACTGTGATGTCCTGTAGTCATCACTGTCTCTACTGAACACTAATAGGTATTTGCATGCACACACAAACAAACTCACACACACACACACAAACACACATAGACATTCACACACATGAATACTCACAGGTAATTAGTCCCACCTCCCTCCTACAGTAACTGTTATCACCGGCATGACTGTGTCTAGTTCAGTAACACCAACAAGTATAGCCACACAGAAAAGAGACACTACAAATGTTCCTGTCTTTGGTATAATAAATTTTAAATTTGTGAATATAAGTGCTGTTGTCTGAGACTTTATTTTTTGACATGCTAACTGGTTTTACACAAAGATCTTAGCAAAAGCTTAATTTAGAATATTTCAATTTACACATTTAAACCTTCTCCATTGCTTCCATGTTTTTTTTTTACATCAAATGACCAGCAGGTGGAAATCTAATACAACATTAGATTCAGTCCAGCTCTCATTCTGCAAATGTAAAGTTTTGACTGAAAAAGTCTGATTTGTTGTTAAAGTCTATAATTGGCGTGCACATTTTCCATGTGCAAGCCGTTACTGTTGCTTCTAGCCTGTTTCTTGTACTTCTTCTTTACACACAGGGTACTGACTACTGTAATCACCAACATTGCTCCCAGCACAGACAGGGATGAGGCCAGTGCAAGCGTGGTTTTATCCTTCGTGGACCCTTTGTACTGACAGTTATCCCCGTAGTACCCCCAGTCATTGCCAACCACACACCTGCGGAGCAGAAAAAAGGGAAAAGAAATGAGAAACAATTTGACTACATTGTGTTTTCAATACCCTTACATAGTATCTTATAAATAATATATCTCAAATTTTAAATTTAAGAATCTGAATTTTCACACCTTAAATTTCCATATTAGGCTCATAAATTGCAGGCAGTTATGTCGTGTTTTATTTCATTAAAAATTAGAACTGGAATGGTGGCATTTATTCATTCTGCTCCTGGCTACACAAAACATGTTTATATTGGTAGCTATGCTTCTTTCAGTTATTGGTAGACGGATTTTAGGAATATATATATATATTTTTTTTTTACAAAAGAGTCAACTCTGTCATAATTCTTTTTGGGAGTTATTAACATTCTGAAATGTAAGCACTGAAGATAGACCTTATTCTAAAAGCTATGCTGCTTTGCTTCAGAAAGGTTCCAACACAACCCAAATTCATGATCGATCAGCCTTCGTGTTTTTGTGAGACGCCCTGATAAAATTATTTTTGAAAACTGTCTGCTTGATTTACTTCTAATACAGAACATAAAACTTTTATTAGGGGCATACGTTTATATGTTAAATGTGCAGGTGGTGCAGTGACAAGTTGCTGTACTGCTGCTAAACGGAACCAATTTAGGAAAATGAACCAGGGTTTTTCAGATGCCTTTTTAACAATCATGCCAGTAGTTTTGAGATTGAGAAAGTTATTTTGACCTCACTGGGCTACACATGATGTTCCTACTTCCTTCTAAAACCTCCAAATGGCATGAAACTACCTTCTTACAGACCTGTTAGTATTGATGTTTATTGTTAGTAATTGTCAGGTTATACAGCTATTTTGTGGTACCTGTGGTCGCTAGCTGTTTTACATTGACCAACAATTGAATATTTAACCTTCAATTTTATGTTTTTTATATTAGAGCACAGCTCTCTTCTAACAAATAATGTTGAAAATATAAAGATAATATTTTGTTGTAGTTTTTGAAATTGGAAGTGATATTCATCTTTTTTCACATTTGTCAAAATATTGTTTACAGCTGTCCTGACTTTTGTGTACATCTGAAAGAAATCAAATTTACATATTTTTCATATAGTTCCGTGTTTTCTTCCTACATTGAGTCAGGCTGTGATTCCCTTAGTTGTAAATGAGATTCAACTTGTGCTCTAAACTGAGACACCGACGTTCCCAGATTATTCTGAATTGAAAGTTTGTGGATTAACAAGCAAGCAGATTTAATTATGTCAACAAGTGTCTGCACATAGCTACAGTCAAAAGTGCTCACCTGCAAGAAGGCTTCCCTTGTTCTGCGACGCAGATTCCACCATTCTTACACAGCACATTTTGGCAAATATCTGAAGCATTGATGGTTGTAGATTGAGATGTAGCAGGTTCTAAGGTTGTGGAAGGCACAGGCTGGGATATGGTCAGATGGGACACATCTATAAACAAGATAAGCATTTATCTCCCAACAAGCATTCACATGGAGTGAGTAATTGTCAGCATATTTACAACACTGGGGGTAACAAATTGGCTCACAATAACTTGCTACATGACAACACACTTTAAATTGATTATATTGGTTGTTATAGATCTGTATAATCAGATATCACTTCAATAGAACATAAAGCAGGCTAAAATATATCAAAAAGCAATAGACGATGCCCTGATCTAAAGACATTCGAAAACAGATTAGAAAGTCATTGATGTCTCTCAATCTGGAAAGCACTACAAAGTAATCTCTAAGGCTTTGGGACTGCATTGAACCATAATGAGAGACATTATCCACAAATGGAGGAATCCTGGAACAGTAATGAACCTTCATAAAAGTGGACGGGCATACCAAACTTTCTCCAGGAGCTCATTGACAACTCATCTAGTAGATCGCAATACATCCCAGAACAAAATCTAAAGCATCTGACACAACTAAGGTCAATTAACAATATAAGAGTCTGGACAAAAACAACACCAATGGGGGAGCTCCAAGGTGAAACCTACTGCTGACTAAAATAAACACAAAGGCCCTTTTAATGTTTGCCAAAAACATCATAAAGGTCCTCAGAACTTTTGGGGAAATATTCAGTAGACTGACAGAATAATAGTGGAACATTTTTGGAAAGTGTGCATCTAGTTACATCTCCAATAAAACTAACACAGCTTCAGGAAAAAACTCACGCTGACAGGTTGTGGAGACCTACAAGTACCTTGGTGTTCATCTGAATAATGAACTGGACTGGACTCATAATATGAAAGCACTCTACAATAAAGGGCATAGCAGCTTGTACCTACTGCGGAGGCTTAGATAATTTGGAGTGCAAGGTCCACTTCTAAGGACCTTTTATGACTGTTATGGAAAAAAATTTATCTTCTTCCCTTCATAGGAATGAGGCTGGAGTCTGCATCAGCGTTTTTCAGTCTTAAACATGAGCCCATCTGGGCCAACGCTCGAGCTCTCTCGAACCCAGATCATGTCTGCCTTCTCTGCAAGCAGCTTCTGTCTTCAGTCCCCTCCCCTGATGTCATGTCTTCCTTGCAAAGTTAACCAAAACACTCCTCATTGTCGAGGAGTCAACAGATAAGAGTAAGTGAAAGGCCTCTTCCTTGACTCTAATAATTAGATCCAGAAATAATTTTTCCACATCAATGACTCTGTAGTGGCTTCAGCTATTCTTTATGGTGTTGTCTGCTGGGGCAGCAGCATCTCTGCTGGGGACAGAAAGAGACTGGGCAAACTGATCTGGAGGGCCAGCTCCGTTCTAGGATCCCCTCTGGACCCAGTGGAGGTGGTGAGTGACAGGAGAACGGTGGATAAGCTGTCATCCCATATGGACAACATCTCTCACCCCATGCAGAACACTCTGAGGGCACTGAGCAGCTCTTTCAGTGGCAGGCTGCTGCATCCGCGATGTGGGAGGGAAAGATTTAAGTCTTTCCTTCCAGCTGCTGTCAGACTTTACAACAGCGCCCTTGCAGCTGGCCGCTGACATGAAAAGCTAAAAACACAGATAGCTCTTTATTTATTCCATTTTTAATTATTGTTTATTTATTTTTTAATGGCATAATTTTTACTGTTTGTCTTTCCACTTTATGCCGCAACAATGCCAATTTCCCACTTGTGGGACTAAGAAAGATTATCTATCTATCTATCTATCTATCTATCTATCTATCTATCTATCTATCTATCTATCTATCTATCTATCTATCTATCTATGTATCTATCTATCTATCTATCTATCTATTTATCTATCTATCTATTTATCTATCTATCTATCTATCTATCTATCTGTCTGTCTGTCTGTCTGTCTGTCTGTCTGTCTGTCTGTCTGTCTGTCTGTCTGTCTGTCTGTCTGTCTGTCTGTCTGTCTGTCTGTCTGTTTTTTTGGACCGTTTTTTACAATGCTGTACACATAATAGATGGACTGCAGCTGTGGATCAGTTAAAGTCCATGGATCACTCCTGTGTTGTTCTGAATTAGATTTATGTGAGTGTAGTGGTGCTGTATGTGTAATTAGCTAGGATAAATAGGAGTGGGTAGATTTTCAAAAGAGCTGATATTGAGTTTTAAAAAGTAATCTGTGTCCTTTACCTTCCATTGTGAGAAGAAAGATGGCGTCTCCTCCCTTGATAAAGTCTCTGCTCTTAGCTCTGAGGTGGGTGAGATACACTGAAGTACCAGCACCTGGCCCTCGGAAATACTTGGACCCATCTGTATCCGTGACCTCAGTGCCAACCTTCCGAGGATCATCCCAGAAATAAAGGTCAGAATCTGAAACAAGTTTGCCAAAACATAGTTTAAATTATAAATAGCATCTTAGAGTATGTATTAGAATCTTCTTCACTCTGAAAACCTCACTTGTTGCTTTCCTGTTTGGGTCAGTTGTGATGCTGCGTTGATTGGACATGCGCTTTTGAATATGTGGGTGCTGATCCATTAGAATCATTGTCATCTGTTTCCATGGGCACGGCCATGTTTGTCCGGCGTCCCCCTCCCGGGCCACGAGATGAGCATAGGCAGACAACTGCCCCGAGGAATCGTCTTTACCGCTTGGGTAAAGCTGCATCTGGAAGGTGTAACCCTCTTTGGATTTAAAGGGGGGGCTGAAGATAGAGGTGTCAGGTGGGGTGGTATCCATGACATGGCTAAAGTTTTTCACTCGCCATAAAAACTCAGGGCAGGTGGTCTCAGAAAGGTTAATGTCATCCAGTGAGAGTCCACCCTCTGCTGGTCCCAAGCCCTCCTTTGTCCCTTCAAAGACAACTCTGAACTTTTTTTTCACATATAGACTCACATGGTGCAGCTGCCACAAATCCTGAGGAGATCCTACGACAAAATGAGAAAAAAGATGATTGAGTTTGGAAGGCCCTTGATGACCACATTTCTCCAGCAGTGCTCTAATAGCAGTATGTCTTTGTAGCAGTCACCATCTATCGTTGTTATGAAGCGCAGAGTCCCATTGGGGTTGGCTTCATCGTACTCTCTGACGTAGATCTTCAGTGTGTCACTGGGACTAGCACTGTTGTAGTAGAAAAACTGCAAACACTGATAATCTCTTTTGGGATAAACAAGCCTGCTCTCCAGCACAGCTGTGTCTCCAGTGTTGGCCACACCAGTGCTAAAGTGCATGAAGTATCCTGATCCTAAACAGAGAAGAGGCATAAAAGACTAATGTCAGTAGTGATATATATCTGAAATTTGGTAGCCAGTAGCTGCCTCATTTTAGTATCTCTGGTAAAGCCTTGTAAAAACATTTTAAAAGATGAGAAACCATAAAAACAGGATGTTCTTATTTGGATGAGTTTTCCCAAACTCTGGACTGGGTAAGCATTTTGCAAATTGTTGTATCACAATATTGTTATAAATGCGCAAAGAGGAGTTCAAGAATAGTTTCTTATGTGTGTGTGGTTCAGACTTTTAAAAAAAACATTCACAAGCACAAATAACTTTAAAGTGCCCCTGGCATGAAATTTGCATTTTTTGAGTTTTTTGGTCATATTTGTTAGTTTCCCCAGCCTGCCTATTTCCCCTGAGGGGTTAAAACTACTGATTAACGTTTCCTTTGTCCCCGGGTATTTCTGCCTGCATAGTGAAATTAGCACTCAGAAACGGGCTGTTTTGCAGTTCGGCATATGACCTCACGTTTCGGCATATGTCGTCACGTAGTTCCAGCCAATTACCCCGTTCTCTGAACGACACTCTCCAAGTCCCTCCCCCCGCGGCGATATTACAACCTAAACAATGAGAGTTACGCTAAAAGGCAAACAACTAACCGACAACATGGAGTCCAGACCACATCGACACTGTCCTCCCCACTTCCTCCTCACTGAAAAGCTTGTGGATGGACTTCATTTATGCAGGGAATGTACCCGACCGACTCCCGAAGCGCGTGGTCGTTGGGGCAAACATTTCCCTGACGAATGTTTTATTAACTTGGGACAATACAGCAGTGGATTCGCAGATCGTCTTAAACTTTTACCAGGATCCATACCAACTCTCCATGAACCAGCAAATATCCCTACACAAGTAAGTAGCCTATATTTCCGCAATAATGTCCTTCAGCTGTTTTATACCAGTGTTTCCCACACATGAAGAATCCCACACATGACAAATCAGATTAAACTCCGACCGCCACAGATTCAACACCGACCAAAAAAAAATAAAAAAATCAACACCGACTGTCACATATTGTGTTTCGTTTTTCTTTTTTACGCTATTTAAAACATGCAGCGCATTCATTCCCTGCTCTCTTTTTGTCTCTGTCACTCACGCGTCTCTTGACACACATACACACACGCACACACACACACACACACACACACACATATGCCAGAAAAGGTCCTAAATAGGATAGCAATAAAAGAATACACATACACACACACACACACACAGCCCCTTCCCTCAGTGCAGCACGTCTGTCTGGATCACCTGTGGAAGACGTGCTCTACCTTTCTGGTTCCTCCTCAGGTGCCTCGCCGTCCGGATCAGATTCCAGATCAAATTGAAACGTCATTACATAGTTATAGTAGCCGATAACTGAGCCATTACTGTCGTGGTGAAGCTAGAGACATAATGAGGACAGATGGATGTGTGGATGAATGATCAAATATTTTATTAGGCCTGTAATTTGTAAACAGATTATTGTTCAACACACAATATAATAAGGCCTAAACCTAATTACATTTCATACATAATATTGGAATTTGGGCAATTTGTGGTGCGCAAATGCATGTCTGTCAATGTTTCATCAGATGCGGACAATAGAGGCACATGGCTTGGGCCCCGCCTAGCAAAACTCGGTCGTTCTTTGCTAATGCTAAAAGAAGGGCCACCTAGTAGGGGCTGCAATTCTACAACTAGGCTGAGCTACGGCAAACGATCCTTTGATACAGTATTAAGGTACTTAGAGTGTGACTAAAAAGGGCCCAAACGACGCAGGGAATTTCATGCCAGGGGCACTTTAAAATAAAGGTAAAGGAGAAAAAAATTAATTTAAAAGGAATTTTTGAAGAACATGGGTTAACATTCTTTTTATTTTCATGCACATAAAGAATTAAAAATAAAAGATTGTGAAAAATGCTTTTGAAATTGAATTGAATTTTGCCTAAACATATCCTTTGATGTATAAATACCATGTTAATTTTAACAATTTCTCATATCTCTCCAAGTTCCATCTCACCTGTGCATTTTCCCGAGTTGGAATAGTCTGTGTCAGGCCCTCCAGCAGCATTAGCAACCCTCACCCAGTGGGCCTGGTCCTCATGTCCTTGGATCATCCCACAGATGTTCTCACGTTCAAAGTCACATGAGTCCAGAAAGGTGGAGCCTTGAGCTAGAAGATAATTTAATTAACACTCCTATGAGTACTTTGAACAGCAATTAGGTGAGGATAGTGTCAATCTCCTTGTACACATATCTCCATGTGAAAAACCTGACCTAACTGACTGAGCAGAATTTTTCTATTACCTTTTTTTTTACTAAGAAAACAAAATGTATGGTAAATGGCCTGTACTTGTATAGCGCTTTATTTAGTTCCTTGAGGACCCCAAACCGCTTCACACTACATTCAGTCATTCACACACTGGTGATGGCAAGCAACATTGTAGCCACAGCTGACCTGGGGCACACTGACAGAAGCGAGGCTGCCGAACACTGGCGCCACCGGGCCCTCTTACCACCACTAGTAGGCAGAAGGGTGAAGTGTCTTGCCCAAGGACACAACAACTGAGACAGTCGGAGCAGGGGCTCGAACCCTCCGGTTACAAGACGAACTCCTCACTCCTGAGCCACAGTCGCCCCAAACGTATGGTGATGACTCTTACTGCACTTGTAGAGGCGGTTCAACTTCAGCAGGTCACTGTCACTGAACTCCATTCGCTGGCCGATGACATCACTGAAAGAAGGGATCTTGGTGACAATGGTGGGCTCAGAGCCATTCTTGAAAGCGTTTTTACTGTAGTGCATCATGGAGTTGTAGTCATAGGGGACACCCAGAGAGCTGGAGACGGTGTCGTCATACGTGTTGAAGTTGTGTTCTTTGCCTGCAGAAAAAAAAATGTGCCTTTCAAGTACCGGTACGCTTTCAGAAACTTCTCATAAAGGTGTTATTCATAGGTGTCTCAAGATTACTGCCCTGTCATTACAAAATGTATTTTGACTACAGTTTAAAGAAAATTAATACTTTGGCAATTTGATGAGTATAGGTCAATTCTTATGCGAATACTTATCATGTATGCGATAAAACAAGTGCTGCACTAAAATGCTGCAATAAAACTCTGAAGTCATTCAGAGGTTTCCAACAGTGCATGAAAGCTGTTTCTCTCAGTTTATTAATTACAGTCCTTAAAAAAGTATTCATACCCCTTGAGCTAGTTCAAATTCTGTCACAATACAACCACAAACTTTGTTGGCCACAACAATGTTGAGCATGATTCAATTCAGTTCAATCTAATTCAATTCAATTCAATTCAATTCAATTCAATTCAATTCAATTCAATTCAATTCAATTCAATTCAATTCAATTCAATTCAATTCAACTCTATTCGGCCCCTCTTAGTGAATACTTTGGAAAACCACTGTAATTACAACTGCAAGTCTTTTGGCATTTGTTTTTTTAGAGAGTTCCATTTCTTTCATTTTTCTCTGTAAAATAGCTCAAGTTCAGTCAGATTGGATGCAGAGCATCTTGGAACATAATCTGATTTCAAATCTAACCGTAGATTCTCAGTTAGATTTATTGGTTCTCATATCTGTTTTGAACATATTTTACCCTAAAATTACCCTCTATACAGCTCATCCCATCTTCGCAACTCCATTCAGCTTCCATGTCCCTGTTAAAGAAAAACAACCCCACAGTATAATGCTACCACCACCAGAGATGTCCAAAGGGGATTTGTAAGGTTTGCAGTGTTTTTCTTTTACACAAAAAAGCTTTTTATGCAGTCCAAATGATTAGATTTTGGTGTTTAGTCACAAAACTTTGTTTGCTGTGTCCCCAAACATGGCTTCTGGCAGAGAAGAAAATTAATTCCTTTTGACGTTCTTTTAACAATGTTTTAATTTTCTTCTATCAAAAGGTCAGATTTGTGGACTGTGTGACTAAAAATGATCCTGTCAACAGATTTTCCCACCTGAGCTGCTCTCTAGGCTGCTGTAGAGTTACCTTCTGCCATAGCTTTTCCGTTTGAAAGATTTCAAAGGTGCCCTTTTATTCAAAACTTAGGGTATTGTTTGATAACCACACCCTGCTTCAAACCTCTCCACAACCTTACTAAAGACCTGTATAGTGTGTTACTTGGTTTTCATGATACTGCTTTATTTTAATGTTCTGTAACATCTGAGGTCTTCACAGAACATATTTGATGTTCAATTACACACACAAATTCAATGACTTGTGAAGGTAATTTGTTGCTCTGGATATTATTTAAGTGTATCAGAAAATTAGACCCTGCATACTCAATTATTTGTTTGTAAAAAATATTTGAAAACAATGTATAATTTTCCTTCCATTTCAGAATAATAAACTACTTTGCATATATACAATAGCTTGCAAAAGTATTCGGCCCCCTTGAACCTTTCCACATTTACTCACATTACAGCCACAAACATGAATCAATTTTATTGGAATTCCACGTGAAAGACCAATACAAAGTGGTGTACACGTGAGAAGTGGAACGAAAATCATACATGATTCCAAACATTTTTTACTAATAAATAACTGAAAAGTGGGGTGTGCGTAATTATTCAGCCCCCTTTGGTCTGAGTGCAGTCAGTTGCCCATAGATATTGCCTGATGAGTGCTAATGACTAAATAGAGTGCACCTGTGTGTAATCTAATGTCAGTACAAATACAGCTGCCCTGTGACGGCCTCAGAGGTTGTCTAAGAGAATGTTGGGAGCAACAACACCATGAAGTCCAAAGAACACACCAGACAGGTCAGGGATAAAGTTATTGAGAAATTTAAAACAGGCTTAGGCTACAAAAAGATTTCCCAAGCCTTGAACATCCCACGGAGCGCTGTTCAAGCGATCATTCAGAAATGGAAGGAGTATGGCACAACTGTAAACCTACCAAGACAAGGCCGTCCACCTAAACTCACAGGCCGAACAAGGAGAGCGCTGATCAGAAATGCAGCCAAGAGGCCCATGGTGACTCTGGACGAGCTGCAGAGATCTACAGCTCAGGTGGGGGAATCTGTCCATAGGACAACTATTAGTGGTGCACTGCACAAAGTTGGCCTTTATGGAAGAGTGGCAAGAAGAAAGCCATTGTTAAAAGAAAACCATAAGAAGTCCTGTTTGCAGTTTGCCACAAGCGATGTGGGGGACACAGCAAACATGTGAAAGAAGGTGCTCTGGTCAGATGAGACCAAAATGGAACTTTTTGGCCAAAATGCAAAACGCTATGTGTGGCAGAAAACTAACACTGCACATCACTCTGAACACACCATCCCCACTGTCAAATATGGTGGTGGCAGCATCATGCTCTGGGGGTGCTTCTCTTCAGCAGGGACAGGGAAGCTGGTCAGAGTTGATGGGAAGATGGATGGAGCCAAATACAGGGCAATCTTGGAAGAAAACCTCTTGGAGTCTACAAAAGACTTGAGACTGGGGCGGAGGTTCACCTTCCAGCAGGACAACGACCCTAAACATAAAGCCAGGGCAACAATGGAATGGTTTAAAACAAAACATATCCATGTGTTAGACTGGTTCTACAAAGTATTGACCCAGGGGGCTGAATAATTACGCACACCCCACTTTTCAGTTATTTATTTGTAAAAAAATGTTGGAATCATGTATGATTTTCGTTCCACTTCTCACGTGTACACCACTTTGTATTGGTCTTTCACGTGGAATTCCAATAAAATTGATTCATGTTTGTGGCTGTAATGTGACAAAATGTGGAAAAGTTCAAGGGGGCCGAATACTTTTGCAAGCCACTGTATTATATAACATACCAATAAAATACTGAAATTTGGATATGAAATCATAGTCAAAAGAAGTTTTTTGACTTACAAAGACAAATATTTAATTTTCAATACCTTCTGAGATTCGGTCCCACATGATCTGTACATAGTCATCGCGGTCTGACCTGGACTGCTCATGCCAGAATCCCAGAGCATGAAGGAACTCATGTTCTATAGTAGCAATACGGTCGCAGTTCGTTCCTATTGACAATCTCTGCTTTCCAACCTTTCGATTACCAACGGAGGAGAAGCAGCTTTGGGAAGGAAAGACAAAGCTTTTATGAACATCAAAAGAAATCAGCAGTCTTATCTCAAAAACTCTCTCTCTCATATACTAAATTAATAATCTTTTAATCCCTGAGAAGGTACAGCTCGTCTAACCATCGGAAAGAGTGAGAAATAATAGGCTCTTTTGTCTTACCCATTTCCTTTAAAGATGGAAATGTAGTTTTCTTCCCCGCTCCATGGCTTGAAGTCAATGCAGGTCTTGAGGCGGTACTGCTCAAAGGCCTTTAGAATTACACCTTTTGCATTGATCTCTTCAGAGGAGATGATAAAAGTAAATCAGGTCTTTAAAGTTTAAATATTCTTCATCAACGTTTTAAAGAATAAACACATAACCTTGTGTAGGTATGAGTTCATAAAAGATCTCAGAATAATATTTTCAGACCAACACCACTTAAACGTATGTATCTGTATTGTCAGTATGAAGGACTTCACGCTTGTAATGTAGTATAAGTCCAGTTCTTCACCTGTCATGTATAATATGAAAAAGTAGAGTTTAGACACGTGCAGGAGTACTGTTTATGTCCATACTCACATAGATCCTGGTGCAGGATTATGAACAAGCCCCATTCAGCTAAACAACACATTGCCAGGATGCTGTAGCCTAATGATTATTGATTAACTGACAGTGATCTTGGGATCTTTATTAGGTTTTAAAGCTTGGGCAATAAAAAAGATGGCACATGTTCAGATCAGTGTTGTGTCGTTTTATCAGTAAGGCCCTAAACGTTTTTTTCATGTACAATTGTCTTCCAAAAATACCCCTTTACAAAGTAAAATTTGTTGAAAAAATTTCAATGAACGAAATAAATTTTGAATACGGAGGACCAGTAAAAACTAGTGCACTGCTGCCATCTCATACTTAAACTGAATGCAAATATTGAGTAAATCGGTTTATATTGACTTACTTTCAGGCAATATTTTATCAGCTGTTCCAACAGGCATTCTTACCTAAGTCATCTTCCATGTAGTATGGAACAGTTCTTGGCCATTTGTACTCATCCCCTATAATGGAATTCCGAGTTTGTGTCTGCAGCAGTAAGAAAAACGCAGTCCCAATAGAGTGAGCAAGTGTTTAAATCCCTATTTTACAGGTTTCCATTGTGCTGATGAAAATTAATCAGATGACTCAATCTACCTCATCAAGCACAATGTCCCCCTCTACCAGATTCAGCCCTGCCTCTGTGGGGACAAAGAGCACTGAGATTATTGGTTTAAAAGGTAACCAAGTGCAAACCAGGAGAAACGGGACAGAAAATGACCCAGACTGTTATTTCCACATACCTTCATTGATGTCAAAAATGTCAAGGTCCTGTCCACCATCTACATCAAAGTCTGTGAATGCCATAAATTAATATGTTGAAGATATTTGAGTTGAATGTTGCAAAAGATATGATAAGTCCACACGTTTCTTAAGAAAATGCTTACCTGATATCTTTGCAGTCTGCTAAGTGACGGAAAATTAAAAGGTAGATAGTCTTGAATAACAAAGTAATCGAAATCTGTTTTTTATTTGTCAAAACCCTTACATACAAACAAATTTAAATCTTACCAAAGAAAGGGTGGTAACACACAGAAGGCAAATAATATGAAGTACAAGAACACCTATTGGTTCTCTTCCTGCCATGTTGTACTCTCTCCGTTGAGAAGTAAATAGATGGTAGCTACCGAGCACAGACGGATGCTAACGAGGCACAAATTACAAAGGTGTATATTGATGATGAAGCACACATGTTCACAAGTCAATAAATGACAGAGCTATAAAGGGTAAAGTTACACAACTCCCCTTAATAAAAAAAAAATCTTTACACATTGGCAAAGTGCCTCCAAGTGGCCCACGGAGCATATTTCAGTGCAACTAAACAGTATTCAGTCTTTACTTTTTTACAATTAGTCATTTTTAACCAAATACTTCATTGCATTTTCTTTGCATTTTAAATTAAAGTAATCCATACTTTTGGGGTGGGTGAAAAAGTACACATGGTTTTTAAAAAATAAAAATCTTACCTGGGAGAGTGGTCATGATGGTATACAAACTGGAGGAAATGAGAAAATAGTTTGTACTTTTGTTCTCCTTCGTGCATCTGTGTGCACGCGCATGTTTTTCTTTTAATGTATGTAAAGCCGCACTACATAGGAGTGGCTCCTCCTTACTGTTCTTTGTGTTTATTAATGGGGGGAAATCAATAAAAACAATATTAATGATTTTTTTTATATCTTAAAAGTGTGATATTTATATATGCACTCACTCTACTTTAATCTCACACCTCAAGACACAGTCAAGGAAGAACATTAACCAGAAGAGCAACCAAGAGGCCTGTGGCAACTCTGGAGAAGCTGCAGAAATCCACAACTCAGGTGGGAGACATTTTTACAGGACAACCTGTGCACTCCAGCAAATCTGGCCTTATGGTTTAGTGGCAAGAAGAAAGCAACTTGTTGACAGTCATGAAAAGTCCCATTGGCAGTTTGGCACGAACCATGTAGGACTGGTCATATGAGACCTATAACTGGTATAACAGAACCTCTATAACTGGGATATAGAGGTTCACCTTTCTGCAAAACAACTTCCCTAAATGTTAAGCTAAGACTCGTATGAAAGGCTTTTGATTTCATGTGCTAGAATGGCCCAATCAAATTCCAGGCATAAATTAAAATGGGAATATGTATCAAGACTGAATGCATGTCTCACATTACAAGACAGAATTTCACTATTTTAAAAGAATTTCATATGACAGATCAACACAAAGTAGTGCATAAATGTGAAGTGCATTTTATTCACTTGATTTAATTTAAAGGGGGGGGGTATTATGCAAAATTGACTTTCTGAAGCTTGATATCCTGAGAACCTGTCTTTCCCTCATTAAAAACATACCTGAAGTGTTGCTCTGACCCATGTTAGAGTAATCTTTGAATCTCTGCTGGTAGTTCTCGGGGTTGCTGAAACGCCTGCTCCCACCTATCTCTGCCTTTTCCACTCATCTCCTCCTCCGACCTTACATACTCAGCCGAGAGCCTCGTCCTTGCAGAGCTCTCCTACCCCTCCCCACCTCACACAACTCCGGCTGAGTCCCAGGTGCAGTAATTATAACGCACCAGCTGCAGCTGCGTGTCTTTTGTGGGATTTTTTTTCCGACTCCGTGCATGCTGTGATGATGCACAGTATGTGACGAACTGAAGGGGGAGTGTCAGAAAGAGTAGGAGGGTATTAGAGAGGCACAGGCGAAATACAGTCTATGGCGAAAGTCAAGGCGTCCAATACGGAGGTAAATTTCTTTAAGAAGGATTTGGATATATGACGGACTTTTAAAAGACTTAAGGTGACAATTTTATTGGAGTGTGCTATAGAAGATAATATGTGCCTGGAAGAAGCATAATACCCCCCCTTTAAGTTCTTTACAAGCTATCACACTATCTTACTGATTTAAAGAGATGCACATTTCCACACCAGTGTAGTACCTTGGATTTAAAAAAACGCAAGTGCTTTTTGTTGGTCATAACTAATATGCCTACTATGGTATTCTGTAGCACATGATTATCAAACAAATAACTGTAAGATCAGACTGTGTGCAGAAGCTTTAGGGTTTTCCGTGAACATTTTTAAAAATGTTTTTATTAGACTGCTTTTTTGTTTTGATATTTTCACAGTAAGTCTAATTCCTTTGCTTCCATTCTTTCATCTAAAGACCAAGTTTCTGTTTTTACCAGAGCAGCAAAACCTTTTGTGGAAACTGACTTTTTAAACCATACGCCTGTCTGTTTTAGTGTGCTTCTTTTTCATCTCTATGGTTACCTGCTTTTCACTTTCAAACCACCTGCAGGTGGTTGTATTAAAAAAAATACTTTGCTGTCAGTGGCCCCAGCAGTGAAATGTCTCCACAGACACCAATGTTAGACGAACAAATAGACATGTCATTAATAGGCTGAACTGTTTGAAATGTATTCCCAGGGATGTATGTAAGTGTGGTGATGTTCATGTACAACTACCTTGTGATTTGACTTTTTTCAGTTTTTCATCTGGTATTGTTGTAACATTTTTGACTGTCTGCAGGTGGCATTGGTAATACTATTAGAAGGTTTGCTTTCCTGTGTGGCGGCATATCTACATCATAAATCAGAAAATTGTTCAAAAGTTAATTTATTTCTGTAATGTATTCATATATTCATCACACATCCATCATTCCGTTACTCAAGGCAAGGCAAGGCAAGGCAATTTTATTTGTATAGCACACTTTCAACAGCAGGGCAATTCAAGGTGCTTTACATGATTTGGTGATTTAAAAGAAACACATAAAAGAAACACACATTATACATGATACACAATAAAGCAAGAGAAAAATAAAAAAAAGCAAGAGAGCATGAACACATTTCATACATATAACATCAAGCATTTACTCAAAGGCAATTCTAAACAGATGGGTTTTTAGTCTCGATTTAAAGTAGTTCAGAGTTTCAGCAGCTCTACACTCGTCAGGAAGTCTGTTCCAGATGAGGGGAGCATAAAAAGTGAAAGCTGCTTCTCCATGTTTAGTTCTGAGTCTAGGGATGTTTAGTAGGCTAGAGTTGGAGGACCTGAGTGGTCTTGGTGGTTGGTACCATGACAACAGGTCTTCAACATATTTTGGTGCTAAGCCATGTAATGATTTATAAACTAGTAAAAGTATTTTAAAGTCTATTCTCTGAGCTACAGGGAGCCAGTGTAAGGACTTTAGAACTCAGAACATTTTATGTCATGTAAGACCAATAAAAAGCAATCTAAACACCAAAATGTTGTGTTATGTTATGGCCCACAAAAACATTGGGAAGAAAGCTGACCTGTTAGTTGTCCAGCATTGACACATTGAACTAACAGAGTAAGGAGCAAAAGGTCACTGCAAAAGAAGCTGACTGTTCACAGAGAGCTTTATCCAAGCATATTTTTGGACAAATGAGTGGAAGGAAAACATGTGATTGAAAAAGGAGCACCGGAATCATTGGAGCCTTCAGAAGGTTGTAAAGCAAAGCTTTTAATAAGAGGTTTGGGAGAGATACAATTGACATTCAGTTGGGATGAAGTTTTAAATCAGTACAGCTGTCTCTCAGGAGATTTTAGAGCTTTTCTCAACTGATAAGCTTCTTGGAGACTGATTTAATTTTCCAGAAAGTCCTGGCACCTGCCCACATTGCCAGTTACCAATGCCTGCTTTTTTAACCACAGTATCACTGTCTTTGATAGGTGGGCACACTTACCAGTTCTGAAAGATGGACACTTCACCAGGTTTTAGACAGTGTCTCTTTGAGATAGCTCTGAATCTGAGCTAAAAGTGTTCACATGATATGTACACTACTCAGGATTTTCACAAGAATAAATATACAAAAATGTTAGACTCATTGTTAACTGAAATAGTTGTTTCTTTCTGTAAAGATGCTCCCATTGTGTCTGTGGTGCAAATGGGAAAAGCAAAGGGGACACAATTACACATCTATGCCACAGAGCATACTTTGTATGGTTTGGCTTAAGTGATTACCTATTGATATTTCCTGACGCAAGCTTCATATTCCTTAACATTCGGTTTATATGATAGATGAAGCCAATGAAGCTGAGCTGATGCATCTAGGTCGCTGGCAATGTTTTCCTTGAGGCTTACTTTAAGATACAGAATTTTTTTTTAAACCAAAGATTCTAGTAGCCATATGAGCCCTTAGAAATCTGACTTTCTGCTCATTTCACTGCTCTGAAGATCTTTGCAGAAAGCCTTGATCATGAGTTGAAATTGAGTTCAAGTAAACTTTAATTCCAAAAATCATGCTCCTCAGGTTCTCAAAACCATGCAATGCTTATGACCCCTGAAGCCCTTCCAAAAAAATATCAAATAATATTGTTTTTAACATGAATGATCTTATTTTGCTGGATTAGACCTCAGTAAGATGTGAAATGATTTGAAAATAAATAATGATCAGTTATAAACCTTAGTGATTTAAGGTGTTGAACTTTGAAGGTATTCTTGGCTTTTTCCTTTGGATTAGAGCACATGATAGTAAGTTTGAGCAAAATCTAATTCCAGCAAAAAACATTTTGCTATTATCTGGTGTTTTAGAATTTAGTCTTTTTGGGAAATTTAACAGATAAGATTGAAAAAAAAATATTTTTGACTTGGTTGTGCAATTTACCAGGCAAACACATTTTCCAACTTGTTTTCAGTTGCTCAATTAGTGACAATACAATGGGTAAATTTTGGGAGCTTTCTAATGTTGATGTGGGGCAGAACCCAGCTAGATCAAGAAAACATATATCCAAAAAGAAGCCTAAATAAATGTATCAAAGCTGATCAACTTATTTAGGATTTGGTTGTCCAAATTTGGTTGGGGGTTGCCAGTTCAAACCCCCCAATTCCATCAGTCACAGTCATAACAGACACTTCACCTGCCTTGCCTGCTGGTGATGGTCAGAGGGCCAGATGGCGGGGATTGTATGGCAGCCTCCTTCTGTCAGTCTGCCCCAGGGCAGCTGTGGCTACGATGTAGCTTACTTCCCTCAGCGTGTTAATGTGTGCGTGAATGGGTGAATGACTGATTTGAGCGTGAAGTGCTTTTGGGTCCTTTGGACTAGATAGTTGAAGTCTTTCATCTGGCAACATAATACTTCATTCGTGACGGGTGACTCATTCATATAGTGTCTGCACAGCACTATCAGTGCCAACATCTGCAGTCCAGGAATAAAGTTTGTATTGATCTTTTTTCTCATTTGCTCTATAGAACTTAGAAAAGAAAAAAATGTAAGTTTAATCAACTTTGTGTCCGTTTTTAATTACCTAATCATGGAAAATAACCATTTATTCAAAGGATTTCACAATGAATCGCATTACTATGTAAATACTTACCGTTTTATCTACTTTCTAATCTCATTTGTTTCTTCAGAGAAGTATGCCTACTGATGAAGTGAATAGTCCATTGTATTCATATTTTAACCAAGGATCTTTTATATAAAAATTAGAAGGTAAGCAATTCAATATATTTGAAAAATCATCAATCTCTAAAATGTTTTAAGCAAGTCATCTATTCTGTTTATCTACATGGTATCCATCCATCCATCCATCCATCCATCCATCCATCCATCCATCCATCCATCCATCCATCCATCCATCCATTCATCCATCCATCCATTTTCTTCTGCTTATCCAGGGTCAGGTTACAGGTGCAGCAGCTTAAGCAGAGAGGCCCATAATGTCCTCTCTCCAGCCATTTAGGCCAGCTCCTTAGGCCACCAAAACTGATCCCCTCAACACCTTGGCTGCGCCTAGAAATCCTGTCCATAAAGAGTATGAACAGAATCTGTGACAAAGGGCAACCTTGGCAATGTCCAACTCTCACTGGAACTAAGCCACTTACTGCAGGCAATGCGAACCAAGCTCTGACACATGTTGTACATTGATCTATCAGCCCATAGCAAGGGGCCTGTTACCTCATATTACAGGAGTACCCCCCACAGGACTGCCCAATTCCACAAAACACATTTAGACATGTAGGTTAGACGAACTCCCATGCACCCTCCAGGACCCTGCTTAGGGTGTAGAGCTGGGCCAGTGTTCCACAGCCAGGATGAAAATGGCATTGTTCCTCCTGAATCCAAGGTTCGACTATCCATCGGACCCTCCTCTCCACAATCCCCAAATAGACCTTACCAGGGAAGCTCAGAAGTGTGATCCCCATACAGTTGGAACATACTTCCCTCTCCTGAGATGCCGGATGGTGGATTAGAATTGCCTCGAAGCCGTACGGAATTTGTTCTCCATGGCCTCACCAAACTCCTCCAACGCCCAAGTTTTTGCCTCGGTGACCTTCCAGGCCGCACTCCGTTTGGCCTGCCAGTACCTATAACCTATCTGCTTCCAGGGTCCCACAAGCCATAAAGACCTGATAGAACTCTTTCTTAAGCTTGACAGCATTTCACTGAGGTCCACCAGTGGGTTTGAAGGTTGATGATGTACCTCAATTTAAATGACAACTAATGATGTGCGTTTCAACTTTGTTTGTCAAGTGATTTGGGATCTATTTGATTGTAAAAATTTGCAGTTGAATGTCTACAAATGAGAAGTGGCATATATGACGTCACGGAGCTAACGCTAACTAGCACAAGCTAGCACTAAAAATACACACCGAGACCTTGTGGAGCTCCATGCTGGGCTCTCACCTAACCGACTATTTCTCCCCCACCATAGCTGCCACTTTCCACATTTATGGTGGTTTCCTCTGCGTTTAATGCTCCTTCCTTCGTCCTTGAGGAAGGAGGTGAAGCAGGCTGATCTCACGGCCATTTTTCTTCTTCTTCAGTTGTGTTTTTGTGTTTTTACACAAAACCTAAAGTAACTTTTCCCACTTGTCGAAAATTAGCGTTTTCTCGGCATCAAAATCTGTCTGTAAAATTCACGGACATCATATGTTCAATCCATGGCGCATTTCAAACGGGATCAGAAAATAACTTTTATCGCTCTATTGACTCTCATTCATTTTTGGGGGGTGGTAGGGGACCCATGGAGCAGAAGTAGAAGTGCGTGACTTAGGATCCCCATGGAGGCACTGAACATGGCCCATTCAGACTCAATGTCCCCTGCCTCCTCCAGGACGTGTTCAAAGTTCTGGCAAAAGTGGTATCTGCAACATTAATAGGATTTATAAAAAGAGGATTTACAGAAAATGATTCACTGTCACTCTCCAATTGTATTTGCTTTTCATGTCTACAGGGGTAGGCTTACTAGAAACCAAGAAAATTGAGTAAGAGAGAATACTGCTAATAATATGCATGCAGCAATTCTCAAAAAAGCCAAAGAGTCAAAGCAGGTTTCATATATTGTCAATTTGTGCATATAACATGTTTCTTTTACTCTAAGTAAGGATTTTTCCTTAGGCTTTGAAGTGTTGAAGATGTTTTTTTCTGTTTCCGGAATTCTGTATGTAAGCCAAGTACAGTGCAGTGAAGAAGGATTCTCCACCTCACAGATTTACTGTTTTTGCCATTTTGTCCCCCTTAAATATTTCACTTCAATACATTTTGATAATTGATCATTACAAAATGCAGTCAGCGATCCAGATGTTATGTGACACACACAATCCAACAAGTTTCACTTTTGTTTTGGCTGTGAAACTCTTTTAAAGATGGATGTCTCTTTGATATTGTTGAATCATCAACACTGACCGTAATGAGGCCTGGAGAGCAAACCAAAAGACAATTGCCTTTTTTTACATAGGCCAAGATTGGGTAGTTTTTTGGGATGGAAAACTGCATTTTCTATTTATAAAGATTATATACTTCTGTTATAAACTGTTTAGATGATCTGAAAAGTCAAACAAGTAAAGTAAAAAAAAAGTAAATACACAAGATATAGAAATCTCTAAAGGGGCTACAATATCCTTTCACAGTACTGTAACTCCTAATACTGGAGTCAGGCGCTACTGTGGGTCTTGAAGCATTTTAGCAAGACTGTGCTGTCATTTTTCAAAGTTTGTCTGCCTCTTACACCCCTCATTACCAGAGTCGAGTGGCCCAGTCTGTTAAAGCCGCCCCCCAGCAGGTGGGCTTAGGTTGAAATGTAACTGATAAAACTTATTTGCACTGCCTCATTGACTGTAGTAGATTACTAATGTCCTGCAAATTCCCGAGGTGAATATTTCTCCTGACTGATTTGGATGTAAGTTTTTGTTAATTAATGATGAGATGTCATGATTATTCAGCCATGAGTAGAACATTCAAACCAATTCAAATGGAAGTTTTGAAGTTCAAATAGAAGTTCCTCCAGCCAAAAGGTTTAGAAAACCTAGTTTTACTTTTTTTTTTTCAAACAAGTTTGTGATGTCTTTTTTAGCCTCTATCTGAATTGTATGTTGCATTTTGTGCCTCTTCTGATCCATAAAGATGAAGAATGCAGTTCCTATCTCCCATTTCAATGTATAATCCCGAGTCTATAGGGAAAAATAAACAGAAAACAATCATGACAAAATAAGAATCAGTAGGGGTGAGAAAACATAACAAACATAGAGCCAGAACCCACATTAAACAGACAGACAACATTAACAAAGGTTGTGACTAAAATACATGGAAAAGTTAAGCTAAACTAAGGAAAACAACAGCAGATAATGAAAATATTGCAACAAAGGGAATGGTTATAGAGATTAATTCTTTGTGATTAAAGTAAAGATGAGAATCTAAAGCTTTTGTAGATGCATAATAAAGAATGTCAATAAATGCATGCAGCCATAAACGGTCATTTTAATGAGGGCTAAACTGTTAATGTCTCAAAAGAGGTTATTTCCCTTCAGTAATGCCTCAAGTGGGCAACTTAGTGATTTACTTGATTAAATGATGCCACGGCTACCTAGCTTGGCAAGCCGTCCTACATACCTGCAGAGCAATATTTGGGCTACTGCTATGGTTTGTCTAGATTTCTAGGCTACCATGACTGTTTCACAAGTTTATATTCTGAGGTTCAATGGCTCTACAAACCTAAAATAAAAACTAGGCTGGTAAAAGCTTGTATGGTTCTCATGTAAATAATTAATGCAGGACTTTAATTTTGCTTACAGTTATTTCTCTCTTTTTTCAGATCACAGGCACTACACTTTTTGTACTTGGTGCAGTTGGCAAAATGCTTTATTTTCTTTGGACTAACATTCTGCGCTGGTTGCACTGGTGTACTTTTGTTAAATTGGGTGCAGCACTATAACAATTAGAAACAGCAAAACATTTAACCTTTTATTTACTACAATAATATTACATTTTTAAAAGTCACCATTTAGCAGAGGTGGTTAGAGTAGCCAAAAATTTTACTCAAGTAAAAGTAGCACAACTTCAACATATTTTTACTCAAGTAAAAGTACAAAGTAGTAATCCAAAACATTGCTCAAGTAAGAGTAAAAACGTATTTGATAAAAAGGATACTCAAGTATTGAGTACTTGTTCTGAGATCATAGCATATGCTTTAATATTTAAAAATAGGTAATTGGAGAAAAATATAAAGTTATGTGCAAATTCTAAAGACTAAAATGAATAGAAATATGTGACATAATTGTAAAATAACAAATTTGATTAGTAGAAAAGATTTTACAAATCAATTTTTTTCAAAGTTAAACTAATGAAACCAATACTTAAAGTAGGCAATGTATATATGTTAGAACCCCATTCGACCTCCAAATGGCACAACAGCCTCAGCAGATAGCAAATAATGATAAAATGATGAATGTTGTGTACAAGGTCTCACTTCAACATAAACTGTATGTTCGAGTCTCATGCATTTCTGGTTAAAACAAGCTTGTTCTTCATTCAATAAAGTTACTTGCTGTGGGTAGAATAGCCAGAAATTTTACTCAAGTAAGAGTAGTGATACTTCATAAAAATATCATTCAAGTAAAGGTAAAAAGTACAGTCTTGTAAAACTACTCCAAAAGTATGGTGTTGTATACATATTGTACATATAACTGAGTAAATGTAATTAGTTACTCTCCACCTCTGCAGTTCAGCCATTTTCTTTGCAAATTGACAGTAATGCAACAATTTCAATTAGTTGTCAATACAATATTACAGGTTTGTAAAAATATGTTGAACATATACAAAAAGTATATCACAAAGACTGGATACTATTATTATTATTATTATCATTATTATTATTGTTATTGCACTGATGTCGAGCTGCTAAAAATCAAATTATGTCTCGAGGAACTGGGAAAGACATACACATTTTAGACAGTCTTTTCAGGTTTCTCTTTGAGACTTTTAAAAACGCAGAGAATTTGATCAAGTACTACTAAAAGGCTTGTTTTAGGGGGCCAACAATGACCGATTAATAATTGAATCAGTCAGTCTCAAATATTCTAATTATTTGAGAAACTAACTACATTTTAATGGCTCTATCTCAGCGTAAGAAATATGCTGTGATTATTTGGTGTTTGCAGCAAACTGCCAAAATGACACATTTCCCCCTAGCTCTGCTTGACCTCGATGGATGAATATCAGTTACAATCTGAACATAAATAACTTTCAGTGGTGCAGATTACACAAACACTATTTTATTTTATAACTACACCATTTCATACTAAATCTTTTACGTATCAAAACCAGTTTGTATAGCATATTATTACCACAGTAATTAAGAGCTATGCTACAAAGATGAACCAAAACTCTACTTTGGTGCATTTTGTGAAATGTTTTGCAGATTTCTCTACTTCACATTAAGCATCTCTCGTCCACGTTGATCTATCTGCTACTCAGGTTTAGGAAGATAGGGTCTAAAAAACATCACACTGGCTTTGTCTAACTCTTTTTACAACACAGTGGTTGAAACTGTGAGACAAACAAAATGTGACTCCAAGTCCTGGTTTATCTTTATTTATTTAAAAAGGACAGTGCACATTAATAAATATGAGTACTTAATTAGTCTTCCTAATATGCTTGCTAGACATATGATCAAGAAAGTTTAAAAAATGTAATCAATTGGAAAATTACAAGATGATAAATGAAACTCAAAAAGATTATTAAAAAAATTATAATTAATATGCATAAATGATCAAGCTACAAGGTATTGCAGGTTTTATTAGTGTTCAGGAGCTGCTTTTTTTTTTTTAGATCAAAGACATGTCAAAAAGATTTAATATCCATTTCTTTTGTGGCTTCAAGTAGGAATTGCAACATGAACTCCAATGAACAGTGAATTCTGTTTAAAATGCACAATAAAAAGAATTAAAGCTTAGTCCAGTTATCTGTAGTCATGACTACATAAGGAGCCTGTGGCTTTTTTCCCACCAGGTGAAATCCTCCTAAACACTCATTCTGTAATCCCACAGACCACTTTGATGTCCAAGCTCTGTTTAATCTTATCAAGTACATTCATTTATCACTTCCTTCTGCGAACATAACAATTAATTCGTTGACAAGACCATCACACCTGTAATAATGCTTTCATGTCAAATTTGTTCCCAATCAGTTCCAGGCTCATCTGCTTGTTAGTTATGCGAGTATGAGGTTGAATTCATGAATATTAGGAAGAAGCGAAGGGGGGTGAGGAGTGGTAATATTTTCACAGAGCGATATTCTTTTGAAGATAATTCCTACTCGCTCTCAAGGTCTGACAGAGTGGATTGTTTTTCATTCTGCATTTTTTTTTGAACAGACAAAATTAATTTTGAAGCTGCCAACACATGCGCCTTTGGCCCTGTTGCTAGAAATGTTTGAGGTGGGGAGGTGGTTGGGGGGGACAAAAAGCCAGATCATTGCTGTGGTTGGTAACTAATACATTTAAAAGACACAATTACTGCACTTTTTTTTACAACAACAATCAGACGACACAAGACCTGAAGAATATTTATGTAAGTTGTGATATTACTAGAGTAAAAGAACATTACCACAATGAATCGTAGAGGTGTTCAGGTTTGCAATGCAGATGTTTAAAGCAGCTCATTTGTTTGTCACCATACAGGCTCTGTCCTCTAAGACTTTGAATGTGAAAGAAATCAGTGACTGGCACTAAAGGTTCTAGTTTAAGTCTTGTTTTGTGAAAAGTTACCTTCAAAGCGATTCTCCTTGGTACATGGTACTTCACAGGAACCATATTTCACTGATTTGGAACCTATTTGAAAATAGCGGAGGCAGACATTCTTGGCCATTTTCAATATAAGATGATGAGCATTTTTAATATATCTCAGAGTTAATACAACATACGTTTTCATGTACTTTAAACTGTGTGATAACATGCTAAAATCAGCAAACAGAATTGCATTACATAATTAATAAATGGGCCACCAAGTAGTTTAGATATAGCCTTGCATGTGGCATAGCCACACACACACACCGAGTGAAGTATTTAGTGTTAGAGTTTAATTTGATCGGAATATCATCTTGCAACTCATCAACCATAGTCAAATGAGTTTATGTCCTGACATTTTTTTTTTTACATGTGGCAAATAAACTACTTAATTCTTGTTAGATAACTTCAGATAGCTTTGATATCATTTTTTAAGTCTGTCTGCCAGGATTTTTTTTTTATTTGCTATTACTTTTCAGAATATAACTACAAAATGGAAAACTGATAAAAATGTTCCTTCATGATGGATTCTGTATATATGTGTCAATTTTTGCAATGCATCTAATCAGCATGTATTTTCACCTACCCATTCTAAGAAAACAAACAGTATGATCATTGTGACAATTTGCAAGAAATTGGACAAGTTTAACTACTAAAAGACTGTTGAAATAAAATTGTTAAATTTCAGCCGCTTTTTAAAATGACTTTAGGCACAAAAGGAATTATTTGTCTTGTTATATTTTCAACTGTACTATACATCTGCATAGTCAACAATCCATAAGCAACAAGATAATGGTTTGTATTTATAATTTCTCAATCCAGAAACAACTTCTGTATTATGTATGTACACTTAAAAAGTTCTGCACAATCAATGCAACATTTGTTTCTAAAATAAAGTAGTAAATGTCACAACCACTCAAACTATTATTGAACATTGATGAGTGTTTGATTTACAAACTAAAATGCATGCATTTAATTTAAATTATTTAACTTGGTATTACTCTTCACAATTCCATTTAAAGGTGTCAAAACAGATAGATCATTGTGCTTTATGTTCTACTAGATGCAAAGATTTGCATCTAGTGTTAATCGTGATAGGTTTTTATTCCTGTCATAAGAAAACCTCAGGAACTTTGCATTATCACGAAATCACAGAATCCCACTTTTTTGCATATCTAAAGTAATTTTTGTGAGTTTATTTCCACAGATGTGTTATGCACAACAAGATCAAAATGTTCTTTATTTTGAAGATGGACCAGATCAAGATGTTTCATGCAATAAAGCATATGGTGTGCAGTAGTATGACAAGAAAGTTGGACGGGAGAGTCATATTAAGATGTAAAATATTTCACAATAAGTAGGCTTAAATGCAGATGCAAACAGTGTTCATAAAAACCTCCTGTTGCCAAAGCTGCAGTAATCAACACTTGCTTAAATCACAATGACTTTTCACACAATCTCATCCAACTTGTTTATTTGTCACGTTTTCATCCAAATTAATTTCGTTGGAAATGGTGTGACGCTTAATGGGGCGACGCACAGTCGGTTTCTTTACACCCTGTTGACACGAACCTGCCCACGTCCACCGCAGCGGTTACCGACGTCATTTATTGCTAAGAGCGATCGCTGTTTAGGGGAATTTGGTTCCTCAGCTCTCAAGTGAAGCCACTAAACACACACGCATCTATCCAGACTGATGCGCGCTCTGCTGCTGCTGCTTTGAGTGCAGTGGACTCACACTTTATTTGGCGGTGGCATTGCTGGAGGGTTGGAAAAAAAAGTGGACTGTTGGAAAATAATTAGTCAAGGTAAGTTTTATTTGTATTTAGATAACGCAGCATTATTCTTATTTAACTGACGTAAAATAGGCGCGGGTGTGAAAATGTTTGAAACTGTACGTGGCGCCTAAAATATGTTTATTTTCCATATTGGCTATTGCAGTTTGTAATTGCGGAAAAAAATGTGTTTTTATTTTTCTTAAAATTAGAGAAATTTCAGCTCTTTTTCGAGGAAAGCTGAAAACGTAGATATCTGAGTATGCCTACTTTTAATTGTAGCTACGCACATCTGCGTATAGGACTTTAATTAAATAATGTTTATTTGTCCTGTCTGGATTAAGTAAACATTATTTATTACGTTAGAACTCACAAGCGCACCGGAAGGTAAGCTAATAACAACAAGCGCATTAAGTTTTGCGTCTTTGCACAGAAAGAACATCTCTGCGCTGATCTCAGTTTATCTTAGATATAGTTACATGTTGTCTATCAGCAGCTGGATGTTCCACAGCTAATTAAGCGTCTATTAATTGCTGCCAGTGCACACCTGCTGGGATGTTTTTCTTTAGGCAACACAGAAATCAAGTTGGCTATTAAGTCATTGTTTTATGATTCTGAAAATTTAATGAATGTAAGTAAACGCTAAGACTGCTGTACAACTGTAATAAACAGATGGTTGCTTTAGTCACACACATATGAGGATCGTATTTTTAAACTATGCATGAACAGGTGACTGCTAGATTTGATCTTATTCATTAAATTAATATCAGATTAGGTTAATATGTATTTGTAAATATTTTAAGAATGCTTTTTTTACACATGAAGGAGCCTTTTTCAATTATAGGCATGCTTTAATTTGGTTGAATCAAATGTGCTCTCTAAATAATCCCAAATAAACCTCAGTACCTTAGTCAAAGATTATCCTGTTTACATTGGATGAGAAAGTGCTTAACTGACAGTTCTGTCTCAAAGATATTTAATGGGCCTAGATGTAATTGAGGGGATGTGCTGGTTGGGTGAACAAAATCATAGCTAGAATATTTCTGCGAACAAAATCATAGTTAGAATATTTCTGTGCGAGATCCTCATGGATGCCTGGATTCCCTTTTCGTTACACAATCATTTATTGGCAATTATGTCTCACTGTAGGCTCTAAAACTGGAATTAACTTACTGAAGAACTGACATCAACAACAGGGGCATCTTGAATGACTCACACCAGAATTTTTTTAAACTCAGAAATAAAACTAAAAAGAACAGCAAGCCCTTGCCAAAATATGCAAACACATTAAGAAGCCTTGGATCAGCCAAGGAGTTGACCATCACATCCAGGCTTCTTTCATGGCCCTTCCATGCCCAAATATTGAAAATCAAAAACTGCAAAACAGGATGTCCAGTAAAGTCCCAACTCAACCAAATATGTAAGAACAACAAAGGATCATTTCAAATGAGCAGCTATGGCAGACTGGTGGTTGTAGGAGCTGATTTCCTGAATATCCAATCAGCTCTTAAAAGAGTGAGGGGTTAATGAAATATTTTTGAATTAAATTTAATCAACCTTAAACAGCTACTAGAGATATTGGAAAAAACTAACATTCAATTGTGTATTTTAATGTTTACTTTCTACCAATTTAAAAGAAGTGAATTAAAACAGATATAAAAAAACTGGAATGAACAAGACCTGTAATATCTGGCATTAATAAAATGAAACAATCTATTTTTAGATGAAGCTCTTGACTGAAGACATGGCATTCTACTCTAGCATACCTGTGCCTCTGGATATAACTGTGGCTGTGGTCTACTCTATTTTTGGTGAGTTAAGTCTGCAGAATTTCAAAGTTAATTTTTTTCCAGTTTTTAGAACGTACTTGAACAGACCAACAGTTGCGTTAATAATGTTTAAATGGGTTTTCTGTGAGTTCTGCTCAAGCTGGAATGAATCACAGCATGAAAAAAAATACCGCCCAATGTGAAGTCTTGAATTTTCATTATTGCTATTAGGTGTTATGGATTCCACTCTTTTTCTATTAGAATACTATACTCATCATCTTACTTTAATATTGCTCCAGTTTATAGCCTGTATAGATTCAATAGGCAGCTGTTCTTGTAATATTGTCTGACCCTACACCATGAAACACCCCTGAAAACCAATTCTTTGCATCACACTTACAAAAAAAAGAACTACCAAGGTTGACTTCCATCTTAGGTTTTGATTCTTGTTGTATTTCTAATAACAGCCTACATTCCATGGGGCTTCATATGCAGTTTGCATAGCTGCTCATGAATGCACCACACTCTATACTGAAGTTCAATACACCCTGCTGTTGCCTGCAAGGCATCTGTACAGGAATGTTTCTAAATGTCTTCTTCTATACATAAAATAAAATATCACACATATAAAGTTGCGATGCATGATGTCATAACAGTTTCACCCTTAAACTGCCCTGTTATAGTTAATGCACCTGTTTTTCCAGGGTTTTTTAATCCAACTATGTAATTCATTAGACACGTCTTTCCAAAGGTTAATTCATTTATGACCAAATTAATTAATTAGCTATAAATGGTGTAATGATGGTAGTGTAGAGGAAGACTGCAGTTACAGTTATTTTGGGAGAACATTTAGCGAAGTGTAACTTTGACCATGCTCAGGGTCTTTATGATGGACTGCTTTATCGTTTACATTAAATTGGTGCTATGGTTAGAGGTATGCATTTCAGCACTTTTGACTGGAATCCCAAACACAAAAATGGAGGGGAAAATATATTTTTTAAAATATCCAATGAATTGAACCTGATGCCTGAGATGATCAAATTTTGAGAATTTTGTGCATATGGTTATGTGATTTTTGACTTTCAAGTATGAGACATTAATCAAAGCCTAAGGTGCTACAAAACCTAAAACTGTAGCTCAGTAAAAAAAAAGTACTTGTTTTATAATAGACATAAATCCTAACATTCTTCAGTTTTCCTACATTTATACTGAGGTAGGCTAGCTGTTTTCCCAGAAAACATGAAATTGTTGTTTTATTTTGAAATTCTGGTATAGCAAAAGCATTATGTTCCTTTAGTAAATAGTCCACACAACTGTTTATTAAATGCAACCAACACCTATGTAAACATGATGTCCTATCTATCCTGTATTTTTTTCCTATTTTGTTGCATTACAACCACAAACTTTAAAGCCTCATATGTTCAAGGATAGGACATATTGATGCAATGCTTTTCTTCAGTAAAGACAGGGAGATGTCTGAAGCTCCTCAGCCTCTATATGCAATGCAGGAAGAAATATAACAAAAAACTTGAAGCTGCAACTGCCGTACTGTGAAAGGTGTTTCTACAGGGTTAATATTTCAGGGACTGAATAGAAATTGCTACATTTTCAAGAAGTTTATTTGTAAAACAAAATGAAAATCACATCACATTCTGTCTCTATTTCACATATACAGTGGCTTGCAAAAGTATTCGGCCCCTTTGAACTTTTCCACATTTTGTCACATTACAGCCACAAACATGAATCAATTTTATTGGAATTCCACGTGAAAGACCAATACAAAGTGGTGTACACGTGAGAAGTGGAACGAAAATCATACATGATTCCAATTTTTTTTTACAAATAAATAACTGAAAAGTGGGGTGTGTGTAATTATTCAGCCCCCTTTGGTCTCAGTGCAGTCAGTTGCCCATAGACATTGCCTGATGAGTGCTAATGACTAAATAGAGTGCACCTGTGTGTAATCTAATGTCAGTACAAATACAGCTGCCCTGTGACGGCCTCAGAGGTTGTCTAAGAGAATGTTGGGAGCAACAACACCATGAAGTCCAAAGAACACACCAGACAGGTCAGGGATAAAGTTATTGAGAAATTTAAAGCAGGGTTAGGCTACACAAAGATTTCCCAAGCCTTGAACATCCCACGGAGCACTGTTCAAGCGACCATTCAGAAATGGAAGGAGTATGGTACAACTGTAAACCTACCAAGACAAGGCCGTCCACCTAAACTCACAGGCCGAACAAGGAGAGCGCTGATCAGAAATGCAGCCAAGAGGCCCATGTTGACTCTGGACGAGCTGCAGAGAGCTACAGCTCAGGTGGGGGAATCTGTCCATAGGACAACTATTAGTCGTGTACTGCACAAAGTTAGTCTTTATGGAAGAGTGGCAAGAAGAAAGCCATTGTTAAAAGAAAACCATAAGAAGTCCCGTTTGCAGTTTGCCACAAGCCATGTGGGGGACACAGCAAACATGTGGAAGAAGGTGCTCTGGTCAGATGAGACCAAAATGGAACTTTTTGGCCAAAATGCAAAACGCTATGTGTGGCGGAAAACTAACACTGCACATCACTCTGAACACACCATCCCCACTGTCAAATATGGTGGTGGCAGCATCATGCTCTGGGGGTGCTTCTCTTCAGCAGGGACAGGGAAGCTGGTAAGAGTTGATGGGAAGATGGATGGAGCCAAATACAGGGCAATCTTGGAAGAAAACCTCTCGGAGTCTGCAAAAGACTTGAGACTGGGGCAACGACCCTAAACATAAAGCCAGGGAAACAATGGAATGGTTTGAAACAAAACATATCCCTGTGTTAGAATGGCCCAGTCAAAGTCCAGATCTAAATCCAATCGAGAATCTGTGGCAAGATCTGAAAACTGCTGTTCACAAATGCTGTCCATCTAATCTGACTGAGCTGGAGCTGTTTTGCAAAGAAGAATGGGCAAGAATTTCAGTCTCTAGATGTGCAAAGCTGGTAGAGACATACCCTAAAAGACTGGCAGCTGGAATTGCAGCAAAAGGTGGTTCTACAAAGTATTGACCCAGGGGCTGAATAATTACGCACACCCCACTTTTCAGTTATTTATTTGTAAAAAATGTTTGGAATAATGTGTGATTTTCGTTCCACTTCTCACGTGTACACCACTTTATATTGGTCTTTCACGTGGAATTCCAATAAAATTGATTCATGTTTGTGGCTGTAATGTGACAAAATGTGGAAAAATTCAAGGGGGCCGAATAATTTTGCAAGCCACTGTATACACTACTTTGTGCTGGTCTGTCTCATGAAATTTCAATAAAATACATCAAAGTTCCAGGTTGAAAAACAGCTGAATGTAAAAAAGGACCTTGGCAAGACACTAATTAAGTAGGTCAAAAACCCACTGGTGAACACCCACTTTTAGTCTTTTTGAGTATTTTAAAGGAGCAAAGTGTTGTGTCTGAAGTTATTATGAATTACCTGTAGATCAGCTCATGACAAACTCCAAAGACAGCTCTTTATCTACTGCACCATATGTTCAAGGACATAACAAATAATGGGATCAAATTTACACACACTGAGCAAGTTTCATTTTTTCAATTTATTTTCATGAAAAAAAATCCTTATCTAAAAAAATTAACTATTGTGATTCCATCAGTTGCACAGCCTTGGCATACATTAAGTGACTCATATCTCTGCAAGGGAAGCATCCCCCTCAGGATGCTAGACCGACAAAATTGTTCAGCTATTTAACATTTTTGACCCATCACACTGCTGTGCAGTTTTCTTTTTTATTTGTGAACCTTGGTAGATCCGGCATGAGTCAGAGTTCTGGTTTGACCTTAGAGAAATACCCTATACTGAACAAAACAAAACACAACACAGGCACAAGGGGCTGGTGTGAAACCAATAGCGCCTTTCTGATCAGAGGTAAAACAGTAAGGGCACCATGAGTTTGCCCTAAAGTTTGCTTTCTTTTTTTCAAACTTTCACAGCAGTTATTTAAAAAATTGACAAATGGCCATCATGGAAGTAAGTTAATAAGTTTCCTCTTAGTTAACAACTAATAATACTATAAATGACCAAGATTGTGGTGTTAAATCCTCCAAAAACATTGAGAAGTGTTTTCCCACCAGGAAGCTTCTCACTCACACCTAAACGGCTGGGGTCATCCCCTAGCCAAAATCTTTTATTATGGCAAAACAAGCAATTTGGGGAAAGCTAATTAAATACCTGTCTTAAAATAATTTATGATAAATAATCAATGTGAATCCTTGTCTGTTTTGACAGGAAACAGGTTCAAGGCTTTTCACGGCCAGCTGCTCATAGCCTGTGCTTGGGCCTATGCATTGCTGTTTGCCTGCTCACCACTGGCCCACTGGGGAGAGTACGGGCCAGAGCCTTATGGTACCGCCTGTTGTATTGACTGGCGCTTGTCCAATGAGCTTGGCACAGCCCGCTCGTACGCAGTGACGCTCTTTGTTTTCTGCTACATCCTTCCATGCTGCATAATTGTTGCATCCTACACGGGCATCCTGGTCACTCTGCAAGGATCCAAGAATACCATGGAGCAGCATGCATCAAGGCAGACGAACATGAGCAGCATCCAAAGAATTATTATCAAGGTAAGGTGAGAGGCTAAGAAATTATTCAAGAAGCATATCTTGGTGTATATAGAGACAGATTTAATATGTTTATACTGGCTTTACAGAGAAAAAAACATGCATGTAATTGCATAAAATTATTGGGGTCATGTAACACAATAAATCATATTTTATAAATGGCCCAAAATTACAGTGCCCTCCATAATTACTGGCTGGTAAATGAGTGCAATTAGTCTCGAAATAAATTAATTTTTTATAGGATTATCATAATTTCACACTGAAGGTTTAAGAAAAAAAAGCCTTTCATCTTTAATTTGATTGCATTTCTTTAATCCATACGAAAAGCAAATCAAACAAAATCAAATTACAGTTCTTTTGGGGTCGCTGCAGTTAATATTTTAAGCAACACCTTTTTTGCTGATAGGGCAGCACTTGGTCTTCTTCAAAATTTTGCAAAGTTGAAGCATACAGAGAGAGGGATCTTTGACCATAGTCTTTGCACAATCTCTCTAAATCATACAGAGTCCTGGGCCTTCACTTCTCCTCAGCTCTGCCCAAAGTTTATTTTTTAGACTTAGGTCTAGGAAATGAGAAGGCCACAGAGGAAACTTGATTTTGTTGCTGCTGAGCCATGTATTTAATACTTTATAATGAATTTTGCATTATTTTCATGCTGATAAATCTAGTGACAACATTTGTAGTTTTCTTTCAAAAGCCAAAATCCTAAAAAGCCCTTCAATAATACAGTATAATGCATTTATATTGGATGTACCCAAGATGGCGCCGGAGGATGTATCCAAGATGGCACGAACGGATGCCCTGGTACTTCAGCAGCTATTCTTGTCTTGTTTTTGTACATTATTTGTGCGTCTGGACCAGAGGCGGAGCCAGGCATTTTATACACCAGCCTAAAGGGTTGTTGTGCATGTAGAGGGGGGGGGTCAAGTTGTGTTCGACAAGCATAACTTTATATTAGAAAAAGAATTATATCACATACATGTGACACATTAACATTATATTATTAATTAAGCAACAAGGCAGAACAGAACCAGGGATGTATCTAGACACCAGGACAAAACCACAATTCAACCAAACCCAAAACTGATCCAGGATTAAAACAGGACTGTAACAGTTCTAAATCAGGACTACTTCAATATTATTCAAGTATTCCTTTTCAGGTGTGTTTTAGTGTTCTCTCTCTTTCCTGATTTCCCCTGACCTATCCGAATGATCAGAGTCATTACTATTTAATGATACCTCTATATTCTTCTCTCTGAGTTACTAGTTTGAACTATATTATTTTTTAATTCTGCCAAAGAACTACACTATCTATATAACTATTTAGCCTAACATGTGCAAAAAAGCCTGCATGACTTATTAAATATAGAATTAGAAAAATTACAAACCTAATAAGATACACTTGCGAACATGTTCTAGCAGGTTTTGGCAAACAACTGTCTGTTACTAAAAAATCTTTCTCACCTGGCTCTCTCTCTCTCTCTCTCTCTCTCTCTCTCTCTCTCTCTCTCTCTCTCTCTCTCTCTCTCTCTCTCTCTCTCTCTCTCTCTCTCTCTCTCTCTCTCTCTCTCTCTCTCTCTCTCTCTCTCTCTCTCTCTCTCTCTCTCTCTCTCTCTCTCTCTCTCTCAACCTCAAGAATATCAAATATACAGTTGAAACCAGATATATACATACACTTCAGATAAAATCACTTTTTTTACTGTCAAACATCTAATCAGACTAAACGTTTATTTTTTTAGATGAATAAATATAAAAAAATGTATTTGTTCAATTTAAGTATGAAGAAGGTATTTTTATATATTTTTTAATGGCAAATTGCACCCAAATTGAATTAAAAATTTAGCCACACTTGTGGAAGTCCACAATTATTTTCCTGATGTCTTGACTGGACTCTAATAACCTATCAGAAGCTTCTTACTGCTCAAATGGAATCATCTGGAGTTTCTTTTTGATTAAAGATGCAATAAACTTAGCGTATATATACTCCTGACTTTGATTAAAGTGCTAAAAATAAATACATAACTCTCTTTATTCTGACATTTAACTTATTCAAAACATATGTTAATATTTATTTAGCTAAAAAAACGTTTACTCTAATTTGAGGTTTAATAGTAAAGAAGAAATGTTTTTTGTTTTTTCCTGAACTATATGTAAGTATCTGGTTTAAAATGTGAATATACTGCTGTATTGAAATTCCTCTTGTTTTACATAGAATATAATGAACGGCATATAAAGCATAATTTAATAAAATTTACCTGAGATTTTTCTTTGAAAGAAGCACCTTACGTCCATTGTTTTGTACATCAGTACATAACTAAAACCAATTTAGAGAGTGTTTTATTTAGCCATGGGGGATAGCGTGACATCAGTCTTTGTGATACATCTCATATTTACAGTATGAGTGATTTGCTTTGTTACTTGGTCAAACTTGAGCTCTCCTCTGTCTGCCTGCACTTCTCCTACAGCAAATTCGCAGGCAGCGTGTCTCCCCCTCCCCTCCCTCACATGTGTAAATGCTGTGCACAAACACATACAGCGGCGCTAGTGCCTGAACTGGTATCGTACCAAAATTAGGTATTAAGGTATTAAAGGAGCATGGGGCAGAATGAAGAAACGAAACTCACGAGCGACGCGGCCAACCGCACGGGAGCGCGCATAAACACAGAAAAAAACATACATCTTCACAGTAACATACTTCTTTTTCTTAGTGCCACTTTTTAGTGGGCTGTGAGTCGTTTCCCAGTTGCAGAAGAATCCATTCTCACAATTGAATCAATGGAGGTCTACGACCATTTTTCTTCCTCTTTTAAAGCTGTCGAGAACGCGCACGCAGTGATAATTGACGTCACTCCGCCACAGCGCAGGAAATTCGGGCCACGAACTGCAGCACATTTTGCAGCACACAGCCAGTTTAAGAAAATGGAACAATACATGGGTGGGCTCATTATTTTTGGTTTATAACGCTTCATCACCCAACAGCATAAAAAAACTGGACATTGGTGTTCATTTTATTTACAAATCCTGCCCCCTGTTCCTTTAATTTACGACTGTATGCTATGTGCTTCTAATATTGTATGCAGCTTTTTTGTAGCTTTTGTTTTATACAGTTGTCAGAAATGAAAAAAGACAAACACTCCAAAAGACCCCCGGCTTCTGAAAAAACAACCCGGGCTCAAGCCCAATAAGCCACCCCCCCCGCTCCGCCGATGGTCTGGACACTCTTCTGGGTAGAGAATAGCTTCTCATCTACAGGACTACAACACATGTGGATTTGTTTCCAGTTTTTGTCACATCTGCAGCTGAGTTACTACAGACTTTGATCAGGAAAGTGAGATGCCGAAGGAGAGGAAAGCGAGCTGGTGTGCTCGTGCGCCTGAGAAGACGCGGATTACGCACTGCCCTAGTGGGGATTTTCCTGTCCAACGTATGCTCACTCCGGAATAAAATGGACGAGCTGGCCCTGATTAAAATAATATGTGTCATATGTTTTACGGAGTTGTGGTTCTGTGATGACATCCCGGACTGTGCGCTCCAGCTGGAGGGATTTCACCTTCTCTGTGCAGACCGGTGTTACACCATTTTCCGTGACCATCATGTTCTGTGACTCTGAGTGGTGCTGTTTCGTTAATTCTTCTATAGGCCACCAGTTGTGACAGTAGATGCTCCTATCATATTATGTGACCCCCTCCATCACTCATAAAAGACAGATTTTGAGAAGGTCAAAACTTTTTTAGGTGACATTGTGTACAGAGCTAAGTTATACAATTCAAAGTTTTTGAGTGTAAAGGTGACAGAACAAGAGCTGCTCAGAGGTCACCAATTCTAACAGCTTACAGGTCCTATCATATAATGTGACCCTTCCATACCCTTTGCAAAACAATGTTCACCTCATATCAGATTGTCATAATGGCATTAAGGATTTTTACAATGTGGCACTACGTTCGTTCATGAGAAATCAGCAAAACAGCGCCCCTTAGAGTCACAGAATCTGATGGTCACAGAAAATGGTGTAACATCTGTTATCATCTGCAAGCCACACTCTCCGGTAAGACTACAGGTGGAGGCGTCTGCTTCTACATCCATAGTGGCTGGTGTACAGATGTGAAAATGATTGCTCAGCACTGCCCTCCCTCTCTGGAATATATTTCAATTCACTGCCATCGTTTTATTCTCTGTGGGAGTTCGCTTCATTCATTCTGGCCGCTTTTAACATCCTGCCAGATGTGGACATGCACTGTGCTCAGTGCGCCCTCACGGACCAGATACTGTGCATGGAGAGGACATACCTGGACTCTCATCATTGCTCTTGGGGACAAAGCCAACCTGAGCCAGGAACGTCCCAAATATAAGCAGCATATTAAATGACCGACCAGAGAGGACAGGACACTGGATCACTGTTACAGCACAATAAGTGGGGCCCATCACGCAATGCCCCGTGCTGCACTCTGACTTTCTGACCATGGGATGATCCACCTGATCCCCGCGTACAGACAGAGGCTGAAGTTCTCCAAACCTGTCATTCAATTTCAATTCAATTCAGTTTATTTATATAGCGCCAATTCACAACAGATGTCATCTCAAGGCACTTAACAAGAAGTCATTTCAATACATCTATACAAACATTCCAATCAATTAAAAAGTTTCCTATTTAAGGAATCCCAGCAGATTGCGTCAATCATTGGCGTGAGGTTGGGCAGACTTTCCAACCACAGCAATCCTTCAGCAATCCCTTATACTGAGCAAGCATGTAGCGACGATGGAGAGGAAAAACTCCCCTTTAACAGGAAGAAACCTCCAACAGAACCAGGCTCAGTAGGAGCTGCCATCTGCCACGACCGTCTGGGGGTTTGAGAAGACAGAGCAGAGACACAGAAGGAACAGAAGATATGATATAAGAGAACTTTCTATGTTACAGAAAGTAAAAAGTTGATAACAGGACACAGTGGATGTTCAGTTACTGGGAGGATCATCCCAGTCGATGCCCCCCGTCCAACAGGGCATTGCAGCCAAGCAGGATACCAGACCAGGTGTAGCTTATATGGAGAGAAAAACACTGAGAGAAAACAAAGTTAACAGTCGAAATAACAGAATGTACTGTAATACAACTGGAGAGTCGTAGGAGAAAAGCAAGTAGCAGAGTGAAGAAAATTGGTAAGTCTGTCCTCCAGCAGTCTAAGCCTATAGCAGCATAACTACAGAGATAGCTTGGATGACCTTAGCCACTCTAACTATAAGCTTTATCAAAAAGGAAAGTTTTAAGCCTGGCCTTAAAAGTAAACAGAGTGTCTGCCTGACGGACTAAAGCTGGGAGCTGGTTCCACAGGAGAGGAGCCTGATAACTAAAAGATCTGTCTCCCATTCTACTTTTAGAAATCCTAGGAACTACAAGTAAACCTGCAGTCTGAGAGCGAAGTGCTCTGTTGGGAACATATGAAACAATTAAATCTCTGATGTATGATGGAGCTTGATTATTAAGGGCTTTGTATGCAAGAAGAAGGATCTTAAATTCTATTCTGGATTTAACATGGAGCCAATGAAGGGAAGCTAAAACAGGAGAAATGTGATCTCTCTTTTTAATATTCATCAGAACTCTTGCTGCCGCATGTTGGATCAACTGAAGGTTTTTAATGGCATTTTGTGGACTTCCTGATAGTAAAGAATTACAGTAGGTACAGTTGGTAACAAATGCATGGACTAGTTTCTCAGTATCACTCCTGGACAGGATGTTTCTAATTTTAGCAATATTCCGGAGGTGAAAGAAAGAAATCCTAGAAACCTGTTTAATATGGGATTTAAATGTCATGTCTTGGTCAAAAATAACGCAGAGGTTCTTTACGTTATTACTGGGGGCCAATTTAATGCCATCCAGATGAAGTGATTGACTAATCAGTTTCTGTTTTAGAACTTCTGGTCCAAAGACAGCAACTTCTGTCTTGTCAGAATTTAAAAGCAAAAAGTTTAGGGTCATCCATGTTTTTATGTCTTCCAGACATGCCTGTAATCTACCTAACTGACTGGGTTCATCAGGATTCATGGATAAATATAGTTGTGTATCATCGGCATAGCTGTGGAAATTTATCCCATGCTGTCTAATGATTCTACCAATTGGGAGCATATATATGGTGAAAAGAATTGGTCCAAGCACAGAACCCTGTGGAACTCCACAAGTAACCCATGAGAGTGAAGATGATTTATCATTTAGCTGAACAAACTGGAATCTATCAGACAAATATGATTTAAACCAGCCTAGTGCTGTTCCTTTGATCCCTGCAACATGTTCAAGCCTTTCTAAGAGAATATTATGATCGACTGTGTCAAAAGCAGCACTGAGATCTACCAAAACCAAAACAGACACAAGTCCGTTATCTGAGGCCAATAGAATGTCATTAGTAACCTTCACCAGTGCTGTTTCAGTGCTATGATGAGCTCTAAAACCTGACTGAAACTCTTCAAACAGCTTGTTACTGTTTAGATGCTCACAGACTTGATTAGCAACAATTTTCTCAAGGACTTTGGATAAGAAAGGAAGGTTAGATATAGGTCTGTAATTCACTAAGTCATCTTGATCAAGGGAAGGTTTCCTGAGTAAAAGTTTAATTACAGCTATTTTAAATTCCTGTGGTACGTATCCGTTTACTAATTCATCATATCCAATATGGGGCCAGGAACCAAATGGAACACTTCTTTAAATAATTTGGTTGGGATTGGGTCCAACATACAAGTTGAAGGTTTAGATGAGGCTAATATTTTTGATAATTCCGAAAGCTCGACTGAAACAAAACAGCCTAAGCACAACTGAGGTTCGACAGTTCTTTCCGATACTGCCTCATTTACTGAGGAAGAAGTAATCATGCCAATGATTTTATTTTTAATAAAATTTATTTTATTTATGAAGAATCCCATTAAATCATCACTGCTAAGAGCTGAGGGAATAGTTGGCTCAACAGAGCTATGACTCTGTGTAAGTTTGGCAACTGTACTAAAAAGAAACCTAGGATTGTTTTTATTCGCCTCTATTAATGATGAAAACTATGCTGTTCTAGCTTGTCGAAGGGTCTTTTTATACAGCAGTAGACTGTTATTCCAGGTTAAATAGGAATCCTCTAGGTGTGTAGAGCGCCATTTTCTCTCCAACTTCCTAGTATTCTGCTTTAAAGTACGCAACTCTGCGTTAAACCAAGGAGTCAGCCTTCTATGGCTAGCCACTCTCTTTTTTAAGGGGGCTACACTATCTAATGCCAAACGCAATGAGGATGTAACGCTGTGAACCAGACCATCAATTTCTAAAGGGTTAGAGACAGAATTGCTGCCATCCACTGTGTTACCCTGAGACACTGAGGAAAGTAAGAATGGAACAGATTCCTTAAAAATTGTTACAGCATTGTCTGATAAAGCTCTACTATAATGAAATTTTCTTTCAGATTTAAGATGGTCAGTTAAAGTAAATTCAAAAGTTATCAAGAAGTGGTCAGAAAGGACCGGGTTATGTGGGTGGACTGTTATTTCCTCACACTCAAAACCGTATGTCAGTACAAGGTCCAAAGTGTGTTTACCCGAGTGGGTAGATCCCTGTACTTTTTGAGTAAAGCCAATTGAGTCTAAAATAGCATTAAAGGCTGCATTTAGGCTATCACTTTCAGTATCCACATGAATATTGAAGTCCCCCACTATAATGACCCTATCAGTATTTAATACTAAATCAGATAAAAAATGTGAGAGCTGTCCTCCGGTAGCGCTGGCTCTACCGGAGGACAGCTAGGGGGTTCTATCCTTGTTGGCTCCGTGCTGGCTAATGGGCTTCGGCTATCTGCTGGTTTTTCGACAGCGCGGAGCCGTGCTTCTAATTCTGATACCATTGTCTCCAAAGCTACAAAAATATTTATTACAGTTACCATTATCACTAAAGGAGGCAAGGAAGTAACTAAACATCTGACAGAGAGAGCAAGAGAGAAGAGAAGAGTTAGAGAGACAGGAGAAAGAAGAGTAGCCATAGCCATAATGAAGCTAAGCTAACTGAGCTAGCGAGACCTTACCACCCCAAGAAAAACTGTGTGAAACACAAGGAGTTCACGTAAAGTACACCACCACAAAATGTGTGTTTTAGTGTGCTTGTGTGTTAAAATAACTTAGAAAGGCCTCAGCACAGAAAAAATAAGATCAATTCAAGAGAGTCTGAACACCAAACAGCTTACAGGGAGCAATTACCTTTTTTAAGCAAAATTTTAGCAAAATTTTTTTTAATTCAGCTTAATGATTTTATTAATGACCACAATGCCCTGGAGAAATTTCAGTCTGGTTTTAGGGTGAACCACAGCACAGAGACGGCCCTTTTGAAGATTTGAAATGATTTTAGATTAAACTATGATGCACAGAGGGTAACAGTGTTGGTTCTACTGGATCTAAGCGCTGCCTTTGATACAGTAGACCACACTATTCTTTTAACCAGTTTAAAACAGATTGCCCTCTCTGGTGCTGTTCACAAATGGTTCACATCCTATCTCACAGGCAGGACTTTTATGGTAAGTTTAGATACCTGCTCCTCTAGGGTCCATAGGACTACATGTGGTGTGCCCCAGGGTTCAATTTTAGGCCCAGTGCTTTTTAACCTCCCTCTTGGCAGCGTCATCAGAAGACATGGAGTCAACTTTCACAGTTATGCTGATGTTGAGGCTATGGCCTTTACTGAACGAACTGGATCTCCCATCATCCTTTCACTGAACGAACTGCATCTCCCAGCACCCATTGCGCTGCCCTCAACCCATTCTCATTGGTCTGTGGCCAGTGATGACATCACAGAGTTGATAAAAGCAGCGCGGATATTGAAATAAGCGTCTCTATTGGTCTCTATTGGTCCCAGAGTGGTGCCTGTGAGGAGACGCTTTAATCCACTGCTAGCATTTTCCCCTTTTTCCATTCAAACCTGCTGGACCAGGAAGAACTTCCCTTTTAAACTTCGAAGTGAATCGCCAAGCAAACAGACTCCTTGTCAGCGTAACCGAGGAGTCCGCTGGCCATCTGAGCTCTATTGAAAACAGGCCTGAGTCCCTCAGCGCCTAAAAGTCGGACGTCCGCTTTTCCGACCTCGGTTTTGCGCAAAACCGCTCCATTAAACTGGACACTTTCTACGTTCTTCGTTGTGGACTGTGGAGAGCTGCCCCACCAAGTAGGATTAAACTGATTTATATCTTTGGTCTGGGTAGAGGAGAAGGTCTTGACGGTTAATATCCGTTTTCTGTTGGTTAAAATAAGTTTGTCAACTGTTTAACCACTGTTATTCTTGGTCGTAAGTCGCCGTACACCGACCCTGAATGTGCATGCTTTTTGTGTTTTATTATTTGACTTTGGTTGCAACAGAAGCAGTATATTATATTGTATAATTTCCTTGTTTGTCTGCTGTGGTCTGTTTAGACAGGTCGCGTGGCCTCAGTTGATCCCCTTTCTCCGTCGCCCTCGTTTCCTTTTTCCAAGCCACCATTGCTAATGAAACTAGCGTTTTGTTGAATTGCCACGCGGTCTTCCTTTGTGAACCGATCGCGCCAATTGATAAGACTTGAGTTATTTATCGCATTGAGTGAGCTAAACTGAACCCCCCTCATTCGCTCGCCGTCTCCCACACACACACACACACACACACACACACACAGCCGCACACACACGCCCCCTTCCCTCGACGTTAAATTTGTTCTATATTTTTGCATGCGTTAGAATAGATGGAAATTATGAATGAAATGTAATCTGTAAGTTTGACCTATTTCATTAATAAATTCCCTTAAGTAACGAGAAGTTTCCTGTGCTATTTCAGTGTGTGCTGTAAAGTTTGTTTTAACCCCGCGGACGAACTCTACGCCTTTTCAGAGAGACTGACAGTCTGGTTTAATTAAAATTATCTCATTTATGAGATTGGTGCCCCGAAATCTTTAATAAACAGGTTAAACTTGAACGTCATCAATAATTATATTAATATTAAATTATTGATTATAATTATTGATGCTCAGAAAACCAGACAACAAATATTTATTATTAGTAGTTACAACACTGATGATACACAGTTATACATCTCCATGTCTCCTGATGACACACGGCTCAACCAGGACAAAACTGAAGTTTTAGTCATCGGTCCTGAGGCTCAGAGAGAGAGAAACTTTTACCAAAACTACAATCACTGTCTTTTAATCCCTCTTTATAAGTAAAGAACCTGTGCGTGATTTTTGACTCTGAGCTGACTCTTATTCCTCACATAAAAAATATTACTAAAATAGGTTTTTATCAACTAAAGAACATCGCCAGAGTCCGCCCCATTCTCTCTTGGGGCAACACGGAGACACTGATGCATGTTTTTATCTCCAGTAGAATTGATTACTGTAATTCCCTGCTTTCTGGTCTTCCCAAAAAGAGTATATCAGGTTTACAACTACTAATAAAAATCAGCAGCACGTGTCCTGACAAAGACCAGGAGGCGGGAGCACATTACACCGGTCTTAAAATCATTGCATTGGCTCCCCGTACATTTCAGGATCGATTTTAAGGTTCTTTTAATGGTTTTTAAGGTTCTTAATAGTCTTGGGCCTTCTTATCTCTCTGAACTGCTTTTACCATATAAACCTTTGCGGTCTCTGCGCTCCTCTGGCAGCCTATCCTTGTCACCCCAAAAGTCAGGACACACACACATGGCGAGGCATCTTTCCAGTTTTATGGCCCTCACCTCTGGAACAGGCTGCCGGAGGACCTCAGGGCCATGGAGAACGTTCATGTTTTTAAGAGCAGGCTCAAGACTCACCTTTAAGCCTAGCTTTTAACTGATTATTATATATTACTGTTTGTTTACTTGCTCTGCATGTTTTATATGATTATATTTTTATCAGTGTTTTACTATTTAATCTTAGCACATTAATTTACTGTTTATTTTTGTATTTGTTTTAATTTTTTACTTTAATTTATCTTATTCCCCGTTCCAGTGTTTCCTCTATGGGAGCCCGCCGCCCCGGGAGCGGTGGTCAGCTGTGGCTGCTTGGGTGCTCTCCAGGTGGGGCTTGGGTGGAGGTGGGGGTCTTGGCCTTGCCTCCACTGGGTGCCCTGTGTCAGCGCCTCGGCTGCTGCTGTTGATCTACTGCTGCCGGGGCGGATGGCTCCTCTGATGGCGTTTCCTTGCATGGTTCATCTGCACTCTGCCCATTGTCCTTTTTTACTTTTGCTTTTAACTGTGTGTGTGCATGGGAGATGGGTTGGGGGGAAGGGGGTATAACTGTGACCATGCTTTTAAATCTGTGGGGGAGGGAAGGGAAGGTGGTTTTATGTGGGGTCATTTTAATCTGTAAAGCACTTTGTGATGCAACTTCTTGTATGAAAAGTGCTTTATAAATAAAGTTTGATTTGATTTGAACAGTGACAACAGGAAATGAAGCAATATGGCTTACCCCGTCACAGTCACCATGAGGACTATAAAACTGTGAAGCAACAAGGCTGTGGAGGAGCTTCGCACATGTTTGGAATCTACAGACTGGGACGCAATGAGGGCTGCTTCAGACTGCTTGGATGAGTTTATAGACACTGTCACCTCCTATATCCACTTCTGCGAGAACAGCATTGTGTCATCACGCACCAGGGTGGGTGATAACAACGACAAACCCTGGTTTACCCCTTAAGAGAAGCGTTCAGACTGCCACAAAGAGGCAAAGTACAGGTTTAATAAAGAAGTGGACATTGCTAGATACCACCACCCTGAGAGTATGCAGCAGCAGATCTCAGAAAACGACTCGGCCTCGGTGTGCAAAAGTTTTAGGAAAATAATCAACTATAAGCCTAACCCCCCCCCCCCCCCCCCCCACTCCACTGATGACTTGCTCTTAGCCAAAAACCTTAATAACTTTTACTGTCGTGCCTGATGCAATATGCAGATGGATCACTGACTTTCTGACTGACAGGAAGCAACATGTGAGACCTGGAGAAGAATGTCTCGGACTCCCGGACCATCAGCGCCGGTTCCCCTCAGGGCTTTGTTCTTTCTCCTCTGCTCTTCGCCCTGTACACCAACTGGTGCACCTCCGTCCAACAGTCTGTCAAGCTAATTAAGCTTGCAGATGACACCACCGTTATTGGATTAATCTCGGACCGGGATGAGTCTACCTACAGGATGGAGGCTGATCGTCTGTTGTCCTGGTGCAGCCACAACAACCTGGTGCTGAACATCCAGAAAATGGTGGAGATTATTGTGGACTTTAGGAGGCACACAGCCCCACTCCCCCCCATCATCCTGACTGACACCCCCATAACCACTGTGAACTCATTCCAGTTCCTGGGCACCACCATCACCCAGGATTTCAAGTGGGAGCCCACCACCATCACCTTCATCATAAAGAAGACCCAGCAGAGGATCTACTTCCTGAGGCAGCGGAAGAAATTCAACCTGCTGGCACGGATGATTATGCAGTTCTACACTGCAAGTCCATCCTCACCTCCTCCATCACCGTGTGGTATGCTGGAGCTACCATCAGTGACAAACAGAGACTGCATGTCGGCTGCAGACTCTGGTGTGATTCATAACAGTAAGGTTACCGCGTCTTATTTTAACCACCCACCTCTTCTGTAGCCCAGTGTCTTTGGGAAATATGTGGAAACTAAGAACAGAATTAAAATTTAGCTGAAGCTGTACACTGCGGTACACAGCACTGGTGTCCTGATGTGCGGTCCTCCCTTCATTGAGAACACAATTTATGCTCTTTTTGCGGCCATGACATAAAAGCAAACAACGAGGGAAATAAAGAGGAAATGTATGGAAAAATAATGTTGATCTCACCATTTCATGCTAGGATCGCTCGCCGGAAGTTGTGAAGCCACCTTACACTTAACCGGAAACACGTCACAAGCTGCCGTGCATAGAGCCCATTATACCAAACTACTAATGATCATTACTGTCACACGTAGGTTGCAAGATGGTTACATAAGGGGCTACAGCAGGGGTGCCCAATTCCGGTCCTCAAGGGCAGGTCTCATGCATTTTATAGTTCTTTCCTTCGTTCAGCACACCTGAATCAAATGATGGCTCATTAGCAGGCCTCTGCAGAACTTTGACATGCTGAGAAGGTAGTTGGGCCATTTGAATCAGCTGTGTTGGAGCAGAGACACATCTACAACTGGCTGGAGACTGACCCTTGTGGCCCGGAATTGGACACCCAGGGGCTACAGCAGGGTTTCTTAACCCTGGTCCTCAGGGCCCACTATCCTGTTTGTTTTAGGTTTTTACCTTCTTCCACACACCTGAGCTGAATAACTAGGTGATTAACTGGTTTCTGCAACACTCGATGACATACAAGAGCAAAAGTTGTCATTCGAATCAGGTGTGCTGGAGCAGAAATGCAGCTAAAACATGAAGGACAGTGGGCCCTGAGGACCAGGGTTAAGAAACACTGGGCTACAGTATATGGCATAGCCTGTGATACATTTAATCATACAGCAGATGGCAGTATTTTGAACCATTTAAGTGAGGCCTCAAGTAGTGAACCATATAGTGATGCAATGTGTCAGAAAGCCTCATGGGGCTTCATTTTTCCCATCACTACAACCAGCTTCCTTTATATACCCGCCGATGAGCCTCAATGAGGTGCAGCTGCAATCAGCTGCCAGGCACAGCAGTGTTTCCCAACACTGATCTTTGAAGAATGCTTTGCCTTACATACCATCCTCCTCATACTCTGGTCAACGTAAAAGAAATCTAAAACAGAAATTATACAGACTATTTAGCTAAATTTCTTTTACACGAACTGCTAAATGTGGCAATCATTGTGACTGCAGTGGAGTTGTTTAAAATAATTATTTGTTAACCAGTATTTTCCCCACTGAATCCAGGGGAGTAGGTTTGATTTTGAGATTGGTGGGGACACAAAAGTGCTCCAAGGCAGCACTCTTGAAAGTTGAAGTTTTTTGCATTAGCAATCATAATTTCACATTATGCAGATGTGCTGCTCTCTCCATGTGGATCAGATTCCTCAGGAATCAACCACAATATAAATTTGACAACTGTATAGCAACTACTGTAAGCATATACACACTAGTAATACATGATGAGGCCTCTTACAGATATAAGGCTCTGATTTTAAAGCCACATGGGTGAATCATTGTTATTCATATCATCATCATACATTTTTTAACCACTGTGTTATATTATGTGTGTGAAAGCTTGTTTCATTCTAATGTTTAAACTGTTTTTATCATGTAAACCACTTTGTGTTGCTGTTTGCATGAAAAGCGCTTTATAAATACATTTGATTTGATCTGTCACAGTGTTGAATCTCATAACTAACACATCCAGCATTATTTAACCTCACCTGTGAATTTCCAGCCTCTTTTTCAGCTTCTCCTTCTCCTCTACCTCCTCCAGCCTCTATCATTTCATCTACTCCAGGCTCTCTTCCTCTACTTCCTCTGGTCTCTCCTTCTCCATCTCCTCCAGCCTCTCTGCTGTCTGTCACTTTACAAAAATATGTTGATGCATGACGAACAAATTAGGAATAGAATGATCAGTTTGATGATAAAGTTATTGCCTGTGCAAAAATGGCCTTTACTTTCACACTATTATTATGTGTAATTTATTCCCCAAAAAATATGGATACATTAAATCACATGATCATTTAGAATAGGAAGTTTTATTGTATTTACACCATCAATTTTATTTATGTTTTTAAACAGTTGCTCTTTTCTACACGAATACATGAAAATAACAATAAATGAGAAAAAGAATAGAAAATAACTTTTAAAACGTGTATCTCTTTGGCATATTCTATTTTAATATTTTAATTTAAATCTAATTTTAAGTAACTTACACTTTGACTCCTAAAGAAGTCTCTTATATGCAGTTTTCTTTTCTTTGACATGCTTCAAATCCTACAACGCACACACACACACACACGCACCTACACACACACACCTACACACGCGTGCGCACATACACGCGCAAACATGCACGCAAACAGACACACACACAAAATGTAAATGACACCAGTAAATTGCATCTAGCTGACGTGACACGGGCAGAACAAATGCCAAACGTGTTGACAACTTACACTTGCAGATGCCTCTCATCTGGCCCAACTAGCAGTTGTAGCTTGAGACGTTAACAGTCAGAGTTCAATAACATAGAGATCCGACACAACTTTGTACGGCCTGAGGGTGATCATCCGTGTCCGTATGAATTTCATAATCACATAATGAATATGCTCAGGGTTTTATCAGACAGGGTGACACCGCTGGTTAACACTAACGAAATGGTGCAGATAGAGGTTAATGGACCCGGCGTGTCTCGCAACGTGACTTTCTCTGTCGATGAAGGGGTGAGTAATGTCATGCAGCAGTTCGAAACATTTTTAGATGATCTGATGCAATCCAATGCCGAAATAGCCTCAACAGAGCGTTTGGAGTTTGTAATTCAAACAATGCGTGATCTTAGCGGGGGAGCTAGACAAAAAGCTGAAATGTCTCTCGATTGTGAGCTGATACATAAGAAGAGACACATTCCTCTATATATTGTGAACAATAAACTGTGTTTTGCTATTAGCTTAGCCTGTGTTACAGACCCTAGCCTCGGCTCCGATGCAGCTATACAGCTCGGTAGAGAGTTGCAACAGCGTGCAGGCCTTTCAGAACACACCCCCGTCAGATCAGGCGATATCCACAAATTTGAGAAGTTGTTGAACAGAAAAATAGTTGTTTTTATCAGAAGTGAGGGAGAGAGAGCTCTAGGGAAGATTCAGACCGACTTCGAGGACCGAAGCAGGACTGTTTTTCTATTGCACTTCCGAGACCATTACTACGGGATCAAAAACTTGAAGGGTTTTATAGGGGCTCGGGATATTTGCCACTACTGTTTCGATCCTACGAGAAAATTAAACGCTACCACACATTACTTCAGAAATAGCTAACCCTGCTTAAACAAGGAGAGAACGAAGAGCCGCGTGTCACTTTATCGCTGCAGAGAGACCGTATGAATGATGACCCCCCGCTGATCAAATTGGAGACACCACTACAGCTCCCGGCATCAATCACGATCTATGATTAAGCACAGGTAAAAGTCAGGAATATAATAAAATAAATAAATATACGGTAATACCCTTATCTAAACAGTGAACAGAATTTAACAAACAGTAAACTCACCTCAGAGCGGAATTTCGCTTTGTAACAATCCCTAATGCCTTTGTTCCGCTCCAGACTGAGTCTCACAGCTAACCGGAGCACCAAGGCGGGCGTTGGGCATATCCGCTGAGATCAAATTGCAGACAGCTCCGTGCTTCGATCACGATCTATGATAAAGCACAGGTAAAAGTCAGGAATATAATAAAATAAATAAAAATATGGTAATACCCTTATCTAAACAGTAAACAGAACTTAAAAAAACAGTTAACTCAGCTCAAAGCGGAGTTTCGCTTTGTAACAATGCCTAACGCCTTTGTTCCTGGCGGGAATCCCCTCGACAGAAGCCGGTGACGCCGTCTTCCTGAAACCTGATTGGTGGACTGTTTTTTATCAGTAACTTTAGTAGTTTGGTAGATTTCTTATTTCCAGCTTAAAGCAACCAGGTTTAAAGTTATGTTTTTTTTATCCTTATCTGTTCTTAAAGACGGTGTAATTGTGCATTTTTTAAATCAACAAAAGGATGAGCATCTGCTTTAACATAGCTGTGGGTGAATAAATTCTCTTTTTAGTGCTTTTACAAGTTTAATTTATCATGGTTGAATTGCTAGAATCAGATGTAATGGTATCTCTAGAGTGTTGGAGCTAATGTGGTTAAACATTAAAGTCAGGAAGCTAAAAAGCACGTTTTAGCTGTTTAAAATAAAATAGAATAGAATGCTCAAGGAGCCATGTTGAGACAGAGCCCAGACCGTATATTATTAAAGGGACTTGTTCGGACATGTTCTGATGACACTGAGGGGATAGATTCAAACCATTGGGGGCGTTTTTTATACTATAGGCTGTAATTTTAATTCTGAACCACTAAAGGGTGGCATTCATACAATAGGCTGTAATACCGTTCATTGAACCACTAGAGGGAGGCATATTTACGTTTTGGTGTATATACTATTTATTGGGCCACTAGGGCGAGCCATTTATACAATAGGCTGTTATATTAATTTTGAACCTGTAGTTTTTTCTACAATTTTTAAAATTATATTTATTGAACCACTAGAGGGAGCCATTTTTATATTTTGGATCCGGAACCCGAAGAGTTTGAACCGGAACCGGAAGGTCTCGGACCAGAACCGGAAGGGGTGGGAGTCACCGGAACCGGAAAGGGTGGGAGTCACCGTAAAGGGCAGGAGTCACCGGAACCGGAAAGGGGTTTTGACAGGGGGGGGTTATTTTGACAGATGTGCGGTTGCCGAAAAGGGGGCGTGGCCTACTTTGCCAGGTATTTGTGGTCGCTGAAAAGGGGGCATGACCTATTTTGACAGGTGGGCGTGACATATTTTGACAAGTGGGCGTGGTACCCGGAAGGGGGCGGGGGATGTTTTGACACGTGTGGTGCCACTGAAAGGGGCGTGACCTTTTATGACAGCTCATTTGAATATTGACAGCTAGTGGTCTATACTTTCTACTTTTTCTTAAAGATTTTTCGTTATCTTGACTTGTGGGCGTGGTAACTGGAAGGGCGTGGCCTGTTTTGACAGCTCATTTGCATATTGACAGCTAGTGGTCTATACTTTCTCTTATATACAATTTTCTTAATGGATTTTTCATGTCACTAGTGGCCTTTAGACAAAATAATTAGACAGTATTTGCCAGCAAGAGATCGGACAACACTTGCCCTGCATAACTGCACTGTGAACTAATAGCGTCTGCATGTGGAGTGCACAGGGTGCCTGCTCTACCGGTATGCCCTGTTCTGCCCCATATTGCCCATTTTATATTGCCCATTTTAAATGGACAATATAAACCCACTCCACCTCTAGCTCTTGAGAGTTAATGCAGAATAACCTTTAATTTTACTAATCTGGATGTATCACTTTTCCATAAAGTTGTAGTTATGTATTCACTTTCTTTTGTGTTTCTTTTTTCTTCAAGCTAAGCGTTGCTGTCTGCATTGGTTTCTTTGCGGCATGGAGTCCGTATGCCGTAGTTTCCATGTGGGCCGCCTTTGGAGAAATTGAAAACATTCCCCCTCTTGCGTTCGCAATGCCTGCTATGTTTGCCAAGTCATCAACTATCTACAACCCAATAATCTACCTAATGCTGAGGCCTAATATCCGTAGAATCATGTGCAGGGACCTGGGAACACTATTCCAAACATGTATGGAGGAATGCCTTATGTTTAAGGGTCAAGCAAAGTGCTGCTCAAAACCAAACATCAGGCTCAGATGTCGCACAGCCCACAGACAGACCAATCAGCACCCCTTATCCATCTCTGCTACTCAACCACCTATAGTAACTCAAAAGGATCTCAGGTGCCAGAGGTGCATGGACAATTTTGAGTGCTTCAGACACTATCCTCAAATGTGTGGGATTGCTAATTCAGTTGCCAACACAAACTCATTAAAAGATCAAGAAACTCTGGTTTTGCAAACATTTACCCAGATGTGTAAGAGTGAGCGTCCAAAAAAGTCAGTGGCTACTGTAAGGACTTCAGATACAAACTATGTCAATATTAGTTTAGAGATGGTTCCAAGGGACACGAAGGAGGCTTGGCCTTAATACTATTTGGAATATGTATGACATGTTTAAAATATCTGGAAATATCCATCCATCCATTCATCCATCCACCCACCCACCTGTTAAGGGGAGAGGGTATACCCTTTTCTGGCTGCCGGTTCGTCACAGGGTCAACACAGAGATGAACAAACATGCAGGCAATTTAGGGGAAAGTTAGATTATGAAATTTACCTAACATGCATGTTTTGGGATTGTGGGAATAAAATGGAGTACCCAGAGAAAATCAAATCTTATTCATTTAGAACATGGACACTACATATAATTGACATAGTACCGGTCTCCAGGGTGATGGGGTACACACTGGACAGGTTGCCATTTCATCATAGGGCCAACAAAGAAAGACACAGCACAAACAACCATGTACGCACACTCACACCTAAACAGAACTTAGATTCACCAATAACACCAACATGCATGCCTTTGGACTGTGGGAAGAAACCACGGCACCTGGAAAAAATCCACTCTAAACCATTCGAACCTGGGACCATGCTAAACCAGTGCTTACAACTGCCTTTCCTTGGAACCTGCAACTACTTTTTAGGCAATATTCAGGAATGTATACTATACTCCTACCCCTTTTTTTTGACAACAGCTATGTTATATGTCTGTGCATTAGTTCAGATGTTTTTTTTTAATCTTTTTTTTCCCTTTTTGCTATGGACAGAATCTGGACAGAAAAAAAAGTTATGGCTTGGGATTTTTTTAATCATTTAATTCATTTCTGAAATCTTATTTCAAACTGTGCTTTGAAACTTGCAACTTAAGGTGAAGGTTAGGATCAATATTCTTTCAAGGGAAACTGCTTTAGGATAAAAAGGTTTGGGCTTCCAGCAACTAAATTAAATTTTCTAACACAAAGGGAAAGTGGGTCTTAATAACATAATATAAGAAAAAGGTTTAAAAGTTCAAACATTTGGTCCTTCATTTTTTAAAGTAGATATTAGCTTGTAATTAATTTTGCTGCAGTATGGTACAGCAAGTTACATATTGCTACCTATCTATATTGGGCATTTGTTTTCAATAAAACAGAAAAAAACTTCCATGCTGTTCTAATGTTGACAAACACTTTTACAATTGGTGAAATTATTGCCAAGTTAAACTCAAAGCTTCTATTTTGCTTCATTACCATGACAACACACTATATATGAGAAGTAAGAATAATTTTATCTAAATGCCTTTTAATCTTTTCTTTTATCTTCACCAGCTTATTTGAGTCAACCACAGATATAAAGGTGATGTTGCTTGATCACTTCAAAACTGTACAGAAAACAATATAACTGTATAATATTGACAGAGGCCGCATTTTGTGAACTGTTATGTGGATTTTATGAGACTTATTAAGTGCAAAATGGAAATCTAATTCTTACTTGACTTATGTAGATACATTAATTCTCTGGTCAGTTACCGTGTTTGTATCTGATGTGTATAATGACTCATTTGAACATGACTTATTCCATCAATTTCATTGTTGAGAGGCTCTTACGCTTTTGTTGTTGTTACCATAATGTTTTTCAACAGATAGATATTCAAAATGATTATATTTTGCATCTGAATAAAATGATTTGAACCATGTGCTTGTTTTCCTTGGTTAAAAAAGCTATTATTTATTTATTTTCTCCATAATTTAAAGGGTTGCTTTCTTTTTTACAGAATAGTTTGTTCATACTGTAGATATTTTATTTTCAATGCATTAATACATTGCCTGACCAAAAAAAGTGGCTGGACCACATTTAGCTTTATTAAGGCGTGCATTTGCTATGACATTGTTTCAGTAAGCTTTTGCAATGTCACAAGACTCATATCCACCCAGTGTTTCCACCCAGTGCATTCATTTTGACCAAGACCTTGTATTGATAATAGTAGAGCCCAACCACTACATTCCAAAGATTGTTAATGGGCTGAAGCTCTGAACTCTGTGGTGACCAATCTATGTGTGAAAATGATGTCTCATGCTCCCCGAACCACTCTTTCACATTTTGAGCCCAATAAATCCTAGCATTACCAATATGCTTGTGCAATCAGAGAAGAAATTAATCAACTAATGGAATAACCTGGTCATTCAGTATATTCAGGTAGTTAGCTGACCTCATTCTTTGGGCACATCATGGTGCTGAATTTAGACCTGACCAACTGCAGCAACCCCAGATCACAGTACTGCCCACACCGGCTTGTACAGTAGGAACTAGGCATGATGAGTGCATCACATCATCTGTCTTTCTTCTTACCCTGATGTGCCCATCACTCTGGAAGAGGGTCTGGACTCATCAGACCACATGGGCTTCTTTCATTGCTCCAGAGTCCAATCTTTATGCTCCCTTGCAAAATTAAGTCTTTTTTTCCTCGTTAGCTGACCAGTGTTTTCTTGTGGCTACAGTTGTTTAGGCTCTATCCTGAGATCTCTTCCCATCGTGAGTGTGAAAATGCTATGAATTTCCCTATTAAACATAGCCCTGAGTTCGACTGTTATTTTTCTATAGGTCTTTAAGTTGTTTTTCTTCACGTTTAAGAGATATTTTTTTCCGACCACATTTCTTCGATGGTTCCCCACTTTCCTTCCAGTTTTTATTAATGCGTCGGACAGTTCTTAACACAATTTTAATAGTTTCTGTAATTTTCACTGCATGATGCATACCACTGATTTGATTTGACCACCTTTTTAACAGACTGTCTTTTCCATGTACATGAGATGTGTCTTTCGACCTGGTTGTTTAAGAAATAAGAAGCTACTTTCTGCATCGGTTGTGGCTAAAAGCTTTTTGCCAGCTGAACAATAATTGTCCATGCAGTAATTATCCAATAAGAGACTTGTACCTATGCACTTTGATAAATCCAGGTGCCAACTTTTTTTGGCCAGACAGTGCAACTTAAGTTCAATTAATAATATAATTTCAAACAGTATTTTCGCTTATGGTATTAGGACTTGTTTTCTACCTGGAAATTGTAATTGTCTTAAAGGTGATGTTTACCAGCTACTTCAGAGGAAAGTATGTTGTTCAGTGACAGTGATAACATGACTGAGTAGACTACTTGGACTATCTCCCATTTCCTGGGGTCACCCATATCCTTGTCCTTTCCTTTATTTCTTGGAACTTAATTCAAGTAGGAGTTGAAATGAAATTACAGAGAAATGGGCGAGAAGTATCAGAAGCTAATTCTTTATTGTGTTCTTGTGTAAAACGAGTGTGACTTTATAAGTTTAATAATGTCATGTAAACTGATTGTTTAATTTATTTGTTCATGTTTATAGAGCAAAAATATAAAACTGAATGTACAAATGCAGTGTCTGTTTTCTGTTCTGTTTTGTAATGGTTTTATTGATGCGATTTAATTTAAACTGAAAATATTCCACCTTGGTGTTATTAGAAATTGTTTTGAAGTTTTTGGGGAAATTCTTTTTCATCAGGCTTTAGTTGTTGGACAATTTTGCAGTCTCTTTCTTATTGTTGAAACATGAACTTTGACCTTTGTAACATAAATATTTCTACTAAGACAAGTGAAGCCTGCAGTTCTTTAGATGTTTGATTTTTTGTAACCTCCTGAATTAGTGTTTGCTGTTCAGTTAAGAGTAATTTTGGTAGTTTGATCACTCCTGGGAAGGTTTCTCCACTGTTTCATATTCTCTCGATTTGTAGGTAGGCCTAATAATTCTCCCTGTGGTTTAAGAGTCCAAAAGCCTACAGAAATGGCTTTTAAATCAATAACCCAGTAAACTAGAAACAATATTTAGAGAAACAGAAAACAGGAAAGATAAATAGATATTCAGACACATATGGACAATATTTATTGTAATATCCTTCCAGCAGAATACTGCTAAGGGCTTTGAATTTGTGGAATTGTACTACTGATTCGGCAAATATTATAAATCAAACTAAATCTTAATCAAGCACAAGTCCAAAAAGTAAATTCAAAGACGACTTGAATAAGTCTTGGAAAATTAGGAAAAGTAATTCATCATCTACAATGACTGCAAGAAACAGTTAATCAAAAATAAAAATCTTGTAACATCATTACAGCAAGTCCTGTGATGAACCATCCAACTGAAAGGTGAGAAGTAGTTAAAGCTTACTTTTGCATTTTGCTGTCACCAAGAGAAAATTACTTTTTTGCAGCACAAAATTTTAAACTCATTGCTCATTGACTTTGACTCAGCATATGTTGATAGTTCAATGTAAACATATTGCCCACACAGGATGGCATTTTTATTATTATGACAGCACAAAAAGAAAAAAAAAGTAAAAAAGAAAAAAACAGAATACTCCAATTAAGGATATCAGTTTGGCTCAGACAACACCAGTGAAGTGAGCTACAAACAGAATATTGAAGTAACATGATAAAAAAAAAAAGTTTGGAAATTGTCTTTGTTTTATCAAAAGAGGTGCATCAGAAATGTAAAAAATGGCTTTTTGAGCTAGTTACAGTAATAATCAGTCAAAGTGATTTTTTTTTTAAAAAGCGACACCCCAAAAAGGTGCACACTTCTCACAAATGCTTACCTTAATAATTACTAGAAAGTGAGGTATATTAAAAATTTTAAAACCTCAACAATTTACTTACCGCAACAATATTGTTACACATTTAACCATAAAACCAAGTCAGCTGGCCTCAGAGCCTTAGAAATAGTTCAGAAAGTATGACCACTATTCAACGTAAAGGGAAAAAACTACTGAGAGGAATCGCACAAGTCCAATATTTTTTGGATGACATCTATTTTTATGTTTTTTTGAATAGCTTGACAAAGCTTCCCAATGGTACAACTCATGGATCCCTGCTTCATTTTCCAGTGCTCCAGCATCTGGTGCACCATCTCTGGCAAGCCGTCACGGTAGTAGTCGTGTTCTATGGTTTCTATTTCCACCTCTGTCAGACCCAGGCCTCGTGCACAACGTTTCCATTTACTCCCGATGTTCTCCCTTACCACATCCAGTTGTGCCTCTTTTACCACATGGTCCCCTACATGAAACAGAAGGCAGGAAATAATAAATGCCAAGTTCTCAAATGGAGAAAACATGCTTTAAGTACAACTTGTTGTAGGAATAAAGTTATGGTCAATTTCTGGACCAACAATTCCACAGTGGTCAGTTAATGGCAATGGCAAAGGACGTACATTTGTATAGCGCTTTTTCCAGTCAGAGGACCACAAACTGCTTTACACTACATTCAGTCATTCACACACACATTCACATGCTAATGTTGGTAAGCTACTAAATTGTAGCCACAGCTGCCCTGGGGCACACTGACAGAGGCGAGGCTGTCGGACACAGGAGTCACTGGGCCCTCTGACCACCACCAGCAGGCAAGTTAAACAGATAATTCAGGATTTTGAAGTAAAGTTCTATTACAACATTACAAGCACTCATCTGGCAACTGATGTTTGGACCCATCCCTTAGTCTACATTGTTAATTTTCTTCTGAAAAAGCTTATGTTCTTTACATTAAATTTTCATATTTGTTGTGCATGAAATACATTGCAAATAAAGAGTTGAACATTATAGTCCAAAATATATGCATAGTCTAGGCTCCAGAATAACAAAATATATAAAACTAAGCCCTTACTGGTTCAGAACTTCCAAATAGTAAAGTCTGAGCATTAAAAATGACAAACATGAGATTTAGATAAAAATAAAAAAAACCTAAAAGAACCCCCCCCAAAAAAAATATAAAAAAATAAATATAGGCTTCATATAGGACAATGCCAGTTTGATGGACTTCCACTGGCCTTTAGGCTCACATCTCAAAGCTTTCATTGTGATTAATTAATTACCATTAATTGTATGTAGTATTTATACATTAATTTGTTTAGATATTACCATTAAGTACATAATTTAAAATTATTAAGACGTAAAGAAGTAAAATAACTTTTGTTGGCTGCACAGCTTCTGCACATTTACACACTCAGGCATTGAGTTAATAAATCAGAACAGCGGCGGGAGAATATTGTCAACAGCAAAGAAAAAGAAATGAATAGATAAATAATAATAAAAAATTAAAAAATATTTTTTGAGGCACTAAAAGGCCGTGGTTAGGGACCTCTACATTGGACCACTTTGGTCTTTGTGAACTTAAAAAACCCAACTTTAATTACTCATCTTATTTGACAGTGAATAAGTCACTTCAGCCACCATATCTGTTCTGAAACAGCACCACAGACGTAAAACGACGTAAACCAGCGATTGGATTGGAGCCGAACTCAACTGGCATGTGCAGTGAGTCCACACAAGCACGAACACACACTCACTGGCACAGACTGAAGTGAAGGATCCATGTCTATACACAGCGATACCATAGAAAAGCGTTGAACCTTTTTTCTAACATTTTAAAGAACTAATAATAACACACCTCGCGCCCATTTTAAATATTAAATATTGAGGTCCTTTAGGTCAAAAAGTTACGAGAGGTTTACTGGATATATATTAAATTAAAAGTCACCAAGAGTGTCTCTGTGTCTACTGGGGGTAAATATCCATTGATTATAAACTTTTGACAGAATCTCACTTCAGAAATTTTCAATTATCTTAAAGTATTTGTCTGTAACAAAGGGGGAAAATAACTCAGCTCAGCCTTGAGCCATTGTCAGACTGGTTCAAATTATTTTTACTTATCGCTCCCACTCACAGAGTGGTACTAAATCCAGATTAGTCATCAAACATTCCCTTCTTATTTAAATTCTGAATTTGATATTTGCCCCAGATTAGTTTAGCTAAACTTTCAAAGAAGAAAATGTGGCAATAATGGCAATATTTTTTAATCAAACAAGTCTCTTTTTTTAAACCGAGTAAAAGAAGTTCTGTCCTCCTTTAATATTGTTGTGAAGTTAACCATCATGTCTGTCCTTGACGAATGAGTTTTTCTGTAACCTTAAGATCCGACAACCAATGTTCAAATTTCATTTAAAATATCAGAGCTCTTTGCTTGCTACTACATACTAGTTCCATGGTCAACACTGTTCTCTGAATTAAAAAGATGTATTTTCAATTCAGTAACCACTATTCTACATCAATAACAGATTCAAAAAACAAAGCTGTTATCTTTTTTCATTTCCGGTCATCACCTATAAAACTCATTCCAAGAAACACCTAATAGGCATTTCCCCCTGTGCACTCTGATGCAGGCAGCACAGGTTTTTACGCTTCCCTGCAAAATTTAAAACGTCTTCAAACTGCTTTTATGATCTCTAAAACTTCATTTATCAACTTCAATTTGAACATACTGGTTTCTTTTTTGTATATTGGCTGAGTTCCTGTATATGATTTGTGTTGTAAGGGTCAATTGTGAGGAAAAATTTAATCTCAGTCAGGTTACCTGACTGAATTAAAAACCAAAAACGCAACTAATCTTTTAAGATTAAAAACCGAAACAAGCAGGATTCTTGTAAAATTAAGTTTTTCTTGAAAGACATAACATGTAATGTTTGTCAGAAAAGAATACCGGAGAAAGCAAAAATAAAAAGGACTATGCACAGAAAAAAACCTCATTATTTAATGCCTGTTCTGAATTTAAAAAAACAGAAACAAATCTAAATATTTTGTTTCTGATTGTCTGTTCACGAATCAAAACAAAATGACTGGGAAACAGAACAATAATTTTCAAAGCTGAGGGAAACACCTACTAATAAATGTGTTTTATGTAAAGAGTGTGAGGATTTACCATATTTAGAGATGCGTTCTTGGACTGGAAAGGCAGTGTTACCATCAGACAACACACATACTGAACCAAGAAGCGGCTCACAACCTCTGATGCTCATTGTGTTGTTGTTTCCAATCTGGATCCCACTGGCATTCTGAATGTAGAGAGCTCCTGGAACACATAAGATAAACACACAACGGAAAAGTCAATCCATAGTATAAATAAGGTATCAGTGAGGAAACTGCTAAAAGGAGACTCGGGTTTATATGTACCTGGGTCCTGCAGTGATCCGCTCTTTGAAGTGGTCAAAAGATGGCCAGCAGTTAGGTTGGGGCCGAAGGTGTCGGACACTGGGTAAGCTGGCAAGGACTGCTGGCGGTCCAGGTGGGAATGTGGATGTTGCTGGTTAAACTGCGGCAGAGAAGGTGTGCTGACAGATGTGTGCAAATGTGACGGATTAGACGAGCAGGAGTTCATGGACCCATAGAGCCCTGATGCGGGGTGATAATAAGCCTCTATCTGGCTGGTGGGTTGTACAGGTTCTGATTTTGTCCAAGAATGGACAGAGGATTTTTCTTGAGCTGGATGTCTAATGGCAGTATCAGTAAGACTAAAAGGGCTTTGAAAGAAAGGATTTGCAGCATTTTTATGAAGGCCCTGGGCAGACTCGGGTTGGTTATTACAAGCATAGCTGCCATGTTTGTGGTAGTGAAACTCCCGATCCAGTTTCTCTTCTAGCTCTGAGGGGTTCCTCAGCACCCTTGCATCTGGCTCTACACGATCTCCAGATGGTTGATCATTAATGTTATGCAGGTCTTCAATACTTGCTTCAACTGGCATTGATAAATCTCTGTGTGAACTCAAAGGAGCTGGGCCATCTAAAAAAAAATCAAAGAGATTAAATCAATAAAGCTGCTCAAGATTTAAAAGAACAGCATAGAAAGTGAAACTCCAACATTACCCACCCTGATCAGTTGCTGAAAAACATTCATGGGTCAATGATATTGATTTCATCTTCTCAACAAGTTCATCTGGACCTTGATACTGTTCCTGAAAAAATAAAAATCCATCAAACAAAATAATTATTGAAGGCATCAACATTTTCCATGGTAATAGAGCGATTGACATGAAATTTACAACAGGTTTCGGTACAAATGAAACAAAATAAATCTATAAATTAAGTTAGCGGTAAAAAAGATGAATGACAGGGGGAAATGTAATAAACATATGAAGAAAGGAAGCTGCAAACAGACACAGAAAGATAAAACGCTGAACTCTTTCAATATATAGAAAGCAATCTGGACCTGTTTCAATGTAAACTCATATCACATCATGTTACCCAAAACCAGGGATAGCCAGGTGCTCCTCACTAAATTTCTGACAGAAGAGTCATAACAAAAATAACCAAAAGACCACTCACAACGTGCTTTAGAAATAGCTGGAATTAGCAGAAGAAAACAGTAAATAATGAACACAATAGTCTCTAGGCATGGTTACAGCACAAGAGTCCACTGCGGAAGAAAAGCCTGTTGAAACTTGCCAGAAGCTTGCTTCAGCAAATTTGGATAGGCCAATGAAATAAGGGGAGAATATAGTCTTGTCAGATTAGACTGACATTGAAGTCTTTGGATGCCATTAACTTTACCAGGTCTGGAGAAGAAATAGCACTACATACATTCCCCAAAAACACCAACTGTGAAGTCTGGAGGTGGGGGCATTATGGTGTGGGGCAGTCTTTCAACATATAATGATGGGAAATCTTTTTTAATTGAAGAAAGGATGAATAGAGAAATATATTATTCCAAAACTGAGTAGAAAATAAGAATGGGCTTTCCAGGAAAACAATGATTCTAAACACACAGCAAAGGAAACCAAATAAGTGGCTAGCATGGTCCAGTAAATCAGTCAACTTGTGTCCGATGAAATTTCCAAGGCAAGAACTGAAGATCAGAGTGCATGGAAGACGCCCCCTAGAACCTTTGAGATTTGATTACACATTGATTTGAAGAATGGGAGAGATTTGCACCTCAGCAATTCATGTTTTTCTATACAGGAGACATCTTGAATTTGTCATTACAAAGACAGGATTTTCTACACAGTATTTTATAAATTAAAGTAATGTGGTCAATGGTTATTTCCTGTTTCATTCTTCTTTATTTACACATAACTTAATGTGTGAACTAATATGTTTTGATGTCTTTATGAGTGTAACTTACTTGGGTTGTTACCAACATCTGGTGTTGATTTAATTTTTTTTTCCTGGTTATTATTATGTTTACAAAGAAAAACATTTATGTGTTCAATACTTACTTTCCATATACAGTATGCCAAATCATAAAATACTGAAAACTGGTGTAGGTATTCCATTACTTTGACTGAAAATATTTTATTAAAATCATACTCACCCGCAAAAGTAATACATCTTTTGCTACAAGTGGTTCAAGCTTTTCCTTGTAGAAAGGAAGGAAGCTGTCATATGCCTCTGCCAGAGAGAAAATATAGAAGAGAAAAGACAAGCTCTTCTTAATAAAGTGTATTTTTAGGTCTTTGTCTGTTTAAAGAACCAGAAAACTGCACTTCTTAAATGAAAAACTTAAGTTAAACATCGATTGGGAGAAACATTCATTGGAAGATATATATATATATATATATATTAGCATAACAATTACACTGGTATTGCATTATTGTAATGGTCCATGTGGATTAGTTACCAAGTAAAGAACAGAGCAGAAATAAGACAGCTTTAAACCAAGCCACCAGAGTATCATAAACTTTTTTTCTTTCACTTCTTCACCAATTACTACTTTCTTTCTTTATTATTTACACTCTATGAAGGTAGATATGTGCCAAAACGCATGTAGTTGTAGCTTGTGATGTGAACACTTGTAGAATACCATTTGAGAACTTGAGCAATAGAAATCTGAAGTTATATGTCAAACATCTACCTGAACACTTGTAGAATTGCAGTTGAGAACTTGAGCAACACAAATTTGAAGTTCTATCTGTACCATCACAGCGGGGGGGAAAAATCACACACACACAAACTGAATTTCAGATTGCACTAAAACCCCAAACATGTAAGACCCTATGTGAAACAAATGCACTAGTGTCAGATTTTCACCTGGAGAAAACTTTCACATTAACCTGTTCTGAATGTAAAGTCACATAAAAATATTCACATGTCTGCTTTCATTTTTATACAAACATAATTACAGCTCTCCGCTTATCATTAATCGTTTCCTACTATAAATATTTTTTAATGTGTTCTTTTTTGGTTACAACTTCAACTTATTGATTTCAACCACTCGAATCTGCTGCTTAGTGCGCACACATCAGCTACGACGAATCACAGCGCGGCGAAAACAGTGCACTGAATTTTGGCACACTATCTGCGAAATGTTTGTGCCAAAACTAACTTGTACTTGAAGGATAAGAGCAGAGAGCAGAGGGGCGATTTGGGGGTGGGGGGGAGCGTCGGGAGTGATGACGTCGTCAATAGATCAACTAATCAGAGCGAGAGGTCTTGTGGACGTGCCATATTTTTTTCTCCCTTTCCATACCGTCATGACCATAGACCCATAGACTGTATATACACCAAGACGCACCAAGCTGGGGTGAGTTACTTCGCCAAACATCGTAAGACATGTCCGTTATCTGTTTTGAAGAGGAAATAGACCCATGTCAACTTAATATTCCACTCCGTGAAGTCCATTATGGACACCTCGTCGGGCATTATCCCTTACTTATACCATAGTTTGGGTGAATGCTCGATTCTGATTGGTTGGAGGGTGTAGGTTAAAAAGTGATCATGTACACCTAGGAAAGGCTTCCCGTCAAATCGCCTGATGACAGTTCTAAATTTTTGCGATGGCTCAAACGCTAGATGGTTACCGTGGCAACGGAGACTCAACGCTATTTTACAGTTCACACATCGCAAAAGCAAGACAGACAAAACATGAGTGATTTTATCATTTCTTTTGACTTATTTGGTATGTTTGATAACATTAACATATTAATACTTTGTATCACGTAAGGTAAGGTAAAGCCACAATCTCACCTCTCATCACTGATCAACTGCTGCGGTCAGGTCGCTGTGGCCACATTCCTTGGCCACAACGCCTGTATACAGGAGATATTAAATAGTGCGTTCGACTTATAAAAATAAAAACCGTCACTATTTTAACTCTAAAACACACTAAAGTATTATTAATTGATTAAATACTTCTTTCTTTCGTAAGTGACCATGGTATAAGCGGGTTAATGCCCTTTGAGGTGTCCATTAACAGAAATTAATGGACTTCACGGAGCGGAATATTAAGTTGTCATGGGTAGGGAGAAAAAAAGGAAAGGGAGAAAAAAATATGGCACGTCCACACGACCTCTCGCTCTGATTGGTTGATCTATTGACGTCATCACTCCCTCCGCTCCCCCCCCCCAATCGCCCTTATCTCTCTGCTCTCTGCCCTTATCCTTCAAGTACAAGTTAGTTTTGGCACAAACATTTCGCAGATACTGTGCCAAAATTCAGTGCACTGTTTTCGCCGCGCTGTGATTCGTCGTAGCTGATGTGTGCGCACTAAGCAGCAGATTCGAGTGGAAAACAATACGTTGAAGTTTTAACCAAAAATGAACACATTAAAAAATATATTTATAGTAGGAAACGATTAATGATAAGCGGAGAGCTGTAATTATGTTTGTATAAAAATGAAAGCAGACATGTAAATATGTTTATGTGACTTTACATTCAGAACAGGTTAATGTGAAAGTTTTCTCCAGGTGAAAATCTGACACTAGTGCATTTGTTTCACATAGGGTCTTACATGTTTGGGGTTTTAGTGCAATTTGAAATTCAGTTTGTGTGTGTGTGATTTTTCCCCCCCTGCTGTGATGGTTCACATAGAACTTCAAATTTTTGTTGCTCAAGTTCTCAACTGCAATTCTACAAGTGTTCAGGTAGATGTTTGACATATAACTTCAGATTTCTATTGCTCAAGTTCTCAAATGGTATTCTACAAGTGTTCACATCACAAACTACAACTACATGCGTTTTGGCACATATCTACCTTCATACACTCTGCAACCCAAAGTTTTTGTGTTGCAGAGTGGGTTAGGCTGCCCACAAAAAAAACATACCTTTAAATGTTGGTCTTTCCATAGGATCCTGAGCCCAGCATCTCTTCATAAGATGAATTATCTCTGCAGGTGTGTCTTCTGGGACGGGCTCCATTGCAGGTCGGTTACCTTGGCGAACACACTGGCTAATATGGTCTTCACTCCTTGCATCTGCGAATGGAGATTTTTGGTCACTGTTTGACGAAAAGAATGAGGTACATCCTGCCTAAGACCTTCTGTTAGACTTAGATTAACCACCCCAGCTCACTTTCATACGGTTCTTTCCCCGTCAGAATGACCCACACAACAATGGCAAAGCTGTAAACATCAGATTTCACAGTAGAAGGTGTATTGATGCTTTCCAGGTGCTCAGGGGCCATGTAGCTTAATGTGCCAGCCCCTCTCTCCCCAGCTGTCGCCCCCCTGTAGCTTTTCCTGCAAGACTCCTGTCTTGTGAGCTTGCTCCATGCCTGGCAGGTGGCCAGGCCAAGATCAGCAATCTAAGCACAGCAGATGTTTCTTTTTTATACATATATAAACTGACAATGTAATGAATGTGAAATAAATGCTTAATGTATCACATACCTTGATGTGAAAATCCTTATCTACCAGAATATTTTCTGGTTTAATGTCCTTGTGAATGACATGCCGCTCTGTTAGATACACCATCCCTTCCAAAATCTCTAAGATAATTCTGCCCTTAATGGAGATTGGCACAGTGACCTAAAAACAACTAGACGTTAGCATATTCATACTAAGGTTTAAAATGAACCATTTCGAGAAAAGTAAAACATACATGATTAACATATTTCCCTCTATCGGTCTTAGACTGACCTTATCCAGCATGACCAGCAGGTCGCCTCTGGGTAGAACCTCTATAACAAGAGAACAATCTCTGTCTTCCATGATCACACCAAGCAACTTGACAACACGTTTGTGGTTGAGGCTCGCCATGATACTCCCCTCCTCCAGCAGCGACTTTTTGCTCTCTCTGGATGGTAAAGTGAAGAGAGAAGGCCAGATTACAGATACAGGCACTGTAAGAACATGCATGGTGTCTATCACATAGAGGCATAGGACAAAAATCACTGCACTGGAAAATGCTCTGTTTCTTTTTTTTTTTTACAGGGAAGAGAACTGCAAACCTACCAAGACATTATTTCCCTCCTAAATGGACAAGCCAGACAAGGACAGTATCAATCAGAGAAGCAGCCAAGAGGCCTATTATCCACAGCTCAGGAGGGATCATCTAGACAAAACAACAACTATCTGTTTTGCACACCACAAATCTGACCTTAACAGAGAAGTGGCATGAAGAAAGGTGCTCCGCAGCGATGAGACCAAACTGGAACTTTTTCGTCTAAATGCAAAACTGTGTGTGGCAGAAAACTAACACTGCACATCACCATGAATACACCAGCCCCCCTGTTAAACATGGTGGTGGCAACATCATGCTGTGGGGATGCCTTTCTTTTGCAGGGATAAGGAAGCTGTTATAATCAAATGGCTGAATGGTTTTAATCAAAGCATATTCATGACTTAGAATGGCCTAGACCTAAATTTAATTCAGAATCTGTGGCAATATTTGCTAACTGATGTCCACAGATGCTCTCCCTCTAATCTGACAGATCTTGAGCTATTTTGCAGAGAAGAATACATAGATTTTTCAGTTTCGAGATGTGCAAAGTTACAGACATTAAAAAGAATTGCAGATTACTAGAGCAATAGTTGGTTCTACAAACCCCTGACATGCATATGCTCAATATAAATCTCTGTGCAGATTTAATTTGTCTATCACATAAAATTCCATGATTACAAATTGAAAAGCATGTGAAAAAACACGTGAAAATACCTTAGCAAGACATTGTAGATTAATATCTTTCACACAGCTAAGATATTTTCAGATCTTTAATACTGCAGAGTGATTTTAGATAGAGATTGTTGTAAACATGATGTTCATCGAACACTAATTTGAATATTGTAACTCTAAACATGTAAAATCTAAATCTATAATTTCCTTTTCTAATATACACTGTCTGATGCATTTGTGGGTATGGTTGCACATCAAATTATGCAAAGTTACAAGAGGAAATAAATATACCATAAATTAAAGTATCGGACTTAAATAAAATGTGCCAAAGGCAGCCTAATAACTGTAACTGACAATAAATACATGCTATGCCACATTGCTATTATAAAAATTCTTAAAAGAAATGCTTAAAATGTAGGTGTTGCATCTGATCTGAAAAAAGGATGTCAGACATCCGCATTTCAGATGGACCTGCATCTCTTTCTGCATGAAAAGGAAGTGATTTAAAAAAAAAATCTGTGCTTTTTCACAGAAGAATCATAAGTCTTTGCATATCTGACACGTACATAGAAATCCTATTTTATTCTTTTTAACACTTCGAGATTAGATATATGTTTCTTTAAACAGGCTGTACTCGTGATACAAGTTAGAAGAAGGGGAATACCCAGGCTGGTAGTAGGCACAGTGAGTACTTACTCGTTGCGAAGTGGACCTGTGTACACAGTCTTCAACACTACTTGGCCCAAGGTAGCATGGTAGCACAAATAGACCTCCCCAAACCCTCCATAGTCCAGAGGTTCCTTTTTAATTAGATCTGTTGATCTCATATGAAGTGAGATTGCAGGCACGGTGGCCATCACCGCTGCCAACACCAATAAAACATTGGATTAAAAAAAAAAAATCTACTGCTTAAAAAGTAAAACATAGTTGTTAACACTTTGACAAACTGGTTATCATACATAAAAATAGGCAAATGCTACAAACTATATGAATTGTCCGGCGAATTACTCACCCGTGACGCTCAACACTGTGACAACCTCAACAGGAAAGCTAGCAGCTATCAAAGTAGTTTAACTAAATAAACTTTACCTCCCCTTGCTTTACTTTTTACCAAACAACTTCAGTGATTAAAGCGCTTATAACCCCAATAATAAAACATAAATGTAAAAACAAATATAAACTGCCTTAAAATCCAAGTGAAGTCGAACTATCTTTGTATATCCGGGGAGATGTTGTTAACGCCGAAGTTAAAAGCGAAACAAATGCTAAAGACTACAAACAGGCGTTACAGGTTGAGGACAGAAAAATACAACAGAAAGATGACTAGTGGATTTTGGAATTTGATGCTTTCAAATGACTCTAAGGTGCTTTTAAAATACGTTGTGAATCGACTTCACATTTCTGACATGTTTTTATTTTAATTGTTTATGTTGAATTTTTCTAAGCAATAGTAGTACCTTGGCGTCGGATTAGTTCTTCGGTCAAAACCATACGTAAATGCGTCCGCCATATTGTGAGTGGCAAGTTCCCCTTGGAAACAATACAAATGGGTAGCCTATTCCTATAAACTGAGTTTTTCTGAATTAACCCGTTTGTGCCAAGATTTTTTTCAGAATTGTAAGGTATATCATTTTATCAGTTGAGTCCCTCTGAATTATGTTATGTATTTATTTTTTTCCATTTTGTACTTTGCTTAGAAGAAAATTGCATTTTTATGACTGGCAACAAGGTCACACAGCTTGTCAGTAGGTCAAATGTCATAATAATAATAATAATAATAATAATAATAATAATAATAATAATAATAATAATAATAATAATAATAATAATAACAATAATAACAATAATAGATAAATAATAATAATACAGTAATAACAAAATAATGATATAGTCATAAATAATAACAGAATGGTGGACCCTCAGGTTCCCCTTGTATAAAATTCAAAACAAGAAACAATTTGAACTGGTTTCTTTATTCTCAATTTATTTATACTCAAAACTCAACCATTTTTTCTTAGAACCTCTAGAAACATATATATAGGTATATAATATATTCCTTCCCAAACATTCCATCATCTGTTATGCATGTTATACTCAGTGTGGTACTTCTTGAAGCACTTCACATGTAGTGGCACATCACACTTTTCACGCGCAAATGTTGTGCGTTCGCCACAGTTCTTGCATCGCTTGTACCTGCTACCAGTGTTGCAGGGCCAGTGGTTGAAACTATCAAACCTGGTGGCATCAGTTATCGCTACCACCATTGAAGATCTTCTGCCTTGCATACTTGACTTTGTTCCATGGTGCTGGAGGAGGGTTTGGACTACCAGTCTCTGGAAGGAGAGGAGATCCATCTGCCTGCTTTTCCAGGACCTAAATCTATGACAAAACAAGCATGATACATGCATGAATGTGCCATATTTTTCTTTGCATATGATGCTATTGATGATTCATCAATAGCATCATAACTAAAGGCTAGACTAGACTAAAATGAGCGACACGCTTTTTGCCCACTGGCAACTTTTGTTGCCACTAACAAATAAGCCCATGAAGAAAAAAATATTTATCCTAGGTACAATTTGTTAAATAATTATAAACATGTTTTGGGGAAAAATCATAAGAAATTTATGAAAATTACCTCTTTTCAGGAAGATTTGCGTCCGCCATGGCTTCAGCCGGAAGGAGCAGGAAGCAGATGATGTCAGCACTTGGAAATATTTTTTTAAAATCAAAACCTTTGTCTAAGTTGTCTACTAGCATATAAGTGGAAAAAGTTGCATTAGTACAGTTGAGATTTATTATTCTGAGTTGAAAATGACAGTGATACAGTTTGGCAACAATTGTTGCCAGTGGGGCCAAATGGGTTTTAAAGAAACACAAAGGATTTGTATTGAACACATTTTAATGAATCTTTTTTTTCTATCTACAGAACGACCTAAGATTCTTTTGGATTGGATGTGGGTGATCACTGAAAAAAAAAGAAGAAAGAAAAGAAAAGAAAAAGAAAAAGAAATATAAATACGACAGAAAAGCCCATTAGAAAGGCATTCTCTTTAAAATTCCCCTTAAGTTTATCTTACTTTTCCTCTGACAGTATCTGAAATGATTCCAAACCATTGAAATTAGTCCAGTTTTAGTTGGACATAGCAATGAAAACCAATAAAACATTGATTACACATAGACAGAATAATGTTCTTTATGCTGAATGTGAGAGCTTTTCAGATCACAAATTCCAATATGGTTGACTCATTCGGAAAGTTTGTATCTCATGAAACCTTTCACTCACACTGGCTGCTGAAATTTAACCTCATCAGACCAGACAAAGTTTCTCAAGTCTGTTATTGTCCAATTTTGGTCAGTGTTATTAATTGTAGCCTTATCCTGGTCATAGCTGACAGGAGTAGTCTTCTGCTGCTGTAGCATATCTGCTTCAATGTTTTGAAGGGAAGTATTCCTCAGACATAGATTGTAACAGTGGTTATTTGTACTACTACATTTCAAATTTTTTAACCAGTATGCTCAATCCCCTCTAACTTTTGACATCAACAATGGATACAATTAACCCCACAACTGACACTTTGGCCCTACTGCATATTTTGTCTTTTTATGCAATAATAATTAGCCCCAATGGTTGTGGGTGAAAACCCAACCAGCAGTTTGTGAAATACTCAAACCAGACCGTTGGGCATCAAGAAGTGGAATTAATGTGATCCCCTATTCCCCTCATTCTGATCCGTTTGAACTTTAGTAAGCCATCAACCCCATATCTGTATGCCTTAATGTACTGAATACATGAAATTGGACGATTCCCTATTTCCATAACAAGCTTTTGATCAGGTGTTTTGAACAGGGAGGAGATAGGGTTGTGATGTGATGTAATGTGATGTAAAACCCACAATATTTTAAGAAGGATCTGAAAAGTTCTTTATGACTTTGTTGCCACCTAGTGGTGAAATTAATTAACTTAACATTTTACAATTAGAATTTTTCAGCAGGGATGGACAGTAGTATATTGTTTTCTTAAGATTTGACAGTAATACAAATGGATCATCATGGCTGTCTTGTCATGCTATGTTGAAGAGCCTCAGTGATGATGCAACATAAAACTTTTATATGCGGGAGGTACAAAAACAGACCGTTTTATATTCGTATCACACAACTAGGGGGTCTTTTGCTGTTGGTTTCTCAGGTTGGAAATCTGCCATTAGTGAGAAGCAGCATTTGGTTCTTGGTGTGAATGCTCTTCAGTGGTTGCTCTTCTGCTCACTGGGGAGTTTGCCATGGTCATGACTGACAATTGGTTTAAGCTATGTTTGGGTTTTGAACCAGATACATTTCCACACATCCATGCATTCTGACATTACTGATAACTGACTATCCATGTTACCTTTGGGTTTCCTTAAGATACTAGGCTACCAACTTATGTTGTCACCCAAAGTTTGTTTCAGACCTTGAGCCCGGCTGTAACATAGGAAAAATAGAATTTTACCATTGCTCAAATGAAAGAAATCAAGTTCATTGATAAAATAAGCATTTATGTGAAACTAGAGCGGGGAACCACCTGCGTTGTAGCCTCTGGCAGTGTGGGCGAAGTTTGACATGCATGTCTACATTTTGGGCTGCCTATCTTCGAACACCCACACTATAAATTCCTCCTTTTTGCACACTAAAACCACAACAAAGCAGTAACATATGTATCTGTCTTGTGTTGTGTCAGGCTAGTGGCTGATGTGTTTTCTTTTATTAATTTTTTGTAACTCACATGTATTCCTGGTAATCTGTAGGCTACTGAGAAACTTCTCCACCCATCTGTTGTATGTAACAAGCAACTGAGCTCTGTTACTGACAATTACATAAGGAAAATGGTTAGCTGATTGCATTAATGAAATGTAATCCATGCTTCTAAATGTTTGCAGAATCATTTAGATCAGTGAGAGCATAGGGTCAGATGTTGTTTGTGTGTAAGCTTGTATTAAATTTTCACAAACGTTTTATCGTTCTTTGGAAGGTCATTTTCTTTTTTGTTTACTAAACATATCAACCATAAAAACAAACATATAAGGCAAACGCAGTGTGAATTTAATTTTGAGAAATACGTAATGGCCCATCAAAACCGGTGTAACATAAACTAGGGATTTAGTAGAGAGTATTAAGAAAGGGTACTTCTTGTCTGCCACATACACCTCTTGTCATTCAAGCTTTAGTCTAACCAACGCATAGTGATCACCAGGAAGTAGAAACAATCTGCGTCTGAATCGTACACGTGATGTTAATGTGGGACAGTGGGTAGCAGCACTTCCTGTTGATGTTTTACAAATGATGATAATAATCAGAACAGCAAACCCATCCTTACTCTGTAAGAGTCACACAATTGTTACCTAAGTTTGTGACTGGCTTTCGGCGTCAGTCTGCAGTCAAAATGCTTTTCTGCAAAGAGAGAAGGAGGTTGGTCTTGCGAGTAAATGGTGTGGTAAAATTCAAAATCAGGTAAAACACTCTGTTAAAGCTGACAGATGATATAGTGGAGTGAAAAGCATTTGCTCCTTAAAGATATCTTCAGCTTTTGTTTGTTTTGTTTGTTTATTTGTTTTTGGTCACAGCTAAATGTTACAGATTAACAAACTAATTCTAATATAAGACAAAGATGACCTGGATAAATACAAAACACAGTTTTCAAATGAGCTCCTTTGTTAAAAAAGCTGCCCAAACCAACTGGGCTTTATGTGAGAAACAATTGTACCTTGGAGGATGTTTTTTGGCAGAATTGTTCTAATTCAACTAAAACGCAGGGTTTTCAAGCATAAACGGCCTGTTTAGGGTCATGCTACAGCATTTCAATCACATTTAAGTTCCAACTTTAACTGGGCTTCTCCAGAACCTTTGTTAGCCCTTTTAAAAAAGCGCTTTTGGGGGAAACTTATTGGTGTGCTTTGATGATTGATCTACTGTCTAACCAAAGTGAGCTTGTGGTCAAAAACTGATGGCGAAACATTTTCTTTTAGGTTATTCTGGATAAGAACAGACTTCATGGTTCCATCAGTGAGTTGACTAGGTACTGACAAAGCAAACCGGCTCCAGACCATCTGACTTCTACTATGTTTAACTACTTGTTTTTAAAATACTTTTTCATGGTTTATGTTAGATGTAAGGAGAGGCATGACTAAAATGTACAGCCTTTGTATTGTCATCCGACAGAATATTTTTCAAAAATCCCATTTTGCAGAGTCTTTTCTGATTGTTGAATCATGAACACTACTGTTAACTGAGGCAAGTGATCCCTGCAGTTCTACAAATGTTTTTGTGAGTTCTTTTGTGACCGCCTAGATGGGTTGATGTCATAAATGTCAGGTTTGTTTTGATCCACATGCAGACAATGAGAAACTGTAAAATGGATGAAATGGAAGTTATTTATGATAAAATATGTTTCCTTGCAGGGTCAAGGTGGGGTGTTTTATGTCTGGGGCTCCATATATTAACGGTGGTATTGTCAGAGAGGTTCATCAGAATCTTGTCTAAGTTTTTCCTTACTGTTGACTGAAGATGTGCTTCATTGTAACAGGGTTTGTGATCTGTTGTTTGGGGGGAAGGGTAGCAAGAGTGGTGACTGATTAGAGGAGATGAACTGGAACCGGTAATCCACGTAAATTCCGAGAGGCTGCCATGTAGTACAATTGGTTCATCATGGTTAATTCAGGCTGTCTGTGCAATCTACACACTCCATTGTGCTGCTTAAGGCTAGAAGTGTATTTACCTTACAAGTGTGACATCATTTAATGGGGAATTTAACAGGCTGCTTAGTAGGCCACTGTAAATGAGTTAAGATGGTGATTTTGATACTGTAACTAACATTTAGTAACAGTACAGGGAATGAATTACAACTGTGAATTTGTGCAGAAAGGTGATGTGGCATCCAGCTACGTGTAAGACAATATAAAATTTACAAAACCCTCTGTATAATAGGCTATATTTAAGGATTTTTCAAGATCTAATAAAAATTAAAAGCATGGGGTTTTGTATCCCAACTTTTTATCAGTTCAGTTTCAAAATTGTGTATTTTTCATTAGGAGGTCTTGAGTTCCTACAATATTGTTTTAAAGGATTTACAATCTCTCTTCTCTTGTTGGTGAACATATCTTTTTATAAAGTCTCGGTTTAGACCGCTTTCACTTGTGACAACTACAATTCCCAGAATTCATTGCGTGAAGATCAGCTCGGACGGACCGCTTGCTTAATCGACTCACTAGTACTCAGGCTGCAGCCTTTACTGACAGAAAGTGTGGATTTGGAAGGGATTTAAAGGCGAGATAAACATCTTTAACTAACAAGGACAGACTGAGTGCTATTCATTAGTAGTGTTGGAGTTCAGGCTCGGAGCTACGGCATGGGGAACGGCATCAATAAGGTACGAGTTTAGCTGGTGTAGGAAACCATGTGAGTTTTTCATATTTTGTGACGTTTTGTATTATTACTCCTCGTCTTATCAATGTTTAGTTTCATGACTTAAAAGTTTTATATTCCAACACCACGCATATATGTTGGGAATCAAGTTATCTATACTTAAAGACCAGATCATGTATTTTCAATGATTACTTTCTCTTTCCAAGTTGAAACATTTTTGCTGTTGCCCACTGTTGTTTTCTTTCTCCTTATAGGTTCTCCCAGATTTGTACTTGGGAAACTTTAGAGGTATGTGCAAGCTTTAATTCTCCCTTTTATTTGCCTGTGTATTTCGATGGTGTTTACTGTGGTTCCTTTCTGTTTTCCTCAGATGCAAGAGATAGAGAACAGCTAGCCAGAAACAACATTACGCACATCCTGTCTATTCATGAGAGTGCAGCTCCTATCCTACCGGTGAGATGCTCCCTGTTTTCCTCCGATAACATCCCAGCCCTCAGCTGGTTCCACAAAACTCTGCCGCCCTAAGTTTGTCATGGATTTTCTCGCAAGGTAGGGGAAAAAATGTAGCTGAAGAGAAGTTGACTCCAGTCAGAGAGAGCGATCAGACCAGTTTGCCCAGAACTGCTCCACCAATCACTGTATTCATCCTCCTGTGCAAAATATGTTATTGGTGCTTCTGAGAGTGTATTGCACATTGTCAATCATTAGCAGCCAGTGTAGTCATGGTGTTGTGCTGAGCTGTCAGTTTATGTAGGCGTCAGAGTAGGCAGTTGTTCTTGTTGCAGTCAGTATCCACTGTTCAGTGTCCTTTAGTGGAACATCAGAAATTGAACCTTAAACTGCTGTTATATTTCCAAGAAGTGAGCATTTGAAAGCTAAATTTTGCAACTCTGAAATGCAGTCACATTTACTGAAGATGTGTGAAAAGCTCTGAAATAAATTTGTGATTTGTTTTATTATTATATTCACACATCGAAAGGTTTTGAGAAAAATAAAGCTTTAAATTGATTTAATATGGAATAAAGGCAAGGTAATTTTATTTGTATAGCACACTTTCAACAACAGGGTAATTCAAGGTGCTTTACATGATTTGGTGATTTAAAAACAAAAACAAAACAAACAAACATGGAATATAACATTCGAAGTTAAAAGTAAAAGTAGCAAATTAGCATGAAACACACATTACACATGATGCACGATAACACATGATACACAATAAAGCAAGAGAAAGATCAATATAGCAGGAGAGCATGAACACCTTTCATACATACAGTGGCTTGCAAAAGTATTCGGCCCCCTTGAACTTTTCCACATTTTGTCACATTACAGCCACAAACATGAATCAATTTTATTGGAATTCCACGTGAAAGACCAAAACAAAGTGGTGTACACGTGAGAAGTGGAACGAAAATCATACATGATTCCAAACATTTTTTACAAATAAATAACTGAAAAGTGGGGTGTGCGTAATTATTCAGCCCCCTGAGTCAATACTTTGCAGAACCACCTTTTGCTGCACTTACAGCTGCCAGTCTTTTAGGGTATGTCTCTACCAGCTTTGCACATCTAGAGACTGAAATTCTTGCCCATTCTTCTTTGAAAAACAGCTCCAGCTCAGTCAGATTAGATGGACAGCATTTGTGAACAGCAGTTTTCAGATATTGCCACAGATTCTCGATTGGATTTAGATCTGGACTTTGACTGGGCCATTCTAACACATGGATATGTTTTGTTTTAAACCATTCCATTTTTGCCCTGGCTTTATGTTTAGGGTCGTTGTCCTGCTGGAAGGTGAACCTCCGCCCCAGTCTCAAGTCTTTTGCAGACTCCAAGAGGTTTTCTTCCAAGATTGCCCTGTATTTGGCTCCCTCCATCTTCCCATCAACTCTGACCAGCTTCCCTGTCCCTGCTGAAGAGAAGCACCCCCAGAGCATGATGCTGCCACCACCATATTTGACAGTGGGGATGGTGTGTTCAGAGTGATGTGCAGTGTTAGTTTTCTGCCACACATAGCGTTTTGCATTTTGGCCAAAAAGTTCCATTTTGGTCTCATCTGACCAGAGCACCTTCTTCCACATGTTTGCTGTGTCCCCCACATGGCTTGTGGCAAACTGCAAACGGGACTTCTTATGGTTTTCTTTTAACAATTGCTTTCTTCTTGCCACTCTTCCATAAAGACTAACTTTGTGCAGTACACGACTAATAGTTGTCCTATGGACAGATTCCTCCACCTGAGCTGTAGATCTCTGCAGCTCGTCCAGAGTCACCATGGGCCTCTTGGCTGCATTTCGGATCAGCGCTCTCCTTGTTCAGCCTGTGAGTTTAGGTGGACGGCCTTGTCTTGGTAGGTTTACAGTTGTGCCATACTCCTTCCATTTCTGAATGATCACTTGAACAGTGCTCCGTGGGATGTTCAAGGCTTGGGAAATCTTTTTGTAGCCTAAGCCTGCTTTAAATTTCTCAATAACTTTATCCCTGACCTGTCTGGTGTGTTCTTTGAACTTCATGGTGTTGTTGCTCCCAACATTCTCTTAGACAACCTCTGAGGCCGTCACAGGGCAGCTGTATTTGTACTGACATTAGATTACACACAGGTGCACTCTATTTAGTCATTAGCACTCATCAGGCAATGTCTATGGGCAACTGACTGCACTCAGACCAAAGGGGGCTGAATAATTACGCACACCCGACTTTTCAGTTATTTATTTGTAAAAAAAAAATTGGACTCATGTATGATTTTCGTTCCACTTCTCACGTGTACACCACTTTGTTTTGGTCTTTCACGTGGAATTCCAATCAAATTGATTCATGTTTGTGGCTGTAATGTGACAAAATGTGGAAAAGTTAAAGGGGGCCGAATACTTTTGCAAGCCACTGTATGACATCAATCATTTACTCGAAGGCAATTCTAAACAGATGGGTTTTTAGTCTCGATTTAAAGCAGTTAAGAGTTTCAGCATCTCTGCACTCGTCACGAAGTCTGTTCCAGTTAAGGGGAGCATAGAAACTGAAAGTAAATAAACACTCAATTAAATATATATTTATACCTTCTTTAATTGTAGGGAGTACTTCTGTAGGCCCAAGACCACATTGGACTGCTAAATAAGTCATGCAAATAACTAACCTGACAAATAATTTAACATTATCAGTTATATTTTAGTTTATGCCATCTTAGTCTTGTTTTGTTGTCCTTCTGTGATGCTTGACTTGATTCAATTTTAGCTTATGTGATGTTTTTGCGTTGTATTGTTTGACATGTTTTCTTCATCTCAGAATCCCTTTGTTGTCCTTCCATGCTGTTTGACCCCACCTTCACACAATGTCATCTCCATCTGTTTTTTGCCTGCAGTGTTACATGATGTTGAAATTTTACAGGCTTGATATACATATATATATATATGTGTGTATGTTTTGTTATTGATTTATTTTCCCAATGGAACCTAGTGACAGCAAACTAATACTGTTTTTATTTTTTTACTTACTGGAAAAATTACCGGTAGACACACCCCTTTTTTCCCAGATTATAATTCCTGTATTATTTTGTGATGTTTTTTTCTTAAAGAACATTTATTGTCTGTTTTTTTGACAAAATTGACACATTAAGACAACACAATTTAACACATTGCAATTAGACACAGTGTAATTATCTGATGACAGTGTCAAACAGCAAGTCAGGACAACACAAGAGAAAACCTCACATGAGCTCAAAGTGAATCAGCACAACATGTTTCAAAAAACAATGGCATCACTTTGCTTCAAAGCCGAGGCGGCATCATGGAGCCTTTGGTCCTTCATAAGTGGTCAAGTCTGGTGTTGCGGTAATATTACTATTAAGCTTGGTTGCACGAATGGTGCAATATTATCGCCTCACCATGCCTCCACTGCACATTCAAAAGACACACCATGGCAACAGTATTACCCTGATATGCTGCCATGGTGTGTCTTTTGAAACGGGCTCATAACAAAACTACAGCAGTATAAAATAAATTAGAACTGGCCCTTTTACATGTTTTCTTTCAGGTCTAATTTACATGGATAGTCCGAAGTAGTTTTGTAATTGCAGAAGCACTTTTGATAGACAGATTTACAGAAATGTTAACTTATATGTTCAGTGGACATGTACAGTGCATGTATGAGCACAGACAAACATGTCTGCCATATTTGTGTACATATGTACTTTTACTCAGAAGGTGATACAAATGTTAAGAATGAGAAGAGATTCCTTGTGCACTTTTAGAGGTGCTAAAACCTGCTCAGCTTTGGTGATACAAAATATTGCAACATATCCAGAAACCATTTAATATTAGCATTAGGAATTCATAACCCAAAGTGTAACCATGCATTTATCTGATAGGATGTTTTACTCTTTGGCAGTCGCCATATGTTTCAGATAATTATCCTACTGAAGGACCCAATGAAGACCCACTTTCAGTTTTTTGGAAGCGTCAATAAGATGTTTATTTAAAAATGTCCTGGTATTTCAAATAATTCTTAATGCCATCCACTACAACAAGGTTCAAGTGGCCTTTGGAAGAGACTGAGGCCCACAGCATCACATATCCTCTACCATAGCAATAGGCATGAGGTTTCCTTTCCTTTTCTTTAGCAAAACTAACCAAAGTATTTATGGTTTAAAAAGCTCAACCTTAGTGTCATGTGACCGAGGCACACAATACCAGTTAAAGTCACTGGTGGAGTTTAGAAACTTTCACATCTTTTACATTTATGGTAATAGGACAGGAAAAAAATGGTTGCTTGGAGACTTGTGTACCCCGGAATACCACTTTTTGCTGGAGTTTTCTAACACTGATGTTTGGAGGTTTGTTTTACCTGCCTCACCATCCTGCTCACTGTGTGTGGTAGCAACATTTTTGTGGGATCTTGTGCAGCCTAGTTACTAATGGCTAAATTAATGGGGCCTCTGTATCATGTCTTATACCCCGAAGAAACTGGAAGTCATGGATTAGTAATTAACTTCCTAGAAACTCTGATCGATTTAAACAAGTGAAGTATAAATTTAAAAAAATGCTTCATCTACCCTTATTTTAAATTGATTGTTAGAGGTACCAATAATTGTGCTCCCACTGATTTTGTTCAAAATAATTATTTCTAAACATCATATTGTTTTGCCCCCACTGAAGAAATAGGTTCAGATTAAAGATTGGAGTTTTCTGCTATCATCAGTGTGAAACTGTACTGCGATTAATGATGATTTATTTCTACTGCTAACAGATATTTTTCTAAGATTTCCAATTATTGTTGTCGGCACTAAATAAAGAAAACATGGCCCCAAATGTCTTATATTTTGACCAAATCCACTTACTAAAATGATGGTTTTATTGTCAAACCATTAATGTGTCAATTTGGAATATAGTTTATTAAAAATTCTTCAGAGCAGCAGATGGATAACCAGTGTGCTTTTTTCCACCAGGAGATGGCCTATCTCTGCCTTGCAGCAGCGGACATGCCCACACAGAATCTGTAAGTACCATTCATGGAACACAGTATGCAACGATAGAAAGCAGAGGCAAACAGAAAGAGGGCATTCACATGGGGCTGTGCTCTGTGGGTGTCTTAAGGTTCATTTTTCACAAGTTAACTTGTTAATGATATGGTTTCTCAAGCTCAACATTTGACTGTGAACTCATTCTCTCACATAGGCGTGAGTAACATGATTGCATTCAATTGTTGGTGAGCCACTGTTTTTTTGGCATAAATAATAGCTATATGTAAATGGCTGCATTTTTTGTAGTGTTTTTTTTAAATGCAATTAGTCATATTGGTGATTAAAGTATCTAAAGAACCACTTAGAAATAGATTAACTTCAAGACCATAAGCCACACAAATAAGATTATTCTTTGAGGACAATTGGCTGAGAATATGCAAAAAGGCTCATGGGATATGTCCTTTTTGCAGTTTACTGAGATTATTTGGACAAGCCAGAAAGAAAATATAAAAAGGATTAGTAAGCACAATGTATCAAAATAGAACTTTTCAATTGGAAAAAAAAGTCATAATTCCATCCACCCACCCACCATAAGGTTAACCTAAACTTTGAGAATCTGGCAGCTGTTCAGTGTTGCTATTACTCCAAAAATACAGTTTTAAAGAGCAAAACATGATGGCAATGAGAGGGTTAGGTTTTTGCTAGGATAATGTCCAGGGTTTCTAAACGATTACCAAACAAAAATATACATGCTAAATTGGATGATTTATCCAAACCAATATTTTTGTCTCATTTAGTTATTTGAATTGGCTTTTCAACATGAAAGAGTAACTGGAGCCCCCCCCCCCCCACCCCAATTCCACAATGAAGTTGTGTAGGTAGTTTTCACAGTACAACTTGTGATGATCCCATGATGATTATTGTGGTTATGCCTTAAAATAATAAGTGTGATTTATTTATTTATTTAATTATCCCTTAGAACTCAGCACTTTAAACCGAGTATAACATTCATGCACGAGTCCCGGCTGAAAGGAGAAGGCTGCCTCGTTCACTGGTGAGTGCAAAATCACTTTTCACCTTTCCCTGGAAGTCAGAATTAAGGTTAAATCACACAAGAACAATATCTGATATTTTGTACTGTATTTGAATGAGCTATATATTTATTTTCCATGGAGTCACAAGCTTAAATGGGTATTTAGTTTTTTTACATATCTGATTAATGCTCACAAGTGAAGCCATGTGTAACTGCTGCACTTGCAAGATTAAAAAGAAAAAGGAAGACCTATTCTCGAACTTCCCAAAACAAGAGTACAGTAACAAGTCTTACCACATTGTGTTTGTGTGGTGTGATAGCTCACTTATGTGCTCACAGGGTAGAACTATATTTGGTTGAACAGAAGGACTTCTCAGAAATCCATTTGGTTATTTATATAGGCCTCTTGAGTCAAAAGTTTCTCGACACAAAAAATTGACTTCAAAGAAACCCTTCTAAAAGTTAATACTATAAAGCAGGTTTTGTTTTAATGTGTGTATTTACCCAGCATTTAGATCTCACTTCCACTATATGACCCAGTAGTTCCTGTGTTTCATTTTCTGTATGTCTTTCACTCTCTACAGTACTATCTGATTGGTATCACATTTGATACATGCTCATTTTCATATCTTAGTGTCTTTGAGTCATGAAATGTATTCAACGCCTACTTCAGTTGAGGTTTCAACTAAAAACTTAAAATATCTTCAGCTCTGCAAAAGATACTTTGTTTCAGTTGTTCTTCAACAAAAAGTTGGGAGAAAATAAAAACATTCTGTGTTTTCTTGTCAGAATTTGAGGTTATCTGAACTTGCCGTCTTTCATGATTATGCTGATTCAGTGATTACTCACAACAGTTGCCGACTGAATGTGGCATCTGCATTTCACACTGTGATCCAGGAGGATCTTGACATGTGCAGAAAATAACTGCTGCTAACTGAGATGGTCATATTCATGTCGGCCTATAGGTGTTTATCAGCTGCAAATAAGGATTGATCAGTCTAGCCTTTGAAACTCTTCACAAAGTCTGCTTTAGTAGGGTGCATCTTAATTACACTGTTAGCGTTGCTTCTAAAAGCTTACTTTTCCTTAATGTTCCAAAATAAGCATGTTTAGCCATTAAAACTGTTCTGACTCACAGAGAAACACTGTTCACAGACGGAAGGGAATATTACTTTTCCTTTTGTTTTATATTTACATTTTGTGCACATTTAAAGGTTTATTATTGCATAAAGTATATTGTTACATTCTAACATTGTGTTAAAAAAGGACCCCTACCATTTAAACTTCACATGTTGTCACTTTACAGTCACAGACTTCAATGTATATTTTGGGATTGCAAGCGACAGGTCAATATAAAATAGTGTATAATTATGAAGTAAAATGAAAATGTTTGTTTGTTTTCAAAATTTTCACAAATTAAAAATTTGAAGTGTGGTTTACATTTGTATTTATCATCTAAATGTAACCCTTAATTGAAATCTAGTGCAGCCATTTGCCTCCAGAAGTCAAATTATCAGTAAATAGATCCCACCTGTCCGTAGTTTAATTGCACCATAAATCCAGCTGTTAAAGAGTAAAGTTTTGCTTTTTCTTTCAAGAACATAAGTGAACTAACTGCATCATGAATCTCAATGAATTAAATGCTTACCAGCGTTATTAGTTTATGGGATAAAAATCCTTGCATTTATCAATACTGGTATAAAAGGAAATTACCTTTGATACTGCATTTGGTAATTACTAAACAGTTTTGAACACAGCATCTCAGATGTTCAATAAAACAGGAATAAGAAGGCTTTAAAATGTTTTTTTTTTTTGTTTTCATTATATGTAGAAAACTTACACTGGAAAGAGGATTGCACAGTTGCTAATCTACCAAGACATGCCTGTCCACATACACTTGACAGACTGGGAAAGGAGACCATTACTCAAAGAATTAGTGAAGAGGCCCATGTTACCTCTGGGGGAGCGGCAGAGTTATGATCAACAGATTCTCCATGCTAAGGTGGGAAAATCTGTCAACAGGACATTTATTAGTTTAGTTTTCTACTTCGATTTGGCTTTTATGGAAAAGCACCACCAACCTGAACAGACTTGTAGTGCTACAGTGGAGTGGCTTAGATAAAAGCATTTTTCGGTATTAGAATGGCCCAGGCCAACACGTGAGCTTTGTTCTTCACAGACTCTCTTCATCCAATCTGACAGAATTAGAGCCATTTTGTCAAATTCTGAAGAATTTGCTAACATTTTAGTGGTAAGTTGATGAGCGCAGGTATTGAGACATACAACAAAATGTGTTCATAGAACGCATTTATGCAGTGGGGCTGAATAAAAATACATGCGATGTGGGTTTTTTTCATTTTATTAACACTTCACACCTATGCACTAGTTGACACAAGCCTGTATCAGTACAGACTTTGATCTGTAGGTGCTTCATCTCTTCTGCTTTCCACCAAGTTCCTGTCAAAGCATTAGTTTAGTGTGTCGCTCGCTGCTCGTCTCTCTTATTTCCTTGCCTCTTTCTTCACCCCTCTGCCCCAAAACAAGTCACATCTGCTGACATTCAGTAGAAATTACATTTAGCACTCTCATTTTTAGAATCATTGTCCTATTTGCTGTTAATATTTACAAATATATGTTCAAAAAATGTGTAAATTTTAATTGAGCTTACATACACAAATCTCTAAATGCTTTAAAATCTGTATTACCAATGTTTGAAAAGTTTGCTGGAGGTAAATAATTTTATGTTGGTGGTGGAACAGCAATGCAACAGAAGTCCAGTGAATTTAAAAATTGTGGACATTAAAATAATTTTATGATAAAACATAAAAAAAGTACTTTATGTCCTCTCAATGTGAAGAATATAAAAATTCTTCTGTTTTACCTAATTTAATCTGCTAATTGGTAAAACTTAGTATTTTACCAAAATGCAGAAGTACGTGGAATAGGTGAAACTCATGTAGCTTGGTTTTCCCTCAGTTTGGCAGGAGTGTCTCGCAGCGTCACCCTGGTGGTAGCTTACATCATGGTACTGACAGGCCTGGGCTGGCAGGATGTGCTCGCTGCTGTGAGAGTGGTCCGGCCCTGCGCCAATCCCAATTTGGGATTCCAGAAGCAGCTGCAGGAGTTTGAAGATACTCAAGCTGAAGGGGTAGGTTTCATGAGAAAATTAACTCAATTCCTGTAGATCTTTTGATACTTGAAGGTTGTAGCTTTGAAGAAACTGTTGGAAATAGAAGAACAATGCTATTTATGCTTTAAAGGGTATCTTTAATCTTATTTACTATTTACCGAATAAAAATACATCTAATTTCATATTGTTAGTTGATGGGTTTATAGATTGAAAAGGGTGGGAGTTCTTAGTTTTGATACAATTGCAACCTGCAGATCTCTGATCTGATTAATGGAAAATTATGAGAATTCAACTGAAAGTCTGTGCATTTCTGTGAAAGATTTGTAGTTTTTGTTTACATGACCACAAACTTTTTTTTTTTCCTTCCCCCATAAGTTCAGGGAATGGTTTCGAATGAAATATAAGGACAACCCCTTCAATGATAATGCTGACATACATGAGCTACTGGCCCAGGTGCCTAAAGTCAATGAAGAGGAGATGGAAAAACATGCATCTTCTTTGCCTGAAGGTATTTGAACTGACCGGATGATAAGATCTTTTGGAGCTCAACCAAACTGACGGACACCCTGGAAGAGTTTTGCACCTGAGTGGAATACACTGTTCTGTGGATATTACCTACACATTCAGCGACCCTCTGTCATGGACATTAGAAATACTTCTTACATACATTACATCTACGTTTTCAGAATTTGCTAAAAATGTTTCTAAGGTTCTTTTTTCTTTTTACTTGTAAATGTTTTTTTCACTGTCTGTAGGATCTCAAGTTGATAAATAAAATAAGTAAAGTGGGTAGAGGTTGTCGAGCATGGTCTGTCATTTTGAAGGAGATAAGACAAACTCTGTACGCCTTTTGCTTGGTTTCCTGGTTCTCTTCCTGTTTGTCTCATGTGCAAGGGAGGTCATGCATGGTGGCATCATGAACACCACCATCAAACTCTTTTTTTTTTTTTTTATCAGCCTTTGCTCAGATGTCTTAATAAGCTCTAGAACTGCAATAAAAGTTTTTTTTCATTTTAGAATTTATCATAAATATACATTCTGTATTAGGACTTGATGTAACCACTGGAGGGCAGTGTTACTGATGTTTTTTTTCTTCTAAGCATGTGCTTATTTTGTATAACATTTTACTGATGTCGTCCATGAATTTGCATTATATTAACATTGAATACTTGATGATTATTTTCACAAAGCGTAGCTTGCAGTGGAAAATAGTTTGGACTTGAATGGTTTTTTACTTTAAAAACGGGGGATATTTTTGTGACTGTTCAGGTAAGATTGTTCCATTTCGTCCCAATCTCGGCTCAGGGTGTCACTAAAGGGATTCCCCACCTCAGAGCTGCGTGGGTTGAGCTGAGAATTTTACAGAAATTAAGTTGCGTTTGCTCCCCATCTCCTCTTGAAGCTTTGACAGACTCCTCCCTGCGAAAAAAAAAAAAGACTCGATAACGTTTATAGGACCCCGAGAGCCACACAACAGATTTCCGCGGTGGACCCTACATCCCTAAAGGTAAGCTGCAGCAGACCGATTTCAAATGATTTCATTTTAAAAACGGAAAACATAATTTACTGCACCAAGTCAGTTAAAAAGTTTATATTTGAAGAACATTTATGCACCTAGAAGAAAATGTAATTTTCATCAAACATTCTCGTTGGTAGATGGTTTGTAGAGTATTGTTCGGGCATCACTAAAGATAAACTTTTCATTTGTTGTTTAAGCTTTTTATAGCTTAGTGATTTACGCTCTTAACCAGACCTTTGTCTTAAATTAGTCAGATTTATTTCCACTGGCAGAAAACCACCAAAGTTGATGAGGAAAATCACTAATTTCAGCATCCATTCTTGCATCCTTTAAACTAAATGTGCATGCACACAAGTGAATGTATGAATAACATATTCAAAGTGATGTGATGTACTGTACATGAGCGATGAGATAGTAAACAAAAAACAGTTTGCATTAATTGCTAAATGGGGTGCTCTTACAGTATGATACTGCACAATATTAAATGGAAAATACAGTTATAACCGTTTTAAACTAAATCTGGCTTAACATCTGATTATATGCCATTTATCTTTCAAAACCTTTCAGGAAGTTTTAAGTTTAACTGTAAATATCTTAATCTGGCCACATTTCTTTATGTCGTGAACTCATTTGGTTTGTAGAGATGAACCTGGATGAAGACAGTGGTCTGTCGGGCAGTTGTGGCAACGGCAAACTGAGGCAGTGGCTGATCGAGCAGATTGACAGCAGGAGATATCCTGGCCTGGTTTGGGAAAATGATGAGAAAACCATATTTAGGATTCCATGGAAACATGCAGGAAAACAGGACTACAACAGAGAGGAGGATGCTGCACTCTTTAAGGTTAGGCAGTCCTGTCTTTACCTGTTGCTTTGCATTATAAAAGCTAATACAATGCTGTATAAAGTTCATTAAAAAGTCATAATAGATTTTAAGGATTTCCTTTAAAAACATATTTTGCTTGATTAACATAATCTCAACTTAGTTTGTCCCTAACAAAGAGGAAGTTAAAAATAAATCTAATCATTTCTTGAATTTTGTGATGCTGCCGTTAACAGGCATGGGCAATGTTCAAGGGAAAGTTTAAGGAAGGGGTTGACAAACCAGATCCCCCCACATGGAAAACCAGACTACGCTGTGCCCTTAATAAGAGCAATGACTTTGATGAAATAGTGGAAAGAAGTCAACTGGACATCTCAGAGCCGTACAAAGTTTACAGAATCATCCCAGAGGGAACCAAAAAGGGTGAGTGTTAAAAGTTGTTCATGCAATCTGCAGTCAACAGGTAGATCATTAACATGTGCATCCAAGATTAGAGAAAGTGGAGAGAGTAAAAATTTTTGTGGTTAGATTTTGAAAACAAATCATAAAGTCTGCTATGAGCCTGTGCATTTACAAAACTGTTCTAAATACGTCTGTATTTCGCACAGCAACTAATACTGTTTATACTCTACTGGTTATTTTTCACAAACCTTTTGCACCACTGCAGATTCTGGTGAGGCAGGAAACAGAGGAAGCAAACGCAAAAGGCCGTAGTGCTTTTTTTAGAGGGCTTCGGTTACTAAGCGCAGAGTGCACAGAACACAACAAGACAACCTCAGCCTTGCATAACTAAGTTTCTACCATCATACAACAGGCATTGTCACACATGAGCAGGTTTGAGCTGCGTTGACTTTAATTGTCAACACTAGCTTGATGCACTCTGTGGTCCATTGCACTCTCTGCAGGATATCCCCTAAATAAAAAGAGCAAATTGTATATGTGCATGAAGCATATTCGCACTGTGGATCCAACTAAGTTTCCAATATATTATTGCAAATCACATATCCACTCTTTGATTACTGTATATCTATTAAACAATCTTCATCCATTTTTATAATATTTGAGGACAAAATATTTGACATCTGTTTTTGACCATATATAGGTATGAAAATGAGCCGCATGGAGGAGACACCATCGCACCCAATTGGATATGTTCCACCTTATACGTCACTTCACAACCAGGTCAGTAGATTTAGCAACAATCCTAAAAACACAGCCCCACAAACAGTCTGCTAAAATAAAGAAAGTCCCTGCCCCCCTCCATCTTAGGTACCCAGCTTTGTGGTTTCCTCAGAAAGAAGGGACTGGCGAGATTATCACACACCCCTAGAACAACATTCACTTCCTAATGCAAATCACCATGGGCAACACACAGACCTGCAGTATGGTCAAGGCCACTACCAGTCACCAATCAGCCGGGTTTGGCCCGGTTCACACACAGAAAATGGTAAGCATGCATGCAATTGAAATGATTTGGATTACATGCAACAGGATTTAAATTGGGTGTGTTTGCTTTTTTGTTTATTGCACTGACATTACTTTTACTGTGATCGTATACAGATAAACACAGTTAAACCAATTGATATTCACGATATCAGAAAATGTGTTTTGTTTTTGTCATCATGTAAAGACATTGATTTAGTAACCATATTTTACAGGTTAACATGCAATTCAAAATGTCACATTAGCTTCAATGTTTAATTTGTTAGGTGATTTATGGGCTGTAGAAGTAAGGTAACGAAAGCTAAATTTTTTAAATTCAATAAATTCATGTATATTAGCTTGGCTTTTATCTATTAAACATATCTTGGCAAAATCTAACACATTCTTTTGATAGATTTTAGGGGGTGGAGGGGTGTAAAATACATGTATAAAACATCAATTATTTCTGTAATTGTGTCGTTTTACAATTTTCAATATTTTGGTGCTTTCTCATTCTGTCCATTACTCAATGTATTTACCTGGTTTATTTATCAATTCCAGGTTTTCAGCTCTCCTTCCACACGTACTTTTCAGAGTCTCAGCCACCAATGTATACAATGGACCACAACAATGCCATATCAGGTGAAACAAACTGCACCAATGCTAGTATACATGAAAGAAAAACGCAATGCTTGTTTTTATGCTTCTGTGCACTATTTTCAATCTATTTGCATTGTGTGATAAGAAACTACAAACACCCCAATACAATATTCACTTCCATGCTTTGAAAGCCAGAAAAGCGAATCATTTTATGAACTCGTATCACAAGAAAATTTTATCACATAGATTAAAAATGGAGAGCAAAAAAGATTGCGAAAGGGATGAGAGTAAATAGAGAAATGCTCTACATTTTAAGGCTGGCTGCTATAGGTTGAGTTTTGATCAAGCTACTGTTATTTACCTAGTGGTGCATTCATTAAACACTTCTCTCTCCCTCCTCCTCTCAGATTTCAGCTTGCATGTGTCCCTTTACTACAGAGAAACACTGGTGAAAGAAGTCACTGTCACCAGTCCAGAAGGTTGTCAGATCACCTCCACCTCCCCGTCCTCTCCCTCCTCTTCTTCCTCTTCTTCTCCATCCTCAGAGGACAAGTTTCACAACAGTGCAGAAATCATTCTTTTTCCGTCCCCCTACCCTGAGTCTCAGAGGCAAGGAGCTGAGATGCTTCCCAACATCCTGGAGAAAGGAGTGCTCCTGTGGATGATGGCTGATGGGCTGTACGCCAATCGGCTGTGTCAGGGACGGGTGTACTGGGAAGGACCTCTGGCTCCATATGTAGATAAACCCAACAAGCTGGAGAAGGAACAGCCATGCAAACTGTTTGACACCCATCAGTTTTTTATTGGTAAGCAGAAACATGCAGCTTGGCAACAGCTCAAAGATGACACATCTCTGTGGTCCTATGTCAGATCATTGCAATTATTTTCAGATTGACAGCCTTTCATATGCTGCTAATCTGCTGGTATTTTAGGCCTGCCACTTCTTCTTTTCTCCTCTGGATTCTCAGTTTCCTCAAATTATTTCAGTACATACAGCACACCATGCTAAGATATGACAGTTTATTGTCCGACAGCTCTTTGGGAACAATCTTGCTGTAAATATATTATTTCATATATGCCCAAAGGTACTATCTTTGATTTTTTTTTTTATATGCACCTAAAGGATTGACACCTGAATTAGACATGTTTCTGGAACTTCCAATAGCCTAAATTATTTTTTTTGCTGACATAATACTACTTCATTCTTTGGGTTTGTTAAATTTTTTTGGTTCATAAATGTTTCACAAGTGTTGGGTGACCTAATAGAAAAAAAAGAAAGACATTTTTGCTTTTGAAATGATCAAATACTGGATCTGTACTGAAAATAAAAATAATAGCTATAGAAATGCAACCAGCCCTCCACAACTGTTGCTCAAGACCATTCGAGAAATAAAAATATAAATTTGGCTAATTTTAAGCACGTGTGGTTATTCCAGATGTATTTCTGTTCATTTTAGGATTCGTTTGAAGATTTTAGCATTTATTTATGTCATAGATCTGTACATTGCTTTTGTAAATCACTGATGCTTCCCAGCCATTCACAAACAATGATTAAGGTCACTGGGAATAGCTATGTCTGTGATGACAATGATTAAAGAGATGCTGAAGGTGCTTGAGTTGGGTAAGTCCCTCAGTGTTGAAGTAGCACAAAAAAGTTGCTCATCTTCTCATCAGGGGGCCAAAGTGTGTGGAGTCCCCACCCACATGTGGTCCACACCACACAAGAGATGGTTTTCTGTGCCATTTCGCTCTGAATTTCCATCAAACTTACTAGTAGTTACCAGAAATGTCATTGTTACTGATGATATGTCATACAGCTAAATAGGTTTCTGAATGTTCTTTAAATGTTCGCTGTGACACTGTAGTCATAGTGTGGTCAAATGTTAGGTTAGCACTTATGTATCTCTTTCTTCTCTTAATCTTCTTTCAGATCTACAAAATTTTGTCCACAATGGTCGTCACCTACCACGATACCAGGTGGTACTTTGCTTTGGAGACGAATATCCCGATCCGCAGCGTCCCAGGAAGCTCATTACCGCACAGGTAATCATAAGACAAACAGTTTTTAAAAGTAGAGAAAATGTTAACAGAATTTGATGAACAGAGCAGAATTTACAGTATCTTTTTATACAAATTGATGTGTGGATAAAGATATTTTTCAAACCAACTCAAATCTTTATGTGTTCTAATTAAGTAGTAATTATTTGACTAATGATCACTACTAATTTGCTCCCAAAGCATTTAGCAATTGTACTGATAATGAATGATGGAGCAGATATTTATTAATTCTGTTAATTTCTGAAGTGGTCTCAGAAAAAAATTCTCAGTCAAAAATCACTAATGACAAAAGAGTTTCAGTATTGTGTGTTTGCAAATGTTTTGCATTTATTTTGCAATCCTCAAAGTTTAAGAAAATAAGAAACTGAATGGATTAAAAACAAACTTTAAATAGACATATTTACTTTTGTTGCAAGGCTGGATATTTTTATGCAGTTTATAGTGCTGTCCCTGCAAAATGCTGAAGTGAGACTGCTTTATCATGCTCCATGAAGAGTGTGAGCAGTTCAGATTTACAGATAGATTGATGAGATTTCATTTCATGCAACATACATCTACATTATTTAAACAGTTTGTTAGTGATATCATTTTTTTGGAATAAAATATAGTTGTCATAGATTTAAACATTTTAATTATGACTGGAACAGATGGAAGTATTTTATTAGAAAACAGGTGTCTTAGAGGAGATAAACAATGAAGAAAAGTGCAACGTGTAGTAAGACAGTTTTTTTTAATCAAAGCTTAGCAGCTCAAATGTGCATTTATATGCAGAAAAAAGAAGATAAATGCATAAATAAATATGAAACAAAATGCTTTTATTTTCTTTATCAGATTAATTTTCTATTTTTGATGCTATGTCAAGATAACACAACTTATGTGTCTTGGGTTGTGTTTGTTTTCAGGTGGAGCCAATGTTTGCCAAGAAGCTGGCCTACTATTACCAACAGAACACTGGGCACTACCTGCGAGCCTATGATCACATTCAGGAACAAAACACCTCTCCAGCAATTGACTATCCCTCCCAGAGACCCATACAGCATATTCAGGAATGAAAAGCATGCCAAAAATGCCAACTTGCCATACAAGCACATAAGCAGGAAAGGTATAAATGTGAATGTTAAGCTGTGAATTTCAATCATGCCTTCAGACTGCAGCAGCCATGTGGACTGTAAATGATTGATTTAGGCACTGAGGGGTTCAGATGGGGAAGACCCTGTAGGTTTTTACAGGGAGTAAGATTTTTTTTTTCTCTTCTTCAGCAAATATTGTTGTGACAGTGTGAAGGATGCGGTTTGAGGGTGGGGGAGATGAGCCGGGCGGAGGGCAAGCTGAGACAGGAAGTACTAGCACAGGTGCACAGGAAGAATGGCCCCTAAGACAAACATTGATATGTCTGTGAGATAAGCCAGTCTGAATGAATAGTTATTATTCACAGGCAACAGTAATACTTTCCTTTTTTTTTTTTACTGGCACTGAGGACAGTCTCTAAATCTCCATTCTTAATGCAGCTCATTTACTTTATAATCTACAACACTTGACATGCAAGATGAAGAAGGAAGACATTTGCTTTCAGAAAAAGACAATGTGCAACAGTGATTGGTTCAAAGACAGTTTTTGTAAGCCCCCAACTTGTTTTTTGTTGTTGTTGTTGTTTTCATGTATGATTGGCACATGTCTTTTTTTATTCTGGCCTTTTGACTGTTCTGTTTCTTGTGAAATACAGTGGAGCAAAAAAGTATTTAGCAGCCAACGATTGTGCAAGTTGTCCCACTTAAAAAGATGAGAGAGTTATGTCATTTTCATCACAGGTACATCTCGACTTTGAGAGATAAATGTAAAAAGATCCAAGATACCACATTGTAGGATTTTTAAAGAATTTATTTGTATAATGGTACAGAAAATAAGTATTTAGCACCTACAAACAAGCAAGAATTCAGGCCCTCACAGACCTGTTACTGCTTCTTTAAGAAACTCTTCTATTATCCACCTGTTACCTGTATTAATGGCACCTGTTTGAATCTCGTTATCTGTATAAAAGACACCTGTCCACACCTTCAAACAGTAAGACTTCAACCTGCACCATGGTCAAGACCAGAGAGCTGTCTAAGGACAAGAAGGACAAGATTGTACACCTGCACAAGACTGGGATGAGCCAATCTTCAATAGCCAAGCGGGTTGGTGAGAAGAGATCAACTGTTGGACTAATTAATAGAAAATGGATTATTGACAATCTCCCTCGACCTGGGGCTCCATGCAAGCTCTCACCTCATGGGGTAAAAAGGATCTTGAGAACCATGAGGAAACAGTCCAGAACTACATGGAGGGAATTGGTCAATGCCCTGAAGAGAGCTGGGATCACAATAACAAAGGTTACTATTAGTAACACACTACGTCGTCATGGATTAAAATCCTGCAGCGCTCAAAGTTAAGCCAACACATGTCCAGGCCAATCTAAAGTTTGCCAGAGACCATCTGGGTTATCCAGAGGAGGATTGGGAGAATGTCATGTGGTCAGATGAGACAAAAATAGAACTCTTTGGTATAAACACCACTCACCATGTTTGGAGAGGGTGGATTGTGGAGTTGCATCTCAAAAACCATATCCACTGTGAAGCATGGGGGTGGAAACATCATGCTTTGAGGCTGCTTTTCTGCAAAGGGGACAGGACTGATCTATATTAGGAAAGGATGAATGGGACCATGTATCATGAGATCTTTAGGAAAAACCTACTTCCATCAGTGAATGCATTGAAGATGGAACTTGGATCTTCCAGCATAACAATGATCCCATACACACTGCCCGGGCAACAAATGAGTGGCTACGTAAAAAGCATTTCAAGGTTCTGGAGTGGCCTAGCCAGTCTCCAGAACTCAATCGAATAGAGAATCTGTGGAGGGAGTTGAAAGTCTGTGTTGCCCAATGACTGCTCCAAAATATCACAGCTCTAGAAAAGATCTGCATGGAGGAATGGGCCAAAATACCAGCTAGTGTGTGCAAACCTGGTGAAGACCTACAGGAAATGTTTGTCATTGCCAACCAAGATTACATTACAAAGTACTGAGGTGAACTTTTGTTATATTCTACACCATTATACAAATACATTCTTTAAAAATCATACAATGTGATTTGCTGGAATTTGTTTTTACATTCTATCTCTTACAGCTGACATGTACCTGTGATGAAAATTACAGACCTCTCATCTTTTTAAATGGGACAACTTGCACAATCAGTGACTGCTTAATAATTTTTGCCCCACTGTTTTGTATAGTTTAACTTCTCCGAGCCTAGTAATAAATATTTTTACAAACTGTCTGATTTGAAGGCCTTTTTTATTTAAGCAGGTAGACATACAACATGTTAGTTTGTAGCTACATCTTCCTTTGTGGTATTTGCCCACACAACAGAAGTGGACAAGTGGTGCACAGTAAATTATCAGAGAACAATCTGTGGTTTAAGCACTGTCTCAGTGGATGTGGGCCACGTTGACTGGAAAATAACACTCATCCCGTAACTTACAGGGAAACGATACCTGTTCCTCTTGACCTGAAACTAGTGGCCTCACAAGTGGGAAGGAAAACTACCTTGATGGTTGGTGTGCAGATTGTACACAAGGAGTTGTGGTTCCCATGCATGAGGTCCTTCATGTAGAGCAGGGTCCTCAGTTAAATTTCACAGTTGCACTCAAAATAGTTTTCATCAAACTAATTTATTGTCAGAGAAAGATAACCTGAGTTAACACAAAATGCACTTTTCAAATAATGATTTCCTTTAAGGAAAACTACCCAAACCAACCTGATGTAAACAAAACAAAAAACAAACAAAATGTTACGGCCTAAACCTAAGGACTGGTTGTGCCACCCTTGGTGGCAATAACCATAAGTTGTTTGCAATAACCATTATTGACTATTTTATATTGCTGTTGACGAGTTTTGGCTCACATTTTTTTGCTGATTTTTTCATTCAGCCACATTGTCCATTTACAGGTGGACTTCCTGGTGTACTTTACACCCTAGTCCTGCTGCATAACTCCATTGTGGTTGAGTTTAAGGTCATTACCTGACGAATGGATATTCAGGGGAGAATTCATGGTAAATATGGCAAGTAGAGGAGGATCAGGGTGTTTAATGCCAGATGTAATGGGGCACGCTATCCAAAGAGTTCAGAATTTGTCTACTGAATGGATAATAATAATCGTCATCACCATCATTTTCATCATAATATGCAGTTTAATGAACTACATCTAAAATTTTATTTATGACGATTTATCTCCATAGTTCATAAAAATGCTTAATTACAAAGAAAAATAAATTATTACGCCATGCTTTAAGTACATGGGTTCAAAATGGAAGAAGGAATGGATGGTATGGTATGGGACAACGAATTGGCGAAGGGTTAAGTTCGAGTTACGTACTGTTCTTGCACATCAGAGGCAAAAGGATGTCCATTCAGCATAAATCAAGCAATTCTTTTCTCTCAGCTCTTTTCTTCTTAGAGAAAGAAAGGCCAAGTTTCTTTAACTTTCAGTATTTCAGGATTTATTTATCTTCACTTTCCCACAGTCTGGCTTCTCTGTGGAGAAACTGGAAGCCTGTTATTCATGCTGTATTACCAGAAATAAATATAACTCAGGAAAGCCAAGCTTATTAAAATTCAATACTTTAAATGCAGGGAAAGATGCACTGTGAGATATTTATTCCCATCAATCTGGATCCAGATGAGACCTCTGTTGGGTGCACAACCGGACCAAAGATCCACCATTTGGGCATCTCTGGTGCAGATGCTCACAGCCTAAATATAACACAAAAGCTTTTCCAAACTATGTTGCACACTATGCCACAAAACAAGGGATGCAAAGATTTTAATTGCAGAATTCCTTTCCTTGCTGATATCTTAAATGTCATAAGGCAAGGTGGAGGAGATTGAAACATTGTGATGTTTTTCTTCTGTGGTCCTGAGTTTCGATCTCTGCATTTACTTCCCTCACACTTAAACCACATCCCTTTCACAAACTTTGACCAAAATCACAGTCTGGAATGCTTTCCTTTTTCATCAACTGTAAATACCTTTTCCTCAAATGTCTTGTCATTGAGCCCTCTGATTATCTGATGAGTAAAATCCAGTTTATAAATCACAGTCAAGAAATCAAGATGATTCAGCAAGACGAGTCACTATTGTTGCTGTTACTACTAAATATGTGTGTATGCACAAGTATGCATACATATAGTAAAGGCCTCTGTGTGGGTGGGTATACAGGTGATATTACTGTTATCAGGAATTGACATTTATGGACATTTATAGAGTTAGGGTCATGCGACTCCTTCACCTACAGCACTGGTGACTCAAAAAAGATACACCTATCTAAAATCACACTTTATACTTACAGAAAAGAGCAAATTAGAACAAATCATAAAAATTTTAATAATCTTAATAATCCAAATGGTTCCCCATAGAACATTTATTAAAAAAGCACTGCAAACATATTTCTAATAAGCTTTCCTGATTCTACTCAAAGTGTGTTTTATCTTTGTGCTGTCAACATTTGCAGACACTAGCAAAAATGAGAGTGGTACTTTGTTAGAAAGATTCAAGCATTTATCATGGTGTTTCCCCCTTTGCAGGAAGCCACATCATTCGTAGTTGGGCTTTTAGTTTTTCCGTCTGTACCTGCCGTTGCTAGTAGTGACATTGTGCCTTTTGCTTGAAGCTCTGGAGCTAAAATTTTAGTCAAAGGATGTTCTTGTATCTTGTCAGAAAAAAGTGTTTTTAGAGAAAATGAAACCCCCAACATCATATCTGCCGTCATATTAAGACAATTTACATTGTTTTTTTTCTTAGAGTATTGAGCTTATGATCTTACTTGCACTTAAAAAAAAATCTTTGATGATACATTTCTGTGCAAAAGTAATAAATTAAACTTCTTGAAAAACACAAAGATTTCATCAAACATCTAAATTGTTTCACTGCCTTTCACACTAGAGCCATGGTGCTCAAACAGTGGTACAAGTACTACTGATGGTACTTGGGCTGCCTTTAGTGGTGCCTTCTCCTGAAATTCTGAAAATTGTTGTTGAACTGTGATGTAAAGATAGCTAACAACCAAGGAAATTTGTAGTTCAAGCACATTATGCCTAATACAAAATGCTCTTAAAAGAGGGGTATATTCCAGGATATTTCAGGAACCTCATGTGATAACTGTAGTGGGTTATGCTCTGAAGTGAGAACTAGGATCTGGAAATGAGGTACCCAGCATATATACTATCAGCAATTGAAAGGGCTGGCCCAAGGCATGTAAGTACATTAAGCAGCTTCGTATGCCTTCCAACCCAACTAGGGTTCCTCAGGAGCACTAGAATTTTCACATAAATTGTTTTTTCATTTTTTGAATAAGTGATACATTCAGTGGCCATTTCCTTGGGTAGAGCTTGCTTGCTCTGCTTTGGACCTCCTTTAGCCTTCAGAACTGGCCTAATTCTTCATGGCATAGATTAAACATAGTGTCTGATGCATTCCTCAGAGATTTTGATCCATATTGTTATGATAATATTTTATTGTTGCTGCACAGTCAGAATATGACTTTCCCACTCCAAAATATCCCAAATGTTCTCTCTTGGATTTAGATTTTGTCACTGTGGAGGTCATGGGAGCACAGTGAACTCATTGTCAGGTTAAAGAAACCAGTTTAAGGTGATTGGGACTTTTGGATATGCTACATTATCCAGCTGGAAGAAAATATTTCCCCTTGACCATCACACCACCATCATGTTTTTTTAATGCCAAATTCTGACCCAACCATCATAATGTTGCAGCTAAACTAGTCAGACCATGCAGTATTTTTTCCCAATATGTTATTGTTCGCATTCGGTGAGGCAAATTTTAGTAGCAGTTCTATGGAGAGAAAATAGTCTCAAAAGGTCTGTGTGCGTAATACTTGATTTGTAACTTGTGTTAGCCTTGTGTGTAATTTAGGGTAGTTGTATGTGTAAAACATGATTTGTAACTTGTAAAAACCATTTTGTGCGTAACTTCGAGCACTTGGAGCTGTGTATTCAAATGTACACACAAATATCAAGAAAGTAAGACTACAAAATACATTTACACACGCACCATTTCAAATTACACGAATTTAAAACTAACTACGAATTCAAAACGACTCCTACGCATACAAATCGTTAAATACTACGCACCAATCGCCTGATACACACAGACAAAACCACGTTTACGGACAGATTCAGGTTACAAGTGCACGAAGAGTTTTGAGACTGATTTCACGTCTCCAGATTTGTGCGTGCATGATGCGTTTAAACGCTGGTAGAATGCTGGGTCATTTGAGTTTTCTTATTACGTTCCCTCTAAACTTGCTGTTGAGGTGGCAAAAACGTTTGTCTGTGAAAGAAAGAATATCTCAGCACTGCTTAGTTATAACACATAGGCCAAAATTTACTTATTTCTTTATTCGAACATTTCTTTCAAAACTGAGATGCTTCACAACCAAACTGAATGTATATTCATGGCTAAGAATTATGGTATACATTGAAAGCAGTCAAAAACAGGCAAAATGTCTGCAGCACATCACTGTTGATATACTCCAACTCTGATCTAACGTCATTCATCTCAGTATCTGCATGGTCTAAAAATGCTGTAACTCGAGGCCGAAAGTGATCCTGTCGTCCAGCTCAAAGGTATCACCATGCTGCGCACAAATATCGAACACCATTAAATGCGGGAAATTAGAATCCCACCAGAATCTGGATCATGGGTGGGTCCAGAATACAGATGGGCCCTGCATCGATACTAGCCATGACAGCATCTAATGAAACAAATAATTATCAGAAATAGTATTACATTTCTAGGCCTGTTGTTAAATTGGAAACAAATATAGCCAATGCAAAGAAGGGATATATAGTATAAATATATCAATTTATATATATATATATATATATATATATATATGGCAAGGCAATTTTATTTGTATAGCACACGTTCAACAACAAGGTGATTCAAGGTGCTTTACATGATTAAGAGGTAAAATAAAAACAGCATATATGTGTTATACATACATCTATGTGTGTATGTATTGGTTTATTTAAAAATCTAGTGCAACAGTAAAATAACATTTTCATGTGTGTACACCACTGAAGATCATGACAGCATTCACCATGCAACATCCAACATCTGCCTCAGTGCTGGTGACATTGTGGCTCTTGAGGATAAGCTTGAAGATTGTACAGAGGATAGGGGATGGGGGGTTTAGATGCATCGGATCTGCTCTGGTAGAATCAACTGTCTTCTGAATATGTCTTAGTGATGTGGCAGCCGTCGATTGAGCCAGCCTGGATGATGCTCTTGACAGTACTACCCAAAGCCCTCTGCAGACCATCCTGTATGATGTTCCACTCTTCAACCGGAAGAGTCCAGCCATAGGTCTCAGTTGCAGCACTCCATCCAGATCCACCAAAACTGCCAAAGACTTCCTGTTTCTTCATTTTAAGTTTGAAGGATGGTCTAGGAAGAGGTCCTCCATCCTCCTCCATGAAAAACTATCAATAGCTACACAATTCCTTCTGTAAATATTTTTGATGTCTTACAAATTTTTTCATTCATTAGTTATTTCTAATTGTTCCAAGAGCCTAATTAACAATAAAACAGTTGATCAAATAAGTTAATGAGAATTACTAGTTGTTCAATCAGTTTATTCATAACAAATAGCAAATAACTAAATATCAAATGTGACAAGAAAAAATAAATTCAAACAGAAGACAAACTATACATCCTTTCCTTGTTATCCTGGGCTCTCCTCTCATCAGCCTCCATTCGCTGCCTGGTGTACTAAACAGAGAAAATCAGTGTTGACAAAAAGAACAACAGAAACATTTAGGAAATGCACATTAATTAACTTGAGCAGTTTTTATCATAACCAAAATTATATCTTCATTACACATGTGCATACAGTACTTTTCTTTTAATCGCCCCATCTGTTATTGGTCTGCAAGAGGATGACCTTCCCCTGCAGGTCCATCTTAACTAGGATTGTGCTCATAACACAGATAGAAAATAAGTGAGGACAGAAAGATAACAACTTTGTTAATCCGTGAATGCTAAACTACAGTTTCTGCAGCAGAACACATGGGGAACTATACTCTACTGAGATCCCAGGTTCTATAGTGTTTGTGGGTTAATATAAGTGTACTGTAAGCATAAGGTGTGCAACTGGATTTATTCTTCTACCTACATGCTACGGTAACTTCTTTACCCCGGTTAAGAGGTTATAGTTTCTCTTAAAAGAAGCAATCATATCTTTGGCCTCTAAATTACATGAAAAAAAAGCTTAATTAGCTAAATTCAAACTCATAAGTGGCAACACATGAAGAACCATGGGCACACCATATGAGCTCCTTTACGAGCGATGATTGTTTAAAGAAATATATACAAAAACATGTCTAAGCAAACGACAAAGGCTAACAACACAAACTTTAAACTTTTAATTTTTGTACCGCCAGATTTTAGCGTCATGTAAACGAATGGTGCAAACTAGGCTAACCTAGCGGTTTTAGCTAACATCTGCAGTTAGGCTATGGTTTGTTTACATGACAAACTATATGCCAATATGCATAACCGCATTTAAATAGAAGCAAGAAAAAATGTGCTGGTAAATCATCAAGATACACTCTAAACACAAGCAACTTATTGCGTGTAACAACCTCAAACCTACCGTCTTATGAACAAAACTTCAGCTGCTGACTGTCTGGCGCAAAGCTGTAGAAACTGTCCAGTTCTATTACTCTTGACTCGATTACTTCCGGAGGACCTAAATGTCCGACCCCAAAAATTTAATTTAATTGAAAGAAATTTTCGAATAAAAAAAATAAGTACATTTTGGTCTATGTGTTATAACTAAGCAGTGCTGAGATATTCTTTCTTTCACAGACAAACGTTTTTGCCACTTCAACTGCAAGTTTGGAGGGAACGTAATAAGAAAACTCAAATGACCCAGCATTCTACCAGCGTTTAAACGCATCATGCACGCACAAATCTGGAGACGTGAAATCAGTCTCAAAACTCCTCGTGCACTTGTAACCTTAATCTGTCCGTAAAGGTGGTTTTGTCTGTGTGTATCAGGCGATTGGTGCGTAGTATTTAACGATTTGTATGCGTAGGAGTCGTTTTGAATTCGTAGTTAGTTTTAAATTCGTGTAATTTGAAAAGGTGCGTGTGTAAATGTATTTTGTAGTCGTACTTTCTTGATATTTGTGTGTACATTTGAATACACAGCTGCAAGTACTCGAAGTTACGCACAAAATGTTTTTTACAAGTTACAAATCATGTTTTACACATACAACTACCCTAAATTACACACAAATAGGCTGACACAAGTTACAAATCAAGTATTACGCACACACAGATCTTTTGAGACTATTTTATCTCCATACAGTTCCCTGTTATCTAACGTGGTCTTCTGCTGCTGTAGCCTATCTGCTTTAAGGTTTGACATACGTGTGTTCAGAGAAGGTATTTTATATATCCCAGCTTTAACACGTGGTTCTTTGAGCTTATGTTGCCTTTCTGTAATCTCAAGACAGTTTTTCTATTCGCCTCTAACCTTTGACATCATCTAATTATGTTCATCAACAAAACTGCCTCTCTCCAGTTATTTTTCTTTTTCAACCATCTTCTGTAATCAAATGTTGAGATTCTAGTGGATTAGCAGTATCTGAAATACTAAGACTGGTCCATTTTTCACCAATAACAATTTCACTGTAAAAACCATTTAAAGAGGCTATATGCAACTTTCCCCCCAAAATAAACGTAACAATAGCCTTTTTATTTGAGCATTTACGACTCGAACATCTCCCGATGAGCATACTGACACCTTGTCAGCTCATAGTGGTTGCACCTATAAGCCTGTATCCAATTTTTTCTATTTTCTGTCGGGTCCGATTTTCCCGCGCTGTCTGCGGATGTGACGTCAAGCGCGTTCATGTTAAATGTTTCAGATCACTCTGCCACTACCAGTAGTCAGCACTCGCAAGCAGTTCAATGGATTGTGCGAATACACAGAAGAGACCCAGGACAACTTTGACACCAACAGTAACTCCACATAAGACTAAGAAAGTTAAACCCCTGACAAGTGCCCGAAAAAGATCGAAGATTGAGAGCGACCGGCGCACGAGCGCGAGCAGAAAGGAAGAGCAATTTTGTTTTTGGCCACATGGGGTCAGTCGCGAGTTTAAATGTCAGAAAATTGCATATAGCGCCTTTAAATCACCTTTCTTCTCCATTCTGATGCTCAGTTTGAACGTCAGCAAGTTGTCTTCAGGCCTAAACGCAAGTTGCAGCCATGTAACTGGCAACTACAAAATGTGTGCAAATCAAATTAGTCCAACACTAAAGGTGTTTTTCTGTGTAAAATGTTTTGTTATTAAATTAGCTATAATTTTACATCTAGCCCAGATGTTTTAATGCTGTTTTAACACTGCTCCGTTTTAGGCAGCAATCATCGAAACATCAGGAGTCAGGAGAAACCACTTAAAACTATGCTGACTGCCGGAAAATCATTGGCTGTCAATTTACATTGTTGAAAACCCAAGATGAAGTTTGAGATCAATCCTCTGCGGCTGTACTTTAGAAGCCCAAACAACATTTCAATGGTGAAAAAATATATTTTAACAAACTTAGACATATTTAACACTTTTAAATATGCTCACTTTATTTTAAGTTCTTTTAGTATATAAATGTTGTGAGGTAAATATGATTTAAATTACATAAGTTTGGTTATTCTGCGGCTGCTATTTTATAGTTATAAGGTATAATAAATTATACAATTATAATAAATGAGCATTTGAACACGGGTGATATAGGAAAAATTACTTAATCAGGCGTGACACCTTATTCTAACTGAATTCGCGTAGCCGGAACCTCAGGCTGGCTGGGTTACAATACTTACTGTAGGACGCTTAAATTTATTTTAACTGACCATCCCAAACCTTAAAGAAAATTTCATTATAGTAGAGCTTTATCAGACAATGGTGCAACAAGATTTAAAGGAGCATGGGGCAGAATGAAGAAACGAAGCTCACGAGCGACGCGGCCGCCGCTGCAAGTAACTGCAGCCAGCCGCACGGGAGCGCGCACAAACGCTTCACAAAAAAACATACCTCTTCACAGTGACATACTTCTTTTTCTTAGTGTCACTTTTTAGTGGGCTGTGAGTCGTCCTTGGTCGTTTCCCAGTTGCAGAAGAGAAGAATCCATTCTCACAACTGAATCAATGGAGGTCTGCGACCATTTTTCTTCCTCTTTTAAAGCTGTCGAGAACGGGCAAGCAGAGTCAATTGACGTCACACGGTAGGACAGCGCGGGAAATTCGGGCCCCGAACTGCAGTGCATTTTGCAGCACACAGCCAGTTTAAGAAAATGGAACGATACGTGGGTGGGCTCATTCTTTTTGGTTTATAACGCTTCATCACCCAACAGCATTAAAAAACTGTACATGGATGTTTATTTTATTTACAAATCCTGCCCCATGTTCCTTTAAAGAATCTGTTCCATTCTTACTTTCCTCAGTGTCTCAGAGTAACACAGTGGAGGGCAGTAATTTAATCTCTAACCCTTCAGAAATTGATGCTCTGGTTTATGGGATTACTTCCCCGTTGCATCTGGCATTAAATAGCGTAGCCCCCTTGAAAAAAAAGTAATTAGCGATAGGGGGTTGGCTCCCTGGTTTAATGCAGAGCTGCGTATTTTAAAGCAGAATACTAGGAAAGTGGAGTGAGAATGGTGCTCTACACACCTACAGGATTCCTATTTAACCTGGAAAAATAGTCTACTGCTGTTTAAAAAGACCCTTCAAAAAGCTAGAACAGCATATTTTGATCATTAACAGAGGTGAATAAGAACAATCCTAGGTTTCTTGCCAAACTTACACAGAGTCATAGCTCTGTTGAGGCAACTATTCCCCCAGCTCTCAGTAGTGATGACTTTATGGGAGTCTTCATAAATAAAATTAAATATATTCAAAATAGTCATTGGCATCCTCCCAAACATGATTACTTCTCTCTCAGTAAGTGAGGTAGCATTGGAGGGAACTATAGAGCCTAATTTGTTTGTGGAGTGTTTTGATTCAGTTGAGTTTTTGTAATTATAAAAAATATTAGCCTCACCTAAACCTTCAACGTGCATGTTGGACCCAATCCCAACCCAATTATTTAAGGAAGTGTTCCCTTTGATTACTGCCCCCATTTCAGAAAAAATCTGAAATGGGGCATCATGTTATGATTAATCAACCCTTAGTAAATGGATATGTACCACAGAAATTTAGGGTTGCTGTAATTAAATCTTAAGAAACCCTCTCTCAATCAAGATGACTTAGTTAATTACAGACTTATATCTAACCTTCCTTTCTTATCTACAATGGCAAGAAAAAAAAATGTGAACCTGTTGGAATTTAATGGATTTCTGCACAAATTGGTCATAAAATGTGATCTGCTCTTCATCCAAGTCACAACAATTGACAGTCACAGTCTGCTTAAACTAATGCAACACAAATAATTATATGTTTTAATGTTTTTAATTGAACACACCATGTAAAAATACACAGTGCAGGTGGAAAATGTATGTGAACACTTGGACTTAAAAACTGGTTGAACCTCCTTTGGGAACAATAACTTCAAACGTTTCCTGTAGTTGCAGATCAGACCTGCAACAGTCTGGAGAAATTCTTGAGCATTCCTCTTTACAGAACCGTTTCAGTTCAGACATATTCTTGGGAATTCTGGTGTGAATTGCTTTCTTGAGGTCATGTCACAGCATCTCAATCGGGTTGAAGTCAGGACTCTGACTGGGCCACCCCAGAAAGCGTATTTTCTTCTGTTAAAGCCATTCTGTTGTTGATTTACTTCTATGCTTTGGGTCGTTGTCGTGTTGCATCACCCATCTTCTGTTGTGGTTCAGCTGGTGGACAGATGGCCTAAAGTCCTCCTGCAAAATGTCTTGAAAAACTTGGGAATTCCTTTTCCCTTCAATGATAGCAATCCGTCCAGGCCCTGACACAGCAAAGCAGCCCAAACCATGATGCCCCCACCCCCATACCTCACAGTTGGGATGAAGTTTGGATGTTGGTGTGCTGTGCCTCTTTTTCTCCACACATAGTGTTGTGTTGTTCTTCCAAACAACTCAACTTTGGTTTCATCTTTCCACAGAATATTTTGCCAGTAGTGCTATGGAACTTCCAAGTGCTCTTTTGCAAACTTTAAACATGCAGCAATGTTTTTTTGGAAAGCAAAGGCTTCCTCCATGGTGTCCTCCCATGAACTCCGTTCTTGTTTAGTGTTTTACGTATCGTAGATTCGCCCAACAGGGATGTTAGCATACGCCAGAGATTTTTGTTAGTCTTTATCTGACACTCTAGGATTCTTCTTCACCTCATTGAGCATTCTGTGCTGTGTTCTTGCAGTCATATTTACAGGATGCTCACTCCTAGGGAGAGTAGCAACAGTGCTGAACTTTCTCCATTTATAGACCATTTATCTTAACGTGGACTGATGAACATCAAGGCTTTTTGAGATACTTTTATAACCCTTTCCAGCTTTCTGCAAGTCAACAATTCTTAGTCGTAGGTCTTCTAAGAGCTCTTTTGTGCGAGGCATCATTCACACCAGGCAATGCTTCTTGAGAAAAGCAAACTCAAAACAGGTGTGTGTTTTTTATAGGGCAGGGCAGCTTTCACCAACACCTCAAATCTCATCTCATTGATTGGATTCCAGTTGGCTGACTCCTGACTTCAATTAGCTCTTGGAGATGTAATTAGTCTAGGAGTTCACATACATTCTCCATCTGCACTGTGCAAGTTTACATGGAGTGTTCAATAAAAACATGAACACATATAATTATTTGTGTGGTATTAGTTTAAGCAGACTGTGATTGTCTATTGTTGTGACTTGGATGAAGATCAGATCACATTCTGTGACCAGTTTGTGCAGAAATCCATATAATTCCAAATGGTTCACATGCTTTTTCTTGCAACTGTAAAATCCTTGAGAAAATAGTTGCTAATCAAGTATGTGAGCATCTAAACTGCAACGACTTTCAGTTTCAGTCAGATTTTATCATGGCCTCAAATGATGGACTTGTGACTGTTCTGGCCATGTTAGATCTCAGGGCTGTTTATGACACAGTCGATCACAATTTTCTCCTAGAAAGGCTTGAACATGTTGCAGGGATCAAAGGAACAGCACTAGGCTGGTTTAAATCATATTTGTCCAACAGATTCCAGTTTGTTCATGTAAATGATAGATCTTCTTCACACACAAATGTTACCTGTGGAGTACCACAGGGTTCCGTGCTTGGACCAATTCCTTTTACTATATATATCCTTCCAATTTTTAAAATCCTTAGACAGCATGGCATAAATTTCCACAGCTATGCCGATGATACACAACTATATTTATCCATAAATCCTGATTAATCCAATCAGTTAGGTAGATTACAGGTGTCTTGAAGACACAAAAACACAGATGACTCTAAACTTTCTGCTTTTAAATTCCGACAAGACAGAAGTTGTCATCTTTGGACTAGAAGCTCTGCTTAGTCTATTACTTCATCTGGATGGCATTAAATTGGCCTTCAGTAATAATGTAAAGATCCCCAGCATTATTTTTGACCAAGACATGACATTCAAATCCCATATAAAACCGGTTTCTAGGAATTCCTTGGTTCACCTCCGGAATTTTGCTAAAATTAAAAACATCCTGTCCATGAGTGATGGTGAAAAACTAGTCCATGCATTTGATACTTCAAGGTTGGACTACTGTAGATCTTTGCAATCAGGAAGTCCACAAAATTGAATCAAAATCCTTTAGTTGATCCAAAATGCTGCAGGAAGAGTTTTGATGAATATTTAAAAGAGAGATCACATTTCGTTTTAGCCTCCCTTCATTGGGTCCCTGTTAAATCCAGAATATAATTTAAGATCCTTCTTCTTACATACAAAGCCCTTCATAATCAAGCTCAATCATACATCAGAGATCTGATTGTTCCATATGTTCCAATAGAGCACTCCGGTCTCAGACAGGTGTTGTAGTTCCTAGTATTTCTAAAAGTAGAATAGGAAGCAGATGTTTTAGTTATCAAGCTCCTCTCCTGTGGAACCAGCTCCCAGTTTTAGTCCATGAGGCCGAAACCCTGTCTACTTTTAAGGCCAGACTTAAAACCTTCCTTTTTGATAAAGCTTATAGAGTGGCTTAGATCATCCCAAACAATCTGGGTAATCATGCTGCTATAGGCTTAGGCTGTTGCAGGACAGACTGACAACTTTTATTCACTCTGGTACTGTACTTCACTTGGCTACTTTTCTCTTCTACTACTCTCCAGTTGCATTATTTGCTGTTATTTCGACTGTTAACTTAGTTTTTTCTCAGTGTTTGTTTCTCCATAGAAGCTGCACCTGGTCTTGCATCCTGCTTAGCTGAGTGCCTTGTTTGAAGGGGGGCATTGACAGGAATTAAGCTCCCAGTAACTGTTCGTCCTCTGTGTCCTGTTATCAACTTTTTACTTTCTTAAATATAAATTAGAAGGTTTTTTCATCAGTTCTTTTTGTTCTTTCTGTTTTTCTCGTAAGACATGTCTTCTCAAACCCCCAGATGGTCATGGCAGATAGCTGCTCGTACTAAGCCAGGTTCTGCTGGAGGTTTTTTCCTGTTAAAGTGGGGTTTTTCCTCTCCACTTTCGCTACATGCTTGCTCAGTATTAGGGATTGCTGAGGGATTGCTCTGGTTGGAGTCTGCATCAGCGGGGCACAACTGCAAGTCAATGACTCAATGTAATCTGCTGGGATTTCTTAAATAGAAAGCTTTTAAACAGTTTGGAATGTATGTATGATTGAATTGAAATTACTTTTATTGTAAAGTACCTTGAGATGACATCTGTTGTAAATCTGTGCTACATACAAATCTGAATTGAACTGAATTGTATTGATTTGTTGACAGTTGGAAAATCCAGAAATCAAATTATGTTCACAACCGTATAGCTTTGGACCAGCTCTGAATACTACAAAGCAATAACACCATATTTGGGAAGTGGAGCAACATTTCACAAACGGAAGTTATACAGTACCATGAATTGAAAGGAATTTAATTAGATGCAAACTAATAGAACGGCAAATAAAGGGTTTATTGCTGGCATGCCAGCACAACAGTCACACACCTAACCTTGTCACAGACCTTGTATACAATAAACACTTTACAAATTGTATAGACAGAGCGGATAACTTAATTCTGACTTGTGTTGGTTAGTGGACACCTCCTTCTTCTTCTTGTAATTAAGAGCATTCCTTTGATTATGTTCCATTTGCAGTCATGTTGAGATAACAGGTTCAGCTGGATCGATCATCAGTCTGTTTTGTCCAGCTGTTTTGCAGGTCAGAGCAGTACATATATTTGGTGTTTGAAATCTTTTCCTTCCAGTCCACTTTGGTTCTCTTTTTCTACAGCCATACAGAATACAAGTAAATCCCAATGAAGAATAAAGTTAAATGTTTAAATAAAACCAAAAAGGTAATACTTTAAATGCAATACATAAAAATCACTGCAGTAATTTCGTTTTTAAATTGCTCCAGTACTATTTTCAGTACTGCTCAATTATTCAATTTTCAAAACATTTAAAAGCGAACACATAATTGGCATTTTTGAACTGTGAAAACATAGCAAGGTTCTCATGAGAGATTCTGTCAAAGATTACACTTTGCTGTTTTTTACTGACATCTGCTGGTTAATGTAGCTTATGCCCCAATTGTGGAACGCAGCTGATGCTTGCAAGCAGAGAATTAAAGTTTCTCCCACAAAGATTTAGTGTAAAATAAAACAAGATGCAAAACTATCTGTATCTGTCTGTCTGTCTACACACTTTTGGAATATGACCCTGTGTTGATTGTTATGTACCTTGATCAACTCCACTGGAAATAAAATGAAAGAACATTGGTAGAAGCAGTTTGCAAATAGTAATCAAACTAGGTTAGTAAGTTAATTTTTGACACTAACCTTGAAAATCAACCATCTATCTCTCCTCCACCCATTCCTGAAAGTATTTATCCTCATAAACCAATCGCTTATCTTAACAAGACTGTCATAAAAATGTTGAGAGACTACAAATAAAATAAACATTCGTCATAAAGTGGGCTCTTCCCTGAAAAATGCCCTGGAAGCTGACTCCCTATAATTCACCTATTGTTACCCATGTAGTTTATATTTAATTGTGTCATCAAAATGATTATAGTCCCCTGTTGTAGAAATAATAATTATCTGTTTTGACCTACAGGAATCATGAGAATTGCTTAATTTCCCCTCCAAAATAAAGTTTTTTATTAGCACAAATAATCTGAGTGAATTGTGTCAGAGGTCTCTGTTTACACAAGTGTCTTCAGACAACAATGCTCCTGGCTCAATACATTATGATGGCAGGAAAACCACTAACAGTTATCGGATAAGGAGAGTCAATGTATTCGAAAACACATAACTGTAAACAGATAAAACTTGATAAGCAGAACAATATGGTACATTACCTGGCACTGATACATGGGGCTACATTGTCTGTTTAATTTGGCTGGGAATTCGCATGACCTTTGAAGATGAGGGATGTTGCACCGAGAAATCATTTGACAGAGTAGGAAATTCATGATCTTATAACAATCTACATGTTTATTTTATATACAGAACAAACGGAAAAGGTAAAGCCTCAACAAAGCTAAGAGCGTGGACATAAGTGGAGTAAGGAAAATGGCCAGCAGGGAGCAGTATTTCGTTGCATATCTTGAAAAGTTAAATTGGCCATAATTCTTGCATTTGTCCATTGCTGAACCATTTCGTTGTTGTTATTTTGCATGAAAAGAGAAGATAGCACAACTAAGTAAACGTTTAATGACAATATGACTACCCATACATGTACATTCACCAACTTCTTAAGTTGAAAGTCTGCCATTAACATAATCACCTGCTTTTTGTTGTTGTTTTTCATGTTTTTTTTTTCAAACATATCTTGTTTTACTAATCAAGTAACACAGATTCAGAGCAACTGAAGTGGTCAGAGTGGTAGCTTTGAGGCTTTTTGTAAGTGAGAGAATTGTGCTGTTCTCAGACTCTGTGTGGTCTGGTTGTGTGGTCTCCAGCAAACGGGTAGGCAGGACGGTAGAGCCCTGTGAGTACATATTTATGTGTGTGAGTGTGTTATATGTGTAAGTGTGGGAGAATATGTGTGTGTTTACTTGAATTAGGTCCAGTGACTCTGTGGCCATACCTTTACTTGAAAGATGTACATTTAGTTACTTAGCTAATCATACACAAACACATGAGGCAATCAGTCTAACACAGCTCGAGATAGTTTTGACGGCTTATGTTTATGGCAGCTGAGAGACCTTCTAGTTAGAGAGCCTTAAGATAGCATGTATATGTCTCAGACAGGTATTATAGTAATAATGATTTAACCTTTTCACTTTTTATCACATTACAACCACAAACCTCTCTTTTGGGGTTTGTCTCTATTCAATAGTATCATAACCATTATCAGTAGGTGGCAACGATGTCTTGTAATGTAGGTTGACAATTGCTGTTTCACAGCACAAAAGACCTGCAACTTTGTTTAACTGAGCACGGCAACACAGAGATATGATTCAAATTATATTTGATATGGAATTTCTTTTTCAGTAGTTAAACATTTTTATATGTTATATTTTGCATGAAAACACCAACAAATTCTGTTAAAAATGAATGATCGATTATTATGTTAGCCTTATGATTAATGATTGAGAAAGTGATGAAACTATTTTATATGCAATTGTTTGATATATTTTCAGTGAGTGGGTACAAAGCTAAAGCTTACATGTTTCACATTCTTTTAAAGACACATTTTCAGCGTTTGGAGTTCTATTTTAATGAAACAAAGCACTGTTGAAACTGTTTTTGGAATTCAGAAGTAATTTGTTTAAAGCTAAAATGCAGCTAATTAGGACAAAGTAGCGAAAGCGCTGCGAAGGCCTATTATATATGTACTGTTTCTTTTTAGTCTTCCTGAAAATGAAAATTAATAGTCTATTGGGAGGCTTTAACATATATAAAAACGCAGCAAATTTCGCAGACACATGAGTCATGCATGAAATGTACGTATTTTAAGGGGCTCGCAAAAGTTGCAACAAAAATGGCTCAACAGCGTCCCCCGGAACAGTTTTAAACACCCTCCTCATTTACCTTACTTTAATGTAGAGGTATGAAATTTGGTACACTTGTAGAACTTGCCAAATACCTACCAAAAAGTCTCTTAACACCATAGTCCACAACAACCAGGAAATTGGCTATCTTGGATTGAACCTGCAATTTTGACCCTTTTTTGCCCTTTTTTGCCTCTAGCCCCTGTATGTTTTAGGATCAATTTTAAGTTAAAAAAAATGTTTTTTAAGTGTCTTAATAGTCTTGGGCCATCTTATCTTTCAGAACTGCTTTTGCCATATGATCCTTCGCAGTCTCTATGCTCCTCTGGCAGCCGTCTCCTTGTCATCCCTAAAGTCAGGACACACGCTTATGGTGAGGCGTCTTTCCAGTGCTATGGCCCTCACCTCTGGAACAGGCTGTCGGAGGACCTCAGGGCCGCAGCGAACGTTCATGTTTTAAAGAGCAGGCTCAAGACTCACCTTTTTATCTTAGCTTTTAACTGATTATTATTTAATTTAATCTGTTTAATTGCTCTGCATGTTTAACTTGCTTATATTTTATCAGTGTTTCACCACTTAGTCTTATCATATTTCTTCACTGTTTATTTTTATATTTTAATCTGTCATTTTAATCTTCCTTCCAGTGTTTCCTCTATGGGAGCCCTCTGCTTCGGGGAACAGTGGTTGGCTGTGGCTGCTTGGGTGCGCTACAGGTAGCCCTTGGATGGAGGGGCATGTCTTGGCCTTGCCTCCTCTGGGTGTCCTGTGTCAGTGCCTTGGCTGCTGCTGATGATGTGCTGCTGCCGATCAATCAATCAAAATCATCATAATCAAAACATTATTTATAAAGCGCTTTTCATACAAGAAATTGCATCACAAAGTGCTTTACAGATGCAGATGCCTCCTTTGATAGCGCTTCCTTACCTGACCTGGCTCATCTGTGTTTTTGGCCAAATGTCCTTATTAATGTTGCTCTTAAGTGTGTGCGTGCATGGGGATTGGGTTGGAGGGAGGGGGGATATAAATGTGATCATGCTTTTAAATCTGTCGGGGAGGGATGGGAATGTGGTTTACGTGGGGTCATTTTTAATCTGCAAAGCACTTTGAGTTGCAATCTTTGTATGAAAAGCACTTTATAAATAAAATTTGATTGATTAATTTAATCCAACCCCTCCTACACATTTTGATCAATCGGCTTGAAAATTGGTTAGTTTTCTCATGAAGCATGGGGAATCTTGAGTTATCAAAATCCTGACTTTTCATGCATGTTGAAGGGGCAGGGCCTGCTCAAACTTTTGTTACACTTAAAAAAACAAACAAACACGAAAAGTGCTGTGAAATCTCAACATCGGGTCCCTAACAAATTACAGTGGTCATATGGTGACATAACCTAAGCCCCGCCCTCTGAGTACAGAAAGTGTACTCAGGGGGCAATGCACGCACACACTCATATCTAAGGGCAATGTAGTGAGACCAATTAACCTAACAGTCATGTTTTTGGACTTGGTATGAAGCCAGAGTAACCCGAAGCAACACATGCATGCACAGGGAGAACATGCAAGCTCCATGCAGAAAGACCCCAGGCAGGCTTTCTTGCTGCAAGGCAAAAGTGATACCAACTGCACCACTCTGCAGCCGTAGCTTTGGATATGGTTTTCTCAATTAATCCCATTTAAAATTTCTCCATGATTATATCCCTGCTCCTTCTGCTTTATTCCTTGGTCATCACAATGATGTTTGTTCACAGACACCCTCTAACTAACGTCTGAGAATTTCACAGAACAGCTGAATTTATACTAAATTATATACACAGTGTTGGACTCTGTTTGCTTAATAATTGACGTCTGAAGGTGAGTGGTTACATTAAATATATTCAGGACTAATAGCAATGGAAGTTGAATATAAATGAATATAAGACTTTTCCGATTTTTATTTTAGAAAACATTTTAAAAACCATGCACAATTTTTCTTCCACTTCACAATTATGTGCTATCTTGTGTTGGTCTATTAAATAAAATCCAAATAAAACACGTTGACGTGTGGTTAAAAATTAATCGAAGGGGAAAGAGTTCAAAGGGTAATACTTTTGCAAGGCACTGTAATCTGCAGATGAAGCCAGTTAAATATTAAAAGCAATGGAGGCATGACACGTTTGACTTCATAATCATTGCAGTCTAGGCTACAAATGAAAATCGGACTCAACTTCCATGATATTTTCCTACACACTCATACCAGATGTACAGCTATATTAGGCCATGGTAGTGCTCCACTGCTATAACCTCCTCTTCCACTCCCATGGCATTCTCATGGGAAGGCTTTGTAATGTAGTACTGCTGAGAATGCGCCATGAAAATATAAATACAACCTCGCCGCATTTCGACCATGTAAATAAACAAGCCCACCCAAATTTTCAATTAGAGCTTGTGTTGCAGGCAGGAAATGGGGTAGACGAGAGGAGACCACACCTTCTTCTCTATTCTCCCAAAAGGAGTCCAGATCCAGGTCAGAGTCAAGACAGTGCTCCACACTCTGATTATGGCTGGTTCTTACACAATTTCCAACTCCACTCTGCTCCCCTTTTTGTTGTCTACCTGATAAAGTAAAATTAAAAGCCATTCCCAAATCACAAATATGAGCATGTAACAACTTCTTAGAATTAGATGGTTATATACATGAAAATATGTTTGATACATTTTTGGTGATGCATAGTAATAAACATTTAATTCACTTCACTCTGAGAAACATTTGGTTTTACGACAAGCTCATGTGCTATTCCGATCTGATTAAAATTAGGCATTCTCACTGTATTTCACATTGTCCTTGGAACATCAAGACACCAGTATTATGCAGCTGAAGTCCTATGACCACCCTGAAAATTCAGTCCACTCACAGAAGGCAGACTAAATTCTTAAAATGATAAGAAGACCAAGCCACAATGATGCTTTGACAGTGTACTAAAATCAGACTGATATGTATCTGCCTATTAAAGTCTGATATTGAGTTGCCTACAGCAGGCTGAAGTTATTTATGGTCGCTTCTTTGGTTGAGGTCAACCAGCTAACATAATGGGGCCTAGAAGTTGACATAAACACAGCTTACCATAATTACCCAAGAGAGTCAAAGACCTGTGTCATGAAAGTCACTTTCACTCCAAGACACACTTAATGGGAGACCAAAGTGTTTCTTAAATGTTCAATCGGAAAGGGCTGAGCTCATTTAGAAAACACTCAAGAGAAGCAAGCTAGGGAAATCATTTATCCAGTATCTGTATATATGCAGCGCAGTTAATAACATTTTTAACACTATATTGAGCTGCCGTGAGCAGTGAGATTAACCCATCAGAAAAACACTCTCGGAACAAATGTTCTTTCTTCTAGTATTTATTGTTTAGTGTGCATGTTTGATTGACCTCCCAATGCAGAGCTTCTTCCCGCACCAGCTACTAAACAGCAACACAGGAAACAGGGACTATAAACACAGAGATAAGCAGCCACAGAAGCCTTGTGTAAACACTGGATAATCGTTTTGCAATTTGCATGTAAAACTATAAGCAATTGCTCAAAAATATAATTATCAAGGTGTCAAGAGAGCCAGACAGACTAATTAACATTTTGTCATTCTTCTTTATCTATGTGTTCTAAGTGGTCTAACTGTGTCAACTACAAGATGATCAGCATTTTCAAGGACTTTCCCAATCAGGATTGCTATTTCCCATAAAAACCTGAAGTATTTAAAAATAAGCATTTACTGATACTGATTTATGGTTTGATAGTTACAAAAATCTATAATTTGTATGATAAACTACAGCTATATTCAATTAGTATTCCAATATAAACATTGTATCCCTGTCATGCTTTTGTGTACCTGCATAATGTTTCAGTGACAGAGGAAGACACAATGTCATTCAAGAGAAATCCAGCCTCACCCTAGTACACATTTTATACTCAAGCATACAGAATTGAATCACTGTAGCTTCGTTCGACTCTTTTTTTTGGACAGGTTGAACATTTATGTTGCATGGCCACCACAGTTCTGACACGCCATATGTACCACACATGTATGAATGACACTTGCAGAATAGATGCAACTGAGATTAAAATATTGCAGCAATTACACAATAATAACATGATTTAATCTTACCATATGGTATGAAAAGCCTTCCTAACCCACCTCAACATACTGGATGGTTGAAACTGAAAATTAAACTGATGGAAGGACTTTCCTTCTGATTAGTCTGGCTAATAAATATCACTAAGAGTGCATTGAAATTTCATTTCCAGGTGGTCAGTTAATCCTTAAATCCGAAAAAATAAATCATTTAAGATAGTGACATCACAGCAAAAGTAATGTACCCAGTCCTAATACAACAGAAGACTGGGAATTCCATACCCTTGCTCTCAATAAACACACAGTATTTAGAAGTGGAGCACAGTAAAGAGACACATACTTCAAAGACATGACACAATGTAATAATCAATACAATCTTCCTCCTTATCTCACCTTTAGACCTACATAACACCCGTTTTTCAACACACTAGCATACATGCCAAAAATATGAAACAGTGTGATAGCAGATTTTATATTATGATATTCAAGCACTTACTGTAACTAACTTAACAATGGTACTCATAGTGCTACAGTCACTATAGTATAGGTATTATAATGTTCTGACAATGTAAGATATAACTCAACACATACAGCAACATTCTTTGGTAGACTCACATCTTGCTCCTGATAACAATGTTTTCATCTTGATTACTTGGTTTCAGTGTTAAGATAATCCTGCATATGGCCTGTTTTAATATGACATTCAGAAAAAGTTCTACTCCTGCTTTATAACTTGACACATTAGTTTGAACATCATCTGATTCAATCATTAGTTGTTTCAGGTACTCTCTGCACACAACTTTCTCCTACAGTTAGAGCGGTCTGGTTGTACATGAGGACAGTGCAGAGCAGGTCACACACCCAGCTGCCGCTAGCTCCTGTTTTATTATCAACATGATTATAAAAGGTGACAAACAGAAAAATTAAGGAAGTCATTGATGTGTTATCGACAGAAACAGTGTGCATAGTATATAAATTATAGTTTTGCAAGCTGTGCACACAAAGATTGGCATTATTATGTAAAAAAATTGCTGCATAAACAGGTACTTCAATATTGATCATTTTTTTGATCAGGATCCCAATCATTTACATGGGGCTAGCATGATCAACTACATGTTATCACATATTTATCAATCATTTATGCATGGAGAAAAATGATAAAATAACTATCAATATGGATTAATTGCTAAAGTTCATACAAATGATTATGTATTTAGAAGTTGCATTTCTTTTTATTCAAAGCTTCAGTTGCATTAAATGTAAATTAAGACAGAAGGTTACCCTTTATGATTTATTCTTTTGGGATCCCTGTTCAAGAAATCTTGGTATTATGATTTTAGATGTTTAATGTCCCTGGACTCTTAAAAGAAAACTTTTATAAAGGTATCATTATATTCTGTTATACGTATCGTGAGATACTGTACATAAAAATGGGCCGACAAACTACATTCACAACAGCCAAATAAGGTTGACTCAAAGAAGCAGACATTTTCACATTTACTGTAGTGTATCATTGTGAAATAATGACTGTATAACGCTTTAATCTCCACAAATAAGACTCTGGTTGAACATTAAAGTATTGTGAGCAAATTCTAAGACATTTTCTATCAAGCCTTTTACCCATGTTCAACACCTCAAGATCAAATCTGTCTAGCTGAATGAAGAACATAGGCTAATTAAATCATGCAAAATCATTGTGAAGTACCAGACTGGAGTTAATTTCTTCAGGGTGCAGAAATGAAAAGGACATACTTTAAATCTCAAAATAATATTGACCTTCCATTAAATTGAGACTCAAAGCCTTCTGTCCTTAGTTAACTTTAAGACCCCTGAAGGTCTTAAAGTTAAGTCAAGAACTGGTAGGTCTTAAAATGAAGACCTTCCAGGGGTTCTATTTTTAACAACAGCTAGGTTGTTTTAACAACACAGGTTAGAAAAACATGCTGCAGACCATTAAACGTTAAATAGAACAACCTGCTGAGCATCAATAAGAAAAACATCAAGGTGTAGGCTACTTAGCTAGAGAATATCTATGAATTGTATAATAATAAAGATTAGCGATTATCCGATCTTTCAGTTCACAGTGAAAGTAGCTCTTGTGTAGTAAGATTGTTTTTTTTAAGTTGTCAGAGACATGTCAAAAAATTTGAGCAAGGTCATTTAAAGCTCTAAAGTAATCACTAATTGATTCTGATAATCTCTCTGTGGGATTAATAAAGTATTCATTCATTCATTCATTCATTCATTCATTCATTCATTCATTCATTCATTCATAATTGATTTTGTCACAGATAACTATGTTTACTTTCATGTTTTCTAAATAAAAGAAAAATGATTCTATTAACTTTTACTTACTTTTGCAGACTTTTTAGAATTAATTTATGCTTTTAAAATAAAGCATGGAAAATAAAAGTAGAGTGAATTATAATTAGTTCTAACTTGTCCCAAAGCATAAATATAGTCAAAACATGATTTATTCATTTAATAAATAACTTAATAAATGTCATTTCTGATGAAAACAAATGGCAACGCGATCATTTGAAAGTAATTATAATACATTTAAAGTACAAACTTCTATGTAATATAAAAACCTAATACTTAGAAACTATGTTTTCTCTTTTATCCAGTAGGAGGTGTGACTGACTGTTTCATTCTAACACATTATTAAGCCACTGTGATTTTATAAGCAGTAAAAAAAGTTGTTCCATGAAAAAGAATTGCTTAAATGTGGAAATAATAAGGTCGCATTTCTGAGATTATGTAATTTTACTACCTTAATGAAGCAGGTAATTGTAATTCTTGATATTGAAATTGATAAATATAACAATTGATATCAAACAGTGACAATAGTGGTGGTACATGTTTATATGGTATATGTGTGTGTGTGTTCCTGTCTAGAATTCAAACTGAGGACAATTTTTCACCATTTCAGGTTTTCCACTTCTAAAGTGAGAACCGTTTAGTACAAAGTGAGGAGGACATTTTGCCTGATCCTCACTTTCTGACAATATTCCTGAGCTCTAGTGGTTGGTTTCAGAGGTATGGTATGAATTAAGTTTTAATCAAGGTTAGGGTACAGATCGGTAATGGTAAGGTTTAGGAAAAGTGTCTGGGTTAGCCTTAATGCAGTCACTAAGATGAATGAAAGTCTATGAGTGTCCTCACTACTACTACTAACAAGACAAGAATGACTGTGTGTCTGTGTAAGTGAGAGAGAGAGAGAGAGAGAGAGAGAGAGAGAGAGAGAGAGAGAGAGAGCTGTGTCATTTCAGACTGGATTAAGTGACCTTTGATCTTGTTTATTGTGTGCCAACCTGGCCTTTTCTGGCACAAACACAGCATACCTCCTCATCTCCATACCCATCCTCTGTGTTGTTAGTCTTTGACTTTCAGATAAACCCTTTTACAATTGCTCCTGCAAGCTGATTGTAACTATTTCCCAGCACATCTTCCAACAGTCTTTCATCTCAAGTTTCTTCCTTTAAATCCCACCCAGTTGGCACTAAAGATGTTTGCTGGAAATGGCATTCTTTCATTCCCTCTCTCTCTCTCTCTCTCTCTCTCTCTCTCTCTCTCTCTCTCTCTCTCTCTCTCTCTCTCTCTCTCTCTCTCTCTCTCTCTCATGGATTTAACAACTAAACGTAGTATTTCATAGGCCCAAATGTACATACCCATAGACCTTTTTTATATAATGTAAATTACCACCTCAGTCTTTAATGTATTTTATACCGATTTTATGTGATGGACCAAAGTAAATTAGCCCATAGCACAATGGTAAAAAAAAAACCACATTTGATACAGGATTTAAAATTTTTGTTTAAAAGTGTGGAATAAATGTTTAATCTTGTCCTTTTCTACCCATAAACAAAATCATGTGCAACTGATGACACACGGCCAATGGATGCACTTTTAAACTGCATTTCAGACATCAAATCCTGGATGGCAGAAAACTTTCTCCAACTCAACCAGGACAAAACTGAAGTCTTGGTCATCGGTCCTAAGGCTCAGAGAGAGAAGCTTTTACCAAAACTACAATCACTGTCTTTTAATCCTGCTCTACAAGTGAAGAACTTTTTTGACTCTGAGCTGACTTTTATTCCTCACATAAAAAAATATTACTAAAATAGGTTTTTTTCACTTAAAGAACATCGCCAGAGTCCACCCAATTCTCTCTCTGGCCAATACGGAGATGCTGATGCATTGCTTTTATCACCAGTAGGATTGATTACTGTAATGCCCTGCTTTCTGGTCTTCCCAAATAGACTACCTCAAGTTTACAGCTTTTACAAAATTCAGCAGCACGTGTCCTGACTAAGACCAGGAGGCGGGAACACATTACACCATTCTTAGAATCACTGCATTGGCTCCCCGTATGTTTTATGATCGATTTTAAGGTTCTTTTAATAATTTTTAAGTGCCTTAATGGTCTTGGGCCTTCTTATCTTTCGGAATTTCTTTTACCGTATGAACCTTCACAGTCTCTGCGCTCCTCTGGCAGCCGTCTCCTTGTCACCCCAAAGTCAGGACACACACTCACGGCGAGGCGTCTTTCTGTTATTAAGGCCCTCACCTCTGGAACAGGCTGCCAGAGGACCTTAGGGTCGCAGAGAACGTTCGTGTTTTTAAGAGCAGGCTCAAGACTCACCTTTTTAGCCTAGCTTTTAACTGATTATTATTTATTAAAATCTGTTCATTTGCTCTGCATGTTTTATTTGATTGAATTTTTTTTCACATAAAGGCAATAACAAGGTCAGCCTTCTATCAATTAAAGAACATTTCTAGGATTAACGGACTGATGACGCAACAGGACCTCTAAAATCTCACCCATGCGTTTATCTTTAGTCGGATTGATTACTACAACAGCGTCTTTACAGGTATGCCTAAAAAGTCAATTAGACAGCTGCAGCTGATCCAGAACGCTGCTGCTCGAACCCAGTTTTAAATTCCTTACATTGACTCCCTGTAGCTCAGAGAATAGACTTCAAAATACTTTTACTAGTTTATAAATCATTGAATGGCTTAGCACCAAAGTATATTAAAGATCTACTGTTACTATACCAACCCACCAGACCACTCAGGTCCTCTAATTCCAGTCTACTCAACATCCCTAGAATTAGAACCAAATATGGAGAAGCAGCTTTCAGTTTCTAAGCTCCTCTAATCTGGAACAAACTTCCAGACAACTGCAAAGCTGCTGAAACACTGAGTTCTTTTAAATCACAACTAAAAACGTATCTGTTTAGAACTGCCTTTGAGTAATGCTTTGATGTATCTGTGTGTGCTTCTTGCTTTATTGCTGTTTTTACTTTATTTGCTTTGTCTGTGTTTTACTGCTATTTTTATTTTACCTCTTAATCATGTAAAGCACCTTGAATCACCTTGTTGTTGAAAGTGTGCTATATAAATAAAATTGCCTTGCATTGCCTTGCCTTGCCTTACATATCTGGAAAATTACTTATTATTATTGCTACTATTTATTTTGACTGCCGAGAAGTAAGCAAACAACTGCCTTCTGTTCTCAGCAGTAAATAACAACCACACACCCCACCTATCCATACATGCACACACTCGTACAATAGACACAACTGCAGATATTTTTTTATGTTGTATCAGGTGATTTTTATAGGTCTATAAATAACTTCTTACTGGGCTATAAAACCTTATCAATGTTCCCCATACTTCCCACTCACTCTGCTGTTAAACGAGTTAATGGTTCTATTTGTCACAGTACCTACTATAAAAGATGACAAAGACAGAAGCAGATGTAACACAAGAAATCATAATAAAAGTTGCAGTTTATTGCATTTGCTATCCTATTTGAAACATTTGACAACTGTCTGACGCAAGCCTCACTGATGTTTATATCTAATTGTTTATATAATGTACTTTACCAAATTATCAAGCGACATAAACACTTTAGCTGACTAAACCGGTCTTTTGTTTTAAGCTATTAACTTTTCTGTTTTGTTCATGGATAATCTGTTGTGACATCTGTTGTGAATCGGCGCAATATAAATTAACTGAATTGAATTGAATAATCTGTCATTCTGTTTCATAGATCATATTTAAACAAATCAAAATACACATTGACTCTGTAAATATACTTACTCTACATCTGTTTCTGCACACTTTTACTCACTTTATAAGGCACACTTATAAGGCATACTTTAGTGGACCCACTTTTGAATTCAGCTCTGCATTGATCATTTGTGGTATAGATTCAGCATTTTTGAAAATATTCCTCAAAGATTTCGGTTTCTATCAAAATGAAAGAAATACACCTTTCCAGATTTGTTGGCTGTGCATCAAAGACATAAATTTAATGGTGACTGTATAGCTATTTAAGTTTGTAATTTCATTGTCATATTCAAGAAGCTATCTTGAGAAAACTTTGTGACATGGTGCACTATCCTGCTGGAAGAAGCCATCAACAGATCCTACACTGTGCTCATAAAGGGATGGCTGCAGTTGGCAGCAATACTCAAGCAAGCTATGGCATTAAAACAATGTTCAATTGGGACCCAAATGTATGCTAAGAAAATACCCCCAAATCATTACACTACTACCACCAGTCTGACCTGATGATACCAGACTTAAAAATCAAGACTTTTGGGGTGCACGGTGGCGCAGCTGGTAGAGCAGCTCACCTTGTGAAGGTCTTGGGTTCAATTGCCGCCGGGGACGCTGTGGGTGCTGAGGGTGTGTTTGTTCCCCTGCGTCATTGGCACCCACACCCTGGGTGGGGTTGGCGAAAGGGCGTTTCTGTGTGGAGTTTGCATGTTCTCCCCGTGTTCCCTTGAGCAGCTAATGTGAGCTACTCCCACAAAAACATGCACTAGTCCTGGGGCTGTATACTGCCTCCTCCTGGGCAGCCGAGGCGCCTGAAGGGTTAGGGAGGATCTGGCTGGAATAACGTGTTTCCAGCCGTGGAAACCCCTTCCCATCAGGTGAAAAGACAGGCCAAGCATGAAGGAGGCTTGGGTTTCAGTACGGGGCCCTCCCTGGGCTGGCAGAGGGAGAGCGGAACCCCAGGACTGGAATTAGCACGGGGGGATAAATAATGGAAAAAAAAACATGGGATTAAAAAAAAAAAAAAAAAAGAAAAAAAAAGAAATCAAGACTTGAAGGACAAGGCCGTATTGTTCTATTTTTGTAGCCTCTGAGTTTTAGTCAAAATAAAGCACCAGGTGGGTTCTTCTGCAGTTGTGGTGCAACTGCTTTAAAGGAGTCATAACCTAGTATTATCTTGGATACCCACGCTCTATTATAGTCTTTCAGGCCCTTCTAAAAAAGAAAAGTTGAAAAAAAGTGAAAAAAATAAACACAGAGCTCCTCTGACCCTTATTTCTGAAGGCATTATTGTCTCGCGAGATCTGATGCGATACTTTGGCTGTCGTGGACGGGCATTGTAATAATGCAAATGAGGGGCGCGTTGATTGGTGGCAGGAAGGAGGGGGGTTGACACCGCAGGTAACGATTCAGCATATCTAACCCATATCTACTACTCCCGCTAGCATACAATAGCCACATTAGCAGTTAGCTGCTGTTTGTTACACACAGTAGAGCAATAAAAACACAGCCTTACCTTTTCAATTGCAGGCAAGTCTCTGATTGTTGGAATGGCCCCTTTTTCCAAACGGAGCTTCGATGCCAACTTCGCCTGATATTGTCCCAAATTCGTAAAGGATTCCGGCGTAAAAAAAATAGGAAAAATATTTCCATGTTGATTCTGGCAGTCAACAACAGAGCAACTCATGTGTTGCACTACGTTTCTGGCAGAAATAGTTTTAGCTGATTTAGCTGATTAAAATAAAAGGCTAACACGAATATGTCTGCTTAATGCATCATTGCGTGAAGAAAATTTCTGCATCTTTCACGGTGGAGTTTGTACTTCGAATCGGGGATGTGTCGGTTGCGAACAAACCGGCTCTAAGAGCTAACTCTTTGAAGTGAACGATGGGAGCCGGCTCGTCATTGGGAGCCGTTTTTTTTTTTTTTCATTGCCCCCCGCTTGTTTTGGTACATTTGGTACACATCGTTTTGCATTAATTTTGGTAAGAAATACACTTTTAGCAACAGAAAATCTGAGGAGCCGAAAGAGCCGACTCTTTATGGTGAGCCAAGCCAAAAGAACTGGCTCTCCAAAAAGAGCTGGAATTCCCATCACTAGAATTCAGTAATCGGAGCGCTCGACTGAATATGAGGGGGAGAGGAGCGAGGGGGAGAGGGGAGAGAGGGAGGGCGGGCTTCCTGCAGCATAGGTAGGTCTGCCATGTCTATATATGGTATATCCTGTGCCGACTTGACGTCAAGTCGGCCAGAAATTGAAATCACGTATTTGAGTGTGCGTGCACGTGGGCTGGTGGACGAACCCAGGGGTAAACAAACGCTTCACTTTTAAATATCGGCTTCCCGGGCAGTGTATAATCGTTAGACAATCATAACATCCATTTTTTCTCATGGAGAAGTGAAAATTACAGGTCATGACTCCTTTAAGATTCAACATATTGTGCATTCAAAAATGGTATTCGGTCAACTTTGGTTGTAACAAGTGATTATTTATCTTGATTTTGTTTTTCTATAAGGTTGAACCAGTCTGTCCATTATCCTATGATCTCTAACATCTGAAAGGCATTTTGTCTACCCAACACACAGGTGTATCAAATAAAATGGCTGGTGAGTATTTATCAGTAATAATATTATTATTATTATCTTATCTCCACTGACTTGTGCTTACAACCGGGGTCAGAGGTCCAAACCAGTTCATTACAAATGGTTGTCATTTAGAACCAACAATAAGTTTTTGCCAAAACAAATCACTAATTGCAGTTACTCACTCCATCTCTTTTCTGCCTTTTTTGCTCTAATAAGTTTTTGTTAAATGCGAAATAAAACAGAATGTTAATTTTTTTGATGTGGAATGCACACATAATTTCTTCGAGCTGTATTTGAATTGACAAGGTCTGAGATGGGACATATAAAAACCTGCTTCTTTGTGGACCTGGGGAAACATTCCTGAATGAGGGAGTTTGGGCATGAGAGTCTTGGGCGGAGCCAGACACAGGTTTGTTTATGTCCTTAATCCCACATCGCGTGCCAGACAGCAGTCACCCATGTCAACACCAATCCCAAAGCATAGAATTCGATTGCATGGAGACATTAGTCATTACTGTTTACTATTTCCAACATTTGTGTCATTACTTTTTGTCTTGGTCATCAGTCACCTTAATAAATAAGCTGTAAAATCCCCAGGAGAATTACTTTGAGGAATTTCATTGCTGCTTGTATAGTTGTATGCTTTATTGCTTCTCATCGGATTGTTTGGATTTGAGCCTCACCCCAACCGACAGCCCCCACAGAAGAAACTCTGTTTTTGTTGTGAAACTGTTTCTCTGTTACTACAGCAAGCATGACTATGTTCAGGTGCTAAACAGATTACATTTTCCTAACTGGCAGGAAGAGTTTTTCTCCTCACTGTAAATATACAAAATATGATAAATAATTATTCTATTGTATTACAGTTTGTTCTTAGAGATAAAACATGCTGCTATGACTCACAAATATAGCCTGTCAGATCACAAGGGTGCAATAAGTACCCTCAGCCTTTGACACAATTTTTAAAGAAAAGATGCTTGCTGCTACAGCTGACTTCATGTTATTTGTTTAGTTCAACCAAGAGTGTTTGTCCAGATTGGGTTTTACCATCTTAGAAACAGTGATGTAGCCTAATTTATTGTTCCTACACAGGTGTGTTTACACTTTTGAAAAAATGCTAAGCTCATCTCTTTCCTAAGTTAAAAAAGAATATGAGAAGAGTTTAAAAGTCCAAACTGCATGTGTTCTGTGTGTGTGTTTGTGTGTACGCTGGATACATCAGTCAAATTTGGAAACACTCTGTTTGCTCAACTTTGTTAAAACCGTACTTTCAAAATAATTATGCTGAATAAATCTCCTCTGTCACTTAGGAAATAGTGAAGGTCTCAAAGTTGTATTTTTTTTAAGTTTTCTAAACTTAAAAAGTTTGGAACTACTTGCACAGAAGCACTGTGATGTATGAGCATCAGATGCTAATGATGAGCTGTGATAAAGTGAAAATCAAATTATTTCTTTTTAAAGAGGCTGAATATTTGCTATGGCTTTATATATATCCCTATGAGACAATCGCCTCTGAATGGGTATTTGAAACATTTAGACTACAACCTGGACTCGTGTGATTAGTTAATGCCATGTGCATATGTTAATGTGCAGATTTCAGTGTTAGATGGTTGGATGCTACGAAGTTTAATATACAGCTGCAAATAAACATGCAGCACATACGCCTACAAGTAAGGGACCACTGGGTTTTGGATTTGAATTCCTCCTAATCCAACTGGATGTACCAGCAGGCTGGCAGATAACATTCTTCTTTCCAGATGCTTAGATGCATATCTCAGTTTTAAAACCAAAAACCTTGATGGAAAATTATGGGGCCTACCAACTATTGCCCAGTAAAACACATAGTTACCATGGAGACTGTACACAAACTGCTGGACAGACAATGCTGAACTAGGAATTTCACAGCTTTTCTGATAAGTACTCCTGCAGCTTGGGTGTCAAGAGATGTGATGGGTGCGTTTTTAGCATGTGCTGTTTGAGATCCTATGTCTGAGGAAAGATACTACTTCATTAATACTACACACACACACACAGAGTTTTGTTTTATTTTATTTTGTTTTGTTTAACATATACTAAATAAGAACTCTGACATAAACCTTTTTTGAAATACGATATGTACCACAGCAAAGAGCAAAAATGTCTAACTAATATAACTCTTCCATTATGTTGCAGTTAGGAATAACATAATCAATCAATCAATCAATCGATCAATCAATCAATCAATCAATCTTTATTTATATTGCACATTTCTAACAACTGAGGTTGTTCAAAGTGCTTCACATCATTAAAAATAGACAAAGCTAAACATAGACTTTAAAAACAGCAAACAAACACATTAAAACTAAAGTAGTTAGTTAGATAAAAAGCCAGTTAGATAAAAAGCTAAATAAAAACCTGTTAAACGATTAAATAATAAAAGGGGTATGATGCCCTTAAGTGTTAAATGCCATCCGAAATGAGTAGGTCTTAAGTTTGGATTTAAACCGGGCAGATCTGTGATGCTATGAAGCTCCATGGGCAGTGTGATCCACAGAGTTGGACCAGAAGCTGCAAAAGAGCGTTCACCCCATGTTTTTAACTTCTTCCGAGGGACCTCTAACAGATGCTGTCCAGCTGAAAGCAAGGCCCCGCTTGGTTGGTAAGAGTTTAAAATGTCACATGAACAAGACGGAGCATGATTTTGTGTTAAACTGAAGACAAATGTTAAAAGTTTAAAACAAATTCTGAATTCAACTGGGAGCCAGTACAGTGAATACAGGACATGTCTGATGTGGTCATGGTTCAGGGTGTTTGTCAGCAGATGAGCAGCAGTGTTCTGGACAAGTTGTAGACAATTTAGTAATGTTTTATTTATTCCAAAATAGACGGCATGATTATTAAACATTGAACAGCTCACACATTTATTTCAAGAATTGCCATTGGCAGTAAAGATATCAAACTAAATGTAAGCTGCTTATCTAGACAACACTAGTTTTTTGTCACATGAAAGCTGCTAAAAACAGCTTTCATTGAGAGCCTTTTTAATACCCTCGTTTTGTTTTTTATATGTGTCTTCAAACAGCACTCCTCCTCTATTTTATTTGAATGCTGTGTTTACCAAAGGAAGCCACAAAAAAACTGTTTTTGTAAAGTTGAGTCAATGTGTCATCGTGATTCACACGGTGTTTATGCTTTTCTAAAAAGAGCTCATCACCTCCTACAATCAGGGAGTGTTTGCTGGTTTTTCAACTGTAAGCATTCATTAGTTGATAGTTGTTGTTCTGGACTCATCCTTTCTGTACTGAATTCACATTTATGGAACATATTTATAGTAACTGGGCAAGATGGGTCATAACTGAACAAGATACATTAATGCTTGTGTGTTGTGAAAAGGACACATTCCTTTAGCCTTGGAAAATTGCATTCACTTTAGCTTGGGCTGAAATACTCTAGCTTACACCTGAGTTATGAGGAATTTCAGTTGTTCTATTTCTGCTTTCTCTGTTGTAACTTGATAAGACTGTTAATTGGTCTTTTGTGTGTGTGAGATCAAAGTTTTAGTGCTTTGCAGGACATTTGAGACTTTAAATTCTTACCAGAAACAAACATCTGTTTCTCTGTACTTACAACTTCCAATTTTACAAACTGATTAAACTTGACTAAATTAATTAGTACCACTATAAAACACTTGCTCCAATTTGAAAGGAACAAATAATTCTGGTATTCAGTTTCTCTTTTACAATCACTAAGGCATTATGTGCTTGCCCTTTTCCCGACTTTGAATACCCTTTTGCTGTTTTGTGTTTTCCTTGCACTAACTGTTTGGGGCTGTTTGGAGATCAGATTACAAAAGCTTTGTTTCCATCTCCCTTAGAAATTTCACAGGCTGGGCATGACCAAGTTATTGATGGGAAACGCTTTCATCGAGCCTCACTCTAGCCCTGCATTGTGTTTATGTACTGTATGTTTCCCTCTTAGAGTTCCTGGATCATCAAAGGATCTACGAAAAACTGAGTCATCATGAGTGACATTTTTTGTTTCAATTTTGTGAGGTATAATACAGTGCCTTGCAAAAAAAGCCATGTCCCTTGGACTTGGACAGTGTATTTCATTTGAATTTTGTGTTATAAAACAACACAAATTACTATATAAATGTGAAGTGAAAGAGAAATTATATTCTTTTAAAATATTTTGAACAGATACAAATTTAAATAACTGTATTTATTCCCCTTTAGTTTGATGCCTGGTGGTGGCAATATCATACTGTGGGGATTTCTTTATTCAGCTGTAAAGGTTCACTGTGTCTTCAGAAGTGTTCACTGTAAAATACTATTCCTGCTAACAATTTGTTCGTTTTCTCAGTTGATTAACTAGGAAAAGAACCTGAAATTATCATATTAAAAAACAAAACAAGTATGAAGTATACCATCTCTAGATTTCCTGATTTTGTGTGTTTTGTACATATGTAGGGCTTTGGGGTGTTACAAAGGTTGTACAAACCTTTTTTTCTATTATTTAATGAATAAAATTTGGTTTGGATTTGCACTGTTTTGTTTGAACACTTGATATAAGATTTGACTTACTTAGAAACTTAGCACTTTGCTTTTCTTCCAGGCTTTCCAACACAGAAGAAACTGTCATACACAGGTAGATTTCCAGTTAACCAAAAACCTCGGTGCAGTTTACATGATTCAGTCTTCAAATTTGAGCCATGCTCTCATGATTCATGAAAAGACGGCTTTTTTTCAAGCACTCAAATCCACGAGTGACAACCAGGAATGTTTATATAAAGAACTGAATCATTTTGCTTTATCTGAACTTACTGATCAGTTAGATAAAAAATGATTCACACAAAGGGGTGGAACCAGATCTGTCACACACCTTCACCAACAAACATTTGTTGTAAGAGAATGATTAGGCAAAATTGTATTTCTATTATTAAGACTTTTAACCTCATGTTACAAGAATATCCTTGTAGTCTGACTTGAGTTGGTCAGAAAAGCAAAAAATCTGATGCAGGCTGTTGCCCTATCCTTTGGTATTACACAATAAACTATGTGTGTGCATTTTGGTACAATGTGTGGTCTTAGTCTCTGGGAAAACTTTAAAAAGGTTGAAGATTGCGCTTTAGCAAGGATTTAATTCTCTTTACTGCTGACCTACCACCTAGAGATCCAAATCTGAAATCATAACTGGAGTAGAAAAGCCATGCATTCTTTTTTTTTTCTTTTTTTTGAAGAAATGTTTTAATTGCTTGTCGTAGAGCTTATCCACTTATTTAAGCAAACCTGCATGAAGTTAACAAGTATTACTTTCATATATTAAGATATTGTTGCAGTTGAAGGAATGTAGTCCTTCTACTTGAAGATGCTACATTAAACATGGAAAGTGTCTTTACTCATTTGTGCAAAGGTTTTTTAAATTTATTTATCTGATCCCATGACTTTATGATAGATAAATAGTACATAAAGTCCTAAAAACCATGACCTTGGTTTAAATATTCTGTGGTTTTGACGTCAGCCCCATGGCATTAAACTTGAATTTGCCAAAGTTTACGGGAGCAATAAAAAAAGGTCTGGGCATGAGCTTACACAGAGCAGGAAAATAAAATTTTAATGCTAAAGCAGATTCCACCACTCTCCCCTCCTGTACAATATAAATGTTATCTTTGGCTGTAGAATATAGTTCAAATGATTCAAAATATTTGGGAACTTACAGTATATGACATTCTGTTAACGGACAAACTGGCAAAACTCTTCTATGTTTCAGATACAACAATGCTTTACAGATCCCTTTGTACAATAATCTGATGTTTGGTTTATTCTGTCAGAATACTGCTTGTTTTCTTTTCTTTTTTTAAATTCAAGATGAAATTGTTTTTTGTGTTTTTAGTTTAAAAATCAATGGAAGTTTGGTGACCTATGAAGTCTGTACTTTAAAGATGTTTATTAAAAAGGAGCAGCATGGCAACACCTCATCAGACAGGGATGCATCCACCTGACCTGGTGGGGATACACCTACTCTATTGTGTTTGAGGACAGAGGCTGGGTAACAGGGTGACTAATTTGAGAGAAATAATGGCATGGAACAAAATCACAATAGCTGACTTTTTTCTGTTTATGATCATCAGTGAATGACATGTTTAAATATTTGCAGCTGTGGGTATGCTTGCAGCAGGTACGGCTGAAAATAAGGCAAGGCTGTGGTTTTGATTTTAATTATTTGTTAAATAAAAACGCCTGAGTCTGTGATCCAGTTTCATCAGCTAATGGCCCTGTTAGTTAACATCCTTTAGTGCACTAAAGTGTTCAATCATTTCTGTTAGCCAGCTGTCTGTTGCTGGGTAATTTAGCGAGTCACAAATGTGGTCCAGAGATTCGGATTTAGTCTTCCTTTCCCAAATTTTCCTCTAAAATTTTAGTTTTTTATTAGAATTCTTAATTAGGTCTTTCATACCTAATTTGAACTCTTGGACTGATCCCACCACCTGCTCTGTTTCAGTCACATGCCCCTTGTGTTGTCTGATTTTACACTCAACATAACCTGCACTCATGTGTATATTAATCTGTTTGCCCCACTTTATTTTTATTTATTGCATGCTTAGAAATGTTTATCTTATGTTTGCACAAAGTACAGCAGCAATTTCCTAATATTGGGAACCTGTTCACACATATGGCAATAAAACATTTCTGATTCTGATTCAGATATTTAGAAACTTGTGAGATCTTGGTAATTCTTAGATTTCAATTAGTGTAGTTTTGATTGTTTGTTTTCTGACCCTAAGTTGTTTCTATAGTAAGTGTTTTCAGGACTAGAATATATATATTGTTTTTGATTTTGTGTGTTATTTATGTTTCTTTTCTTTTAGTTAATTAGTAGTGAGAGGACATTGGTTGATTAATAGTAAATTCGTTTGGGGAGTTAATTGATTCCTAGCTCTCATCTATTTCTGGTTTTAATTGTAGTATAACTTTTTAGTTGATTTTAAATAATTCTGAATACTGTGGAGTAAACTGAGTTCTCCTTGTTCCCTTTCCCGAAGCTTGCTTACTGAAAAGGAAAGTGTTCACTCCTCAGATTGAGTTTAAAGAAGGTGAGCGTCAAATTCAAGATTATCTTTATTTACACTTTTCAAACACACTTAAAACAACAATATTCTACCCATGCTTTACTACCAAGTCACAAGAGTATAAGCAAGATACTTCAGTAAAACAAAAAAATGCTCTAAAAGTAAAGGTTATGAGACGGATTGATTTAGGAACATTAATACATTATTATATTTTCACATTAATTTATATTAATAAATGAATAAAAATAATTTCAAAGAGAGTCCTGCAATGGATTGGCGACCTGTCCAGGGTGTACCCCACCTCTCACCGGATGATTGCTGGAGATAGCCACACCCCCAACCCTGCATAGGATAGACGGGATATATATTGGTGTCACGCTGCCCTATTCACTCCTCCTCATCATTGTCCTCACCTGTCTCTCCAATCAACCACACCTGATCCTCCTTACCTTCTGCCTTTAAAGCCCGTCACTTCTCTCCACTCAGCGCCGGATCATTATTATTGTAGTGTCTCATCTCCATGGTGTGTTGTCCTGCCGTCTCCTTCCTGCCCGATGTCCTGTCTCCTCGTTCCTGCCTTCACCATCATCATCATCATCATCATCATCATCATCATCACCTTCAATAAATATCCTGCACATTTCCTCTGCGTTTGGGTCCTTACTCCACACACACTCCTGACAATTGGATGGACAGATGAATTCCAAATAGAAGTTCCAATTCACTTCCTATTTCTGAAAACTGTGTGGCATTCAATCAGTCACTCTCAGTGCTGAGCTCTGACCTTAGAAAAACTGAACACAGCATTAAAAATCCAGATCATAAAACACAGTGAGAGTGAGAACTTTGTTCTTACGGTTATCCAGCGTACACTTTACCAATTTTTTTTGCAGTGAGATGTTAAGACAATAAATACATGTGTTCATTAAAATGGCTGAATGCTTCAGTGTATTTGTTCTGCTGGATGGTGAACTTAAACCCCACTCTCAAGTCTTTATGCAGCCTCTAACAGGTTTTCTGTCCCTGCTAAAGAAAATCCTCCCCTACAGTATGATCCTGTACAATGTTTTGCAGTGGGGATGTTGTTTACAGGGTGATGTAGGCTATAGTGTTAGTTTTCTGCCACACATTTCTTTTGCATAGCGGTGAAAAAGAGGTGCATGAATGTTGGCTGCTGTGTCTACAGATTATCTCATCTTAACTATGGGTCTCTGGTGCTTCTGCAGAGTTACCCCAGCCTACTTCTCTGATTAATGCTCTTTTTGCCTGGATTGTCAGTTTAGGTGAATGGCAATGTCTTCAAAGAGTTTTAACACAAGTGGACTATTTATTGATTAGGTAATTTCTGAAAGCACTACTTAATTTAGAGGTGGCTCAGAAAAGAGGCTGAACACAAATGCTCATGAAACTTTTCAGGTTTTTGTTCATAAAAAGATTGGAACCTCATCAATCCTTCTCCTTAATTCCAGTTCACAATTCTGCTTTTTGTTTGAGTTGATCACAACATGTCAAAATGCTTAATGGCTATTAATGATCTTACAAGGCACTACATAAATAGCAAGTAGTGAAGACTGAGTAAAAAAAATTCTAAATGGATGTTAGTGTTTCATCAACTCAAGATCAGACCAGCTTTCATAGTTAAACAACACTGAGTGCTAATTTAATACAGCTCTGTGGAGGGCCAAAGTGGAACAGCAATGTGTTGGCTACAGGTGAAATGCGTAATCTTCATAGCATGGCAGGTAGGAGAAGGCTTTTACCTTTACAATAGTTTGTGTATTCAAATCGTCAGAAATGATCCATTACTGCTTTCTGCATTTGTGCAACAACACCAAGAATCTGTAAACACACGACACAGTGCCCGCACGCTCTCATATAGTTGGAACACACAATCATCAACCATGCTGTAAACAGTCTCTGTTCACAGACATTATGAATAAACTCACAAGACTTTAAGTATTTAACTTAGCTGATGTCTGGTCAAAAGAAAGGATCCAGAACAGGTCTGGAAATGTATTGCTTGGAAATAAACATAATTAAACTTTGCTGTCAGATTGCTTTTGGCTCAGCAGAGTGTGTTGCAATAGGAGCTTGGCTGTCCTCCAATGAAGGTGCTGTTTTTCTTTATTTCCTCCCTTTTATAACATGAACATGCTTCCCATTCACTTAAATAGACACAATATTACTCCATGCATATTCACAGACTTCCATGCATCCAGGACAGAATATGTTGTTTACTGAATCCAAAAGAACCCGAATCACTTTTGATTTACATTCATTTGCATATTGTCTCTGTCATATCTACCTAATTTCTTAATATGTCATTGGAGAACATGGAATCAAAGCAAAACAAACAAACAAACAAACAAAAAAAACCTAAAGGAAATCAGCAAGAACTGTTTTTTCACTTAGTAAATGCAGGTTAATATTTTTTTTTTTACTTTACTTTGTGATGTCTTATAGCAACAAAGCAATTAAACTTGGTAGACAACCCTGGCAACAGCAGCAACAAATACAGCCATCAAAGACTAAAAATAAAGTGGAATCATTAAAATTATGATTGCGTTGAATCCATACAACGCTAAATCACTTTGACAAGATGGCATTTAGCCTCTCAGTGACTCCTTTTGGAGTAGGTGTGAATAAGGTGTGTGTTAGTAGATCAGTGTTGGTTTCGTGCAAAGGGAACAATTTACAGGCACTCACCTGAAGGGAGTTCCTCCTCTCATTGACACGCATGGCCCTTTGTTGTCTACATGCCGAGCCATTATTTTTCTCATTTTTTTCTTTTTTCCTGTTTGAAAGTCACCAAAGCAAGACCTGCAGACTTAGTAACTTTGATATTGTCTACGCATGCTTCGTTTGAAGGGAATCCCAGTACATTTTTTTTGTTTCTTTTTACCTGCTTTTATAAATAGGACTGGAGTGCCCGGAGGCAGTCAAAACAGGTTGAGCACCGTTGGAACAGGTTAAATCCTGTTAAAAGCTTTCATTCTTTTTATCACGTTGCTGCGATTTCATATTTTAAATACACATGAGGTGTCAATAACTTTTTTTCAGGCCACAATTAGGCACCTCCAAATTTTAACATTTTGTCCCTAACTTTGCATTGCTAAACTTGACAGACTAAGAACTTGACTGAGTAAATGCCTAGATTGTTGATAGTATCAACCATTTCCATCAAGATCCCACACACGGACATTTAAAACTTGACTGAAATGTTTAGGTACAGGGCAGCAGACCATGACCTCACGCAACTGTTGTGCTTTCAGATTACGGTTGAAGATGTCTGGTTTAAAGTCATACAGGTGTAACAACTTGTGTTTGACAAACAAAAAACAACAACAAAATCACAAGAATTTGAGGTATTCTCTTGCACAGTTCAAAGTGTTTTTATTCTGTACAGTGACCTTGAGTGTCCAGAAAAGCACTTTAAAATAAAATGCATTATTATTATTATTATTATTAATATAATTATTAATATAATTATTAAGCTAATTTTGGTTTTTGGGTCATTTTTATCCCATATATGTACCCATTGTCATCCGTTTTGTTCTCATCCCTTTTTATTCCAGTCCTCAAAATCACAGTGTATCAAAATATAGTGCCATCCAACATAAACCTATATTATTTTAAAACATTATGTCATGTCACATCCACAAATTTCAACATATTTGATTAGGATTTTATCATCTAGATTAATGCAAAGTTGCCCATAATTGTTAAGTGTGTTTTAAATAATTATCCACAAGTGCACACACTGCATGTTGAAGACCCGGAGAACACCAGACAAGTCAAGGTTGGTGTTGTGGAGAAGTTCAAAGCAGGGATGGGTTATAAAACCTTTACCCTGCTAAACAATATGGTGTACAAGTTAAAACTGTACCCTTTTATCAAAAAGGTCTGAGGTTTTAATCATCAAAGACAAATTGATCAGTTAGTGTATTTAGTAATGGAAGGGTTTACTACAGTAATCCAGTGAGTATTTTCCAGATTTTCTGTCACTTTCTCACTGAAACAAATCTACCCGGTAACCCAATCATTTGATTTATTGATTTCGTTTTCTTACTCCTTTGCCTTATTCACTCTGGTCAGAAAAGACTAACTTTCTTGCTGAAGATTTGAATTTTGTGTGAAGGAACAACAGTACCTTTGCCAGGTTCAGGTGACAAGATGCCTTACCAATAAATGGCACAATTCAATTCAGTTTATCTATATGGTGCCAATTCACAACACGTGACATGTCGTCTCAAGGCCCTTTAGAAAACAAAAGTCTATTTACTCGAATCATACAAAGAGATTCCTAGTTAAGTACATACATTCCAATTGATACTACTTGTCAAATATTCCAGTGAAGTTCAGTTAATTCTTCAAATGTGTTTCTGTTTCAACGGAGCCACCTTCTAAAGCAATTTCAGCATATAAACAGTAAACCATTAAAAGAAAAATAACAATTACAACAAAATATCTCTGGTCAGAGTGATTTATAAATATCACTCTGGCCAGTGATTACAATTTATGAGCAATCACAGGGATCATAGAATGCCACAATATGTCATTTTCAGGAAACACCAAAACAGTTTGTAATGATCATATCTAAGCTCTAATCATGTCTATTATATTTCGCTTTGCGAAACTGTTTGCAAAATTAATCAAATTAAAGAGCTGCTTCATTAGTATGTGTGTCAAAGATTTAAATTTATATATATATATATAGATGCAAAGGATCAGTAACATTCTTTCTTTACTCCCACACTACCTATCTTACTCAGACTGCAATGTTTAGTTAGCATCCAGTGATGCTGGCAGCAGTTTCGAAGCTCTGTTGCTTGTCAGTAACAGCTTATGCGTCTTTGTCTGCACATAGAAATATTCAGCATGGACATCACTACAAACAGAAACCGTCAGATGACAAACAAAGACTTGGCCTTTTGATTTGTTCTCTATCATCGCCAAGGCTGTTTTGATGTTGTACCAACATCCATGCTGCAAAATGTTTCCTGCAACCATGTCCCGGTATCTATGCTATGTTGTTGGCTGGGTTACCCTCATTTTGCCTTTTATGTTTTAAACAATGATGGGATCGAATGACTTTATATAAGAAAATTTGAGAATTATAGGTTACTCTACAAAAAGGCTTGGACAAAGTTCACATGTCTGCTTTTTTTAGTGAGCTCCTGCACCCAGGGCATCTGTACTTACCATAAAGCCATGTTCCAGGACTCATGTATGCCTGAACTGAAATAACCTCCAATGAGCATGTTAAACATGGTTTATAATTATAGATCTGCAATTTGGCATGCATTTGTATTCAGTCCTCTTTATTCTGATACCCCTAAAAACATCCAGTGCAACCAATGGGCGTCAGAAATTACCTTGGTAGGACATAGTGTCCATCTGTGTACCTGTGTTTAAGCTCAGCATAAACTTGTATGTTCTTTGAAGACCTTATGGGTTGTTGGTGAAAAAAAGAAGATAAAACTGTTCCAAATGGCAGCAAGAAAGTCTTTTTTAAAGGAAAGTCATATTTTATCCCTTTTACAATCTGCTGCAAACCATTTGTGGACACAGCTAATATGTGAAAGAAGGTGCTCTGGTCTGACATGTTCAAAACTAAACTTATTTACCTATACAAAAAAATTGTTTGGCAAAAAAAATATATCAATGTGCACATATCCCCTAACATGCAAACCCAATTGTGAAACAGATTGCTGGCAACAGCATTCTGTAGGGATGTTTTTTTTTGTTGCAGTTTTGCTGTTCAGTTAATGGAAAGTTAATTGGAGCTGAATACACACCAGTCATGGAAGAAAACTTTTTAAAAGAAGCAAAAGACTTCAGACTGAAATGTAGGATCACCTTCCAGCAGGACAACTACACCAAATGTACAGCCAAAGGTACAATAAAAATGTTTAGGTCTAAGTACAGTACATTCATGCGCTAGAGTGGCCCAGTCATTGTTTAGACCTAAATTGAAATAATAATCTGTGGCAAGACTTGAAAAAGGATGTTTGCAAATGCTATCCATACAAAGAAAAATGGTCATAAATTCCCAGTCTCTGAATGTGCAATGCCGGTAGAGACATAGCACAAAATAGTTTCTACTGTGCTCGTTGCAAAATAAAGAGACTCGGTCCCCTTTGAGTCACTGCATTTAATCAGGAGGTAGCCACACTTTTTAGATGTTTATTTATTAAAAAACATTTAGATAACTATCATTTCACTTAAAAACTGCCATGTTTTGTGGTGGTCTATGACACAAAAAACAATAAAATACAATGTTAAAAACTTAAGAGTACTTATGCAGGGATGTACATTGAGTTGAAGACCCTGGGTTTGAATCCCGGCCTGGGCTCTTTCTGCATGAGTTTGCATGTTCTTCCAGTGCATGTGTGGGTTTTCTCCAGGTACTGCTGGAGAGGACCCCCACAATACCCCACAATACAAAAACACAGCTATTAGGTTGATTGGTCTCTTTAAAAAGGCTTGTAAGTGTGTTTATGCATGGTTGTTTGTCCTGTGTGTCTCTATGCCTGCTGCAGATGAGCACCAACCCCCCCTCAACCCTGCAAAGATAAGCGTGTAGAGACTATAGATGGATGTATTTTTGCAAAGCACTGCATGATGGCCAACTGTGTTGATATTTTTAGCAGAAAAACTCATCAACAAGGATCTGACAATGTATTCAGATTAGAAAAAACCCATAGCTATATGTTCCTAGATAAATAATTTAAAATTAAGCATACATCCTTTCTTTGACTATGCAATGAGAGCTTGCTGTAATGGCCTTTACAGAATGACAGATCTTTATCATAGAGCAATGTGGCACCTGTTCTTTTTTACTTTATGTCTTTTTAACCCTTCAATTACCATCTCATCAGTGAGAGGTGGGATTTGGCCCACATTCTTTGGTCCACTCCTAACAACTGTTATTGTACTGAAAGGTGAAGTAGTCTTTAAAAGGTGGACAGAAACACTCAATCTTTGCGTTCTTTACCATTTTACAGCCCAAAAAACAGGTAGCCTATATATATATATATATATACATATACATAATTATGTTCATTAGAGAATGAAACTACTTACAATACAAACAAAATGCATCACATATATTATGCTGACATGGTTTCAGCACATCCATCCATCCATCCATCCATCCATCCATCCATCCATCCATCCATCCATCCATCCATCCATCCATCCATCCATCTACACCGTCTATCCTATGCAGGGTCTGGTGCCTATCTCGAGCAATCTTCAGGCTAGAGGCAAGGTATGCCCTGGACATGTTGCCAGTTCATCGAAGGGCGGTTTTAGCACATTAATATGCTATACTTTGCTAAAAACTGATGCCTAAGGACATGTACATGTTTCTATGAGTTAAAGGCTGAAACCATGTGAGCTTAATATCATGACCTGGCATTAAAAGAAATAAACATAATTTGCAACTGAGAATGAATTTTGAGGTGTATTTTTGGTGCGTTGCACAACAGCATAAATAGTATGGAGAAACCATAAGGATTTAGAATAAATTTTAATTGCCCTTTTAGGCAGTGGGTAGGACCACGACTGTCTTCCAGACATTGACTTTCAGCAGTTCTGATCTTGTGCCAAACATCTAGACATCTGAAGTCATCCCCAGTTTTGCATGCAAAGACTTGTTGATGTTTTAAGTTTTCAGATAGAATTGCTGACATCTTCATAGGGTTAATTTTGGACAAAGTGGCATTTGCTGCAGCTGTTTACATCACTGAGATGCAGATCAATGTTTAAATAGTTTGCCATTGACTCCTAAATTTGCTGGTGCATAGAAAAGGAAACTTAGCGTATAGTTGACATTCAGATTGTGACGTCACTGAACATTTTGTTGTGTCTTGCTCTTTCTGAGCTGTTTTTAGAAACAGCTCACCTCTATACACTTGCACTCACCTTAGACTTATTTACTCTTCCTCATGCCACCAAACAGGTGACTGAAAAACATTTCCACAGCAAACATCCAGACAGAAGGAACTTCCTTGACTTGTTGCTGTGTTTCTTTAAGGCGAGGCAGGGCAACTTTCTTTGTATAGCACACTTTCAATAATATGGCAATTCAAGGTGCTTTACATCATTAGGGGATAAAATAAAATAAAGGTAGCAAAAAAGGAAAACAATCTGATCAGTAGTTTGTAGTTGTAATAACTGAAGCTGTGTGCTGACTCTAGGTAGTTCCTCTTTAGTTCCAAAAATAATTACTTCAGTTTTATTTCTGTTCAGTTGGAGAAAATTATGGCACATCCATCCATTGCTTTACTTAATGCATTCTCTTAGGGTTTGGATGGGTTCAAAGTCACCTGGTGTCATTGTAATGTGAAGCTGAGTATCATCTGCATAGTTATGGTAACTAATCTTATTGGTTGTCATAATCTGGGCTAGTGGGAGCATGTAGATATTTAATTGGTGGGGCCCCAGGATGAGCCCTGAGGCACCCCACATGTGAATTCTGTCCGTCTGATGCAAAATTGATTATGGACACAAAGAAGTTCCTGTTCTTAAGTAAAGACCCAAATCAGCCAAGTACTGTACCAGAGAGTCCGACCCAGCTCTCCAGTCGTTTCATTAACATATCATGGTCAACAGTGTCAAATGCTGCACTGAGGTCCAAAAGAACCAGCACTGTGGTTCTACCATAATCGGTATATGCGGATGTCATTGAAAACTTTGAAGAGCCGAGTTTCAGTGTTGTGGGGAGCACAGACTGAAAAATATCAAAACGGTTGTTCATGGTTAGGAAGCTATTTAACTATTTTAATCAGATCAGGTCAAATGGAAAGGAAACCTTTCCTAAGAAAAACTGTGGGTAGATAGAAGATATCGACGCAGCAAGAGGAGGAGCTTAATTGATTAATGATTTCTTCAAGGTTTTTTGGGTTTAGATTTTGGAATTCAGACATTTTCTCTCCATTGGTGTTGATTGGGGATAACATTGGTAATGGGTAGCTATCCGGTCAAAAAAAGATTGCAAGTTTGATCTTAGCCTCAAATACACATTAGTCTGTCTCTTTATTCTCCTTCATAATCAAGAAGGGGAAGGATTTTCGAGCCTATTTATAGGCTAGAAAGATCTAACAGGTTCTGTGCAATTTTTTGCAAGATCTTGTTAGTGCTGCTCCAACTGATTTTTTTTAGGTTCCTGTACAGAAAATTATGTATTTGCATTGTTAAAAGTTGTTAAAAAGCTACATATTTGGTTAAACGACTGGTTGAAGACTCACAAATAAAAGTTTAGGACTTAGACTTAATTTAACTTGTTACTTTAGTGGAAAGACTTAACACCTACTTGTGACTTGCAAAACAGTGACTTGGTCCCTCTTCTGCTAAGTACTCATACAAATAATTTAAGAAGATTATGAAGCAACCTATCATTTTAAATCTGAGGGGAGGTTTATTACTTTTGTACCTGCCCGGGATTTCCATGTGCTTTTGAATCAAACGGTCATGTGTACTGATTAGTTTCTTTTGCATCCGTGGGAGTGTTTTGCACCGAGGTCCGATTGTCCACGTCATTGATTTCATCATTCCAAAATTTCCAGATGAACATCAGAGCAAAAATGCCAGACTTCTCCAAACTTCTGATCTGAAATCTCAAAATCAGTTTGCCTGTGACATGAAGGACAGTGCTTTCATAGCCATTTTACAGTAGGTGCGGTTGAAAGGAAGGAAAAAATAGCTGCCATAGCTGTGCAGCTCAGACAAAAAACATTTTTCATACAGTGGAGGTTTTCACCGTGATGCTTGGGAATGTGTAAGCTTGAAAAATAAGTTCATGAAAGGGGAAGATGTTATCGTGTGTGTGCACAAGTTATTCCGTTTTTTATGTAATAGTTTAATAATGCGAATATTAGAAGAGACAAAATGAGACTAGCAAAGCAACAAACTTCTAATTAAACTAACCTGTTTCAAATTTCTGCCAGGAAGCAGTCTGTTCATACAGGTATTTTAAACTAGGCTACATGTGTTAGTAGAAAATACAAAAGCTTCCTAAAACTAAAGCATAAAACATACAAAGTTTGGAAAACATTTTCTTTTTGTGAAAAATAATTTTTTGTAAATGTAGGAATTTTGACACTAGTTAATGGCAGAATACGTTTAGAATACCATAGGATATTAGAAACATACTTTGCATTAATATTTTAGTTTGTCCTAAATTAGCAACAGTTTTTAAAACACATTAATAGATCTCACTTTGTACACCTTATATACATTGTGCATTCATAGTTGAAATTCCACCTATGATGCTATAACCTACAGCTTAAGCTCTCCTTCAGCAAATCACAATGCATGCAAGCACACACAGGGGTGCACCCTGTTGTCTCACAAGTTCGTACTTGCAGTGAAGCAAACAAATACATGATGTTTGGGCTCTTGTCATTGTGTGGTCGGCTTAAAGGAGTCTCCACTTGACATGCCACCATTGAAAATACTGACCTTACCACAGCTTCAGGTGTTACACTTAACACAAACAGATTACTACATGGCCAATCCAAACATCCGCACCAGTGCAAACACGTGTAAGCAACAGTTTTTAAACTATGGTTTGCACACCCCTCTATGGAAGCGGTTGGTGACAATGTGTGGCCTGACTATGATGTCAGCCTTCGTCTGCAGGTGTGTCTAAAAGGTATTGTTTTTCAGGTAACCTTTTGCTGCCTGAGAACTGAGGAAAAACAGTGCTAAGCAGTTTGTTTTTAAAAAGCAAGGCTGACAAACAAATACAGTTGGTTTAGTTGAGCAAAAGTGCAGAGAAATAGAACTCTAGGGTAATTTATTGAAACCGGACAAAATACGTAAACATTAGGTTTTAGAACCTAATGTAGAATTCAGATGGTAATTGGTTTGTTTGCTACATTGTCTTCTAGCCTTGGCTCAAATCTTCTAAAACCAAAGGCTTGTCATTTCAATGGACCTGCTAGCAATTTGTCATTAATCATCCTCTTGCATGGAGCAACAATATGAACAGGACTCGGTATTTATTTGAGCTCAGTAGCACTGGTTTCTAGTCTGGTTGTGAAAGCTATTACCCATAGCTGAAAATTTTGATGTGACAGATCTTGAGTGCATTCCAATGTGAAAATATTAAGGACCCAAGCAGCATTTCTGTTGAGCTGTTTAAATGTCACCCTCTGGTCTGGTAAGTTTCAAACCCAATATAAACTGTAGTAACTTTTACAGTTCCTTGTAAAAGTATTCATACCCCTTAAACCTTTTCACATTTTGTCCTATTACAACCATAAACCTAAATGGATTTTATTAGCATGTTGTGTAAAAGTCACACATATTTATAAAGTTAATCTGCTCTGATACATGGATTCATTTTCATGTAAATAAAAATCTGAAAGTTGTAGTGAGCCCTTTTTGATCTGACTTGTCTAACTACTAAATAAATTACAGTGCAACCAATTGCCTTCAAACGGTTAGGTCAAAATAATTGTTCATGCTGTTGACATCTCACAGAGCTCACATCCATCATGTTATTAAAGGGTACGACACATCTCCAAACCTACTAAGACACGGATTTCCCAGCTGAAGTTGACAGCCCTGGCAACGAGAGCATTAATAAAGATAATAATTCAAAAAGCACATCATTACTGAAAAACTAAACTACAGCCAAAACCCTGTGGGGTACTAAACAAACAAACAACTAAACAAACAACAAAAAACACTGCTAATTAGTCTGAACCCATCATCCCTACACTGAAGTATGGTGGTGGTTGCATCACTGTTATAGAGACCCACTCCAAATTAGCTATTATTGGACTGAGAGGGTCTTCTTCAAGGTATTGACTTCTGGCTGCTGAGTACAAATACACTTTTCAGACTTTTCTTTGAATAAAAAGAAAGCCATGCATTATTTTCCTTCCACTTCAAAGTATGTTAGGCTACTTTGTTTTTGACTCTTTAAAAACTTTAAAGAGATAGAAAAGACTTTTGCCAGCACACACTAACACATGTAACTGTGTTTATACTGCCTCTTGAAATGAACACTAAGCACCTTTCTTACAGTAGAAAATTACGCCCCCTGGTTGCTACAGGTAAACAGTTCTAAAGTGGCTGACTGAACACCTTCTGCAGGTACGATGCAGTGAGTGTTAGGAGAAGTTGTTGTTTTATATTGCTTAGACACCATGTTTTCAGGCAATGTTCATTTATGTCATTCACTGTTACGCCAATCACCTATTATCAGGATCTTTTTAGCTTGTTGGAATGCAAATTTCTTTTGGAAACCATCTAGTCCCGCCTCTTTTGGGTTGGTCCTGACGTGAGTCTTATATAAACAACAGCTTACACGGAGTAAAGGTGAGATGGGCTGTAGTGGTCTTGCAGGTATGACTGGAAAGACACTTGCCCTGAGAGACTCCACAAGGAACTACTGACGCACAAATCACTTTCTACACTTGCGTTCTACACTGGATCTTGCAACTCCGCACCTCTATCAGCATGAAATTAGAAGTGTTGTGTGGAAACCATGATATGAAGCACTTTGAGACGCACAGGGATGGAGAAGGGAAAGAGCAGTCTGCTCTCTCTGCAGAGGACGAGATGGGGTCTGATGGAGACTGCGTGGCCCACAGCCCTTCACTGGTTACTCCAGGTGGGAGCAACAAATCGAAACCATACACACGGAGACCCAAGCCCCCGCTTTCCTACATCGCTCTGATCGCCATGGCTATCAGGGATTCTCCCACCGGCCGTCTGACTTTGGCGGAGATAAACGACTACCTGATGAAAAAGTTCCCGTTTTTCAGGGGCAGCTACACTGGCTGGAAGAACTCTGTGCGACATAACTTGTCTCTGAATGACTGCTTTCTGAAAGTGCTCAGGGACCCGTCCAGGCCCTGGGGAAAAGACAATTACTGGATGCTCAACCCTAATAGCGAGTACACGTTCGCTGATGGTGTGTTCCGGCGCAGGAGAAAGCGCATCGACAAGCAGTTCAGCCGGGTGCAGGAGGGGTCCGAGCCCGCAGAGGACTCTCATGGTACCGACAAGCCTAACCAAAACACCAAAACTGAGCCCTGTCCCAAGTTTACAAGCTCATTTACTATTGAGAGCATCCTCAGCAAGCCTTTTAAAGGAACTCACCCAGGCAGCCTTTTTACCCCGCATTTATGTGGCCATACTCTGAACTTTCAGTGCATCACTTAAACCCTTTCCCCCCATATGTTTAGGCAGGTTGATTTTTGGACTTGGTGCTGGAATGCTTTCGTGAGCAGAAAACAAACTGACTTACTTGTCGTTGTTTTTTCTTGTTTGATTTAATAAATCATCAGCGAATGTAGATACTTTAATTTATTGTCCCATTGATGCTGGCATGTTGTTTTTTAAGCTTTGCACATCAACCTTTTCTTTATTTAATGTCTTGTTGACAACAATGAATTGTAAATGCTACCGTGTAAACTAATAACTTTATTTGTTAGAAAGTCTTAAAATGCACTGTGTTTTTCTCTGTTAAAACCTTTATAATAAAAATAACTAAAAGCAGCAAAAATTAAATACGAAAAAACTGTTGTAGTTGTGTGTGTTACTGTGGAGTCAATCAAAAGCTGCTTAGCAATAATGCATTTTTATTATTATTATTATGATTATTATTATTATTATTATTATTATTATTATTATTATTATTATTATTATTATTATTATTATTATTATTATTATTATTATTATTTTCCATCCATCTATCCATCGTCTATAGCTTTATCCTTGCAGGGTCGCGGGGGTCCAGTTTTGGGGTACACTATGAACAGTTAGCCAGTTTATCACAGGGCATCACAGTGCACCTGATGCACCAAACAGGTGCACCCGGTGCACAGAGACACTTAACAATGCATGCAGACTCATGGCTCAGAGCAATTTTAGAGAAGTCAATAGAAAAAAGGGGGGGGGGGGGCTGCAAGGCAGCCATAGTACCAAATATACGCTACTGTGCATCATCATCATCATCATCATCATCATCATCATCATCATCATCATCATCATCATCATCATCATCATCATCACAATTATTATCATTAATATTATTGCATAAATCAACAGCAACAATTGGGGCAATGAAACTGTAATTTTGCAGGAACCAACACCTATAACCCATTTTCTTCTCTATTTGAGGAGAGGAAAATACATATTTCCAGGTGTACCAATATTTATTTAATATTTCTTTTTTTCTGGTTTTGTTTGCTTTTTATCTTCCCCTGGACAGTATACTAAAACTCCTGAAATTCTTTTTTCGCTCACCTTTTTAGGGTTACCCAACACAAAGACATCAGTGGACCCCCTCTGTCCACCCCCACATAAAAAGCTTTTTAGTAACGCCCTTGAATTTGTTGAGCGATCTAAACAGAAGGTCTAATTATTCATCAGGGGATGGAGTCCAAACTCTAAGAAGTAAAACAACGCATTGCCTGTGAGTGTATGGTAGCCCCATATGCTGCATGCTTTGATAAAAGAGAAATAAGAGGTAAAATGTTGTCATTTCTTCTGCCAGAATACTGATCTTGTAGATAGCGCGGTAAAAAAAAAGGCACAGAATCGTTTTATTACCAAACAACTGACATCCTTCCTGCAATGTACACATATATGCTACTGTCAAAGAAGTTATTTTATGTATGTCGCGAACTATTTGGTAGTCAAATGTGGACAGAAGTGTTTTGGAAAGTAAATTGTATGTGAGAATTTTTCTTGCTCTAATGCGCTGTATCCGACTTTTTGTCTGGATCTTGGCCAGTTGGGCAGGGAGTATTTGCCACTGATTTCTTGCAGGGATTTGGGGGGGGGGGGGGGGGGGGGGACACAGGGGGCGTAAAGGAGCTGAGGACACAGAAGAGATTTGTAAACGGACGTAGTCGAGTTCTGTTTGGCCGGGTAGCTTATACATAAGTGAAGTGGACGATCTTTATGTCTCCTCTCTGTTAAAGGATCATTGCCAGAATGGCCACTGCGGCGAATGACGGCAGAGGACGGCTGGTTGCCACGGCTACAAACCTTGCAAGGCATCGTAAAGGAACTTCTTAAAATGCTGAATCGGGAAAACGGAGTTAACTACGTTACATAGAGACTCGGGAGTGTTTCCATTCAAACAGAAGCGCAAACATGACTGCTGAGATGCCTGAACAGCGACAGATGGATCTCTGTGATTCTGTGCGCTCCAGCGCCGCGCGGCTCAGCCGTCAGGCGGACCCGGAGAGCGCTCAGGGCGAAGTTAGGGGGAAAACATGCAACTCAGGCTTGAGGCGCCCTGAAAAGCCGCCCTATTCTTATATCGTACTTATAGTAATGGCAATCCAAAGCTCACCGAGCAAAAGGGTTACCCTAAGCGAGATTTATCAATTTCTGCAGGCCACATTCCCATTTTTTAGCGGATCATATCAAGGATGGAAGAATTCCGTCAGACACAACTTATCTCTAAACGAATGCTTTATAAAACTACCCAAAAGTCTAGGAAGACCTGGCAAGGGTCACTACTGGACAATAGACCCAGGCAGCGAGTTCATGTTTGAGGAAGGGTCCTTTCGTCGCAGACCGCGAGGATTCCAGAGGAAATACCAAGCTATGAAACCAGTGCACAGGACGATGAATGGCATCGGGTTTGGTGCGTCCATGCTGGCGCAGAACCTTGATTTTCAATCTCCTCAAGTTTCAATATCATATCATAATAACTACAACCTAGGTTTAGTGAGTGGTACAGTCCAAGGTGGATTTGAAGGACTTGGAGTAGGCCATCACATCCCGCGTATTTCATCCAACTCCTTGACATCCTACATGACGGCATGTGAATCAGCATCTTACACTAATTATTACCCAGACTGCAGCAGCAGCAGTCACGTACAGTCCTCTCCAGGGATAAGAGGCACACTGGACTATACATCTGCGTATGCCAGTGCCGCTTCGCATTGGAACGCATCCTCACACAGAAAACAGCAGGTTCTGGCATCAAGCTGCGCCAACTCCTCGGCAGCTTCACCTTGTTCTTTGGAGAATGTCCATTTGCATCATAACACACAAGATCCATCTGAGGTGGTTTCTTACAGAAAGAAAACTATTATAAGATGTGTGGCATATATTTGCGCTGCAATTTCGTCTCTAATTTAGTGTTTGCCTGTTAAACGAGTTAAAAATGTCTGTCCATTTGGTGGTAGAACGTTGCAAATATGAGTTCAAATTATATATATATATATATATATATATATATATATATATATATATATATATATATATAGTCTTAGTATTCTAATAAACTTAGGAAAAGAACGCATATTTCTGGTAAAAGTTCTCCAAAAAAGACGATGACTGACACTAAGCATTATGACTTTATAAAATTATAGCCGATTGAAGACATATCTTCATTTGTGCTACATTTAAATTATATTTGATTCAATTTAAAATGACACGTTAAATTAATTGAACAAATAGCTTAGAAAAAGATCTGGCCTAAACACTGTGTGGTGTAATTGGTCAAATTTTGTGCGTCTTCTCTACGCACCACCTACTCTATGTTCTCTGTTTTTCTCTACTCTATGCATATGTTATATTTTTTTAACAAATAATTTATAGGACAATGAAAATATATATGAGATGCAACAGAGAAGCAAATTATTATGCCTACACAAGCAGTGCTAGGTATAATAACACTCTTTGGAAACGTCTTTGTGGTGCGTCATAAAAACTCAAACGCATCTTTTAACTTAGGTCAAGGTTGACTGCTTTGCATAGTATTGTATTTAAGAAGGAATTTTAGAACTTAGGCCTATTTGTACAGCACTGGAAAAAAAATGAATTGCTATTGGTAAACATTGTTTACTGTTTTAGATATGCTTTAGTAAAATGGTAGCTCAACTAACTGCTTTTAACTTTCTCCCTAAATTAAAAATAAAACAAAAAACAATAACTTCTACTGTTCATTTGCTGAAAGTGAGAAAAGATTACAAATAACAAGAAAAAAGTTTTCAGAACTCAAATAACACAAAGAAAATAGAACACAATACTGATATATATTATTTTCTTTTTTGCTTTGAAAAGCCCTCAACAGTACATCAAACAACAGAAACTTGTGTGCTTTTATTGGAATAGCCTAGATGATAATGCATAATGTTATCATGCTTATAAAAGATGCTGATTACAGATACATGGGCAGGAGTAGCTTTAGAAATAACCTCCTTTTTTACCAGAGCTGCATGTTTATGCAATGTAACATACATTAAATTCATTTCTAAAACATGTTGGTCTAAGAAATACTTATTTTAACAAAAAATACCCCAGGTCTATTATCATGGATATTAAGTGTAAAGGATAATTCATACTGTCTGTCTGTCTGTCTGTCTGTCTGTCTGTCTGTCTGTCTGTCTGTCTGTCTGTCTGTCTGTCTGTCTGTCTGTCTGTCTGTCTGTCTGTCTGTCTGTCTGTCTGTCTGTCTGTCTGTCTGTTTTTGCCACAAGCTCCAGCACTACGTAACATACTGATCCTCACTTTGGTCCTTTTTGTTTCCAGTGGGATTGCCTCGATATTCCAGCCCCCCAGATGTTCAAGTGCCAGAAAGGAAGGAATTCATTTTAAACCTCAATGGAATCTCTTCCCTCAATCCAAGTACCGGAGGATCCTATTATCCTCAGCTCCATCACTATTACAGCGACTGCCAGGACATAAAACCATGTGTGATGTGACAACAACGTTTTTTAGTTTAAATTTAAAAGCTTTGTGTCATGAGACTGTTAGGAATTTTGAGATAAAAAAAGGTTTTAAAATATGATTTGGAAACTTGCTGGTGTTATCTACACTTCATGTAGGTAATATCTGAAAGAAATATCCGTGTAGCCTATACACCTTAATAACTCAGCCTACACAAAATGTTATATTCTGGATGCTGATTTTCTGTAAGGAATGCTACGTATTAAAGAATTTGCTCTCGAGGAATAACAGTATGACTCCAATGTCTTGATGACTACACACACACAGACACACACTCACGCACGCACACATGCTCGCACACATGCACGCACACATGCACGCACCCCCCCCCATATATATATATATATATATATATATATATATATATTTACAGTGGCTTGCAAAAGTATTCGGCCCCCTTGAACTTTTGCACATTTTGTCACATTACAGCCAAAAACATGAATCAATTTTATTGAAATTCCACGTGAAAGACCAAAACAAAGTGTTGTACACGTAAGAAGTGGAACGAAAATCATACATGATTCCAAACATTTTTTACAAATAAATAACTGAAAAGTGGGGTGTGCGTAATTATTCAGCCCCCTTTGGTCTGAGTGCAGTCAGTTGCCCATAGACATTGCCTGATGAGTGCTAATGACTAAATAGAGTGCACCTGTGTGTAATCTAATGTCAGTACAAATACTGCTGCCCTGTGACGGCCTCAGAGGTTGTCTAAGAGAATGTTGGGAGCAACAACACCATGAAGTCCAAAGAACACACCAGACAGGTCAGGGATAAAGTTATTGAGAAATTTAAAGCAGGCTTAGGCTACAAAAGATTTCCCAAGCCTTGAACATCCCACGGAGCGCTGTTCAAGCAATCATTCAGAAATGGAAGGAGTATGGCACAACTGTAAACCTACCAAGACAAGGCCGCCCACTTAAACTCACAGGCTGAACAAGGAGAGCGCTGATCAGAAATGCAGCCAAGAGGCCCATGGTGACTCTGGACAAGCTGCAGAGATCTATAGCTCAGGTGGGGGAATCTGTCCATAGGACAACTATTAGTGGTGCACTGCACAAAGTTGGCCTTTATGGAAGAGTGGCAAGAAGACAGCTATTGTTAAAAGAAAACCTTAAGAAGTCCTGTTTGCAGTTTGCCACAAGCCATGTGGGGGACACAGCAAACATGTGGAAGAAGGTGCTCTGTTCAGATGAGATCAAAATGGAACTTTTTGGCCAAAATGCAAAACGCTATGTGTGGCGGAAAACTAACACTGCACATCACTCTGAACACACCATCCCCACTGTCAAATATGGTGGTGGCAGCATCATGCTCTGGGGGTGCTTCTCTTCAGCAGGGACAGGGAAGCTGGTCAGAGTTGATGGGAAGATGGATGGAGCCAAATACAGGGCAATCTTGGAAGAAAACCTCTCGGAGTCTGCAAAAGACTTGAGACTGGGGCGGAGGTTCACCTTCCAGCAGGACAACGACCCTAAACATGAAGCCAGGGTAACAATGGAATGGTTTAAAACAAAACATATCCATGTGTTAGAATGGCTCAGTCGAAGTCCAGATCTAACTCAAATCACGAATCTGTGGCAAGATCTGAAAACTGCTGTTCACAAACGCTGTCCATCTAATCTGACTGAGCTGGAGCTGTTTTGCAAAGAAGAATGGGCAAGAATTTCAGTCTCTAGATGTGCAAAGTTGGTAGAGACATACCCTAAAAGACTGGCAGCTGGAATTGCAGCGAAAGGTGGTTCTGCAAAGTATTGACTCAGGGGGCTGAATAATTACGCACACCCCACTTTTCAGTTATTTATTTGTAAAAAATGTTTGGAATCATGTATGATTTTCGTTCCACTTCTCACGTGTACACCACTTTGTTTTGGTCTTTCACGTGGAATTCCAATAAAATTGATTCATGTTTGTGGCTGTAATGTGACAAAATGTGGAAAAGTTCAAGGGGGCCGAATACTTTTGCAAGCCACTGTATATATATATATATATATATATATATATATATATATATATATATATATATATATATATATATATATATATATATATATATATATAGGCTATATCCTTGTCCTGTTCAAGGGTTGTCTTTAATTTAGCCTTCTTATAATCCTTCTTATATTAAACAGTTGCTAAAAGGTAAATTTGTGTCTTTTGAAATCAATTTGAAATACTGACCCTTTTTAGGCGTCCTCGGTTGAGAGGCATGTCTTCTTATCTAGTCAGATCAGAGGTACAAAAACAGCCAAAGATCAAATCCGTCGACCCCATTGACTTGTTCTGCACTGCCATCTCGTGGTGACTAAAAGGTAAAGTATTCACGGCATTTAACAGCAGACATGTTGAAAAAAAATTGCTGCTAATGGAAAAGAACCCTAGAGAATCCGACCAGGTGAAAAAGCTCGAATGAAGAAGGGCTACAACATTTCCCCTGGTTAGGGCATACAGACAGGGAAAGGTTTTTACACAATCTCTCTAAATCAGTGCTGTCAAAAACGTTTGCGTTGAGAGCCAAAAACATCACATTAAAACTATCTACCACAATTAGTTTATTTAAAATCGCAAAAATAAAGTTATTATGAAATTTTGTATTCTCATCTGCTTATCAAACATGCATGAAGCCAGGAAGTGGTGTTTTTATTTATTTATTTATATATATATTTTGATCTACCTTAATAAAGCTTTAAAAGCAGTTGTATCCACCCTGGTCCACAGGATCTACAGTCCTGCAAGTTTTAGATGCATTCCTTCTCCAACACTTAAGCGTGATCTTTGGATATGTATTTTATCTCCCTTACCCTCTTCCCCTGTGCCCAGTGGCTAAAACAAAATTGGCTACTCTGCTATGTCATAGGCCACATAGAATCGAATCATAAATTACTAATTAAAGGTTTCTTTGAAACTGATCAACTTAAAACATAAAAAAATGCTCCAATCCCACTATGATTTTGTTTACCTCATTTTTTCTTAAAAGAACACTTTTTTTCTTAGTATGTAAATGTACTTAAAACAAAGTTCACATTTTTAGATTTTTATTCTTATGTCACTACTATAAAAGATGAATTTATTTTAAAGGCTTGTTACACATGTTTAGGAATTGTTTGTGTCTGTGTCTGTCTTAATGTCAATCAAAAACATAGCAAAAATACATACTATACCACTGAAGGAATTAATCATTATTATTTAATTCCAAAGGATTGTAAATTTGCTTCACCGTCAACAACCACTTTTCACTTTGCTGTGCTAAAAGGTTTGACAAACCCATTTCAGTTCTATCTATCTATCTATCTATCTATCTATCTATCTATCTATCTATCTATCTATCTATCTATCTATCTATCTATCTATCTATCTATCTATCTATCTATCTATCTATCTATCTATCTATCTATCTATCTATCTATCTATCTATCTATCTATCTATCTATCTATCTATCTATCTATCGTTTGACTGAAACAGTGAAATTTTGTATTCTTTATATGATTTTTTTTTTTATTGATGCCAGTAGTCTCTGGTCACATTTATTTCAGTAACTTTTTGTAAGAAAATATTTTATGAGTAATTTTACTACACCACACTTTTTTTTACTTTACTCGAGTAATATTGAAGTATCACGACTCTTGCTTGAGTAAAATTTCTGGGTGAATTTGAACAGTTTTTCCTGTCTGAATTTGTTATTTCGTAATTATGTTATCTATTTCTATTATATTTTTTCTTTTAGTCTGTAAAATACCAGAATCTGAACATACATTTTTATTTTTATCAATCTGATGATAGAATCAGTTACTCAGTCCTTAAGTATACTTAAGGATTATTCTGTAAAATGCCTTTTACAGAATATTTTTTTTACTCTTACTTGATACATTTTTTGGATTACCTTTACTTTTACTTGAATAAAAATATATTGAAGTAGTGCTATTCTTCCTTAAGTACAATTTTTGGGTATTCTACCAACCTCTGTCAATACCTTAGCTTTCCCTTCCCCGTGGTGATTCCTTTGTGTCTCTACGTTCAGGGATGCAATACTAAAGTGTATCCAGAGGTGGCAGCCCCCTATCAAAAAACGTCAAGCAACTTTCTGATGTGTTTTTGTGGAGATTATGTCCACTATACGAAGTGTGATCCATAAAACATTCTTAGAAAATGAATATCAAGATGAAAAAAAATAGCGACGCAGGCTTTTTATTAGTTCTTCGTTAGTTTGTTTTTGTGTGTTTTTATCTGGTTTATCTCCAGGGTTCTCTCTTGAGTTAAATGACCGGTAAATAAAAAACGTAGCAATGGTTAAAAACAAATTTTAAGCCAAATTCAAATTAGGTTCTAAAAATGACGACATGATTGTCATAATCTTCATCATTTTTTCCCTTCCTGGCCGCCAGAGGGAACCAAGTTCCTAATTGTGATGTTAAATCTTGAACAGGGGTGCTCTTTCTTGCTCACTTTTAAAGTTACAGGAGAGCAAACGTCACAAGATTGTAAATTCAAAGTTTTTTTTTTTTAAATCACATTGATTTGTCCTACTTTTTAGTTACCCTTTTAACACGGAAGTTTATCATCGTGAAAATAATTAAAGGCTTTACAATAAATATTTTGTTATTCATAATTGTAAACAAATTTCAGACTTACCTTGGTGTTTGTCTAGACCTGTACAGCAATCCCAACATATCAAAATTTATTGTACTATAATTATATGCAAACTTGTTTCGGTTTATTTGTTGGGATTGTTCTTGGTGAAATGTTTGTAGTAAAAATGAAATTATGATCAAAATGAAGTGCAAAACTATAATGAACAGAATTTAATTCAAAATAATTAAATAATAATAATCAAACAAGTTCGGAGCTTATCACTAAATGCTGTACCATATAGAAGGTATTGTTTTCATAGGTAGGCCTAAAGATGCTCCTGAAAATGAACATTTGTTGAATAAAATGTTCATGATCATTGCTTCTTCTTTTTGAAAAATATTTTGACACTCTGTTATGCCTGTCACGGTGTCTGGAGTCGTGAATAGTTTAAATGATCAGGAGTTTAAGAGGGACTGGGTGGGCAGAGGGTTGCATTAAATAAAAGGCCCTTCGTGAACTGTGTAAACAGCCCAGGGCGGTAGAAAAAGTTCATGCCCGGGTCCTTGTAAGGAGAAACCAGCGAAGCGCTGCAGGCCACCGCACAGTCATTTAATTAAGATGATCTGAGGAGGATTTTAAAGAGAAAGCGATAGTTACTGTTGTTTCATAGTGGTCGGAACCATTTTTTTTTTTTTTTTTTGCGACAATCGGACAATATGGATTTAGAGGCCTTAGTTATCACCTTTGTTGAACCTTTTGTGTGTTGGTCATTTTTTTGTATTTTTTTGTGTGTCTATTTTAGGCCTAAGCATGCACCGTCAGTTAATGAAATAATCTTTTTTAAATGGATTTTTAAGTTGTAGGATAAATAAAGCAAAAGAAAATGCTTATACTGTGTTTATAAATACTTGTGTTTTTCTGGCTTCTAATATATTGTAACATCTTCTTTATTATTTATTTATTTAAGATATTGCGCAATGTACTGTACTGGCCTCATTTAGTTAATCGAATGCATTTCTCTTGAATAAACTCACACTTGCAGTCTGGTGAGTTTCAAACCAAACAGTCTTTAATTCTGGTCTGAATAAGATTACATCTAACCGCTCAATCAAAAGGACATTTCCTGCTTTGATCTCACACTGATCCACAGTTGGTGTTCTATCGTCAACACCTTAAAGAGGTTTGCATGGGTGTAAGGCATGCCATTTGCTTTACTAGTTAATTTAAATAAGCCATCTACTATAATTTAATAAAATGCATAAAATGCGTAAAATGAATAATAATAATTTAAAATGGGTATATAACATTTTAATATAGTGGAATACGTTTAGTGTATGATGCAAAATAGCCCGCTTTAAATGTTATTAAAATATGTTGCATACAGAAATGAATTATCCCTAAAATATCTGATTCTCACACCGCGTTTCTTCCTTTCACCTTAAAAGCAAACGTTTTGACTGATAGCGGATGCACCGTGCAGGAACATGCGATCATCACGGATGTGTGCATGTTAGTTGTTCTGTCACGTCTGAAGTTTTTTGGCAGAAGCGCACTGGCAGATACTGACACCTCTTGAAGCCTTTCCCTGACAGCAGTGAGTGTGGCCAGCCAGCAGAGCTGCTCGCCTACCACGCTGCACGGCCTGGCTTCTCATTGGACGACCCGTACACTCTGGAAAAGGGGCGTGGCTTCCCTGGCAGCAAAAAAAGGAGGAAAGAATTTAACTGCGCAAAAAGTCCTGTGTGGTGACGGATGTCTCAAAGTTCAGAACTTTTTCCAAATAGTCCCAAGGATGGGGACCGCTTGAAGACGTTGATCGTTTCTTTTCTTTTTAATATCAAAGTAAAGTAGCAAGTAGCAGTGATTTGAGCCATCATCGGAGGGAGAAGTGGAGCTCACTCTTTGCAGATTCTGGATCAAAGTGAAGACATGCAGGCTCGCTACTCTGTCTCCAGCCCCAACTCTCTGGGCGTCGTGCCGTACATCAGCAGCGACCCCGGCTACTACAGGGCCGCTGCCGGTGGGGGCTACACGGGGATGCCGGCGCCGATGAACATGTACTCTCACGCGGCTCATGACCAGTACCCCGCCAGCATGGCCCGGGCTTACGGACCCTACACCCCGCAGCCTCAGCCCAAGGATATGGTGAAACCCCCCTATAGTTACATCGCTCTCATCACCATGGCGATCCAAAACTCGCCTGACAAGAAGGTGACCCTGAATGGGATTTACCAGTTCATCATGGAGAGGTTTCCATTCTACCGAGACAATAAGCAGGGCTGGCAGAACAGCATCAGGCACAATCTGTCGCTGAATGAGTGTTTTGTCAAGGTGCCCCGCGATGATAAGAAACCCGGCAAAGGCAGCTACTGGACCCTGGACCCAGACTCCTACAACATGTTCGAGAACGGGAGCTTCCTGAGGAGGAGGCGGCGGTTCAAGAAGAAGGACGCACTGAAGGAGAAGGAGGAGCGGCTGCAGAAGGACCTGCCGCCGAGGCAGCAGGGCCGGGAGCAGGAGCAGCCCGTGCAGGGCTCCCAGCCCGTCAGGATCCAGGATATTAAGACTGAGAACGGGGCCGTCACGCCTCCGCAGGCCGACTCTCCTTCTTTGAATGCAGTGCCCAAAATCGAGAGCCCAGACAGCAGCAGCAGCAGCATGTCCAGCGGGAGCCCCCACAGCATCCCATCCAGCAGGTCTATTGGCATGGACGGCTCCGAACACCACCAACAGCAGCAGCACCACCACGGCCAGGCCTCCTCACAGGGCTTCAGTGTGGACAACATCATGACATCCCTCCGGGGGTCTCCACAAGGGGTCACCGAGCTCCCCTCCAGCCTAGCCGTCTCCACTAGGACAACAGGTATAACGCCATCTTTGGCCCTAAACTATTCTCCAAGTCAGACATCTGTCTATAGCTCGCCTTGCAACCAGAACTCCATCTCGACTACCTCCAACGCTACCTATCATTGTAACATGAGCCTTTACGCCGGGGACAGATCGAGCCACTTGGCACCGAGCACCGTGGACGAAACGTTGCCAGACTACTCAGTCACGACCACCTCGTCCTCCCTGACCCACGCTAATCTGAATTCCGGGCAGGAGGGCCCTCATACCCACCAAGGGAGGCTAGCCTCATGGTACCTGAACCAGGCCGGTGACCTGGGCCATCTGGGCGCAACGTACCCAGCGCAGCAGCAGAACTTCCACTCAGTCCGCGAGATGTTCGAGTCCCAGAGGATTGGCTTGAATAACTCACCGGTAAATGGGAATAACAGTTGTCAGATGTCATTCCCGCCGAGTCAGTCAATCTATCGTACTTCGGGAGCTTTTGTGTATGACTGCAGCAAATTCTGACCAAAAAACAGAAGAAAAAAGAAACAATAAGGGAAGGCTCAGTATTTTTAACCACATGGTGTTTTAACTGTCATTAAAACTCATCCTTTTACCTCTGTTTCCTGCCCCAGTATGGACAAATGTGAGACAAAAAAGAAAGAAAAGACTTGCTGTCGGTTTTTTCTAAAGAACAGTGTTACAGCAAATAACACGTAAGTTTCTCTTTTTTTTTTTTTGCTTTCGTGGCTTTATGTGATATGTTAGAGATTTGTCACTTGTCTTGGACGTGTATAATTACATATATAGTAATTTATTTCTAAACTGTCACCAAATATTATGGACCAAACACCTCAAAAGTGTTTCTAAATTGAATTGCCTTAACTGTTCAAAAGTATGTTCCATTATAAAAAGTAAAGAAGAGGAAAAGGAACGTGTATATCGCCGAACTATTTTAATTAAATGTTGAAAAGTATTCTGAAGGATTTGTTTGTTTGTTTAATAAATTGTCATTTTATGTGAGTTAGACTTGCGCCTCATTTCTTACAGAAAAGAATTTAGGATAATAACGTCTTACATTCAGTCTCGTCTTTGTTATTTTGTGCGTGATATCTTCTTACTAATCTGATTGTTTTCATTTCTAAAAACACGATTTTATCAAAGTAACAAAAGAAAAATCTAAATATTTGCTGTAAAAATGTAGGTCTAGTTATGAAGTGTTTTGACTTTTTATTTTATAATTTAAAATGCATCTTGTGAGTTTTTCTAAACAAATGGCACACACAAAGAGTGTGTTTACGGTATTTTTGGTAGATAACATTTAATCTAAGTTTTTTCAGTCCATATTACCAGGATCTTTAATAAAATACATGATATCAAACTGAGCAAGCATGCCATGGAGCATGGGAAATAGCCATACACGCATCACAACTTTGTTTTGGACTGCGTCGTGTGTTTACTGGCGCATACCGGTGCTGATTTCATATCATACTAAACATGCCAAAGATATTCCCGTTGTCATTTCTGTTGGGATGTTTCGGTTCTCACCAGGCTGACAACTTACTGACCCCAAAAAAGAGAGAAAATGTGACCTGCACGTCTTTATTATGTGTAACTCAGAGTCTGCGGATTTAAGACGGGCATATTGAAAATCCAGTTGTAGAGTTTTACTGGTTGTGCGTTGTATCAGTAGAGCTATTAATAAAAAAAGTAGAACAACCTTTATCAAGTAGCTCTAAAATCTAAAATGCATATATATATATATATATATATATATATATATATATATATATATACATACACAGGCCTATGGATTATCTAAATTTATCATTGTTCAGATGGTGAACTGTTTATTAGGCAATATGCTTTTTACCCCCTTAGTGTTTAGGAATTATATCAAAAGGACATTACTATTAGAAGGTATACTAGAATAGACTTGAGTATATGTACGTCAACACACACACATGTTTGATAAATAAATAAATAAATAAATAAATAAATAAATACAATCAAAACATTGTTTTTACACTGAGATAGTATAAATCGTGAATGAAATTAATGCTAATTTAAATATATTTTTTTAATAAGCTTAAATCAAATTAAGATATTTCTACGTTTTTAAAATTTAAACAATTTAACATTTTTAACATTTTAATCCAAAATTTACCATTTACATTATCAGATTTATTTTTTTCACGCACTACATTTTGAGGGTGTTTTGTCCCGCAGACATGTCGGTCTGTAACCTTACATGTTAGGCTACATAAAACCAGATTCCGAAAAAAAATTTTGGGCAAAAAACTAAACAAAAACAAAACAAACAAACAAACAAAAAACTTTAACTTAGCCAGAAAAAAAGAAGTGTCCTGACTTAATGTAGAAAAACTTAGCCTTTCTAAATGTAACCACATTTAATATCACGGTCTTCATCTATATTCACATGTGTGGAATTTAATCTTTATATGATTTAATTATTGATTCTATCGCCAAAATCCTTTAATGTGCGCAGCCTCTCCAACTGCAGCACAATCAGAGAAGTCATTAGACTCTTTCTAGAGTGTATGGGCCCAATAAACAAACGTCATGTTAGTCAAAAGATTAATGGCCCTCTCTGAGAACGGACCAGGTCAGGAAGGAATAAAATCAATCAGAGAGCTGGAATCGTTTTTCATGAAACGGAAAAGGCAGAGAGGGAGACGGAGGTCAATGAGGAGGATGTCGGCCGCCAGAGCGCCATCATCAACAATACAACAGAAGGAGGCTCACACAAAGAAGGAACATGACAGTAAAGTTTATGCGTTGTGCTTTTATTTTATTTTTTTCCTTAATTATGATTGGGTGATTTTAATTTTCTTTTATTCAGAACGTGTGTGTAGACTGAATGACAACAACCGGTTCTTTTGGCACTAAACCTATTAAACAGTTGGCACTGGGCCTGTAGTTTCTCCCAGTGGGTCTTGGTGATCAGGCTGAGCCACAGCAAAATAAAGCACAAATTTAATTTCACTTTCATTTCCCTTTTTCGGATGTGATGGTAAGAATTAATTGCCCTCAGGTTGTTGTGTGTGCCCCACCTACAGCAGATATCGTAAAGATAAAATCATTTCTCACATACAAAACATAGCAATCAGATGGGGCTCGGGGGGGGGGGGGGGGGGGGGAACACATGTCATTAAACGGGAGCTCACGTCTTTCCGGGTTTCCCAAACATGCAGAAATCTGAAGGCCACAGTGTGAGTCTGTCTCCAGACTTTATACTCTGCGTCTTCCTGAAGCGTTCCGCCACATTCCTGAAAACTTCCCTCAGTGCTTCGGGTCAAATGGCGGAGACAAAAGCCGCACTGTCTGCCCTACCTTTCATATTAATCCAGAATCGGAATTGTTTATTTGATTTCAAATTTGTTCATAGTTTTTCAAGGTTATTTTTTTTTATTTATTTTTTTGAAACACACCCCGTCGACATCTCTTCACCCTGAAACCCTGTTTACATTCGGGTTAATGCGGCTGGAGGTCAGTGAAAGTTCCAGAAATGCACAGAAGACATGAAAACATTATTATTTCATTGGTAATTTAAAATGTAGCTTCGCTTTTACAAAGTGACTTATCATCAAATCTACTATCTTTGTGATAACCTATTTCCTGCAGCTTATCCCAGATAATTACTAACAAAGAAGACGGGTAAAAATTGGGTCAGGTTCGATTATCTTTTCATATCCCAAATTACAAGAAGTTTGAAGGGAATTATTTGTACATGTTATGTCTTTCTTTTTTCTTTGTTGTTGCTTGTTTCCAATTATGTTGGCTACATTCTAGAGCAGAAAGTTTTTTTTTATTATTACAGTAGGACTATTAGGAGGGAATCGAGTATTCCTGGCATTGTTTGCCAACCTGGAACTTGCTTAGCATTTTCCCAAATTTGATCATTTCTTGCAGTGGAATTTGTCCGAAACTGAAATCTGTGTCAGCATTAGCCTACTTTTACTATCGCAAAACTCCCCTAAAATACAGTTTTACACTATAGCTTCGTTTCGTTGAGGTTTCCATGGGAGACTTTGAGAATATAAATGGACGTAAGGCCAGTCGACGAGTCCCTGAAGACTTTGTATGCACCTGTATGGCTGAGTGACCGCAGCTCAGGATGGAAAATACCTTGTTTTAGCTCTCGGCTGCTCCAAGCGCCCATCTGTTTCTAATTAGGAACTCACAGACGCAAATTCTGTCTGGCCTGCTGTACGGCCGGCCGAGGGAAAGATTGGAGGTTCAACGCTTGTCTCTCAGAGGGAAATATAATCACCGTATGCAGCCTCCTATGTTGGAAGTGTAGTTTTTTAAGGATTTTTTTTTTTTTTAAGTGAATACTCCGGTCGTCGTTTTCAGTTGTAGGAGAAATGCTGAGGGGTGAAGGCTAACCAATTAGGCTATGCATCGGAGATCGTAGTATCTTCATAATAAATAAAACGTAGGCTACTCCTTATGAAGGGATAATGGAGTAGTGTGGATTCAGACCAGGAGGAAACTGCCGACCTGCGAATAACCCGGGAGGCCGAGAAAGGAACAGAGTTGCCTTCAAGACCGTCATACAAAACCAGCTTTTCTGTAGGTCGGCCCCGCGGTTTCCAACTATATGGGAATTTCACGCCAGGAGCGAACAAATGAATGTTTCAGTCACAGCACAGCAGAAAATACAGAAATTTATTGTGAACCGAAGTTTATAATTTTAAGTATGAAGCGCTTGCAGTTTCATCAAAGCAGCAATAAATGTATAGTGGATTGTTTATTTATATAACGCCACTTAAACAAATCTGAAAATTCTGAGAGTTTAATGCAACAGTTTGGGGGCATATCTTCAAAAGACTATAAGAAAGTCTGACAGCTTTAAGACTGAATGATTATGCACAGTGCTAGACAAGATTGCATTGTGTGGCCATGATATATTTCGGAAATGAAATATAAACGTGCAGAGCATTTAAGAAAGGCAGCATGAGCTGGTCAAAATGTCAGTTTCAGCTCTAAATGGGAACATGATGTCAAAAAGAATTATATTGTTCTTGAGAACATTTTAAGACATTTGATTTGATCATTTCTGCACGAAAGAAGGTAACAAAGTTGTTTCATAATGTATTTTCATTTGTGTTCTGGTTACTCCATCGTCGTGTGCCGTCAATGTGTCTGGAGCACATTGATAACCGTGCCGGCTTACTGGAGTTAATATTTGTATTGAAAATATCATAAACATGATTCACATATAAACAGAGAAATATAAATAAAAAAAAAGGGTCTGGACATATTAATGTTTATATCACCTGCCTTCGTCTTGATGGGAGCGCCCTGTTTAGGAGTTAATTCATAAAACGATATAACACGCATTTAAATATATGATAATACATTTTATGTGCTTGGGACTGTTTGAAAATTCACACAGCAGCTTCAGAATATAATGTATAGGCTATCTTATATGCAAAACCTTCGGGAGAGTAGTTCATGGCATGGAGTCCAAGGGAGGAGCAAATTAATTTTCAGAGCGGACTAAAAAGAACAAACTTGAACCCTGTGTCCCTTCAAAGCAGCCCGGCTCCTGCTATCTGAGCCACAGTAGCAGTTGTCTGTCTTTTGAGGGTCCCATCTCATTTTATAGAGCAAGGCGATCACTGAGCCGTGTAAACGTCAACAGTAGACCACTTATACGACTAAACTGTGAGGCCGCGATAAAGCTTTCCCAAGTGTGACTCGACCACTGCACTGAAAAAAACGGTTAAAGTTTAATAATAGTAATAAAAAAACTCGTTTAACAGCTTTCATGGATTTTTATTCCTGATAGATTCGAATCAATATTTTTGAGTAAAACTTACGTCAGTCTAACAGCATAAATACAGTTGAAGCTGCCCCAGGGTTAGGAACTCACGCTTATCAGTCAGTTTAATTTAAGAATTAAGACTTTTGCTAAAGCAAGATGCAAACTTTCTAAATCTATTTTTTAAAAATGTTTTAACCATCACATCTAAAATGTGGAACTCTTTGACAATAACTGGCTTAAGGATCAGTTTGCTATAAGTTCCACTGTAGCACTGGCTCTGCTGCAAGACTAGATGGATATATACTAAAATACTTGCTACAAAAAAACAAAAAAACAAACAAAAAAAACCTATCCACCACAAGGTTTATGCCAGTTCCTATATAATATTAGTCTAACTGTTCTGCTGGAGACTTAACACCCCAAATGCAAGTAGCTAACAACTGACTGTACCATCACCTTGGCTTAAATTATTTTCAGAATGTTTAAGCAGGATTTATAACCACACTAAAGATGAACCATTATGGGATATTACTTTATTAAACTAATATGCTAAAACATTTTCATGATTGAATTGTCTAATAGGTTATATCCTCCACAATTAGTTTTTAAGGTCTGATCAAGAAACAATGCTTTCTCTTGCCATTATGAATAAATCAATAAACTAATGATTTGTCAGAGTTCTACAAGAAAAAATACCATTACATTTTTGTTTTTACATTTTGTTGTTTATCATATGTTTAACTGGTAAAAACAGGCGACAAATACAATCAAACTGCTGTGCCTTTTTATTTCACAAGATTTTTCTAAGTATACTACCACAGGTACTGTATCAGAAACATATGTTTGAATATAAAATCTGTGTGGTCATTCAGGTTTTGTCATCACACCTAGCCAAAATCACCTAAAGTAAGTTAAATCAAGACAAACGAGAAGTGTCTGGGGGCGGGTGATTGAACTGCTATGAACAATAATCCCTTGAGTGTCACACAAACCAGAGGCAGAGTAAATAATGAATTTTCTCTAAAATGAAAAAAAAGGTGAGGTGGTGGGGGGGGGGGGTAGTTGGAAAGCAAACCTGAAATTTTATCTTAATAATGGCATGTGTGCATGTGTATTTATGTGCATGAGGAGGCCAAATGCAGTTTCAAAAGAGCTCCACTGCAACTGATTCTTGGCACAAGCCTTGAACTATGTTACCTCAAATTCACAAATAAACTTTTTAAGGTTATTACTCGCGTTGAATTTTTTTGCAGAAGCATCATAAAAAACTTATTTGATGAAAACAAAGAAAATGGTGAGACCAGCACTGTGTTCTCTGGGATTGTGTGATATTGTTTGATTGAGAGTTATTAATTGAAAACAGATACTTGGGCAGATCAGCCCAGAGATTAATATATCAGATAACATTTTAACTGTTGATTTTACACAGCGGTCATTAGGTCATAAAGTTATCAGGATCAGAGTTACTAGACCAAATCACAGAATCAGTAATTACACCTTCAGCTGGGAAACACAGAGTTCTTTCTTCCATCTTGGCCTCAGTGTGTCCTGTTTTTACAGTACTGCTGACAGAGTGGATGTGAGATGTTCTGTCAAATAAGGTTCAAAGAAATATTTTATTTGATTACATGCTCTTTGCTTGACCCATATCACCCAGGATAATGTATTCCTGGATCTTCATCAAATATAATTTACTCTATATGTTTATAAAAACCTTTTACAGAAAGACTGATTGGTAAATAAGCATGCTTGTGAAAGTGCATGTTGTTATTTTCGTTTATCATTCATACTCAGTGCAACTACAGGGGAAACTTGAAAAATTACAATGTCATGCAAACGTTTATTTGTTTCAGTAACAAAAAGGTGAAACTAATATATGATATAGACTAAATACATTCTAAGCGAGATATTCCTGTCCTTTATTTGTTATAATTTTGATGATTATGGCTTACAGCTTATGAAAACCCCAAATTCATAATCTCAGAAAATTTGAATATTGTGAAAAGGTACCATATTTTAGGTTCAGAGTGTCACACTCTGATCAGCTAATTATTCCAAAACTCCTAAAAAGGTTCCTGGTCTTTAAATAGTCTCTCAGTCTGGATCAGTAGGAATCACAATCATGGAGAAGACTGCTGACCTCAGAGTTGTGCAGAAAACCATCGTTGACACCCTTCATAAGGAGGGAAAGCCTCAAAAAGTAATTATAAAAAAGTTGGATGTTCCCAAAGTGCTGTATCAAAGCACATTGATAGAAAGTAATGTGGAAGGGAAAAGTGTGAAAGAAAAAGGTGTACAATCAGCAGGGATGACCACAGCCGGGAGAGGATTGTCAGAAAAATGCCATTCAAAAGTGTTGGGGACTTTCACAAGGAGTGGACTGAGGCTGGAGTTAGTGCATTAAGTGCCACCACACACAGATGGATCCTGGACGTGGTCTTCAAATGTTGTCCTCTTGTCAAGTTGCTCCTGAATAACAAACGTCAGAAGCATCTTACCAGGGCTAAAAAAAAAAAAAAAACTACAAATGTATCTCATTTGGAAACCAAGGTCCCAGAGTCTGGAGGAAGAATGGAAAAGCACACAATCCAAGATGCTTGAAGTCCACTGTTAAGTTTCCACAGTTTTTGTAGATTTGGAGAGCCATGTCATCTGCTGGTGTTGGTCTGCTATGCTTTATTAAGTCTAGAGTCAATGCAGCCATCCACCAGGACATTTTGGAGCACTTCATGCTTCCTTCTTCAGCTTTCTGGAGATGCTGAATTCATTTTCCAGCAGGACTTGGCACCTGCCCACAATGCCAAAAGTACCAAAACCTGGTTCACTGACCATTGGATTACTGTGCTTGGTTGTCCAGCAAACTTGCCTGACCTGAACCCCATAGAGAATCTATGGGGCTTTGCCAAGAGAAAGATGAGAGACATGAGACTGAACAATGCGTAAGAGTTGAAAGCCACTAATGAAGCATCCTAGTCTCCCATAACCCCTCAGCAGTGCCACAGGCTGCCATGGCAAATTGAGGCTGTAATTGATGCAAAAGGGGCACAAACCAAGTACTGAGTACATATGCATGCTTATACTTGAATTTGAGGCATTCATAAGCTGTAAGCCATAATCATCAAAAATAGAACAAACAAAAGCTTGAAATATCTCTCTTTGCATGTAATGTCTCAATATCATATATTAGTTTCACCTTTTAAGTTGAATAACTGAAATGAATAAACGTTTGCATGATATTCTAATTACCTTCCCCTTCACCTCCCCTAACAACTTCAGCATGCCATAAGATGAGGTAAATTATTTTGCAGGTAGAAAAGTGTAAGTTGAAACATAGGTGAGGAAAAATGCATTTGTTAAGGAAACAGGTCTGACCTAAGCCTAAACTGGTTTACCTTTTTACTGTTTCTGAAAACTTTCTGTTCAGTTAAACCATAGGCGTCACCAGGGTCATTAAACAAGTGCTTCTTCCCTAGTATATGTCTCTTATGTCCCAGGAAGGCCTCCTCAACACGGAGACAAAACAGGTATAGTCTGACAAATGGCATCACAATAATTCAAATGTTTGTCTACATGAATTCACAAAAAACAGCTTAAAATGCTGCAGTACATATGCCGGGCCCACTGGTGGCGCTGTGACACTGCTAGAGAAACACAGAAAAGAACACTAAGCATGCATATTCAACCCGTTGGCAAACACGACATATATTAATTCAAATTAAAGCTTTATTCAAAAGCATACAGTGTCTGTGGTTCTCCGGATCCATTTTTTGTTGCTGGTGATAGAGGAGGGACAGTAAATCATATTCTAGGATCCACAGTAAGGTCAGTATTTGCTTTATCAGGACTGCAACACCGTGCGGCGCAGGAAATGTTGGCTCCTTGTGGATGGGACACTTATTCGATGAAATATCTTTGCTGTTACACATTGTTTCATCTCTGTGTAGACAGCGCCTTAAATTCCCAAATAAAAATTGAACAATACAGTGTTGAATTGCAAGTTTGACTGCTTGAAAGGAAAATATGAAGAGAACTCTAACGAATTCTGAATAATAGTCATTTGAAAAATGTGGCATGTCATGTCTAAACCTGAAAGGTTGCCAAAATGTTTCCTTCCAACTATGTATGTGAACATAGTTTTACAAATACATTGGGTGTACTGAAAAAAAACCCCATAAATTGGAGGCAGTTACTTTAACGATATGTACATTAGCAAAGCAGGTAATAATTAAAAACCAGAAAAGCACTCAGAGGGCGCAGACCTCCACCAGGGCCACACATCCAGCAGAGAGTGGAGATTTGCGCATGCATGGTTACTTGTTGTGCATATGCTCCAACCGTAACGGGTCTGCTGTGCGAGCTCAGCAGTCTGTGAGCTCTCTGACATGGGAGAGAAGTCCACAATAGCACTGCTGGTCGGTGGGTGAATCAACAACAAAATGTAACCAACTGTTCCTGGTCATGTCGGATCAACCCCAAAATGTATTCAGTTATTTCTGGTCCCATTGCGGGTATTTCCTGAAAATGTCATCGAAATCCATCCATAACTGTTTTGGTTATCTTGCTAACAGACAGACGGGCACAAAAACATATACCTCCTGACAGAGGTCAAAAATATAATTATCATTAACCTAAACACATGAGCTTCATGGTGAGAAATGGCAGTGGTAGTTTTATGCTGTAAGATTTCTTATCTTTAACAGAAATAGGAAAGTTGGTCAGAGTTGATTGGAAGATGAGTAGAATTAAATAAAATGAAGAGCGCAGAGTCAGCTCAGTCGGTGATCCAGATCACTCCCAAAATCTAATCACTTGTTCCTGTTTCCACTGCTGACATTTCCTGAAAATTTAATCAAAATCCACCTATAACCTTTTGACTCATGTTGCTAACAGACAGACAAACAGACAAACCCTGGCAAAACACAACCTCCTCAGAGGAGGTAAATTTAAAGTTGTGCTGTGCTTATCTATATATGCCACAATATAGCCTTATGTCTTAGACTGTTTTAAACTAAATCATTCAGATGGAGCAATAAGTGGGCAACACACTTTAACTAAAGACTGGTTATTCTTACTACAGCCTGCACCTGCTCTTGCTCCCCAGTTTACTGGTTGTCATTTCTTTTTAGAAACTGCTTAGTCAATCACTTCATCTGGATGGTATTAAATTGGCCTCTAGTAATAATGTAAAGAATCTCGCTGTTATTTTTTTACCAAGACATGACATTCAAATCCCATATTAAACAGGTTTCTAGGATTTCCTTCTTTCACCTTCAGAATATTGCTAAAATTAGAAACATCCTGTCCAGGAGTGATGCTGAGAAACTAGTCCATGCATTTGTTACCTCAAGGCTGGACTACTGTAATTCTTTACTATCAGGAAGTCCACAAAATGCCATTAAAAGCCTTCAGTTGATCCAAAATGCGGCAGCAAGAGTTCTGATGAATATTAAAAAGAGAGATCACATTTCTCCTGTTTTAGCTTCCCTTCATTGGCTCCCTGTTAAATCCAGAATAGAATTTAAGATCCTTCTTCTTACATACAAAACCCTTAATAATCAAGCTCCATCATACATCAGAGATCTAATTGTTCCATATGTTCCTAACAGAGCACTTCGCTCTCAGACTGCAGGTTTACTTGTAGTTCCTAGGATTTCTAAAAGTAGAATGGGAGGCAGATCTTTTAGTTATCAGGCTCCTCTCCTGTGGAACCAGCTCCCAGCTTTAGTCCGTGAGGCAGACCCCCTGTCTACTTTTAAGGCCAGGCTTAAAACTTTCCTTTTTGATAAAGCTTATAGTTAGAGTGGCTTAGGTCATCCTGAGCTATCTCTGTAGTTATGCTGCTATAGGCTTAGACTGTTGGAGGACAGACTTACCAATTTTCTTCATTCTGCTACTTTTCTGATCTACTCCTCTCCAGTTGCATTATATGGTGTTATTTTGACTGTTAACTTTGTTTTTTCTCTGAGTATTTTTCTCTCCATAGAAGCTACACCTGGTCTGGTATCCTGCTTAGCTACAATGCCCTGTTGGACGGGGGGCATCCCAGTCACTGAGCATCTTCCTTGTCTTGTTATCAACTTTTCACTTTCCTTAATATTGAAAGTACTCTTACATCAGTTCTTTTGTTGTTTCTGTGTTTCTGCTCTGTCTTCTCAAACCCCCAGACTCGTACTGAGCCAGGTTCTGCCAGGTTTCTTCCTGTTAAAGGGGAGTTTTTCCTCTCCACTATCGCAACATGCTTGCTCAGTATGAGGAATTGCTGCGGTTGGAGTCTGCATCAAAGGGGTTCAACTGCCCGTCAATGACTCGATGCAATCTGCTGGGATTCCTTACATAGAAAACTAGCCAAACCTTTAAACTGATTAAAATTATTGTATTGAAATGACTTTCTTGTAAAGTGCCTTGAGATGACATCTGTTGTGAATCGGCGCTATATAAATAAACTGAATTGAATAAAAATTGAATTGAATTTCCTGTTGTATTTCCAACACTCTCTGGCTCAAAGGATCAAATTGAACAAAAGACTGGTTATTCTTAGTGGAACGCTGCAAGCTACCATTAAATATGAGGCTTTACTTTTCTTTTAGTAGATTTATTTAAGTTCTTCTTACTTCAGTCCAAATTACACTCCCTTTGTGTAGGATTCTATACATTACACATAACACAGATCAGTTGTGCAAAGTAATAATTAGTAGTAAACTAAATTCTAGGTGTCAAGAATAACTTTAGTATCGTATCTTAAATAAAGAGATATTAAACATATGCATACATAATAACCAAAGCTGCATAGCCGGGCATTAATCTTCTTTAACATTTGTCATTTTAACATGAAACTTCCTATGATATATTAACTAAATACAGCTCAACTTCTTTAGCAGATATAATTGAACAAATAACCTAAAACCTTCCAATATTATTTACTTACTATTATTTGCACACACACACAGTTTTCCTGAGCAGCTTAAAAAGCCCAAAACAACTCAAAGTTTGCAATAGTCTGTCATAGTCATCCTGCACTGAATGTCTGCCCTTTGCTGCTTCTCTGGAAAGTCCCAGAATATTGAGTCCTTACTGGCAGCTGTTAATTGTGATTGGCAAGTGGGCCAACCAGTGATGGTGCAGAGCAGATTTTATTCCACAGACAGACACATTTCTAGTCTTTTCCACAACGCTAATGCCACTGCTGGCAGCATTAATCTTGACTGAACATACCTTCTGAGACCTGAAACGGTGTTGGTGCTCAATAAAGGGCTGACAAATTAATGTCTTTAAAACATTCTGTATATGGAGAGCTCAGCAGAGGCCAATGCAGAAATATCAGTAGTCTTTGACCTTTTGTCAACTGACAATCTCACTGCGGACTTCTGAGAGTAAAAACTGTTTGTCCCGGTGGCCTTTTTCAGCAGGCAGTTGTTTGCTCTTCAGTCAGTAAAATAATTTTCTTCAAGTTTTCATGCATTGTTTGTTTCTAAAGAGAAATGGGGGCGAAGGGTAGAGGAATGAAAGGCCATGAACAGCACAAAAAAGAAAATTATACTTGTGGAAACAAAGAAAGAGATTGTTGTCAAAACTGCAATAGAAATTTGAAAAAACTTCCTAGATAATGAAAATCTGCTTATCTCCAGCTGAGATGAATCTACACATTAGCTGGGGTTCCTCATGACTTTCTTAGGAGGTATGCAGGTGTGAGGTTGTTTCCGTGAGTCGTGAAACAGCCAGATGGCATTTGTGTGTGATGGCAGGCAGCAGCGATTTACAGCATTGGTTCCTTTCACAGATCAGCACTCATATCTCTGTTCCATCTCCAGGCTCTCTGCTCATATAAACATCCCCAGTCCATGGGCCTCTGATGTTTCTGCCTTTGTGTTTACAGTGAGAAGTCAAGCAAATATGTGAACTTTGGGACAAAGAGAACAGGGATGAACAATAGAAGGAGAAGCTTACTGCTTGAATGAGTTCCAGAGAAATATTATACTTTTTATGATGCAACATTTATGATTTTATCACAAGAGAACAGATTTTTTTTTTAACAAGCAAAAAATGCTAACTGATATGGATTCCTACTTAACATCTATGATTCTTTGTATTAAATACCACCTTGCCAACAAAATGAAGGCTTTATAAACACATATTTCACCATTGGGTCTGTATACTAGCAGCAGTGGGAAACATGTTCAATTACGCTGATTTAGCATAGCCATCAGCTGACCCAGAAAGTCACTCACCAGCACTCATTGCCTGCAGCAACCCAAGTGAACAATTTAGGAATAAAAAAAGCGACATGCACACATGCACACACATCTTTACACACTGTTCTGCCAGAAGGGCACATTTTCTTTGCAATGGAGCAAATGAGATGTTGTATTCACTTCTGAAGACGGTGCTTTGTTTGAAAATTATCTGGGTAAAAAATAATCATGGACGTTTCCAATCAAACCCAAATCCCATGCATGGTGCTGTGACTTCAAACATCAAAGCGTGCTCAGAGCAATTGTCTACTCTTTTGCTCCTTTTAAACTGCCTTTTTTTAGCTTTCGAAAGAAGAAAAATCCCCTGTACATCAAAGAGTTAGTCAGAGAAAGTCATTTAGGCTTATCTTAATTGAGCTGCAATTTTAATAATGATCTTACACATTGGGACCAAGGAGGAGCTGCTGGAGGAGAGGCCAGTTTACTTGTGCTCCACTGCTCCACAGCTCTACTCTGGCTGTCTAATCTCAGTTCCAGACATGTCATTGGCCAGTGATTTATGATGACCTAATGTTTTGTTTACTTCATGTTCATAACAGGCGAGCAGATTGCATGGGGCATGCAGTATATGGAAACATGAAAGCGCTAGGGCAGCTTGCAGGACTGCAATCCCCAGCAGCTCACAGAAATAAACAGCTCTGTGCTGCAGCCACCTGGCAAAGCACCTCCTTCAAACTGAGGGCCAGGGCTTCCAACCGCTCAAAAGTTTATAAAAGTCCCAGTCTGTGTGTTTTAATTGGTTGGCATGATGCTGTGGGAGGTTGTTCTCTTAAATTAACCTCTTAAAACACACTGAGCCACTCTGTTCATCCATTTTGTCAACAATTGACTTGCCTCTGCCATGTGTGAGAACAAATGTATGGGGCCTGACAAATGCTTGACAGTAAGGTCAAGAGTCCAATAAGCCAGTTCACTTGAATTGAGCTTCTGTTAGTGGTGTTCTGGCATTTAGCAAAGCAGTTGAAAGGGATTCAAGCAGCACACGCTTCATAGAGGAAGTGTTGTTCCTGCCAAGGAAAATGCACACAATGGAAGCTTTATGTAAGTGACTTATGTGATATGATAATGTGAATGGGTCATAATAATTCATTTTATTCACAAGAAGTATGCTGCCATTACAGAATTTCCTTATGTCCATGAAGCTCTGTTTCTTCCACAAGCCTCATCCTGCATATCTGATCTGGAAAAAGCAACTCCGGTTCCTTTTCTCTAAAAACAAAACAACCCCCCCTCCCAAACATTGGTGTGTGTTGAGGGGTATTGCATGTTAACTTAGCATAAGACCAAAGAAAGAGGGTCCATAACTGAATCAGCTTCAGGGGTGTGCACAGGTATCAACTTTCTGATGCGGGCAGTTTAAAGACTAATGGCCTCTTGTGTTTTTCTTTCAGAAGTAGTAATAAGATGTGACACTGTAAATTCAAGGACAAACTTATTTGTGTAGAGCATTTTAAAGTAACTGAGGTAAACCAAAGTGCTTTACAGGCAAAACAAACAATATATTGCTGTATTACTATTCCAAGTAATACATAAAATATCTAAATTAAAATATCAAAAACTAAAATCCTAATATGCTGCAATGGTATTCAGGTATATTGTTCAAATTGAAATGAAAAATGGGGGGAGAAAGATAAGTGCAGTCTGTGCTGTGTGCATATGAAAGTGTGAGCTATTCCAAGATTGGGGGCAGCCACGGCAAACACCCAATAACCAATATGTTTATATTTGGATTGTGGAACCTCCAAGAGAAACTCGCAGACCAAACAAAGTGCCCTCACTGGTGTATCAATGATTAGAAGATCAGGTAAATTTGTTGAGGCAAGATCACATGAACAGCTTTAAAAGTTAACATAAAAAAATCTTAAAATCAACGTGAACAGAGGAAGTCATTCTTTTTAGTGCCTGTTAAAACATGTACCTGAACTCTCTATACCCACTGTACAAGGATGTAGAGAGGAATTATCTAGACAAATGTTAAAGAGCATTGCAGCAGTCTAGATGAGATATAAATTATTTTAAAATTCTGAATTTTAAAAGGAAGATATGGCTTCACCCTGGTGATGGTTTCTTATAGATAAAAAGACAGTTTTGTACCAGCAGTTATCTGCTTTTCCAATTTGAAAAATCAGTCTGAAAAAATGTATTCTTACCTGATTTTGATTTTACTTATTCAATTTCACAATGGTTCCAGTTAATCAGTTTTGCTGAATTTAAGGGGCAAATACCTCTGGATGTTGTATGGAAATAAATGGAAGGTTATGTGATATTATCTAAAATTGGACCCCAGAGGCAAACTTCATACAATAAAAACATTTTGTGAAAACGTATTCCGTGTATACCTTCACAGATGAAATGGAAGATTATGGAGTGATACATTTCAGTCCTAAAAGCATGTTTAATGGTACTTAAAGATTTAACTATTCCACAATTCTTATGTTAAATGTACACCCTAAACATCCAGCAGTAATGTTATTTTCATTTCCTACTGAAAAGCTCTGAAATACTTAATTTGTAAAAATATGTAGAGAGCCATGATACTTTTTAAACAGAGGACTTCTCTATATAATACATCTACAACCACTGTTTCTGAGGAGAAAAAAAGCGGATACATTTTTAGTTGAACAAATGACTAATAGGACCCCGCTGAAAAGTACCATAAAGTATCAAAGTTTTGACAAGCATAAATACGACAATAAAGACTAGTATTTTGATCAGTGTTGAAAGGGGACATTTCTAATCAAGGTAGCTTGTTATGGTTAGCATTAGCTGTGTGTAAAGTAAGAGCTACCTCAGGTTGCACATAACCTGTTGTGAAGTGACAGTAAGGTTGAAACTTTCAAATTGCAGGTGTCCAATTTCAGCATCTATTACTGCCATGGAAAAAAATGTTGACTAAGCACAGATAGCAATTTTTTTTACAGAGATGCAGTCGGTATTTCACAAAATTGCTGTACTTGCAGAAATGTGATGCTTTGCACTTTACAAGCTCAAACTTAATGTAAATTATTGGGACATTATGCCTTAGTCCAACATGAAGTAGTGGACAATAGAGAGGTGAAAGGCAAAAGATACATTTTATTTTTTACAGATAACAGCCTTCACTTTGATACTTCGGAGTAGAATCCGGTGGAAGTAATTTCATTCAGAAGTCATCTGGTTTGTAGGTACAGTCTACCTTTATACACCACCAATGTTGAAGCATGGTGGTGGTAGCATCATTCTGTTGGCTTTTGCGTTCTTTTCTTCAATAGGGACAGGGAAACTGATCTGAGCTGATTGGAAGATGGATGCAGCAAAATACAAGGCAACATTCCAGCAGGAAAATGACCCTAAACATACACCACAGCGACACTTTTATGGTATATTCATCTGTTAGAAAGCCCAAGTCAATGTCTATATTTAAATCCAATTGAAAATCTGAGTCAAAACTTAAAAATGAATGTTCACAGATGCTCTCCTTCATTGTAACAGAGCTTGAACTATTTATTAAAAAAAGTAATATATTTTCATTTTCTAGATTAGTAAAACTGCTTTGTGTTGGTTTATCACACAAAATATTAATAAATGAAAATTACGTTTGTACTTGTAAATTACAACATGTGGATCCTTTTGAAGGCACTGTAAATTGTAATGATGTAAAGCCAATGCAATGACCCTAAAACAATAGCAAACCCCAACACGGGAAGGTATGTTCACTTAACAATCTTGTGGAAATTCAATAAAAATAATTTGAATAAAAATAATTAAATTTAAATCTTTGACATAAATCCAGTTGTCACAAATATAATATGAACTGTATGTTTCATTGATTTAAAAAAAACCAAGAGTGTGGCAACCATGTCACCAAATATCAGAAAACCTTGTTAACCTTCCCAGTTTAATTGTATGGATTTCAGTTGTTTATAATATAACCAACAGACCATGCCTACAACTCAGAGGGAGGGGATGTCACTAATGTAAATATTTTCCTTCTTCCAGCCTGACCATCTAGAATTCAGTTTGAAAATCCCATCAGATCGGAATTTCCTCCTTCTGCACCAGTAACCAGAGCTGACGGGTGCAACATTCTTATCTAATCAGCAGCAGCAATCCGACATTGCATCGTGCCCAAACAGGGAATTCTTTTTTTATGAAACTGGTACTCTAGCTTTAAGCTCCTCCACAAGGTTGTACACATTAATAATGGAACTAATATGGAACTTGTAAGATATGTAACTATGGTTGAATATTAACTCTTTTTCCAGCAAAGGATCAGAATAAAAATAACAATGATAAAAGCATATATTGTTTCCTCAGGTTTCACTCCTTTTCTTCTGTCTTTTGGCAGGGTGGCATACACTATATGGTCAGAGAAACCAACTATGAGCTCTGTTAAGGTCTGCAAAGGAAGTGCAGGCGAATCAGTGTTGTTGTCCATTAACGACAGCCCTGCTGCTGTCAGAGTCTAGAACAATGGCCACAGACTCTCTCTGGTACTGGGAAAAACTGACTCAGTGCGTAATCTCACTGGCAGGAAAAGAAAAGATAAAGTTAACAGGAAAATAAAAGAAAGTAATCAGGGAAATTGGCTTTGGAGAGACACACGTGGTCACATCATGTATAGATATTTCAATTAAACCGTAGCTGGCACAAGGCTGTATGGGGCCCGAAAAAGAATTGGAATTGCAGGTCCAGTTACTACTCAACTCACTACAAATGCAAATTTTGGGAATTTATTTATAACGTGGTATAATTATTTTAGATTTTCTTTTTATCCTGATACAAATGTGCAGTTATTTACTCTTTTTATTTATGTCATTTTCATTGATTGACTTTGATTGTTTTTATGAGCCTTGTATCAGTGATAGCTGCTGAAATGTCATTATACATTTGTATAATGACAATAAAAGAAATCTGATGCAAATCTTTTATAAATTGTACAAGCTTGATCATTTATGCTTTGTACATTTATTAAGTGTTAAGTGAGATAACAATTAATTTTGTAAATTCAAAGCATGGTTGAATAGCCTCATGTGAGATGGACCTTTGTGTTCTGTTTGGTCAGCACATGTTTTCACTTTGGACCTTTACCATGGATGCCTTATTGCTCAGTCCTTGACTGAGCTTGACTAAGGCAAATGGGGCCTGGACTGCTTCCAATGTTTATCTGTGGTCCTTTCTGGCTTCCTGGATGAACTGTTGATGGGTTCTTGGAGTAATTCTGGTAGCTACGTCACTTTTAGGAAGGTTGTTTATTTGCGAACAATGGCTCTCACTATGGTTCCCAAATTCTAGAAATTGATGTGTAACTCCTTTAGAATTGATAAATATGATTCATTGTTTTTCATTCTTCTTGAATTCTTTAGATTAGTGCGTATTGTGTTGCTTTTGAGTTTTAGCCTAAATGACTTTGTCAAGCAGGTACTACTGATGTGATTCATAGGTCTAGAGTTTTGACAGTAGTCAGGTCGGGGTGTAGTTAGTTAAACTGAACCAAATTGTGGTTAATCATAGCCACTTCATGATTTGACAAAGGGGGCAGCTACATTTGTACATTATTTAGATTGGTATGGAGAGCTTTTTATCTTAATAAATCAGTATACATGTGTATTAAAAGTGTAAAAGTCACCAGTTTTAATAAAAATCAATTATGTACATAATATTTAATGTTGTCTTTCATAACTTAAATAACTTTGTATTTTTTTGGGTCAGACTGGAGTAATAAGTGTTTACACTTAGACCTGGTGAAATCCATTTTTACAGAATTTTATGTTACTCTCCTCTCCTGTGCAACCAGTCAAATGAAAACATTGCTGTCATTGGTTCCTTTGCAAAGCTTTGAAACCTAACCCCCAGTCACCCAAATGCAAAGCAAAGGCTCGATTCCCAATGAAAACAAATAAAGCTCAGACACTTGCTAATGTAATGCTATGACATAAATTATTCTGGAGGAAGCATTCTTGGCTGCCAACATAAATACATTCCAGTCTCACGCTGGGAATTAAAAGCAATGAATAAAGTTGTATGTAGTGTAAATAATGCCCCCTGGTGCAGATGTAATGATGAAAGATCCAATTGCTCCTGTACAGAAATGTGCTCAGGCTTTCCAGCACTCCAAAAGAGGAGGGTCATGTGGCATGTGGAAACATAAAGCCCTTTATACCACACTAACACACACAGATATTACCCATATGTCCTGGACAGGACGAAGCAAGTGCACTCTTTGGCCCTTACTCACCGAAGGGGAAGAAAGTCCTTGACTATGACATCAGCTCAGCAAAAGGGACACTATTTATCACTGACCACTGCACATGGAGAGATTCATAACATCCTGACAGGAAAATCTTGTGGAAAATAATCACTTGGTCTCTGATAACAACTACGCTACTTCTTCTGGCCATTATTTGGAAACTGTTCTGAATTCAGTCGTCATCTGTGGCTTCTACTTAGTTACAAAGCACTGAATTTGGTACTGTAATGATCCTTTTTTTTCATTTATATCTGAATGATATTGAAAAAAACAACCTTAAAATATTGAAGTATGGTATGACTAATTGGTTTGACTGAACAAAAAATATGTGCTTTATTAAAAAGAAGTCACATATCTTCAGTCAAAGAGACAGTGATCACTGTGATGCACAAACATACTTGTTTTCCCAGATTATCCTTATTTGGATCAGTTAGTCAGCCTGTTCTTGCTCAAGTAAGAGAAAGAGTCTCCAGCCACTTGTTGTAAAGGACCAGCTCTCACTTAATGTTCCTTTTGTAGTAAGGTGAGAGGTGAGCTTTTGTCATATGTCAGAAGACCATGGACTGCAGCCAGGCCTGTCTGTGGGTCTTCCTATTTTGACACTTTGAAGCACCTGCCCTCACTCAAGCATTGCTGGGAGTATAGAAAGAACAATAGAGAAATGGCCTCTTTCGAGCCACTCCTTACCGGGCAATCCAACTCTGACTGCCTGTCACTCAAACCCGTTATAGGTCAGTGTAGCTTACTACCCTCAAACCCTCCCAGGAGGACATGTCCTAATGGACCCTGCCAGTTTGACATTTACTTTTTCCCTCACCACCATCTCTCCTTTTACTATCGTGGATCATAATGGGGGGATATCCCAAAAGGAAATGCCTGAGGTCTAAAGGAGCTGGCTGTGCTTTGTATCTTCCCCTCCCTGTGTTTGGCATTGTCCTGGGTGTTATCACTCTTATGTAATGGAGTGCTGGGTGCTGATAACAGGATGTCAGAAGAAATCACTCTCACTGCCCCTCCCTCATAACACAATTAACCTGAAAAGGTCTTCTTGTGACAAAGTTTGTAGCTGATTATCTTATACAGTAGGTTTTTGACAAATGCTGAAACAGCACAATTATTTTTTTTCATCATCTAAAGATGTTAGCAAAGACAAACTAGTTAAAGACACAGAGTCACTTTATTATTTGTTACTAATAGTAATCTTAGAGGGCTATTCTATGTCTTTTTATCTGTTTATTTAAGACAAGAATCACTTTACAAATGTCTCATTTTCAACAAAAAACCTTAACTAAAGCCAGATACAATGATATAATATGATTATTTTTCTTTGTTGGACTGTTAATTAAAGGTGGGAGTTAATAACTGACAATTATTTTCTTCTCAATAATTTACTTAAAGATATTAACAGAGTCAAATTTAGATGGACCTTTTCACTGTTAACAAATTTAAACAAAAAAATTCTAAATTTATTCTGAATGCTTGCTGATGCAAACAAAGTACTTTGCTTTTCCACATTTTTTTTTTACATCACAATCACAATTGCTCGTTTTCATTGGAATTTTTGTGATGGGCAAAGACTAAGTAATGTGAAGCTGTAAGGGAATAGGTGAAAAAGATATACGGTTTTTGTATAGTTTTCATCAAACAAGTCTACTTAATGCTAAAATTAGTCTCCAACAGTTTTTGCACATTTTGAGAAAGTGGCTCAACCGCAGGGATAACTCATGAATAAAGTCCATTAATATCCAATTTCCAGTCTGGTCAAACATTCTCTGTTGAATTGAGGGCTAGTTTTTGGCTGCAATGTTTTAACACATGAATAAGCTTTGACCAAAACACTTCAACTGCAGCTTTTTTTGCATGGGTATGGTCATTGTCTTGCTTGAAGGTGAAATTCTGTCTGTCTCAAGTTTTCTTCAGTCTCCTCTCTCCTTCCCCCCCCCCCCTATATTTCCTGATTCATCTATCTTACATAAATGACACTTGTCCTGTTAACAGTCTCTCCCACTTAAGCTGTATATCTCTAAAGCTCCTCCAAAGTTACCTTGACTGTTCTTCTGATTAATACTCTCCTTGTCTGGTCTGTTAGTTTAGGTTTACTGCTGTACTACTTTCAGCTGTGCTATACTATGTTGTTTCAATCTTTACCAGATATATTGAATAGTTCTCCTTGAAACCTTTAAAAATTGGGGCGGCATATTTTAACCTAATCTTGCTTTAAAGGTCTCGTTCACTGAGAAACCATGTAATACTTGTTCTTGGTTTAATATGGTTGGTCACTCTGTGCTGCATATGCATGCTGCACGTGAACATTTTCTCCAACCCCCAGAGCCTGCATTAGCCACAGTAAGAAAACAGATAGCAAAACGATCGAGTCAGAAAAAGCCAGTCCCTTCTACTTCACAGGGAAAATTAGTATTTATGGTCTTGCCAACCTTGGCTTGTGACCACACACAGGAAGGCTGATTTTGCATCCTGGAAAGAGCAGAGCATGTCTCTGCTAGTAGAAGCTCAAAGCCGAAGCTAACTGTTTGCAACTCCACAGCATTTCAGAACACGGTCGGGGTTGGTTAATTTGTGGACATAGCACATCACTGTTGCATTTTTTACCTAAGAAAGAGGAGCTGAGAACTGTTGAAAATGTCTTGGAACACCGCCAGCAAAGTAAGTTAAGTTAATTATTTGTTTGAAGGCAGCATAAGAGCATTGCTGTTAGCCAATCAGAGGCGACACACTTGCATGTTGTGAATAATAATGAGTAAGACTTGTGATCCTGATGTGTCCCCCCACCCACTCTTCCGACAAACTGCAGCCTCCTGAAACAGGAGCGCCAGAGCATTTATTCCACGTAAAACGACTCACAAGGCATTCATTCATACTGGAGACCACAGCAAATTTATTGAAAAAAACAAGTGAATGAGAGCTTTAAGCTTTTCCAAAACTTTATTCCTGACCTGTCTGCTGTGTTCCTCGGTCTTTATGATGCTGTTTGTTCACTAACATTCTCCAACAAACCTTTGAGGCCATACAGGATTTTTACTGTGATTAAAGTACACATAGAAGTATTCTATATACTAATTAAGTTGCTTTTCAAAGCAGTCCATCTTGGGGATATAAAAGGGGGCTAAATACATGTGCCACACTTTCAAAGAGTACATGTGCATGTTTGTGTTTTCACCCAGTTCAGCCATTGCATTCCAATGCCTAGAGTTGTACTAGAAATGATTTCAAGTGTTTCTCTCTTTAACTGCATGCCTTGACTCAAGTAAAATGTGAGGGAAAATGAGAGAGAATTGAGGCACCTTAAGCACTGAAACGAAGTGGAGAGGTTGTCTTAGAGATATTCATGCAGCACCTCGTTTGTCTCTCTCTATGCTGTGAAGACAGATAAATCTATTTTTTATGCCAATTCCATCATCAGGTCCAGGAGATAGAGGGCCTGCTGCCATAGCGATGCTACCTTACCCCTATCACTCAAGTATAGGGAGTTACGTCTGACTGCCTGCCCACCTTATTCATCAAAACCAGAAATGAAAAGCCTTTATTGTATCCTTCTTTTGGCTGAAATGGGGTGTTACCCTGTGGGCAGCTGATGACATATATGAAACACATTCAGCGCATACTTTCAATGTACATTCCACCTGAATTTGACCTATGGTAAAAATGCAATGCACAATAAAAGTGTGACATCAATCCAATGGAAAAAAAAAAGGAAAAAGTCAAAGGAGATGTAATGATAGTAAATCACTCAGAATTTAAAACTATACTGAGTTAAAATTAAACCAAGAAAGACTGATTGGTTTTGTGGAATGAATTTACACAATATACACATTTGCACGATACTGGCTTTATACTGTACAGTATGTGGTTACACAAACAGGTTTACCAAAGCCAAACAATATTTAAAATAATCTGTAGTCAGTGTAGAATTTTTCTGTTTAGGTTTGATCAGTGTAACTGAGTTTTAAAGAATCCCTGTTCTGTCATGAATAATATAGACCAGTCTAGATGTTAACTAGAGCTAATCAAATGCAGTACGGATTTCTTAGAAAGCAGCAAAACAAGCATTTAAAAATATATTTGTGGTAGCATCATGACTTCTACAGTAGACCCTAAGCGTAAGGCAGTCAACACAACTTTTAGTTTGTCAGTTGTGGACACGTCTACATTGATTAAAAGGATGCACAATGTTCTTTGTAATGTATTTTCACATTGCAGTATTTTCTTTGTAAAATCTGTATACATTTTGCACAAATAACTTTTGACAAAAGGATGAAGTCAGCTCTTGTTTTATTTTAGCTTTTATAAAATATTCCAGCTTTTTATTACAACTGTTTATTGTTTCTTGAAATCTGCTACGTTAATGAATGGAAATCATAGTATTGTCACAATTTTAATTTATTTCAATAAAACATCAATACCAACTCTAAATTTTGATATTTACAACTTTATTTCTTGACGCATAATTTCAATCATTTGGAAAAAATAGCAGTATGTACATATTTATTTAATGTTGAGACTTTCCATTTCAACTCTATACTCAGTATCAGAAAATATTTTTTATTTACTTGTTTGAGAAGTTAAAAGTAACTCAGCTATTCTGGCTTTATCTAAAACATTTGAACTGAGTTGCAAAACCATGTAAACGAAGGAGATGAGAGCAGGTCGCCTGCCTTAACTATGGCGGCTGTCAGCCTTGGCTCGTGGTTCCTTTCTTTGGGTCAGGGGTCATCCAGCTGTGACTCCCCTCTCACTCCCTCCTCCTGAAATAGCAGATGTGGTTGGACCACCGTGGCGAGAGCCTGACCACATCTGGCTCTGATTACAGCCAGACAATCCAGCTTTATCAGCTCCATCCACTTTGCTGAGCTCTGCTATGCTCATTCTCACAGAGGTGATGTGTGACACATTCTCAACTCGCCAATACCAGCTTTACGGGGTGATTTATAGGAATTTAAATCACCAAAAGAAAGCTACATGCTGCTGAAGTTACACACGACCATAAGGTAACAGCTAACAAGTTTGCTGTCTCTTTTATATGGTAAATCTTTATATTCACTTGACCCTTATTTACCCTCAAGCACTTTAAGAAAAGTGATAAATCCCTGGATTTCAAACAAAACAACTGACTAATGACTTAATGATATACCACTGTCTCTGAGGACCCCTGATGTAGTGCCATCATTGAGTAACCAATGTTGCCTGCAGTTGAACATGTCTGGTTAATAGACAAAGCATTACCTTTATAAATACCACCTTTATTTGGATGAATGGTATTATGTTTGGGATCAAAAATATGTCACACTTGCAGATGAAATCCCAACATCCATAAACAGGGGAGCTTGAGAAAGGATTGTGTTGCATACAGGGATAACGTGCTGCAGTTTATTTTCCCAGGCTGCCTTTCCCATTATCCCCACCCATTTGCCAATGAAATCTCCAAAGCTCCTAGTTGCTGTGGTTAGATTGGGATATCTGAAATCACCTCAAACAAACAGCTGACATTGGAGAGGAATCTCTGAAAAAATAAAGGTACCAAATTTAAACTGAGGCTCCAATGAAAACTTGTGAATGTCAAGTGAAGCAAATATTTTTCATGCCTTAATAATTTTTAAAGAGAACACTGAAGCAGCACTGTGCAGCATCTGCTACATGTGTTTCATAATCCTACAGCCAACCAAGTCTGCATTTAATGGTGGTTAGAAACACATCATGCAGCATTAAATGTATTCAATGTCTCATGTGACCTGCTGTCCTCCTTGCATCCAAGGCTAATATGAGAAATCATCAGGGTGGTTATCACAAGGTTGTAAACCTTTTGCAACTCATCTATCCTTGAAGCCATCATCACCCACTTTAACCCCACTCAACCCTAACAGCAGGCCAGAGATGAGGCACTCTTTGCAGGCAAACATATGTCAGAGGTCCCTATGCGGTCCAGGAGCAGGGACAGAGATATGTGCTCTAAAACTGTCACCGTCTTCTTCATGTGCCAGTGCTAGGGTTTATCTTTCCCACCGAAGCCCCTTGTGTCAGCAAAATTATTATGTAAACTGACTATAGATCTCTTCAGATTGAGATGTCCAAAAACATATTTGCACCCAGAGATAAAGCCTTGGCACAGCAAAGAAAATGGTTGCATATCCAAAAAAGCAACTTTGGTTCGGTTAAGTTAATGTTATGCCTCTTACTTGGTAACAGAAGTAGTTTCAAGTCCTTTTTCAAACATAACCTTGCAGGATGTGTGTAAAGTGCCTTTTTTCACTTGGATGTCACATGAAAATACATGGAGGAATGGGGGCAGTGAAAGTTAATTCTTTGGCTATGTGTTTGTTTGTCCAGCACCAGATATTTCTAAATAGCCGTTCCGGGCAAAATTACTGCCACTGTACTGGTTTGTGATAATCGCTTCTTGTTTTTAAACTCACAATAACATTGTGCTTAACTGCATCTGTTCTATCTTTACAAACCTCGATAGGGGAACAGCAGCAGCCCAACTGGAATGTTACATTTGCGCTATTAGGTAAGAATGCCTTCAGTCTACAGTAGTTGAAGAGTTACTTCATCTTGGCTCTCTTTTCCCCTGGGTCATCTCTATTCTGGGCCAAGAGGTGGATGAGTTTTGAAACCTACCCCATAATAACAAAACTTGGACCTTACCTGTGTCTGCTTGTGGATACTTACAACCACCATCAAGGGACAGCTGACAATGTTGAAGTAGTGCTACTCTTACTTGAGTACAATTTTTGACTGCTTTACCCACTTCTGCACCTATCTGCACTTCAGGAAGTGCAACACCAGCCAGTTGCCCTAGGATCCCAACAGTTTAACTCCTCGCAACAAAGGGTGAATTCTTACTTCCATTTGACCGACCAAGCGTCAAACTATGTCCGTCTGGACTCTTTACGGATGTCCATGTGCAGCCAAGATTTTTGGGACCAAACTGACAGCAACAGTAATATTCCCAATTCTAAGTGTGGTGCTAAACAATCAGTGGTTAAAGAAAAAGCTGTGTCAGACACACATCTGTATAGATTCCCTGTTGAGTAATCACTTTAAGGAAAGGAACGGGAACTTTATTATTATAGCACACTTTCAACAACAAGGAAATTCAATGTGCTTTGGGTGATTCGGGGATAAAATAAAAGCAGCAATAGAACAGCAGTAAAAGCATAAAATACAACATTAGAGACACAAACCATATGATGCATTTAAAACATATGACATTCCAGCTATTATTAATCGCTTACTCAAAGGTAGCTCTAAACAGGTGACTTTTAGCTTTGATTTAATCCTAAATATGTTCTTGAGGTGATAAAAGGCTGGCCTCGTTATTGCTTTTATGTGACCCTGGAGGTTCAGGTCTGAGTCTATTACTACATCTACGTAGATTTCGAGCATAATCAGTAGTTTCTATCTGTATTACCTGAAGCTGTGTGCTGAAACTTGATCTTTCCTCTTTAGCTCCAAAGATAATTATTTTCAGTTTTGTTTCTGTACAGCTGGAGAAAATTATGGCACATCCATATATTGATTTGCTCAATGCATCACTTAGGGTTTGGATGGGTTCAAAGTCACCTGGTGACATTGTAATCTAAAGAGTGTCATCTGTATAGTAATGGAAACTAATCATATTGGTTGCTTTAATCTTGGATAGTGGGAGCATGTAGATATTATATAGGAGGGGGGCCAAGATGGAGCCCTGGGGGACTCCACATGTGATTTATGTCTGTTCTGATGAAAAATAAGTTCCTGTTCTTAAGGGAAGATTCAGACCAGCCAAGTACTGTACCAGAGAGTCAGACCCAGCTCTCCAGTTGTTCCAATAGTATATCATGATCAACAGTGTCAAATGTTGCACTGAGGTCCAAACGTACCAGCACTATAGTTCTACCACTCTATCTGTTCTTTATTCTTTATGTCCAACTCTTTTCTTCTTTTTTTCTTTTGCTTAGATGGTCTATACACCAGTGGATTACTACCCTCAAGACTATAATTAAAACTGTATATCTCTTGGTGGAATGCTTTTGTTCGATTATTATGTGCACAGAAACCATGCTGGATTTGGAGACTGGAAGGAATTCAGACTTTCCAAGTCAAATGTTGACCTCATGGGGCATTGGTGTTCAGTTTTCTTCTTTGACTTGAAGCTCTGAGATTAAAACTACATTTTTTGTGCAATAATATATGTTTTTAATCCAGATTACACTACAAATGAGACTCTTTATTTATCAGAACCAACTAACCAGCAACAGGAAGAAAAAGCTGTGGTGTGTCAGAGAACAAAAAATGCTAAATAAGAGAATTGTAATTGTAAATGTCCCCCAATAAGGGAGATTGCTCATCAAGAAGGGGGCTTTGCTTTTTGTTACCACTAATGTGATATAAGTTCACACTTTCAAGTCTATAATTCTTTGGCTGAACTGCAAAGCAGGTGGATGGAAATCAAAAATCTTCTGTCACAATAGCTGAAATACAAATTATTATTGTTAAATTATCCATAAGTAAATCGTATAACAAATGAAAATAATTTCAAAGTTTAGAAAATATTCTGGTTGGCTGACATTTGCATTCCCCACTCCTCACAAAAAGGAGAGTTGACTTCCTCTTGTTTTAACTCTATCTTCACTCCATGGTTACTGAAAATATCTAAGGCTCCCATAGATTAACCAGAAAGTAAAAGCCTGAATGTATTTCTCTAATCAAGGGCAGTTTGAAAGCTAACTTGCACCTAACGCCAAATTTGTCAAACGCTTTCTTTGTCTTCCAAAGTGAGCAATCGAATCAGACATACTGCCAACTGGCTGATGAGTTAAAAATTTTTTAGGTGTCATTAAAGTCACTCAGTTGGTTAAACCTCCAACATGTGTGTGAGTGTTTTCTTTTTGGGGGTGGAATGAAGTTCCAGGGGACTACAGGGAGCTAATTAGAAGCTATTCTCTAACTCAGGGCCAAATGGAGCAATTATCTGGCCGAGTGAGTAGATAATTCCCTCCCATTCATCTCCCACTGTCAGCGTCCCACAACCCACCAACCTGGGCGAAAGATGCTGGACCTTGTTGACACCTGGGTTTTAGCTTTTTTTCTCACCTCCAAGTCCCCACATCTGTCCTTTGAAGGCAACTCTATTAATTGTGAATGACTGAGCTGATCATTTCTCCCGTGGTTGTTCCATATCATAATCTGTCCCCTGAAAAGGATTTATGACTGCCACAGCTTGGGTTAAACCTGAATTATAGCTTTACTGAATTCCAGAGGGTATGCATGCATACAGACAGTGATTAATGTAACTCCCCTCATGTCTCATTTGAATGAAAAAAACAAATAAGATTGCTGAAGAAAACAAAAGCTTACAAACACCTTATTTTAAAATCACTTTTGTTGGATGCATGACACTACTTGTCATTAAACCTTAAAGCACATGGTGCAGAATATGTTTTCCCCAGAAGCTAGAAGTTAACACATTTTGTTCAAAGTTTGACTGAACAGAGTATGCTGAAAGTTAGCAGGAGAGTTAATGCTGCTGACAGAAGGTGCTGATTCTTAAAATTAGTATCTCACCTATAACCAGCACAGATAGCATCCTTTCAGCACATTTAATGCACTAAAAAATAAAATAAAAAGAAAGCAGGGCAAAGAAACCTCAGTCATGCAGAATAATGAGCATCAATCTCAAGCAATATATAAGCTTATGTGTACTGTAGTCATGTTTTCCTAAACTTCTTTAAAATGTTGTCTGCTTGCAGACAATATTTTGCCAGGTAGAGGCAAATTACGTTAATTAATTCAAAAATTGCAGACCTTCAGGCAGCACTACATTGAATCTGCTGTTGCACAGACTTGTATATTTTATTCTTACTCAAAGGCAATTTTATTTGTATGGCAGACTTTCAACAACAAGGTAATTCGAGGTACTTTACATGATTAGGGGGTAAAATAAAAATAGCAGTAAAACACAGAAAAAAGGATTTAAAGTAAAAACAGCAATAAAGCAAGCACACACAAAACATATGATACATGAAAACATAACTCAAAGGCAGCTCTAAACAGATTAGTTATTAGTTGTGATTTTAAAGAACTCAGTGTTTCAGCAGCTTTGCAGTTGTCTTGACTTTTGTTCCAGATTATGGGAGCATAGAGACTGAAAGCTGCTTCTCCATGTTTGGTTCTAATTCTAGGGATGTTGAGTAGACTGGAATTTGAGGACCTGAGAGGTCTGGGGGGTTGGTATAGTAACAGTAGATCTTCAACATACTTTGGTGCTAAGCCAGTCAATGATTTATAAACTAGGAAAAGTATTTTGAAGTATTTTCTCTGAGCTACAGGGAGCCAGTCTAAGAATTTATGAAACTTAACACTCCAAAATGATATACAAATGAGAAATACATAAAATCAGGAAAAAATTTGAACATGCAAACAGTAAATATGAACTTCCTGCTTTACCATGCAACATATATACACTGAGCCAAATAGTGTCAGCTGCAGTCTTTGTGTGGCTTTTTTAATGCACACCTGGTTTGTATAGGGCTCCGGATTTGGATGAATAGTGTAGAATTAGTTTTATTGATGTATCAGGAAAAAGAAGAAGACATCATCATTGCATTTTTTTTTTCTTATATGCTTTATGATAACCTGAACATGTGAGGATTAATGTTCAGTGCCCTATAGTGGCCAAAAAGTAGTTAATAGAATTCCTTAGAAAGTAGGCTGATCCACCTTCAGTTGGAGACTCTCCAAACATTTAGCATGTTGAGATGGGTCAATCTTCATTAGTGCAAACAGTGTTTCTGCATAGGTTGTCACTTTACCATGAAGTCCAAAGCAATGTTGGATATGTGCAGTGTAGAGCTGATGTCTTGCAGCCAAGCTTATCTTGAGATCAAATTGCAATGAAATTACAACACAGACTGTATGCAACAGTATGCACAAGAAGTCCAAACTGGAAAAGTATTTTTACTTGGCAGTGTAGTTTTCTAAGCCACTGAAATGCAAGTTGGATTCACAAAAGTGTCTTGAGGGTAGACTGCTTGAGATAATTCTGATGTACATTTATTTTCTGGCTCATCCTGAAGATTCCTAAACTAATTCAACAAAAGCTACTTAAAATGAGAGTGGACTCCTTATTTTAAGATGGTGTCATTCCTAGAAAGCCATTGATACACAGCAGTAGAATATAAACCTGTAGAAGGTTGATAACGTTTCCATAAACAAAAGCACAACAAGTTATTCCATAAAGTTTAATGGTAAATATAGACCAGACTTACATAGTGCCCTTTTAACCTTGCCCAAATTTTTACAAAGCACTCTTCGGACTGTTTTTTTAGTCTACAATTTACACTCAAAAATACACAGGATCAATCACTGCTTTTGTTTTAGATGTGCTCTCAACATTTACAAGTTTCTTTTTAGTTATAGAGCTAGACTTATTGGTGTGACCACTCTACCAACACTGTGGTAAAAATGCTAAATTATGTTTTTTGAAAGATCTTGTTGTAAGGTTTGAAATGAGCATATACTTAATAAAATAAAGTAATGTTATTTGTATGCAATTTTGATATATGCGTTATTTTTCAACAGAATATAGAGCAAAATATATGTTGCTGTTTTAAACAACATTCTAATTTGTCATCCCTGGTTGCACATTTTAATATACATATAAAGTTATAATACAAACAAAGAAGTGTCTTTGACACAGAAAAGCAATACAAATGCTTTAATTGGTGCTTAACTATTAACAAGGACACAAAAGTAAAACAGAATTTGATAGGCCCCTGTTTCTTTAGGGGAATCAGATGAATAGTGGCCACATCTCTTTCCTCCATTACCAGAGGTCACTGAGGAAGAGGAGGAGGGCCATTTTAGGAATGTCTGGTACTGGTCTGGGCGCCACTGATGAAATATTCAATCACTGAAGATGGAGAGACTCCAAAGGACAGCACTGGGCCTCCCCTGTCCTCCCACCTCCAGATATATACGTACTCCGTCACACCTTAATAATCTGTGCTTTTTTTGTAGTCAAAGGTCTGTGTGACAGAGAAACATTTGAAAGCATTGCATTATCTGTCCCCTTCTGCCATTCTACATCCTCCTCCCTGAGGTAAGCAGACAGGGTGAGAGGAAAGGGGGTGGAGGCATGCACATGACCTTGGAATTAGTAGAACTCCTGGGACACAGCTTGCTGGGTGGGACTGCAATGGCAGCTGCTGGATTTTTCCCTCCTGGGTTGACAAGATTAATGCAAGCACAGGGGTTTAGGAGAACATAGGCAGTAAGGAGTTACAGAGGCATATGGATTTGAAGCAAGAATGGTTTGAGTCCTTTTTGAATGTCTAAACATACAAAAAGAACTGGTGAAATGTAGTGATATGAAGAAGAAAATTTATTCATAATGTTTTTTGACTTACCCAAAACAATCTACTTTTTTAGCTTTAAAACATAACTTCCCATGTGATGTTATTTCTATCTTATCTTTAATGTACGGTAAAAGTCCGAAAGTATTGCAAATATTTTACTGTCTAAAAGGTCTAAAAGATTTCTTTAGTGAGTTACTGTGAAAAGGGTTCAAGCAGTTTAAAGCTTATCAAAAAAAGATAATGCTCTCTGTATTATTTATTGTACATCCAGATCAGTTCGACCTAGAGGTTGAAACTAGACCAAGCAGTTAGGGTTGGTCTACTTGCGAAGCTTTGCCACTGAAATCAGGTCTATTGCCTAGAGGTAACTTTTTAACAGAACTTTAAAAAACTATAAAAAATGCAAATCACTTTTTTCTTGGAAGGTTTTGATTCTTGCTTTTGCATCTGATCATTTCATTTTCTCTTAGATCTTTTTATTTTAATTTTAAAACCTTCATAGTAAAGCAAGTATGTATACTTTAACCAAGTGATTCAAAAGGTTGGATCCACTCTTCTAGCAACAAACTCACTTTGGTTGTTATATCCAATCACACATGTTGGCGAGATTGTTCTAAATCTACTTTGCCACATTTGATGAAGCTTAATAGTATATTTAAAGTAAAAGAAATGCACTTGCCATAGACTCTAGACCTTTTGTTACTTGATTCTTTCTGTAACAAATTCTCATTGGCCATTTTCTCTTAGCTCAACACCTCAGGAGGCAGTAGCACGTCCAATACAACCTCCAGACCAGCTGTTTTGGCAATCAGTGTTGTCTTTTTTCTAATTGGTGAAACTGTAGCTGTGTAGACACGTGTGTTTGTTTGTACTCTGGGAGTTTGTGTAGCTTGTGGTGTGTGAACATGTTTAGCACCATGCATTTATCATATTTGTGTGACATAAATCCATTGGCTTCAGGGTAAAAGTGTCACCACCACAGAAAAATAAACACTGGGCAATAAAGAGCGACTGACATGTCATCAGCTGTTTGACTTCTGTATGTGTACTCTGGCCACATATATCTATTTAACCAATTGTATTTTGATTAGGTGAACAAATGTGGGAAGATAAATGCAAAAAATGATTGGGTCTGTAGTATGGGATGTATATTTATCTTGGCACTGTGAAGTACTTTATAAAACTGATCCTGCAGGAGTTTTCATGTCTAAACAATATTTAGGATTATGTAAAACATTTAGGGATTATAGAAGGGAACAATTAGTCAGCAAAGTGTAAACTGCAAGGACAAAGTGTGCACTGGCTGTACTCAACAGACCATTTCATCTGGTATTTATTGAGATATTTCATTTAACTTTCTTTCTTCTCAAATGTTTGTTTGTCTGTTTTTCTGACAGGTGTTGAAACAAGAACGCTACTCCACATTCGATTCCCGTCTGCTGCAGCCCTTCAGTAATTTACTGTTTTCTTTTTTTGTTTTACAGGTCCTACTTTAATTTAAATTCCCACTGACCTCATGATGCTGTGAGGAGTGGAGGTATTAATTAGAGCTTATAGGCGAGTTCTGTTCCAGGCTCTCATGTTGGGAGTGCTCGTGAAGGTGCCCAAGCAGACAAAATCCTAGCTTCATTTCTCCATATGAACTCATTTCCTTGTGGTAGTTCTCGGGTTCATGGTAATGTAACCTGAGGAGAACATGGACTGAGAGTCTAAAGGGGATGAAAGCATCCAAAAGACTGAGAATTAACCCCTTGGGTCAACTGCATTATCCCCCTCTATTTATAGTTAAACTTTAATTTTTGCTGGGTGAAAAAAAAAAAAAAAAAAAAAAACTAGGATTACAGGGGTCACAGCCAGAGATTTGCAGATAATTAAAGCAATTGTATGGGGAGAAAAAAATCTGAAATTCTTTAATTCTCAATATTCTGTCCCATTACTGACAACTCAACTCAATTATAGTTATAAGTTCAAGTGGGTATTGTTTGTGTGTAATTAATATGACTCTCAGATGTAGAATACAATGTTTTAACAAAATGCAAACACAATGATACTGCAAAAATAATCCTTTGTTTTGTTTAGAGTAGCACACAATTTTTTGGTCTTCAATAAAATGTCATGCATTATGTTCTGGTGTGAATGCACCCAAAATGCACTGGGCAGAATTTTCTTCAAACCACATTCATTGTTGATCTGGGAACAGGGGTTGCATTAACAGAATATTTTCCGTATTTGACTGGTTTTTTAGAAAGTTGACGGAAAAATCTGAAGGCTGTCCGTCATTTTTACAGATTAGTATTCACACCTCTGACCACTTGGTGCAAATGCGCAGATATTATCAATTTTACACACGGAGTCCAGGTGAGCATTTCAGTTCTATGCGGAGCAAGAAAAATATGTGAGACTGCGTTCAGGCCACAGCAGGTATTCGGATTTTAAATGCAATTGTTTGTTTAAATTTTTTATATGTAGCTCTCTTTAAAGCTTATTTAGATTGAATATCATTTAAAATAAAAAAAAGAATAAATACTATTGAATATGTGTTAAAATACTATCATATTTGAAAACTGACGGGTAAAAATAGATTATTACAGAATTTCTTGTGACCCTATCAGTCAAAATGACTGACAAAATCATGTCTAGCGCAACCTCTGCCTGGGACACTTGTACCATACCATACCGAATTTAATTGTAAAGCACACTTTAAAAAACAGCGTGAGAGCCAACCAAGGTGCTGTATACAAACACAAAGTAATACACAGAAAACATAAGAAATCAACATACAGGGGGCAAAAGCATATAAAAAATAAGTAAAAACTAATTGAGAAGGAAGATTAAGAAGAAGGAAAGTCTAATGAGTAAAGGTGGTCGGGACTTAAAAATGGAAGAAGACTGTCTTATGAAGAGAGGGATCTGATTCCAGAGTGACGGGCTGCAGGCTGAGAAGGCACATCAACAGACAGAAATTCTTGCCCATTCTTCTTTTGAAAATAGCTCCAGCTCAGTCAGATTAGATGGACAGCGTTTGTGAACAGCAGTTTTCAGATCTTGCCACAGATTCTTGATTGGAATTAGATCTGGACTTTAACTGGGCCATTCTAACACATGGATATGTTTTGTTTTAAACCATTCCATTGTTGCCCTGGCTTTATGTTTAGGGTCGTTGTCCTGCTGGAAGGTGAACCTCCGCCCCAGTCTCAAGTCTTTTGCAGACTCCAAGAGGTTTTCTTCCAAGATTGCCCTGTATTTGGCTCCATCCATCTTCCCATCAACTCTGACCAGCTTCCCTGTCCCTGCTGAAGAGAAGCACCCCCAGAGCATGATGCTGCCACCACCATATTTGACAGTGGGGATGGTGTGTTCAGAGTGATGTGCAGTGTTAGTTTTCCGCCACACATAGTGTTTTGCATTTAGGCCAAAAAGTTCCATTTTGGTCTCATCTGACCAGAGCACCTTCTTCCACATGTTTGCTGTGTCCCCCACATGGCTTGTGGCAAACTGCAAACGGGACTTCTTATGGTTTTCTTTTAACAATGGCTTTCTTCTTGCCACTCTTCCATAAAGGCCAACTTTGTGCAGTGCACCACTAATAGTTGTCCTACACCTGAGCTGTAGATCTCTGCAGCTCGTCCAGAGTCACCATGGGCCTCTTGGCTGCATTTCTGATCAGCGTTCTACTTGTTTGGCCTGTGAGTTTAGGTGGACGACCTTGTCTTGGTAGGTTTACAGTTGTGCCATACTTCTTCCATTTCTGAATGATCACTTGAACAACGCTCCGTGGGATGTTCAAGGCTTGGGAAATCCTTTTGTAGCCTAAGCCTGCTTTAAATTTCTCAATAACTTTATCCCTGACCTGTCGGGTGTGTTCTTTGGACTTCATGGTGTTGTTGCTCCCAACATTCTCTTAGACAACCTCTGAGGCCGTCACAGGGCAGCTGTATTTGTACTGACATTAGATTACACACAGGTGCACTCTATTTAGTCATTAGCACTCATCAGGCAATGTCTATGGGCAACTGACTGCACTCAGACCAAAGGGGGCTGAATAATTACGCACACCCCACTTTTCAGTTATTTATTTAAAAAAAATGTTTGGACTCATGTATGATTTTCATTCCACTTCTCACGTGTACACCACTTTGTTTTGGTCTTTCACCTGGAATTCTAATAAAATTGATTCATGTTTGTGGCTGTAATGTTACAAAATGTGGAAAAGTTCAAGGGGGCCGAATACTTTTGCAAGCCACTGTAAATACGGAAGAAGCATGCAGGCGCCATCCCTTGAAGTGTCTTATAAACAAATAACAAGACTTTAAATTCAATTTGATACCGAACAGGAAGCCAGTGTAAATTTGCCAGGACCGGGGTGATGTGCTGTCTTTGTCCAGTGCCAGTCAAAAATCATGCAGCATTCTGTACCAGCTGAAGCCTAGCAATAGTAGATGAGTTTGTGCCTTAGAGTACTGAGTTTGAATAATCAAGTTGCGCTATAATAAAAGCGTAAATGACAAATTCAAGATGGTGTCTTTTTAAAATGAGTTTAATCTTTGAGAGGCATCCCAAATGGAAAAAGCGGGACCTCACAACATGATCAATGTGAGAGTCAATTTTGAAGGACGAATCCATCATAACGCCTAGATTGGGGACAGAGGTTTTTAAGTCAAGGGAGAGAAAAGAAAAATCATACTGGGGGCAAGAAGCAGCCTTGGCATTGAAAATAATGGCCTCGGTCTTAGTGTCATTTAAAAGAAGAAAGTTGGCCTCCAGCCAATCCTTCACAGCGGCTGCATCCTTTCGTTGGGTTTTATAGCGAAATACAATTGGCAGTCGTCTCCATATAAGTGAAATTGAACATTATGTTTTTTAAAGATAAATCCCAACGGGAGGATGTACAGATTAAAAAGAAGGGGCCCAAGAATAGAGCCTTGAGGGACGCCACTAGTTGGAGCTGCGGACGAACAAACAGAGTCACCTATCATATTAAAACTTCGATTGCTTAGATAAGAGGCAAACCAATCCATTACAGTACCCTGGAGACCTACCAGTTGGTTTAAACAAGCTAGTAAGATAGCATTGTTGACCGTGTCAAAAGCAGCGGTCAAGGCTAAATGAATAAGCAGTGTGTCTCGACAGGAGTCAAGTTAAAGTAGACTGATATGACATGACTCCAGTACATAAGATGTCAGATCTGTAAAGTTCCTAAACAATTATTGGCATTGTTTTCTTTCGTATCGTTTGTTAAGCTAAAAACGCAACCTTGTAAAAAGTTTGAAGCAGTCATTTGAATACATGTATGAAGTTAGAGAAACACCAGCAGATCTATAGATTGCTCAGTCGACAGGCCACTCTGTGATGTGACATTGTGTTTATTTGTATGTAAAACAGGTAATTGTGATCTAATCACTCAGCAGGTTTTAATACCAGGTGTGAAGGGTAGTTTTTAGGCTTGTTCTTTCATCTAGTGATGGGAACTATTGTAAGATCCATCAAAAAGAAAATGAAGAAAAAAGAAAGCATCTAAATCAACAGACATCAATACAATTATTAATGTTGACCTTTCTTGTTTGTTTCAGTTTCTTTGCAAACAGATAAAGAAGATCTAAATCAAGGTTTAGAGCTCTTATCTTGTCAGATTAGGCGAGGTAACAAGATGGATGACAGACTGTTCGAGCTTGGTAATGACCAACTGGTAATTGTTCCATGAGTTCGGTCACCTTTTTGTGCAACCCCGCAATTTTCAACCGACACCTTTAACTGCATTTTGCAGTTGCCCCCACCCGAGCAATGCTAACCTTTGGCCACAGCACAAAGGGAGCCTGTGTGAGGTGTTAAACCAAGCCCACCACCCAGCTCTCCCACTCAGCCAGGCTCTCTCCCCCAGTGAGGCTGACGTGCTCCATTTGCTAAATGATAGACAGAGAGGGGGGGGGGGGGGGGGTAGGCAAAAGTTCACTCACCTTTCCTGTTCATATTGCTGGGACTCTAGCTTGACCCTGAATCCCATGTGTCATTGCTGGCTGCTTAGCTACAATTTGTTTATATATATATATATATATATATATGTATATATGTATATTATAATCTGTGTGGAAGACGACATTACCACAAAAGCAACATGACTGACTTCACTGTTGAGTCCTTAAAATTGCTTATTATGTTTGCAGACATAGGGTGAGTGACTCCTCCCAACGCAGTAGTGTTAACATCTTGTTCAACCTTACATAGAAAACTAACTAAACTTTTAAACTGATTGGAATGTTTTTATTGAAATGACTTTCTTGTAATGTGCCTTGAGATGGCATCTGTTGTGAATCGAAGGTATATCAATAAACTGAATTGAATTGAATTGAACTGAATTGAATTGAACCACTGAGTGTGATGGAGAGGCTCCTGTCGAGAAAATAAAAGCTTTGCAGCACAGAAACAAAATTGTATCTATTGATTCGGTCAAAACACTTACAATTTATATTTTATTTACACACACTTTATCTCAATTTTATCTCAAACTCCATCCTGTTTAATGATTTTAAAAAATCCACATAGAAATTGGATCACCAGTTGCAAAATTTTCCCTTTCCCATGGCCATCTCAGACCCCAGACAAATATTTTTTTAAAAACCTGAATGGTGAGCAGAAGGCAAGGCAAGGCAACTTTATTTGTATGGCGCACTTTCAACAACAAAGTGATTCAAAGTGCTTTACATGATTAAGAGGTAAAATAAAGAAAGCAGTAAAACACATACAAAGCATATAAAGTAAAAACAGCAATAAAGCAAGAAGCATACCCAGATACATCAAGGCATTACAAAGCATATAATGTATACATCAAAACATTACTCAAAGGCATCTCTGAACAGATACATTTTAGTTGTGATTTAAAAGAACTCAGTGTTTCAGCAGCTTTCCAGTTTTCTGGAAGTTTGTTCCAGATTAGAGGAGCATAGAAACTGAAAGCTGCTTCTCCGTGTTTGGTTCTAATTCTAGGGATGTTGAGTAGACTGGAATTAGAGGACCTGAGTGGTCTGGGGGGTTGGTATAGTAACAGCAGATCTTTAATATACTTTGGTGCTAAGCTATACAATTATTTATTAACTAGTAAAAGTATTTTGAAGTCTACTCTCTTGAGCTACAGGGAGCCAGTGTAAGGACTTAAGAACTGGGGTGATGTGCTCTACTTTCCTGGTTCTAGTGAGGACACGAGCAGCAGCGTTCTGGATCATCTACAGGTGTCTGATTGACTTTTAGGCAGACCTGTGAGAACGCTGTTGCAGTAATCAATCCGACTAAAGATAAACCAATGGATGAGTTTTTCTAGGTCCTGTTGTGACATCAGTCTTTTAATCCTAGAAATGAGAGCATTATGCTCCATCCTTGTAAAATGTTATTAGAAAAGACAATGTCCTGTAGTTTCGCTGAGAGGGACTATACTCCTTCAAAAGTTTAAAGACTGCAATTACCATGGCTCACAGTTTAATTTCTTATCATCTGTGATTTATAAGAAAAAAATAGGATATTACCAGGATAATGTATTAAATTTGGATGCATTCAGTATATTAATGTAAAAGGCTGGATTAAGCGGAACAAATGGCAAAGCCACCATGCTATCTTCTTTTCTCACCATTCAGGTGTCTGTAAAAATAATCAGTAACTGAGCACAATTTGGCATCCCCCCCCCCCCTTCTTCACTAGCAGCAGTGCCCACCCCCCTGACCACAAGTTACCATTGCCTTCTCTCGCCCTCCCCCCACATCCCCCCACGAACACACTTTACTTCAAGCCCAGAGGAATTCATTTTCTAATTTTCCTTGACTGAGAAAACAATACACATGCCTTAACAATGTTGACATCTCTAATGCCTTAAAAAGCAGTTGTAATAGAGCTTTAATTGGTAGTAAGTGGATACATGCACATTGCAAACACACACACACACACACATACACAAACACACATACACACACGCACACACACAACTCCTTCTCTGTATTGGATAGAAGAAATATATAGAAAATAAAAAATAAGGTAACCCAAAATAACTTATATGGTAAAAATGCAATTTAGGAATAACCCTCTGGTAAATTAGGTAGTTTGGAAATAAAAAAAGAAATGTAAAAAAAAATAAACAACCTGAAATTCTCTGTGAAGACAAGCCACAATTACAAATATCTAAATCAGTAACAATTTTTGTATCTGCAAAGATTCAGAGTGCCAAAAGATAATAGATAACATGATAAAGATTGTGTAATACTGCACTTATCTGTTTTTAAGCTCTAACACATTAAAAACGTATGTGTAATTTTCCGACTATAAGCCGCTACTTTTGTCACACGCTTTGGACCCTGCATCCTATAGAACGATGCGGCTATTTTATAGATTTTTTACTGGCAAAGACCTCCAGGGGGCGGTATAGCATCAAGCGCAAAAGTGAGACAAATATGTGGGGAAAGATTTTGCGCCCAAGAAGACACACAAAGAAATGCAGTTTTTAAGTTAAAGGCTATCGAGTTGGCCGTCAAAGAGGGAAAAAGAGCTACTGCACATAAGCTTGACATCAATAAATCGAAGGTGAGACGTTAGAGGAGGCAGCGGAAAGAACTGAGTATGTAAAAAGACGACGAAAGCTTTCAGACGATGACTTGAAAAAGATGACTTCAGTGGCATTAATGAGGAAGAGGATGATGAGGATGGCGACCAATGTATTTTCTGGTAGGCTAAGGGGCTGTTTACACGACAACGTTTTTCAGCAAAACTGTGTTTTTTCTCTCCGATTCGGCCTCCCGTTTACACGACAACGGGAAAATGGCGGGGCGAAAACGCATCTTTTGGGAAACGGCTTCCAGAGTGGAGAGTTTTCAAAACGCTGGGTGATTCGTTGTCGTGTAAACGCAAGCCGGAGAAGTTTGAAAGCGATGACGTCACTGCCAGCCACCTACGGACGTGTTGCACTTGCGCACTCCGCATTTCTACAGAAAAATAACAATGGCAGATCCGATCCAGGTATGCTGTTACTACTGATGCAGCTTCTGAAGTTATTTGGTCTCTGTAAGCAAAACTTAGAGATCATCAGGCTTCTATGCGATCGCCAAAGGAAACGCATAGAGTACGTGCGTCAAATAATCAATACGCCTTTATTTAGGCAGAAAACTACAAGAAGACCGCCATTATTAGCTATCATGAAATGTTTCTTTTCCGGGTTGTGAGGGGGAAACCTTGGAACACTGCATACACAGGCTACACTGCCATCTAAAGGCCGGGCATATGTACTACATCATTTTCCATCGCGCGCCCTGTCGTGTAAACGCAGTGCGTTTTTACCCGCGTATTCAAACTAAAACGGCAACGTTGTCGTTTAAACAGCCCCTAAAGCAGTGGTCCCCAACCCACGGGCCGCGGACCGGTACCCGGCCGTGGGTCATGTGGCACACATAAAGAATAAATAACTTCCAGTATTTGCGTTTTATTTATTATCTGAGGGTGACCGCTGTTATATTTTGAAAAATAACCGGATATCCCCGTTACATAGCTCAGTCTTGACCGTTATATACAGGCTGTGATCTTGACACGTAATCCCACAAGGTAGCAAGATGGATAGAAACAAACGTTTCTTTGGAAAGGGGAAAAGCCCAAGGCACTCACTGATTCAGCGTTGTGGTGAGTTAGATTTTTCATGCACTTTCTATTTGTTTTTGTGGTAAATCTTGAATTATTAAAGATATGTTTACATGTTACCATGGCGACCAGAGAGAGCGTATGTTACTCTTGTTATGTCTGCTCGATGTTAGGAGGACGCTGTTAATAAAGCTGCGAATACACATTGGATTTACGTCTATTGTTATAATTTTAAAAATGACCCGTTTTTATATCGTCCGTTATCATTTATACGCCACACCTTAAAGGCCAGTCCGTGAAAATATTGTCTGATATTAAACCGGTCCATGGCGAAAAAAAGGTTGGGGGCTGTTTTATTTTCTAATCAGACATGTAACTGTCATGTTGGTGCACTGTTTTATTTTCTAACCAGACATGTTTTGTTGTGTTGTGTCGGTGCCGTACTGCTGATTTTCAGGCAGATAAAAACAAGAAGCACGTCCTAAATTAAGACCAGAAAAGCATCCAGACCTCTGCCAGGGCCATTGACCCCCCGTGTTGTTATCTAATTTTAACCATGGGCACTTTTCCAATAAACGTCTGTCAGTGAGACGCATGGCTGTGGTCTTCCAGCAGAATTTCCTGAAAATTCCATCGAAATCCGTCTATAACTTTCTGAGTTATGTTGCTAACAGACAGACAAACAAATTGACAGACAGATGGGCACAAAAACATTACCTCATGGCGGAGGTAATTGAAAAAAATCTTCTGTGTACCTTCTTTATGTGTTAATATCTCATGTTACAGCATGAAACGTGGGGCTTATATTCAGGTGTGCTCTATACATGTACAAAATTGATCTTCTTTAAAAAAACACACACTAATTTATATAAAATGGGTTGTAGCATCATTAAACCATAATAGTTTGCCATAGATGGAACTAATGAATAGCCGTCCTTGGTCCACTCTTTTCATGACAAAATCAATTAACCTATCCGTTTTCTTTGACTTCCTTATCCTGTAACAGTAGCCATCAAGCGAAATGTTAGGGACACTCTGGAGGGGTACTGAGCCAACACAGATACATATACAACAGACATCCATGAACACTCACACGACAGTTTGGAGTCTCCAACTAACCTAAAATTCAAGTCTTTCCTCCGTGGAAGGATGGTGGAATTTCCAAAGAATACCGATGTACAGTGTTTCCCCCCTGAGAGTTTTCTTCTACTTTTGCTTTATGTCTCACATACATTTTTTAATAATCTAACAAATTGTAATATCTAAGATGTCAAAGATTACTCAAATAAATACAAATGAAATTATGATTATATATTTTTCAGGGCATAAAGATATCCAACCCAACCTTGCCCAATGTGAAAAAGTAAATGCTCTGATGTGCATGGGCATACTTCAGCACTCCCTGCTTCAGAACACTAGTTTTATTTGAATTATTTATATCAGACTGCAATGACTCTGTAAAACAAAGTTAATAAAAGCAAGTGAAAGTTTCACTATTTTATACATAATCAGTCCATGTTTTGCTCATCTCAAAACCCTATTTCAAGGGCACTGTCTTGTCACACTTCAATTCTGTAAGTCTATCTACAGTTAGTTACAGTATATCCGGTAATGCCTTATTCTTCTTGCTTTACTGCTACTCTTGGTGAGTTGCATATTAGACTGCATTATTTTGTTCAGCACCTGCAAATGCTTGTGTAGATTTGTTAACATGAGCCCGCTACTCTTTAGAGTATGGTTTTTGTTTGTGATTAATTTCAGTTTATGCTTTCTATTTCTTTCATCTGTTTTAAATACTGTCAATGTGTCCACATTTCTGTTACTTTGGCACTCCACAAAGCAAAAAAAAGAAAGGAGAAAGTATAGCAAATGGCGGCCTTATTCACAGTTTGTCACTTGCTCATTGTGGTGCTACCACAAAATGAATAAGTAAAGTTGAAAACCCAAAAGTTATGAGAACCGATCATAGTTCATTTCTGTATTAACAAATCATGTATTTTGCAACCATTTTGCAACTGCTTATCCAAATAGGAGTTGCTTATTTCTCATAAATTGCACAATTTAAATTAAGTTAATTTAAATTAAGTTACATTCATTTTCTCAAGCACAAGACAGATTTTCTATTGTATATAGATGGCTAATACATAATAGCGTCCATGTGTGTACAGTCATGTGACATCAAATAAAGTGCAATTTAACCCTCATGGATGTCATTTAATCCCTGACAAGTCAATATGTAAAGAAGATGTGACACTGCCAATCAAATGCAACACAGCTGATGACTGTCAATTGCATGCTTCAAAACATTTCAGCTTCAAGCTGACTCACATTTGATATAAACATTTTCCTCCAAACATTTTCTTTTCCCCAAAATAATTTTAATGCTGGATTCACCCCAATCAAGAGTGTACTGGTGGTCATTGTTTTTAACCATAACCATATAAAGGGGATTTTGGATCTTGATGACTACTATCCCAACATATTCATTTAATTTTTGTCAAACTAGATTTCTGGTTTTGCTTTTCAGTTTCATTTTCATGTTAATAAGGTTGCTTTGGGCAGCCATAAGCTAGTATTTTTATTGAGTTGCAGAATCAAAAGGTATGAAAATGAATATTCCTAATTCAATACATAAATCATTCACTGGCTTTAACCTTTTACTGCTATTGTGGTTGGTTGTTTGTTTATTTGTTGTATGTTACCCCTCAATTTTCAAGCACTTTGGTCAGCTGCATGGCTGTGTATAAAGTGCTATACAAATGAAGTGGTATGGTATGGTATGGTGACCTTATTTTAAACATGACATCATCACAGAATGACCCCTATGGATAATGTTAATGTGTATAAACAGAAAAAAACTCAAAACAAGTTTCAGAAAAAAGTGTCTTCTCCTTAAAGTTACAGTCAAGAAGCCTGTCTGAGTGCACTCATTAACCAGTTTGTCTCCCTTGAACACCTCTCCCTGTTATAAAAGCTAAGTTTTTGCTATATTAACAGAAACATCTTCTTTCTTAGCCAAGTGATTACACTGTTTTTTCTTTATGAAAATTCAGGACAATATCTGGATCACACAAACTAATTAAATGTATATTCTGTATTCTTCTTAAATATTCAAACATTCATTTTTAACCTAATGTATACTGTCCAAAAACAGTCAGGAGGATCTTAAATCCCTAAGTCATAACAGCTAAATCCTAATTTTTGCTAAAAATATTTAATGGCTCTGCAGTTGATCTACAAAGATGCAAGATGATGTATCTCCAATCGTTTATATAGGAGGATAGGCAATAATATCAAACCCTGCCATGTGTCATAGTCTGATTACACAAAATGTAAAACTTTTTTGACTGCTCCAGGTATACCTTATTTGTAAATGACTGTAGATCAAACTTTTTCCTATTAGTTTATTTTTTAAGCTATACAGTCATTTAATGCATGGAATATTTAAATGACCCATTGGCAGAATTGTAATATGGCTACAATTCAATTGAAATACAGCCCTCTACAATAGAAAAGAAAACAGACTTTGTCACCTTCAAACAACCCAAATATCATTACAGATTTTCCAGATATATCCTCTCATTTACTCAAATTTTTCTTCTGTCTTTTTCAGCAGTCACAATTGTTTCTTCCTTGAGAGTGATGGGTGACTGTGAGCTGTTTGGTTGCAGTTTTATATATCTGTGCAAGAAATGACAGAAACCATTGAAAAACTATCTTGTCCAGCGATATAAAACTGTGTCAGAGCAAGATATTACTTCTCCCTACAGTCCATGATTCTCTGACCTCCTTGTGTACATAGCCATTTATATTACCATAAAATCATCTGTTTCTCGCAAACCAGTCGTTGAGTGAATTATCCCTGGATTGTCAGCCACAAAGAAGCAGGGAAGGCAGTCTAATCTCAGAGTGGACTAGTTCTAGGTTGCTGGCCCACACGCATAAATTTACCTCTTCAATCATTCCCAAGGTTCTTTTTCCGGGCAGCGACCGTGGTGTCTAAAGTTTCCCAGGCTCCTCCCGAAAAATGACACATTCTCAGACCAGACGCTTTGGTCAGCTTGTACAGAGCTGTGATTATTAGCAGGGCTCTCTTTTTTTGTTCAAAACATAGTGTAAAGCTATTTTTAGCCATCAATTAAATTAGAATATCCCTTTAGCCCAGTTTTCTCCAACTTTTTTATCATTCCCCACTTTGCACAAAGGAGCATACCCAAGCCCCCCCTTCTTTTATTGCCCCAACAGAATGGTGACCACGCCTGATTTTTAAAGTATTTTATTTATTTAAATAGCGAGTTAGTCTACAAGTTTACTAAGGCTATAAATTAGTTGGAAAAAGTGGTTGCGCACTGGTATAAAACCGGCTCAGAAATATATGCTGTCAGTAGTTGCTACATGTAGAACTTCGGCTCACAGTTGGAGAAAATAAAAGTTGTAGTTTTATCACATATACAAAGCTTTCAAAATTACAATATAAAATAAAATAAAGAGCAAGATACTCAACCACGTATTTCCTCCATGGTTCACCGTGTGACTTCTCTGACTGTGAAACGTTCCCTGATCTTTTTAGATATTTGCCCATTTTGTAGATGGAATCTTTGATAATGCGGCTACTCAGCTTGTTTTGTTCTGCTGCGATATATTTCGACGTCAAACTCCCAGCTCGATGTTTCAGGTCACGGTTCTGTTTTTCAATGATGATCACAATTGCTAATTTATTTGAGTGCGTTTAATTTTGTGAGAGGGGGGAGTTGGTTGATTTCATTTACAGTGCAGTGAAACATTCACAACGATAGAATTTAGGGGGGAAAAACTATTTAAATCCCGTTGATGTCACGCCCCAGCTGCAATACCTCTGCGCCCCACTAGTGGGGCTCGCCCCATAGTTTGAGAAACACTGCTTTAGCCCTTGTACACACCAACAGCCAATGCCAGCAACTCGTGGGTTCCTGGAGGGCAAAACAGCCAGATGGCAGTGTGTCATTACAGGCAATGCAACATTTACTTAATTTCTCTTTAACAATCCAGAGCTGGAAGCCAAATAGAGCTTTTGGGATTAAGAATGCTGTAACGTTGGTCTGGAGCTGTTTGAAGACATTTTACTAACCTCTTGTTCTTTGTTTGTTGGCAGAAATTGTGAGCGGGATTCCAAGTTATGTTTCCCATACATTCCTAAATGAGTGGAGGGGGTTCTATAGTAGGGGCTGTCAAGAGGAAGATGCAAAGGACAAGCTGAGAATTAGAAGCAGAATGAGGGTTGTCAAAGATGTCAAAATAATGTCTGCTCCAAAGAACAGCTAGGAATCCCTGTTGTTGGTGCTTCCTCACTCTGTACTGGGAAATGGTTTAGAAACCAAAACAATGTTTTTTGTAATATTTTTACAGATCCTCTGACCAGCATGTCAGTTCACAGCTGCTTGTCACAAAAACAAATTATGTTGCAAACCTGTTAGTTAGGAATGTGAAAGTTGCATCACATATGATAGTCCATTTTTCCCCCCAATTATGATCAAACGCACTGAAAGCTGAGATGTAATTGCTTCAAGATCTGAGAGCCGTTTATACTGTAGAGGGGGTAAGACAAAGTGCCATACACGGACATTTGCAAAAGAAATTCAATCATGCCACGGTATTGATACTGGAACACACAAAAGAAGTAAAACCCATGTCTACATACATAATTCACAGAAAATAGAATTTAGTTTAGAAAATAAAACATTTTGTAAGAGCCAATCAAAGCAAACATTGCATTATTTAATTTAATGAAAAACAAAACACAAATGAAGCAGACAAAAGAGACAATTTTAAAGAAGCACAGAAAATAATAAAAACAAGAATACATACCAAAAATAAAGCTGCAGAAAATGACTGTGACAATAAAATAATTTAATGTAAATCAACTTTTCAAAAATAAGACAGGATTTTGGTACAATATGTACCCATAATTTTCTTTTTCGATGTTTAAGATGGTTAAAAATAAAGAAAAGTTGTGATAAATGTGGTAAAATTTTCACCAGCTGAGTTTTTCCATTTATTAAAAAAAGATATTAAAGCAAGTTGAAATTTCTGATATAAACTGATAGACATTTAGCAGAAATGTTAAGCGGTTTGTGCTTTGAGAAAAATCAACATAATTTGAAAGCCTAGCCAAGTGTGAAACCATAAGTGCGCAAACCAGAGTTTGCATGTCTAATTTACAAAGGCTCCCACAAAGCAAGATTTTCACCTCAAACTTCACTGCAAAACAACTAGTGACATTTTGCCATGATGCAGTTTGCCCACATTAAATCATTCAACATATGTGCATTAAGAAGAAAATTCCATCCATCCATCCATTTTCTGTATCCCTCCATCCTATCCAGGGTTGCGGGGGGGGTGGTGCCTATCTCCAGTGGTCATGGGGCGACAGGCGGGGTAAACCCTGGACAGGTCGCCAGTCCATCGCAAAAGAAGAAAATTCATTTACATTTATGTAAATAGGAAACTGAGGAAAGACTGTCTTAAAGACCATGAGCTTCTTGCAGCCTCCTAAATACAGGTGGTGATTTCAAGAAGCAGGAAGTAAATCAACCTAGTATACTTTACAAAGAGAGACTATGAATGTCACATAGCATGGAAATTGTTTCTTCCAGAGCAAAGTAACTGATATTGTTGAATATTCATTTATTTATTTTATTTACAAGCTAAATGTTTGTCTCAGAACTGCATATTCCAAATGTAAGGCACAGATAAACTGAGACCTTGTTGAAAAAGAGACTACAATTTTTTATACCTCCTGAACTTCTTAGAGTTAGTAGTGCCTGCATAATCCTAGTGTTGTTTTCTTTGTGAATAGGAGGAGTTGCAAAAGAACAGGATAACTAATAAGATAATACTCCCTAAACCATGTACTGCCTAAATGTACACTGTATTATAAGATCTTTGTAAATGCAACATATTGTGGGAAAATAGACAGATTTCTCTTTTAGGATGCTTAGCCAAATGCTGTGATTGCAGAGGTTTACACTTTACATAAAATCACAAAACCAAAGTCCTAAAAGAATAAACAAAACATACTTTTATAAAAAAGATATTGAGAAGATATATTTAAATGCATTTGTTGCTTTTAGCTGTCTGTTTTGCTTGACCTGTCATGCTATTTTCCCTACTTTTTTGTATGCTGCAGTGTTCTTATGTCTAAAACGCCACCTGTTGACAATACGATGCCAGTTTTACCATGTTTTGCACCTTAATGGTGCGCTCACACCGAACGCGTTTGAAGTGTCAAGGGCGTCAGATTTACATGTAAAGTCAATGCAGAAGCGTGCTGACGCGCGTCAGGGTTTCTGCGTCGCGTCATGCTCGTTTTTGTGTTGCGAAAATGCATTACTGCCTCATTCGCTTTTATATCGTGCATTTTGTGCATTTGCGCGACACGCATGTTTTGAAAAATCGGAACTTTGCCGTCAATTTGTGCCGTGTCAACCAATCAGGAGCCTGGTGACGTGGTGTCACGTGATGCTGTGACCCAGTTCACGGGGCCAGGTCCGGCAAAATTCATTAATTCAACATAGAGGAAATACTGATAATACTGATGGCTAATCACCCCGAGCTATACGACACCAGTTGCTTTCTCTACAGAGACAGGATTAAAAAGGACCTCGCTTGGAGGAATATAAGTGAGGAGATAGGGCAACCTGGTAAGTTCATTTCACTTTTGAAAGTTTTCATGTTACTGACCCTGCGAACCTGCGCAGGCTACTCTCTACAATAAATAGAGAATGGAGATTTTCTCTTCCAACGCTAGATCGACACCTGCCATCTTGCAAAAACACCGTCTGGCACTAGCTCCTCCCACAAGTTGCGTATTTCTGGCTTGACGCATGTTAAAATGGTATATTTTGACACGAGTTTCCAATTCGCTAATTAGACACGTGAATGTTGAAGCGTCCAACTTTGGCGTGCTACCGTAAAACCCACCTTAATTCGTTTTACCCAAACTCTAAACCCTAATTCATGAAACCAAAAGTTAAGAATCAGATGACATATGTTCTGCTTTTGATTTTTAGCTGCAAGAAACTGCTAAAATCGTCTAAGTGTAATGCGATTTGTTGAAGCTCATGTCTCCTCAAGTACAATATCAACTGAGTGAGCATCTAAAACAAAGTTGATGAATAATGTAAAGAGTGGATGTATAATGTGACCGGTGTCCTATATTCAAGGTTTTTAGCGGAAGTCCATGGCTGCCAAAATATTCAGCTGTGTGCACATATTTCTTTTAAACCATTTAGTAAAGGCACAGATTATGCAAATTGCTTTTGCATGTGTGTAAGTGATAAACCTGACATTGTTAGAAAAACGGCTCACTGCCAAACAGCTTGTAAGAATTCCTCTTGCCCCTTAGACTTCTGCAGGCGCCAGCGACCAGTGAGCTGGAAATGACTGATCAAAATGAAGGTGGAAAAACGAGGGAAGTGGGACTATTTTGAAGATTTAACTAAACATATTTCATAAAAATAATAGGCATTGGAGTACAAATAGCAGTGTGAGTTTATATGTCATTGAAAATGCTTAAGAATGTAAAAAGGCTAAAAATCTCTGGGATTTAAAAATGTGCATTGCTGTCTTTTTGTGCTTTGTCTAAGGAGACACATGGAAAGAACATGCAAAGTTGTGTCATTCTTTTTCTCTCTTAGGGTCTCTGTCTCCCGGTTCAGTCAGCTTTTCCATCATCTCTCCATTTCTCCACGGGAAGAAGGTCTCAGAGTTTCTCAGGAATGCTGACTTCCATGTGCCTTTGTCCCTTGGGGGACGTTGGTAGGGGTCTTGACCCCTCTCCTCCTGTATCCCTGGAGCCTATCAGCTAACTAAGTTAGCATGAGATAACTCTCTCCTCCTGTCCCTGTATTGCAGCCTCCAGCCCTTCCCTCCTTTTTTGTTTCATTCACCCAAGGCTAATACAATGCAGGAGCTTCATTAGAAGCAGTGTAACATCCATTTCACTGCCATCTAATCTTTTCCTGAGGCAGAAAATTGCCTTCTAGTGTCAGTCCTCATAATTATGTGTCAGAAGACTGAAGGAATCTCCCTTGCTAATCAGTTTGTCAGAAGTACTGCCTTCCTATTGATAAACAAGGATGAAAGTCTGTTCTTCTTACGACATCTACTTCATACAATGTCCAATGCAATGTGGTTTCTGTTTGTCTTTTAGTACTTTTAAAGATAAGTAGGGCATATTTAGTATGCATCGAAAGTTTCTTGCCAACTGCCATTAAACAGAAGTTTATTGCTTATGGCAGTGGTTCCCAAAGTGGGGGGCACGCCACCTGGAGGGGGCAGTCATTGCAGGGGGCAGCGGCATGAATGGATAAAATTTAAAAGCTAATATAACGGATGGATTTTTGACAAGGCTCCCACATAAACGCAAAGCAGAAGATAAAACATTGCCAAATAAGCTTCTAAATCAACTTCCTTCCAAGCCAAAGAGTATAAAATATGATGACGCATATTTTGCCTTTGGTTTTGTTACACCTTCAACACCTTTAAATGCTTGATGATCTCATATAAAGTTTTGTACATAGTGGCACAGTGTGAAAAACCACACACTACTGCGGAGGATTTCATGCTTCCCTGCATTATGGACATGGTTCCATCTATTATTCATAAGGCCAGCAGACTATGGGTTATTCCTCTGTCCAATAATGCCATCGTCAGGTGAATTTTTGAGATGTCAACGGACATATAGGGAATTTGTAGAGATCTGCACAGATGGGGCAAACACTATGGCTGGGAAACTAGGACGGCTGTAGATGTTCATGAAGTGCGTCTCCAATATTGCAGTGCATGCGCTGCATTATACACCGCGGCGCGCTAGCGTCTAAACAGCCGAGCTGAATGATGTAATGATCAATGTCTTCAATTACATCAAAACACAACCTGTCAAAGCCCAGAGTTTTGTGGTACTGTGCGAGAAAGTGAGCTTCGACAGACAGTCGTTCTGTTTCACAGCGAGTCCCTATAACTGTCACGAGGGAAGGTGAGAAAACGTAGTGGTCAGAAATGTTGCTAGATTTGTCGCTAGGCGCTTTTTGGGGGAAAAAAAGGCTTAAGTGGGTCTGAAAAGTTGTTAGAAATAGTAAAAAAGTCGCTGAGTTGGGAACACTGCTGGCTGCTGGACTTTTGAGACTTTAGAAGTGGGGTTGTGGCTGAAATGGTATGTCCTCTGATTAGTCGTTTTTTTTCCTCCCTCAAGAGCCCATTTGCTTCTTCTTGGACCATAACGGTGGATGCCAGACAACACATCTGTGCAGTACCGCCACCAACTGGTATGGAGAATGGAACAGGGTTGTCACTCAAAAACATTGTTTATTCAAACAATTATGTGTTTAAAAAGTGTGCTAAATCTATAACTTCAATTGTCTTTTTGTGACAGTGAAAAAATATACACTGAATGAATGCTGGTACTCGGAAAAGGGTACTCAAAACATTAATGCACCTTTAGGTCAGTTTGCTGCTATAATTAAAAGACAAATCAGGAATGTACAATAATATAAAAACAACATAAATTTTCCAGAATGAACGTGGCTGAATAAGCAATTACATTTTGAGAGAATATAATTCAGATTACTTAATGCAATCAATTAGAGGAACCATTATTGATTAAAATTGGACACATGATTTTCACATTTTCTCCATATTAGTTTGGGGTGGTAGTGCACAGATGTGTTTTCTGGCAACCACCATTATGGAGCAAGAAGAAGCAAAGAAGAAGCAAATGGACTCTTGAGGGAGGGAGGAGAGACAAGGAAAAAACGAACAATAAGACGACATACCATTTCAGCCACAACCTCACACCTCACCACAACAAGCTCCTAAGTCTCAAAAGTCCAGACGTTGAGTGAGCGAGGAGTCCGCAAGTGAGCATGTTGCGAGAGTGGAGTGCATGCTTGTCATTGTGCTAGGTGACCAACAGGTGAGCGCACAGTTTGATTGGCAGTCACTTACGCAAATGTTCGCTGACAGTGCACAAACTCGTTCTCGCGATGTATTTTTTTACTCACAAGATATAACTTTCCTCGCACATGTTGTTGCGCGCGATGTTTATCATGCGCACATGCAAAATACACCTGAACAACTTTTGGAACTAATTAAACGGGAAACACTTCTAAAGGTGAGGCAAAAATTAATCATACTCCTAGCAGATTTGTATTTGACACTTGTTTTTGACATTGCATTGACGTCTCTTAAAAGATGATAAAACAATGTCAAAGAAATACCAGTTTTAAAGAATAAATATCTATTTTTATTTATATTGTAATGAAAATTGCATGTCAGAAATCATTTACTTAAGAAGAAAAGAAGAACAATCAAAATGATAAAACAAAGAGACTATATTGCAATGCATTTTGGCTCTCCGTTACCTGCTAAAATAGTGATGTTTCATGCTCGCTCTCAGTCTTAACCAACTGCAGACATCTTGATATTTTTACAGAAATGCAGTTTCCTTGTAAATAGCTTTTCACATCTCCATGCTTCCTCTGACCTTATTAAAAACATCTCACTGATCCCAAACATGGTTAACTTTGAGTCTTTTCCCCCTAATAACAACTTCCACACCAAAGAGTGTTGTTGCTATGACCCTGAAACTTTTAAGTACATTGCTTTCACTGATCAGAAAAAGGATTGGAGTTTCCGAGTGGCTGATCACTTTTCCCAGTGCAAATCAAGCTGAATAATTGCAAAATCTAGGAACCAGCCGATTTCCTGGTGCATCTCTACAAGAAATCTTAAGAGGTAAGTCATACACTGAATTGTTGGTCTTTATTAGGAAGGAATGCAAGAAGCAATGCATTCCTGAAAGAAATGTTTTTCCTTCACCTTGTTCAGACCATAGACTGTATATTACTGGACGAAGCCTCGGTGACGTCACCCATTGGTTTCTGAAGAGCAAAAATGAAGCCAAATGGGCTGTTCCCACTGCCGCCATCTTGTCTGCATCACGCGTTTCGTCACTCCCAGAAAATACAAAAATGGGCAAAGAGGCGGATGATTGACACTCTGAGCCGACGTAGCCAGGAGCTAGTCCTGGAGCTAACTGAAGCTAACTGAAGCTAACGGAGGTTAGTGGGCACCTTTAGCCTAAAAGCCGCAGTAGAGCAACTCTGCTACCCTCTTCCATCCAGGCTGTAAATACAATATTAAATCGGTAAGTTAACATTTAAATTGAAATAATTTATTGAAATCAAATGATCATTAACTTAATGCAAGTTTTCAATAATATTTTTAACTTAGTTATTAATAGTGTATGAGATCTATTTGGTCTATGCATGAGATACATGATCAAGCAACGTTAGCAAGGATAGTTCACATATTTATATTAATATTTGTTTGTATTTACCCTTATTGTTAGTGATTGTACTACCATGTAGGATCTCCCAGTTAAAAAAACGGTTCCCACAGCTATTGTAGATTAGCAACAGCTAATATGAATAATTTCGATCCTAGTCAATTCTGCAATGTATGAATTTGACTAATCATTTATTAAGGTCTGGGAAGGGATAAGTTGCACTTTTAGTAAGACACTTGTGTTTCTTTTTATACATTTTGTTTACCAGGTCACAATGGTTGCATGCCTGTCCTCCACAACAGCCAAACAAAGCAGAAATTGTAAGTACCTGTCTCCATCACTTCATGTAGAATTTTAATAGTATTATACTTTCAACTGATAGCAGTGGCAGCTGGTGAATAAATTTGTAGGGGGGGCGCAGTTGCTTGTGATGGGTCAAAAGGCACGTCACCACCAGAACACCACACAAAATCTGAAAACCAGTTAAACTAGACCATTGGTATCAATACAACTACAGAAAGGCCTTGGATCTCGATTTTCTGAAATTAATTTTGAGGTAGAATATATTGCAAAAGTAGGCTACTTTAACACCCGTTACACTGAATACTTGTTAAACCATCAATACAATTAGAGAGAGACATTGGATACTGTTGATCTAAATGTTTTGGGCCAGAAAAGCTTTCAAAAGTAGGCTACTTTAATAATAATAAAAACATTAAAAAACACATTATACCATAACACCAGTTAAACAAAATAATTGTTAAGCCATCAATACAATCAGAGACAGACATTGGATATTGTTGATCTAAATGTTTTGGGCCAGAAAAGCTTTCAAAAGTAGGCTACTTTAATAATAATAAAAACATTAAAAAACACATTATACCATAACACCAGTTAAACAAAATAATTGTTAAGCCATCAATACAATCAGAGACAGACATTGGATATCATCGAACTATAAATACAAACAAGTTAGAGAGGCTGAATATTGATTAACTATTAATACACACAAGAGAGTGACATTGAATAATGTTGATTTATTAATCAGTCATAACAGAGATACCGCAGGGGAAACAAAACAGTGCATTACTTACTGGACATCCAGTTAGCCAACTGCGTGTAGTGTACGCATCGGAGGAGAAGCTCCGAGTGTACGTCCTGCCCTGATCTGTTGCCTGCTGCCGAATATTTAAATCTGGACGGTCAGGTCCTAAGTCCTTTACCCTTTTCTTCTCTTCATCTGACCGACGAAAAAAAGCTATCTGGCGTAATGAAACAACCGAGTTTTCTTTTATCACAGTTGCCATGCTGTTGAAGAAGTAGAGTAGGGATTGAGTAGCTTCTCTTTTCTGGTTGTGAGGCACGGCAGTGAAAATCTCGGACTTGTGGCGCGAACGTTTGCTCTGATGATGATGGACGTATTGGATTCGATTAATTGTCCAATCACGTTAAGATTAAAAATATGAGCAAGAACGCCATTGGCCTAGGCGCACATAAATGCGCCCAAGAAATAAATTTTCATGCACCAATGAAAATCTGCCTTTGCCTGGGCGGGACCAAAAAGTTTGACAGCTGTCATAGACTTCAGCGTTACCGGCGCCCCTGAGGAGGAGGGATTTATTTGTAACAAAAAATAGCAAGCCTAGCCGGGCGCAGAATGGTTAATGGTAATATCAATATTTTTAGAGGATTATTATTATAATCACACTATTACATGGGGAGAACATAGCATTGTTGTTGATTTTTTTTTCTTTTCTTCTTTTTAAATTTTTATGGTTTACTTGACGAACTTGGTCACTATTTTAACGGGTGGGCGGCGCCCCAGCGCCCTCTATAGACCCACCGCCACTGACTGATAGGCTTCACCTGTGCAACTGCCATTCATTATGCTAGTTTTTTTCTCCATAGCCATTTGGATCATTGGAGACAGCTATGTCTGACATGGTTCTGAGAGAGATGATGAAACCATCGGAGGAAAGCTCGGCCTCCCAGACGTCCGTATCTCCTGGTTTGACTGGGGGGGCTGAGGTGGAAAGGAGGAAGAGCAGCTCTAGATGTCCTCATCATCAGCTGTGGTGGAGATGATATGGGGATGGTCAGCAGCAGTGTCCAGTTGGTGAATATGATGATGGAGGACCTGCACCAGCTTTACCTTCTCCACCCTCAGATGTCCATCATCTTCTCCTCCATCACCCAAAGGCGTCGATAGAGGGCAGTGTAAACCCGGCAAAAATAGAAAAGGCCAGGAAGTTTGTCAACAGTGTTATGGCTTCTTTTATTCCTAGTTTAAATCCTGCCATCTTTACGCATCCTCACATTAGACATGACAGTCCTTTTGAACAATTGATGTTAAAGCAAAAAGTATAAATATAGTCCTGATTGTTTTGTCTAATGTGTTGTTGGTGTAGTTTTTTTATTTCAACAATTATATCTGTTGCCATAACACTGTTGACAACTCTGTCCCCCCCCCCCCCATTTTACTGTACACAAGTCTCTTTTGCTTTCTGGCCCCCCTTGTTTTTTTATCTGTGTCCCTTTCTTTTATTGAATTTTCTGTTTAAAAAAAGAAATGTTTTATTCTCTATAATGACTGAAAATTATTTCAACAGTATATAACAAGGGAAAAAAATAAAACAAAGTAATTAATCAGCCAACTGCATTCTAGAATTTGATAAATTCCTTCAACATCTCAATATTAAAATAAACCTTGGTGTCTGCAATCTTACAAACCAAATCATACTTCTTATGCGGCTACAAAACTATGATTTTTTTTCCTGAAATGGAAACAATATCTGCGAGAAAGAAAAACAAACTTCATTCATTTGTTGTTTATTTAATCAAAAACAAAAAACGGACAGCACCTAACGATATGAAAGAAGTGGCATTAAAGATGATGCACATATAATGTTAAGTACTTCTCCTTATGATCTTCCTGTAGTTTTAGGCGATTTATATAATCTGTAAGAACAAAACAATGTATATTAAAAACTTAAAATTTCAACATTCCCTGTCTTAGTTGGAAACCCACTCACCACAACAAGACAAACGTGCTGTAAACAACTTCTTAGACGGTCTGTTAGTGCAATCAGTACCACAGCAAGCCATATTTGTCCAATAAGTGCACGATTTATATCTAAACACTAATAAAGTTTGCGGATAGAACTGATGTTCAAGTTCAGCGAAAGGAAATGGCCAAAGGCCAAACGTGAGTCCTAGGCTGAAGGCCTTCCTGGAGCAAGCAGGGGGGGAAAGCAGTCTATGGCGGCAAGCTGCTAGCCACTGTTAGCCACCGTTAGCTACGGTTTGCTACCGTTAGCCACTGTTAGCTACCGTTAGGCACCTGCCTTAGCGCTGACGGCTCATCGAGACATGTCAATCAAAAGGACACGCCCCTAATTATTCATAATTTCAAGATTAAATTATGTCTAAACGGATGAGTTAGAAAAAAATTCACCCCCCTCAGAGTTGTCATGACGATAAACCTGACCTATTAAACCTAAAATGGTTTTTTGAACCGGGCTGTAAACAGGTTTATTTCTGCTGTGAAGTTGGCCTTTTTAACATGGGAGTCAATGGGAAATTGCTCCTTTCTGGAGCCATTCCCCAGCGGATGAGGGGTGAACTGCAATTTTTGTTACTTCCGGGATGGCCTCACTTCTGAGCGGCGGAGTTTGCCCTTTGGTTCAGACTTGCTAAAATGCATCCTGGGAGATCAAATATGAACTCAACTAACAACTACAGTTGTGAGCACACTCAGTAAGGACTGAGGAAGCATTCAGTGCCAGTCAGACGACATTCAGAGAATGTCTCAGCTGCATGTTTAATATATACTGCTCAAAAAAATTAAGGGAACACTTAACAAAATGTAACTCCAAGTTAATCACACTTCTATGATATCGAACTGTCCACTTAGGAAGCAACACTGATTGACAATCAATTGCACATGCTGTTGTGCAAATGGAATAGACAACAGGTGGAAATTATAGGCAATTAGCAAGACACCCCCAATAAAGAAGTGGTTCTGCAGATAGTGACTAGGGGTGCAACGGATCAAAAAACTCACGGTTCGGATCGTTCCTCGGATCAGAGTTACGGATCGGATCATTTTTTGGATCAGCAAAAAAAAAAAGACAAGACAAATAAAGATAACTTTTGTCTTTTCATTTATTAACACTTTTAAATTATTAAATTAAAATGTCCCAGGCTGAATGCAACATCAAAAGGCACATCTCCTTCCTTTAAACTTGGAGAGTGACATAAAGCCTATGTTCACATCATCAAAGAAGAATAAAAGAAAGAAAGCGAAGCATACTTGAACTTATAATTTCAAATTGTTTTTCAAAAAGACAAGAATGTCTACATTGTCTGGGGAGAGTGTGGACAAATGCAAATGTCCCCATACAGGGGATTTAACCCTCTATGGTACGCATCATGATGCCAGTTGTTGAAAAAATATTTGGGATGTTTATTTGTCATACAATAGACCAAATAAACATATTTAAGAGATATTTTTATTATTTTTATTATTGGTTGACGTTGCCATACGGCAACACTGTACGATAATGGAAATTGATGAAAATAAGGAGAGTTTGGTTTATGATTGTAAAAACCTTTTATTTAACAACTCAGTTTATAGTTTTTGTGCCAAGTACCATAAACAGTTAAAAATGTAACATTTAAAAGTTAAACTATTTAAACGATATTGTTTATCATATTATTAGAATTTTTCTTTGAAGAATTATTTTAATTTGATTGTCTTGATGCTGTCGTCTCAGTCTTACTGCTTGTAAAAATCAATTAAGCAGTTCTTGTCAACTGTGAGGCACAGGTAGGCCTCACACTTTGTGCACTGCACTCTGACAATACCCGTGCAGCCTTGGGATTTGCACCGGCCCTTTTTCGCCACGACAGCAGGCCAATGATCAGTGCTGTCAAAACGCACAGCTTCTGGTGGAACTGGTGCAGTGGGATCTCTACTCCTCTTCCCAGCCAGATCTCCCTCAACATGTTGGAAAGGGTCGTCTCCTCATCTTCTTCCTCTCCATGCAAAGGCAGCTTGCAACCTCACTTTTGAACAGGAGCAGGCTGAGGACCTGTCTTTGTGGGATGCTGCAGTCCCTGCAGTACAAAAGCCAGGCGTTGACGAGGGTGAAATCTATCATGTGGAACACAATCCTGTGATACCACTTCTTAGACCTCAGCTTTGTGAGGTAAAGAGCAATCAGTGAGTCTTCATCATTTTCACTGTCTCCATCATCCTCACACTCTCCTTGCTGGGTTGCAAGCAGCTCGTTTTCTTCATCACTAAAGCCTAATTCATCCTCACTACAGGCAAGGCTAGTTTGGCTGTCTTCTGCAAGGGACCATAAAATATATTGGTGTTCATTCTGTAAATAGAAGAAAAAAGTATCAAATATGTAGTGTGAAAAGGACTCAGAAAGTGCATTATCAAAGTAGACTCTAGAGGATCAGTTCATTGCATCAACATGCCAGGCTAACAGTTCCATAATGGTACGGTGTTGCCGTATGGCAACGTCCACATTTTAACAGTTTAACATTAAATAATCAAATACAGTGCAATAAACCACATAACAGTGAACTTAGCTCACCTGCTGTTCAGTATGTATTTTTTCCCCATCAAAAAATATCATAAAAATACCTTTTTTGGTGATTTTTGAAGAGTAAAATGGCAAGGCTCCTCCCTTTGAAGAGGTCTGCAGAAAAAGGCAGCAAAAAAATCCTCCAGTCATGGGACAAATTTAAACACTACTATTGGTTCTCTTAGGACCCCACCTCTCTTTCAATGCACTACATCATAAAAGAGGATATATTGTGTGTGTGTGGAAGGGATTCAATTGGTTTGTTGCCATATGGCAACATCGTACCATAGAGGGTTAAATGACGCAGGGCGTTCAAGCTCCTCCGTTCCTCCGCTCACCATGACCACGCTGTGTGCGGACTGAACATGCGCACAAGATATTGATCCGAACGGATCAATGATGATCCGTTGCACCACTAATAGTGACCACAGACCACTTCTCAGTTTGCATGCTCTCTGGCTGATGTTTTGGTTAATTTTGAGTGCTGGGGGTGCTTTCCCTCTAGTGGTAGCATGAGACGGAGTCTACAACCCACACAAGTGGCTCAGGTAGTGTACCTCATCCAGGATGGTATATCAATGTGGCAAGAAGGTTTGCTGTGTCTGTCAGCGTAGTGTCCAGAGGATGGAGGCATTAAAAGGAGCCAGCTCAGAACATCAGGAGACGTGGAGGAGGGCAACAACCCAGCAGCATGACCGCTACCTCAGCCTTTGTGCAAGGAGGAACAGGAGTAGCACTACCAGAGCCCTGCAAAATGACCTCCAGCAGGTCACAAATGTGCATGTATCTCCTCAGACGGTCAGAAACAAACTCCATGAGGGTGGTAAAACTTCCACAGGTGGGGGTTGTGCTCACAGCTCAACACCGAGCAGGACATTTGGCATTTGCCAGAGAACACCAAGATTGGCATATTTGCCACTGGCACCCTGTCCTCTTCACAGTTGAAAGCAGGTTCACACTGAGCACAAGTGACAGATGTGACAGAATCTGGAGACGCTGTGGAGATCGTTCTGCTGCCTGCAACATCTTCCAGCATGACCGGTTTGGCAGTGGGTCAGTAATGGTGTGGCACGGCATTTCTTTGGACCGCACAGCCGTCCATATGCTTACCAGAGGTAGCCTGACTGTCATTAGGTACAAAGATCAGATCCTCAGACCCCTTATGAGACCATATGCTGGTATGGTTGGCCCTGGGTTCCTCCTAATGCAAGACAATGATAGACCTCATGTGGCTGGAGTGTGTCAGCAGTTCCTGCAAGAGGAAGGCATTGATGATCGACTGACCTGCCCATTCCCAAGACCTAAATCCAATTGAGCACATCCACATCTGGGACATCATGTCTCGCTCCATCCACTAACGCCACATTGCACCACAGACTGTCCAGGAGTTGGCGGATGTTTTAGTCCAGGTCTGGGAGGAGATCCCTCAAGAGACCATCCGCCACCTCACCAGGAACATGCCCAGGCATTGTAGGGAGGTCATAAAGGCACGTTGAGGCCACACACGCTACTGATTTTGACTTGTTTAAGGACCTTACGTCAAAGTTGGATCAGCCTGTAGTGCGTTTTTCCACTCTAATTTTAAGTGTGACTCCAAATCCTGACCATCATGGGTTGATAAATTTGACTTCCATTGATAATTTTTGTGTGATTTAGTTGTCAGCACATTCAACTATGTAAAAAACTAACTATTTAATAAGAACATTTCATTCATTCAGATCTAGGATGTGTTATTTTATTGTTCCCTTTAAATTTTTGAGCAGTGTATATTTAACTTTGTGAAGACCAGTCCATGCAGGGCCATACTGAAGGATCATCAGCTGACTATATATGATTTACCACCATAATATTCTATTCCTCTCTTTGTCTCTGAATCAAAAATCTCTTCATAAAGCTTGTCATAGGAAAGTTCAGTATTTCTATGTTCTGATTCTTGTTGGACTTGAATGTACCATTCAGCCATTTTACCAGATATCTGAGGGCTCCCATAGAGGAAACACTGGAAAGAAGAGTAAAATAACAGATTGAAATATAAAAATAACTGGGATAAATGTGATAAGATTAAATATAAAACATTGATAAAATGTTATCAATTAAAACATACAGCGCAATTAAACAGACAATATCCATCCATCCATCCATCCATCCATTTTCTTCCGCTTATCCGGGGTCGGGGCGCGGGGGCAGCAGCTTAAGCAAGGACACCCAGACTTCCCTCTCCCCAGGCACTTGTTCCAGCTCCTCGGGAGGAATCCCAAGGCGCTCCCAGGCCAGCCGAGAAACATAGTCCCTCCACCGTGTCCTGGGCCTTCCCCTAGGCCTCCTCCCGGTGGGACGTGCCCGAAACACCTCACCAGGGAGGTGTCCAGGAGGCATCCTGACCAGATGCCCGAGCCACCTCAACTGACTCCTCTCGATGTGGAGGAGCAGTGGCTCTACCCTGAGCCCCCTTCCGGATGACCGAGCTTCTCACCCTATCTCTAAGGGAGAGCCCAGACACTCTACGGAGGAAACTCATTTCAGCCTCTTGTATCCGTGATCTCGTTCTTTCGGTCACCACCCAGAGTTCGTGACCATAGATGAGGGTAGGAACGTAGATCGACCGGTAAATCGAGAGCTTCGCCTTTCGGCTCAGCTCTCTCTTCACCACGACAGACCAGTACAGCGCCTGCATAACTGCAGATGCCCTGCCAATCCGTCTATCGATCTCCTGCTCCATTTGTCCCTCATTTGTGAACAAGACCCCCAGATACCTAAACTCCTCCACTTGGGGAAGGACCTCATCCCTGACCTGCAGAATGCACCCCACCCTTTTCCGGCTCAAGACCATGGCCTCGGATTTGGAGGTACTAATCTTCATCCCAGCCGCTTCACACTCGGCTGCGAACCGCTCCAGCGAAAGCCGTAGATCACGTTCCGATGAAGCCAGCAGGACCACGTCATCTGCAAAAAGCAGAGACTCGATCCTGAGGCCACCAAAACGGATCCCCTCAGCACCTTGGCTGTGCCTAGAAATCCTGTCCCTAAAAGTTATGAACAGGATCGGTGACAAAGGGCAACCTTGGCGGAGTCCAACTCTCACTGGAAACAAGGCCGACTTACTGCTGGCAATGCGAACCAAACTCTGGCACCGGTCGTACAGGGACCTAACAGCCCGTATCAAGGGGCCCGGTACCCCATACTCCCGTAGCACCCCCCACAGGGCCCCCCGAGGGACACGTTTGAACACCTTTTCCAAGTCCACAAAACACACGTAGACCGGTTGGGCAAACTCCCACGCACCCTCCAGGACCCTGCTGAGGGTGTAGAGCTGGTCCAGTGTTCCACGGCCAGGACGAAAACCGCATTGTTGCTCCTGGATCCGAGGTTCGACTATCCCTCGGACCCTCCTCTCCAGAACCTCTGAATAGACCTTACCAGGGAGGCTCAGAAGTGTGATCCCCCTGTAGTTGGAACACACCCTGTGGTCCCCCTTTTTAAACAGGGGGACCACCACCCCGGTCTGCCAATCCAAGGGAACGGCCCCCGATGTCCACGCAATATTGCAGAGCCGCGTTAACCAACACATCCAGGGCCTTGAGGAACTCCGGCAGAATCTCATCCACCCCCGGAGCCCTGCCACCGAGGAGCTTTTTAACGACCTCGGTAACCTCACCACCAGAGATTGGAGAGCCCGACCTAAAGTCCCCAGACCCTGCTTCCAGATTGGAAGGCGTTCCGGTGGGATTGAGGAGGTCTTCGAAGTATTCCATCCACCGACAAAAACGTCCCACATCGAGGTCAGCAGCACACCATCCCCACTGTAAACAGTGTTGGTGGCAGACCGCTTCCCCCCCCCCCCCGAGACGCCGGATGGTGGACCAGAATTGCTTCGAAGCCGTACGGAAGTCGTTCTCCATGGCCTCTCCAAACTCCTCCCACGCTCGAGTTTTTGCCTCCGCGGACATCCGAGCCGCACTCTGCTTGGCCTGCCGGTACCTATCAGCTGCTTCAGGGGTCCCACAAGCCAAAAAGAGCCGATAGGACTCCTTCTTCAGCCCGACAGCATCCCTTACCGCCGATGTCCACCAGCGGATTCGGGGGTTGCCCGAAACAGACAATAATAAATAGTAATCAGTTAAAAGCTAGGCTAAAAAGGCGAGTCTTGTGCCTGCTCTTAAAAACATGAACGTTCTCTGTGGCCATGAGGTCCTCTGGCAGCCTTTACCAATAACACTGTAGATGGTAAGAATGTGCAGAAAGTTATTGTGATTAAATTTAGCCTACTTTCTTGACAGACGTTTGGTAATTCTCTTGAGTCTAAACCTTGTTATAAACAACAAACTACTTGCCAAACTAGCACATAATTATCCTTGTATTTTTGAAGCAAAGACATTGTTATAACATAATTTACTGCTGATAACTATAAACTATTTTTATTTTAGATTTTTTATTTTATATATTTTTAGCATAGTCAATGATACTAAGATCTGCAATTGTCTTTTTTTTTTTACTAAAGCAGAAAACGTAAACAGAAAACAGCCGCGGGCCCCTATAGCTGAACGATTGACCCATGATGTGCCCTTTCCATATCATGCAGACAATTTTTATCAGGACCATGACTTGAAGATGATGGTGATCTGCCTCTTGTTTGTTGTGTATTTTCTTAAGCCTTCCTTATTTCCCTGTGAGGTCAGTCACCCCGCAATTTTCTCCCACACACTGGTTAGTCTTGCCTGGCTCTAGTGCTGGTCCACCTCATGTTCTACTCACCATTTCACATTGCCTGGGGTGCTGCTTGAACTTAGGGACACACTTTGTCCCTCAGTGGGAGAACTTGGAACCAGAAGGAAATGGACTCTTTCCCAAGGTTAGGACAGACACTGCTTGAATAAACATGAGGACTGCCTTAAAAAAGGAAACTGGGAGATTAGGGGATATAAGAGGAGAAGAGGAGAAAATCTGTTTTAAAATATGTCACAGCTAAGGAGCTGCTAAAAAGTTTGTTATGTGGTTTTTAATTGTTTAAGAGAACAATTGGTCAATTAGAAAGTCAAAGTAAGAATGCACTGTTTTAATGTATTGGTGTGTATGAACCGTTAACCAAAAATCTGGAATTGGTTACACACTGCATGCTTTTTTTTTAGGGAAGGGGGAGTTCATGCTCAATATGAAACCACAAAATAATGGCTATTTTTAATATTTACGATTTCCATTCAGGAACCTGAAAACAAAAAAGACGGATAAGTTTGTACCCTGTTAAAACTTAACTGCATAACCCCCTCCCCAACCTTCCCTTCTCCTGAGCCATTTATTGCTCGTCTCTTAAATGAACTAGGTGCCAGCAGACAATATTACTCATAACTCCAGTTGCTGCCAAGTTTTAGTATGAGGGCCATTAGAGAGCTTAAAGTCTGCCATTCATATTTGTTCTGGATTGCTGTTTTCTATTTTAAATATGCCTTTGATTTTTGATTTTATGAAATACTACAACAGCAATTTTCTGAAAGTTCTCTGCATTGTGGTGTATGATCCAACTTCACCAGGCAACATTCATCACGTTACATACTATATAGCCACCTTAAATTTTATTTATAGCATAATCTACTTTTCAAAATTTTGAAAGAGTTAAAGGGGTGATTTTTGCAGTGTTAAAGTTTGGCCAGTGTGCAAAATTAATCCATCAATTCCTGCAACATGAAAATATGCATTGTCTCTATATTTAGAAAGAAAGTATGATTGCAAATAGTTATTTCTAATAAACTTGTGCTCAATCATAGAATACAACATACATTTTTTATATCAGATATTGAGGTATTTCAAAATCTGTTAAAATCCTCTTAGTCAGATGCAAGAGAAATTGTGGGAGTGATTAGTTTTCTTCAGGTATATCAAGGATAAACACATGGCTACCCCTCCCCACATGTTGCTGCACACTGGAGGCTTAAAGTGTCAGACGGCGGTCATGTGATCTGGAGGATTTCCCATTTAAGGAGGAGCTACTCACCAGCTCGCCGCTCTGACATCACTTTTTCCATGTCCCGAGCTCCGCAGCTGTGCTTGCCAGCATCGCTAGTTCCCGGGTTTAGCGGATTTCCCAATCCTCACAATCACCCGATCCTACCGTCTCGTTAGATCTTGTAATCCCAGCTTTCTCGACAGATCAGTCCTCACGTTCAGGGATTACTATACTAAACCGCGTGCTACTCTCCTTCCCTCGCTCGTCCATCACTGCGCTTGGGTCTCAGCCGCACGCAACACTTCTATCGGTCTATCAGGCCTGATCCTGACAGGATGTCAGAGCTCGCAAAAGTAGACCCAGCGGAATTCGAGCGGCTTAGGTCCGAGGTATTATACCTCTGTGGCGTTGTCGATCGCCAAAGCTCCAAGCTGGAAGCCCTGACCGAGACGCTTCTCCAGCTTTCCGCCTCCGTCACCACGCTGCAGCGTCAGTGCGCGCCGGGCAGCGAGGAACCCCGGATTGGATTACCGGAAAAGTGGAATGGAGTCGACGGCCGGCCCGACGGGTTGCTCGCCACGTTAGAGATGATTTTTGAATGCCAGCCAACTAAGTATTCAACAGAGCGCTCTAAAGTGGCCTTATTGACTTCCCTTCTTTCTGGCCGAGCCCAGGAATGGGCTGCCGCCCTTTATTACTCCAAGTCCACAGCCTGTAATCAATTTACAGTGTTTGTTGAGGAGCTGAAGAAGACCTTTGTTCCACCCAGTAGCGAGGTGGATTTGGAGTCCCAGCTCCTCCACCTACGTCAGGGAGATCAGTCCGTATGCCATTTCGTTTCAGAATAACGTACCCTGGCCGCCAAGCTGAATTGGGGGGACGCTGCCCTCCGATCCGTCTTTATGGAGGGATTAGCAGACTATATTAGAGATGAGATGATTGGCCATGAAGCTCCAAAGACCTTAGATGCTACTGTCGATCTAGTTCTCAAAATCGATCAGCGTGTCCTGCTTCGTCCCCGACCGGAGTTGCGTCGGTTCAGGTCTTTTAGATCTCCCCGATCCTCTACCCCTCCTCCTCCCTTGGCTTCGGGAGGTTTTCCTGCTGATTTGCCCGGTTCCTCTACTGAGGAGCCAATGCAGATTGGAAGACTCTCTAAGGAAGAGCGCAATCGGCGTTGGCGTGAGGGGCTTTGCGCCTATTGCGGCTCACCTAAACATCGCCTCTCTAAATGCCCACTACGCCGGGGAAACGAAGAGACCAGGAAGACCTTGGGGGAGTTCTACCTGGTCCTAATCCCTCTGCCGCCCCTACCCGCTTCCAACTCTAAGTCACTTTCCACCTCGAACATCAGCAATTTCCATTATTAGCTCTTCTCGACACCGGAGCGGCTGAAAACTTCATTGCTCAGGACCTGGCCCATCGGCTTGGAGTCCCTCTCTCACCTATTAACCACTTCATCCCTGTCACCTCAGTGGATGGTCGCCCCCTACAACCCTATCCAGTCCAACACCAGACCCAATCTGTACACATGTCCATAGGCAGGCATCACAAGCAGATTCGGTTCCTGGTAGTTTCTGCTGGCTCCACCCCACTCATACTGGGCTACCCTTGGTTTTCCCGTCATGACCCCCATATTTCTTGGTCATCTTGCCGCATTTTAAACTGGGGTCCCAACTGCTGCCAGCACCGGTCCTTCCCTGAGACCATTGCAGCCTCGAAGGGCTCACAGGAGTCAGTGGGTCTGGAGGAGATTCCGCCGGCCTATTGAGATCTCGCCGCTGTTTTTAGCAAGGTGCGAGCCTCCACTTTGCCCCCCCACCGGCCCTATGATATGGCGATTGACCTCCTCCCTGGCGCTGTCCCTCCCCATGGCCGCCTTTTTTCATTGTCTGCCCAAGAGACGAGAGCAATGGAGGAGTGTGTGACTGAGGCCCTTCAGAATGGTTCCATTAGGCCGTCCACTTCACCAGCGGCTGCAGGATTCTTTTTTGTTAAAAAGAAAGATGGAGGGCTTCGCCCCTGCATAGATTACCGGGCCCTAAATAGGATGACGGTAAAAAACCGCTACCCTCTTCCGCTCATCTCTACCGCCCTCGACTCTCTCTCACGCGCCACCGTTTTCTCTAAGCTGGACCTCCGTAGCGCCTACAACTTGGTACGTATTAGGGAGGGGGACGAGTGGAAGACGGCATTCGTCACCCCCACCGGACTGTATGAGTATTTGGTGATGCCGTTTGGCCTTTGCAACAGTCCTGCCGTCTTCCAGCACTTTGTCAACGATGTCCTCCGGGATATGTTGGGGCGCTGGGTGTTCGTTTACTTAGACGACATCTTGATATACTCCCGCTCCATGGAAGAGCATACCCATCATGTTAGATCCGTGCTGAGCAGACTCCTGGAGAACAAGTTGTTTTGCAAGCTGGAGAAATGTACCTTTCACCAGCATTCTGTTTCCTTCCTCGGGTACACCATATCCTCTGTCGGGTTGGCCATGGACCCCCAGAAAGTCCGGGCAGTCGCTAAGTGGCCTCTGCCGTCCAGTCTGAGACAGTTACAGAGCTTCCTGGGGTTTGCTAATTTTTACCGGCGGTTTATTTAGGGTTTCAGCTCTGTCGCAGCACCCCTTACCTCCCTCACCAAACCGTCTAACCAGCCTCGGCCCTTTAGCCTCCCTCCCGAGGCTGTCCGATCCTTACGACACCTTCTCCGCCTGTTCACCTCGGCTCCCATGCTGTTGCACCCCGACCCTGAGAGGCCCTTCGTGGTAGAGGTAGACGCCTCTGATGTGGGTACAGGGGCTGTTCTTTCCCAAAGAGGTCCTGATGACAAATTACACCCCTGCTGTTATTTCTCGCGGAAGTTTTCCAAGACCCAACAGAGGTATGGCGTTGGCGACCGAGAGCTGCTAGCCATTAAATGGGCCCTAGAGGAGTGGCGTCATTGGCTCTTGGGGGCCCGTGAACCGTTTCTTATATGGACTGATAACCAGAACTTGATTCACCTTCGTCCAGGCAAACAGGTTAACCCCAGACAGGCCCGCTGGGCCTTGTTTTTCGAGCCTTACAATTTCCACCTCGCCTACCGCCCTGGCTCAAAGAACATTAAAGCAGATTATCTTTCCAGACAGTTCTCCCACACTTCCCTCCAGGCTGATCCCGATCCCATTTTGCCCGCCCAACGCTTCCTGGCTCCCCTCCGTTGGCCTTTGGAGGACTCTATCCAGGTAGCCCTGCGCGAAGAACCCGCCCCTCCGGAGACACCTCCGGGCCGCCTCTATGTCCCCTCGGGATGCCGTCAGGAGGCTTTAATCTGGGGTCACTCCTCTCCCTTTTCAGGACACCCTGGTCCTGTAAGGACGTTGCAGATCCTTAAACGCGCACTCTGGTGGCCCTCCATGAACCGCGACGTCCACGAATTCGTCTCCGCCTGTGACGTCTGCGTCCGTTCTAAACCCTCTTCCTCCTCCCTTGCAGGGGAACTTCAACCCCTTCCAGTTCCGAGACGCCCCTGGTCTCACGGTTGACGGTCTGAATACCATCCTCACCATTGTGAATCGGTTTTCTAAAGCCGTCCACTTGGTGGCCCTGCCCGGTCTACCCTCTGCCAAACGCACAGCCGAGCTCTTGCTGGAACATGTTGTCCGCCTGCACGGCTTCCCCAAGAACGTTGTCTTTGACAGGGGTTCCCAGTTTTCTGCTAGGTTTTGGAGAGCCTTTTGTCGCCTCATCTGGGCCTCGGTCAGTCTCTCCTCTGGCTACCACCCCCAGACCAATGGCCAGACCGAACGGTTTAACCAACAACTAGGTCGATTCCTGCGATGCTTCGTGGCTTCCCAACCTTCGCGCTGGCCCCGGTATCTACTGTGGGCAGAGCTTACCCACAACCTCCTTGTCTCTTCCTCCACGGGGTTTTGTCCCTTTGAACTCTGCCAGGGGTTCTGCCCCCCTCTCTTTGAGCATCAGGAGACTGATGTTGAAGTCCCCGCAGCCCAGCTGTTTGTCCGCCACTGCCGTTTGGCTTGGGTTAAAGCTATTTCCCGAGCCAACTCTCAGTCCGCCAGGCAGCACCGCCGCAGACACCGCCCAGGCCCCTCCTTCCAGCCTGGCAATCAGGTTTGGCTCTCCACCAGACACCTTAAGCTCCACACTGAATCCAGTAAGCTCACTCCCAAGTTTGTAGGGCCCTACGAGGTCCTGACAAAGATCAACCCAGTCACTTATCGCTTGCGCCTCCCATCTGCGCTGAGAGTTCACCCCGTTTTTCATGTGTCCCAGCTTAAGCGAAACACGTCACCTCTCCACTGACCCCCACTCCCCCCCCCCCAGCTCCAAGAGTCATAGATGGAGGTCCTACCTTTACAGTCAGGTGGATTTTGGACTCTCGCCGTCGGGGCCGAGGGATCCAATACCTGGTTGATTGGGCTGGCTATGGTCCTGAGGAACGCTCCTGGGTTCCATCCAGACACATTTTGGACCCATCTCTGATTGCAGACTTCAACCGCCATCATTCTGGACCGTCAGGCGCCGGTCATTAAGGGGGGGGGGTCCTGTCAGACGGCGGTCATGTGATCTGGAGGATTTCCCATTTAAGGAGGAGCTACTCACCAGCTCGCCGCTCTGACATCACTTTTTCCATGTCCTGAGCTCCGCAGCTGTGCTTCCCAGCATCGCTAGTTCCCCGGTGTAGCGGATTTCCCAATCCTCACAATCACCCGATCCTACCGTCTCGTTAGATCTTGTAATCCCAGCTTTCTCGACAGATCAGTCCTCACGTTCAGGGATTACTATACTAAACCGCGTGCTACTGTCCTGCCCTCGCTCGTCCATCACCGCGCTTGGGTCTCAGCCGCACGCAACACTCCGGTCTATCTGGCCGTGATCCTGACATAAAGAAGGCAAACACAATTCATAGGCTAACCAGATGTAAATACACACACAAACACACACACACACACACACACACACACACACACACATATATATATATATATATATAGACATATATATATATATATATATATATATATATATAGATATATATATATATATATATATATATATATATGTCATGATATCTTTTGCTCAGGGTTTCAGTACAAGTTGGAGTCTTGTCATCTGCAGAAATACTCAGATGACTCAGCAGTCATTGGGTGTGTCAGAGATGGTCAAGAAGCTGACTACAGAGAGCTGGTTGACTTCTTTGTGGCATGGTGTGGAAATGTAATCCCACCTTGAATATGCAAAAAAAACAAAAGAGATGATTGTAAGATTTAAGAGAAAAGGGGTTAGGTCAAACACTATTTCCTTCATGGAAAAAGGAATGTGGATGTGGTGGAGGAGTATAAATACATTGGTGAGATTGGAGATTCAACGGAAAAACTGTCTACAAGAAGAGAAAGAAGACATTCCTTCTTGAGGAAGCTTAGATCCTTTGGTGTTTATCTTGTATAAATCTGTTGTGGCAAGCGCACTCTTCTGCCATAATCTGTTGAAGTAGCAGCATTAAAGCCAATGAGTTAAAAGACATTGTTTCTTAAAGGAGTCATAACCTAGTATTATCTTGGATACCCACGCTCTGTAATAGTCTTTCAGGCCCTTCTAGAAAAGAAAAGTTGAAAAAAAAGTGAAAAAAATAAACACAGAGCTCCTCTGACCCTTATTTCTGAAGGCATTATTGTCTCGCGAGATCTGATCTGATGCGATACTTTGGCTGTCGTGGACGGGCATTGTAATAATGCAAATGAGGGGCGCGTTGATTGGTGGCAGGAAGGAGGGGGGTTGACACCGCAGGTAACGCTTCAGCATATCTAACCCATATCTACTACTTCCGCTAGCATACAATAGCCACATTAGCAGTTAGCTGCTGTTTGTTACACACAGCAGAGCAATAAAAACACAGCCTTACCGTTTCAATTGCAGGCAAGTCTCTGATTGTTGGAATGGCCCCTTTTTCCAAACGGAGCTTCGATGCCAACTTTGCCTGATATTGTCCCAAATTCGTAAAGGATTCCCGGCGTAAAAAAAATAGAAAAAATATTTCCATGTTGATTCTGGCAGTCAACAAGAGAGCAACTCACGTGTGCACTACGTTTCTGGCAGAAATGGTTTAAGCTGATTTAGCTGATTAAAATAAAAGGCTGACACGAATATGTCTTCTTCATGCATCATTGCATGAAGAAACTTTCTGCATCTTTCACGGTGGAGTTCGTACTTCGAATCGGTGTCGAAACGGCTCTAAGAGCTAACTCTTTGAAGTGAACGATGGGAGTCAGCTCATCATTGGGAGCCTTTTTTTTTTTTTTCATTCCTCCCCGCTTGTTTTGGTACATTTGGTACACATCGTTTTGCATTAATTTTGGTAATAAATACACTTTAAGCAACAGAAAATCTGAGGAGCCGAAAGAGCCGGCTCTTTATGGTGAGCCAAGCCAACAGAACTGGCTCTCCAAAAAGAGCTGGAATTCCCATCACTAGAATTCAGTAATGGCGGCGCTCGACTGAATATGAGGGGGAGAGGAGCGAGGGGGAGAGGGGAGAGAGGGAGGGCGGGCTTCCTGCACCATAGGTAGGTCTGCCATGTCTATATTTGGTATATCCTGCGCCGACTTGACATCAAGTCGGCCAGAAATTAAAACCACGTATTTGAGTGTGCGTGCACGTGGGCTGGTTGACAAACCCAGGGGTAAACAAACGCTTCACTTTTAAATATCGGCTTCCCGGGCAGTGTATAATCGTTAGGCAATCATAACATAATTTTTTTCTCATGGAAAAGTGAAAATTACAGGTCATGACTCTAACATATTTTAGAAATATTTAAATAAAAATTTTGGTTAGGTATAAAATATTAGGATGCGATTTTAAAGCAATTTATTACTGAAAAATTCAAATTGTCAAATTATAGCAAAAAACTTTAAATAGGGATTGCAATTTTTTGTCTTTTGTCTGTCTATTTCAAAATGCCTAAATGCTCTTCTTCCTACCTTCAGACTTTTCTTTTTCCTTTCAGGCATCCAAAATGTGCTTTTCTTTGCCTCCAAAATGAAAACACGAAATGGCTTTCTTAGCAAAATAAAAACCAAACAAACAAAAAGAAGCTAAAGTTAAAAATGTTGAAGAAGAAACAAATACTTGGTGATAAAAAACAAATGGCGAACATTCCTAATGACAAATTCTCTGTTATTATGGTTGGGGTATCAGTGGCTGCCAGAGTTATTCTTAAACATTGGAAAACCCCCAATACCCCACAGTTTAAAGAATGGGTAAATTTGATGATTAAGATGGTTTCGTAGGATCGCATGCTTTATAAAATAAATAACAGAGATAATACTACCATGTCTGTCTGAGAAACCTTTTGGTCTCATATTAATATAATGATAAGTCAACAGGAAGACACCTAACTGTATTTATTTTGTATGTGTTTTTTTTTTTTTACAAGGATTTCCACACCCTAACTCTGTTCATTGTTTCTTTCCTATTATTACTACTTAAATATATATGTTTTATTACACTACTCACAAAAAGTTAGGAATATTTTTATTTACATGAGTGCTTTTCCTATTTGTCTGAATTTAATGAAATAAGTTAAAGTATCCTTTGATATTATTAATAATGAATGAGACGAAACACCATTTTAATTAGTGTAATATTTATTATCCCAACAATGTAAACAATAACAAGGTTATTCCCAAATTATGCAAATTGACAATGTCAGTAGTGGGTGTTTCCACCATTTGCCGCAATGACAGATTGACAGCGACACCTCATGCTTCTCACTAGCCTCATGATGTTGTCCTGAGGCAATGCGTTCCACTCTTACAAAAGTTATATATGCAGTTCTGTCAGGTCACATGGGGCTGGGGTACGATCATTAAGTCTCTGCTTCGGCTGGTACCAAACGTGCTCTATGGGGTTCAGGTCAGGGGACATTGCTGGCCATATCATATGAGGCACTCTGACTCCCTGAAGTCGAGGTGTGACAATTCTGGCACGACGTGGTGGAGCATTATCATCCATGAACAGAAAGTTGGGGGTGTGATGGCGGAACTGGGGGATGATGATTCAATTCAATTCAGTTTATTTATATAGCGCCAATTCACAACAGATGTCATCTCAAGGCACTTAACAAGAAGTTATTTCAATACATTTATACAAACATTCCAATCAGTTAAAAAGTTTCCTATTTAAGGAATCCCAGCAGATTGCGTCAGTCATTGGCGTGAGGTTGGGCAGATTTCCAACCACAGCAATCCTTCAGCAATCCCTCATACTGAGCAAGCATGTAGCGACAGTGGAGAGGAAAAACTCCCCTTTAACAGGAAGAAACCTCCAACAGAACCAGGCTCAGTAGGAGCGGCGATCTGATATAAGAGAACTTTCTATGTTACAGAAAGTAAAAAGTTGATAACAGGACACAGCGGATGTTCAGTTACTGAGAGGATCATCCCAGTCGATGCCCCCCGTCCAACAGGCCATTGCAGCCAAGCAGGATACCAGACCAGGTATATCTTCGATGGGGAGAAAAACACTGAGAGAAAACAAAGTTAACAGTCGAAATAACAGAATGTACTGTAATACAACTGGAGAGTCGTAGGAGAAAAGGAAGTAGCAGAGTGAAGAAAATTGGTAAGTCTGTCCTCCAGCAGTCTAAGCCTATAGCAGCATAACTACAGAGATAGCTCAGGATGACCTAAGCCACTCTAACTATAAGCTTTATCAAAAAGGAAAGTTTTAAGCCTGGCCTTAAAAGTAAACAGAGTGTCTGCCTCACGGACTAAAGATGGGAGCTGGTTCCACAGTAGAGGAGCCTGATAACTAAAAGATCTGCCTCCCACTCTACTTTTAGAAATCCTAGGAACTACAAGTAAACCTGCAGTCTGAGAGCAAAGTGCTCTGTTGGGAACATATGAAACAATTAGATCTCTGATGTATGATGGAGCTTGATTATTAAGGGCTTTGTATGTAAGAAGAAGGATCTTAAATTCTATTCTGGATTTAACAGGGAGCCAATGAAGGGAAGCTAAAACAGGAGAAATGTGATATCTCGTTTTAATATTCATCAGAACTCTTGCTGCCGCATTTTGGATCAACTGAAGGCTTTTAATGGCATTTTGTGGACTTCCTGATAGTAAAGAATTACAGTAGTCCAGCCTTGAGGTAACAAATGCATGGACTAGTTTCTCAGCATCACTCCTGGACAGGATGTTTCTAATTTTAGCAATATTCCGGAGGTGAAAGAAAGAAATCCTAGAAACCTGTTTAATATGGGATTTAAATGTCAAGTCTTGGTCAAAAATAACGCCGAGGTTCTTTACGTTATTACTGGGGGCCAATTTAATGCCATCCAGATGAAGTGATTGACTAATCAGTTTCTGTTTAAGAACTTCTGGTCCAAAGACAGCAACTTCTGTCTTGTCAGAATTTAAAAGCAAAAAGTTTAGGGTCATCCATGCTTTTATGTCTTCCAGACATGCCTGTAATCTACCTAACTGACTGGGTTCATCAGGATTTATGGATAAATATAGTTGTGTATCATCGGCATAGCTGTGGAAATTTATCCCATGCTGTCTAATGACTCTACCAATTGGAAGCATATATATGGTGAAAAGAATTGGTCCAAGGACAGAACCCTGTGGAACTCCACAAGTAACCCTTGAGAGTGAAGATGATTTATCATTTAGATGAACAAACTGGAATCTATCAGACAAATATGATTTAAACCAGCCTAGTGCTGTTCCTTTGATCCCTGCAACATGTTCAAGCCTTTCTAAGAGAATATTATGATCGACTGTGTCAAAAGCAGCACTGAGATCTAACAAAACCAGAACAGACACCAGTCCATTATCTGAGGCCATGAGAATATCATCAGTAACCTTCACCAGTGCTGTTTCAGTGCTATGATGAGCTCTAAAACCTGACTGAAACTCTTCTAACAGCTCGTTACTGTTTAGATGTTCACAGACTTGATTAGCAACTATTTTCTCAAGGACTTTGGATAAGAAAGGAAGGTTAGATATAGGTCTGTAATTCACTAAGTCATCTTGATCAAGGGAAGGTTTCTTGAGTAAAGGTTTAATTACAGCTATTTTAAATTTCTGTGATACGTATCCGTTTACTAAGGATAGATTCATCATATCCAAAATGGGGCCAGGAACCAAATGGAACACTTCTTTAAATAATTTGGTTGGGATTGGGTCCAACATACAAGTTGAAGGTTTAGATGAGGCTAATATTTTTGATAATTCTGAAAGCTCGACTGAATCAAAACAGCCTAAGCACAACTGAGGTTCTACAGTTCTTTCATTTACTGAGGAAGAAGTAATCATGTTTGGGAGGGTGCCAATGATTTTATTTTTAATAAAATTTATTTTATTTATGAAGAATCTCATAAAATCATCCCTGCTAAGAGCTGGGGGAATAGTTTGCTCAACAGAGCTATGACTCTGTGTAAGTTTGGCAACTGTACTAAAAAGAAACCTAGGATTGTTTTTATTCGCCTCTATTAATGATGAAAAATATGGTGTTCTAGCTTGTCGAAGGGTCTTTTTATACAGCAGTAGACTGTTATTCCAGGTTAAATAGGAATCCTCTAGATGTGTAGAGCGCCATTTTCTCTCCAACTTCCTAGTATTCTGCTTTAAAGTACGCAACTCTGCGTTAAACCAAGGAGTCAGCCTCCTATGGCTAGCCACTTTCTTTTTTAATGGGGCTACACTATCTAATGCCAAACGCAATGAGGACGTAACGCTGTGAACCAGACCATCAATTTCTGAAGGGTTAGAGATAGAATTGCTGCCATCCACTGTGTTACTCTGAGACACTAAGGAAAGTAAGAATGGAACAGATTCTTTAAAAATTGTTACAGCATTGTCTGATAAAGTTCTACTATAATGAAATTTTCTTTCAGATTTAAGATGGTCAGTTAAAGTAAATTCAAAAGTTATCAAGAAGTGGTCAGACAGGACCGGGTTATGTGGGTGGACTGTTATTTCCTCACACTCAATACCGTATGTCAGTACAAGGTCCAAAGTGTGTTTACCTGAGTGGGTCGATCCCTGTACTTTTTGAGTAAAGCCAATTGAGTCTAAAATAGCATTAAAGGCTGCATTTAGGCTATCACTTTCAGTATCCACATGAATATTGAAGTCCCCCACTATAATAACCCTATCAGTATTTAATACTAAATCAGATAAAAAATGTGAGATCTGATCCAAGAATTGAGAGTAAGGGCCTGGTGGACGATACAAAACCACAAACAAAAATGGTCTTAATGTTTTGCAACTTGGATGAGGAAAATTAAGGGTTAGATGTTCAAAAGAACTGTAGGTATCAATTGGTCTGGGACTAATTAGTAAATCAGAACGGAAAATGGTTGCAACTCCTCCTCCTCGCCCAGTATTTCTAGGAATGGGAAAATTTAAATGACTGGAAGGAGTTGACTCATTTATACTGACATAATCCTCCTGCTGCAACCAGGTTTCTGTGAGACAAAGGAAATCAATGTGATTATCACAAATCAAGTCATTTACTAACAAAGTCTTTGAGGAGAGAGATCTTATGTTTAATAAACCACATTTAATAGATTTATTTTCAGTCAAAGTTGTATTTATTTTTATGAGATTTCCATAATTTGCTGTTGTTGGCTTAACTTTTAATCCATTTAATTTTGGCCGTGGGCAAGACACTGTTTCTATAGGGTAATGGGTAGGTAACAGTACAGAAGCAGCAGAGAGGTGGGTTAAACTAGGACTCTGCTTCCTGGTCTGGACCCTGGGTTGTCAGTGTTTTGGAGGACTAATAAATTCGGCCATATTCCTAGAAAGAAGAGCTGCTCCATCCAAAGTGGGATGGATGCCGTCTCTCCGGATCAGACCAGGTTTTCCCCAAAAAGTTCTCCAGTTATCAATGTAGCCCACATCGTTTGCAGGACACCACCTAGACAACCATTGATGGAATGACAGCATGCGGCTAAACATGTCGTCACTGGTCCGATCAGGCAGGGGACCAGAAAAGATTACAGAGTCTGACATTGTTTTGGCAAACTTACACACCGAAGCAACACTAATTTTAGTGACCTCCGATTGGCGTAACCGGGTGTCATTACCGCCAGCGTGAATAACAATCTTACTGTATTTACGCTTATCTTTAGCCAGCAGTTTCAGGTAGGATTTGATGTCGCCCGTTCTGGCCCCTGGCAAACATTTGACTATGGTCAATGGTGTCTCTAATGCCACGTTTCTGACCATGGAGCTGCCAATTACCAGGGCCGGCTTCTCAGCGGGTGTGTCGCTGAGCGGGGAAAATCTGTTAGAAACGCGGACCGGTTGGTGGTGGCCCGGGGGGCTGGGTCCTAGAACTATGCTTCCTACGTACAGTCACCCAGCCGCCTAGAGGTCCCGGCTGCGCGGGCTCTACCGGAGGACAGCTAGGGGGTTCTATACTTGTTGGCTCCGCGCTGGCTAAAGGGCTTCGGCTATCTGCTGGTTTTTCAACAGCGCGGAGCCGTGCTTCTAATTCTGATACCCTCGCCTCCAAAGCTACAAAAATATTACATTTATTACAGTTACCATTATCACTAAAGGAGGCAGGGAAGTAACTAAACATCTGACACAGAGAGCAAGAGAGAAGAGAAGAGTTAGAGACAGGAGAGAGAAGAGTAGCCATAGCCGCAATGAAGCTAAGCTAACTGAGCTAGCGAGACCTTCCACCCAAAGAAAAACTGTGTGAAACACGAGGAGTTCCCCAAACGTAAAGTACACCACCACAAAATGTGTGTCTTAGTGTGATTGTGTGTTAAAAAAACTTAGAAAAGCCTCAGCACAGAGAAAATAAGATCAATTCAAGAGCGTTTGAACACCAAAACAGCTCCACGGAGCACAGCAGTGACAACAGGAAATGACGCAATACGGCTTACCCCGTCACCACAACGCACAAACGTTCATCCATGATGGGTTCTATGATGTCTCTGAGGTAAGAACGTGCAGTGACTTAGCCATCTACAATAACCAAATCAGTTTTGCGCTGGCTGGTGATGCCGGCTCAGACTGTTACACCTCCTCCACCAAAGCTAACCCTGGGGACCATATTAACCTCGGCGTATCGCTCACCTCGCCTTCTCCAGCAACGCTGACGACCATCATTTCTGTACAAGTGAAACAAACACCATATGTATGACATCCACTGAGTCTCTCACAATATCTCTAACTTATTGTGAGTAGTGTATTTGATTCTGCCTGTTCAGAAGTCCCCCGAGAGCCAATATGTATGACTGATTATATGATTGTCATGTACCAAGTAAAATGTTAAAAAAAATTTTTTTTTAAAGAAGTAACACATTTTGCTATAACTTCGAGTACATTTTCAAGATGTCAGTTTTCAGTTACTCAAAACAGTTTTTTTGTGCGTGCTTGTGTGTGTGGAAAGACAAACGTATGGAATACAATGTATTTTAGGTGAAAAGTCTTGTTCATGTGAATGAGGAACAGTGAGTTTTCACTCTAATTACTTAACCAGATTATTGCACTCAACCACCTATCATTTTGAATCTTACTGCCACTTATACTAATCAAAAGCTTAAGCACGAAATTTTTCTCCTCTGAAGCATAGATGTGTTTTAGAGAACAACATTTTAGGGAAGTTTCACCTTTCAGTATTTAGAATACTACTAACTGACCTGACCTGTGCAAATGGGCTCTTCTGTGTTATGAAAGTAGGCTCCATGAGTCTACTTTATCCTCAAGGCTCATTCAAGTGACTTGAGTTACACTGGACCCCTGTGGCTTTATAGTCACAAGCCTAAACACAAAAGTGGATGGGTGCTTGGTAAGATTAATGGGCTGCTGATTGAGATAAATGATATTCCAAAACACAGAAGGGATGTAAAGTAATACTAAATACATTTTAGAGAACAGGAATTGAACAAAGTAGGTTTGAAGTACCAGTTAGCCCAAAATGTTTAGAGACAGTCACTGCAAATTTACTCTTGGAAGTTTGAAGGCTTACAAAAGGGAAACAGGAATGCACATACATGCATATTTTTAATAATTACTGATAATGGATTAAGCGATAATGAGAAATGATTGCTGTGCTTGATGATTCAACACGTTTTAAAAAATCTTAATATGTGGATATAGATATTCTGTAGAGCTGTTCACTCTTCATACATCTGAAGAGTGAAATTTTGTCCATTCGCATTTGCAAAACAAATCTTGCCACAAACTCATTTGGATTTAGGAATGAACTTTGACTGGCTCAATACTCACATTAATAATCTTGATCTAAATCATTTCATTGTTGCTTTGGCTGTTTTTTTGTGCCATTTTCCTGCAAGAAGGTGAAGCAAGTCTTCTGTGACCAATTTGGGGATTCTGTGGTTTGGGTGATTTGCAGGGATTGTTTTCAGCCATCCATGATGTTTTTGATGTAGGCCAAAAAGTTCTGCTTTGGTCTCATCCAACCAGTGTACCTTCATTCATGTTTGCTGTGTCACATACTCTGTGGAAAGCTCCAAAGGGGACTACTCGTGACCTCTTCAGGCCACTGTTCAATAAATCTCAGATTTTCTAGCACATATTCTCCTTTTTTCTTTTTTTTTTACGTGTCCTGTTTGGCAGTGTGAAGCTCAGAATTGGTGTCTGAGTACCAAGTAGAAGCCCAACAGATTTACTTTCACAAGCAGAGCAGTAGAGCTTTTGCTATAGTACTCCACTTGATATATGTGTGAAAAATCTTTATTATGAAATGCTGGGGGTTTTATTTCCTGATGTTATGAACACGGAGACGGAAAATTAAGGGGAAGAAAGAAAGAAGATGAAGAAGAGAGGTAGGAAACAAAATGTCTTGAGAAAGGGTGAGTTGAAAATACAAGAGAGGAAAGGGAACAAAGAAAACACAGGAAAACATTGAAGTCTGCCTCCATACCCACAGGACGGCAGAGAGAGGGGGAAAAAACAAAACAAAATACGAAAAAGGAACATTGACAAAACAAACCTAACATCGTGAACTAAGAACTACACAACCACATCACACAAGAATGGATATAAAAATACAACAACAATGTCACAGAAAAACTCATGGTATCGATTAATCAAGCTCAGGGTAGTGGGACTAAGCTCTAGTAATGATAACCTCAGCCCAAGAATATATCTGTAAACACCAGAGACCCCACATCTATGTGTGTGTGTTAGCATGCTGGTGCATATAAGGTTTCTCCATAAGAGTGTTCGATAGCTAGTGTGAGCAGGCATCAATCCGTCTCCCAGGAATCGATGCAGACATGAAGGAGATCGGAGCCAAGACAGGGGCGCCCCACCCCCCAGCAGAGACCCGACAAGGGACCGCCCGACAAGGGGCCCCCGGCACCGCAGGGGCCGCGGCCAGCCGCCACGCGCCACCACCACCCTGGGCCAATCCCCACCGCCAACATCCCAGCGCCCCACCCCTGTCCCACATTGGGGCCCCCCACCGGTAGCCGCAGCGGATGGATAGCATCCCCAGGCCACGCTCAGCCAGCACCTGGACACCAAGTTGTACCAGCTCCCGAGTCCTGATCCCGCGCAACGCAAAGCACCGAGACCAGGCATCCAACAAAGGCCAGGGCCGGTCCAACCCGCCAATGAACCGACCACGCACGGTGCACATATTCTCCTTTTTGCAACAAGGCATGTGCTTTACATAATAAAACATAACACAATAAACAAACAAAAGAACAATAAAAAACATTACTTTGCCGTGGCAAAATAGAGAGAATTAATGGAAAGTTGCAATTCATACTAGAATTAATGTTCCACTTAACATTTCTCAAAAGTAAATCTAAACAAATGGGTTTTTGGCCTTTATTGGAAGGAACTCAGTGTTTTAGCATTTGTCCATTATTCTGGAAGTTTGTTCCAGATTACAGGAGCATAAAAGCTAAATGTTGCTTCTCCATGTTTGGTTCTGACTCTGGGGATACAAAATAGACTTCAAACAGAAGACCTGAGGGGTCTGAAAGGGTGATATGACAACAACAGATCTTTACTGTATTTTGGTGCTAAGCCATTCAGTTTTTAAAAAACTGACAAAGATATTCTGAAGTCTATTACCTGAGATACAGGGAACCAGTGTTAGGACTTTAGAACTGGGGTGATGTGCTCTATTTTTCTAGTTTTAGTTAGGACACAAGCAACAGTGTTCTGGATCACTTTTAGCTGTCTGATTGAATTTTAGGCAGACCTGTGAAGACACTGTTACAGTTATCAATTAAGCAAAATTTAAATGCATTGATGAGTTTCTCAAGATCTTGCGAGGACAGTAGTCCTTTAATCTGCAAAATTTCCTTTAGGTTGTAGGATGCCGACTTTGTAATCGTCTGAATGTTGTCTAAATCCATCATTATATACCCAGACTTTGGGCCTATTCAATAATTTTAGCTGTAATAGCTGATGCTGTATGCTGACTCTTGATCATTCTTCTTTAGGTAAAAAAATAATCACTTTTTTTTCTATCCAACTGAAGAAGGTTATGCTACATTCATGCATTGATTTGTTCTTTGGATCTACTTAGTACTTGAATGGTTTCATAGTCACCTGGTGATTGTAACGTAGAGCTGTTTAGGTGGACAGGCATGTCTTGGTAGGTTTGTAGTTGTGACATAGTCTTTACATTTTCTGAAGATGGACTGAACAATTTTCTGTGATATTTTAAAAGGGATGTTTTTCCAATGTAACTCTGCTTTAAATCATAACTTGCCGTATAGCCTGACCTCTTTGGCTTGTTTTTTGAGCTTCATTATGTTGATTACACATAACAACAAATATTAACGCCACACTTTTCAGATTTTTATTGTTAAAAAAGTTTGAAAACCATGTATCATTGTCCTTTTATTTCTCAAAGAAGCACTGCTTTGGGTTTGATATCGACTCTTACACTTAATTTTTTTTAACAACAGAGGTCTTCTTTATTCCACAACCTACCTTACAGTAATTAAAATCAGTTTTGTCAAATGTGTCTAATTTATCTAAAAAAAGGTCAGTATGGCCTCCTTGCTGAAAGAATGCCACAAAGGTGCAAGAAGAGAAACAAGATTTGAAATGTATTGTACACCACCTTAACACCTAGTCACACAGCTGGGGAGCCTCTTATAGTTTATGTCCATACTACCTAAAAGTTAAATGATTAGGTTTGGTCTTTGAGCTCTAAACTTAAATAGAGCTTAAAAATTACAACAAAATTACTTTATTTTTCTTCAGTTTGTTGAAGGAAATCTATTTCAGGCTTTTCATGAAACCTGGTTTAGTTAGTTTGCTGTCAAAGATCTACAGATGGTGGGGGTTCCAGCTCAAAACGCATGTCTCAGACTTATTCATTTATAAGTGTCATGGTCTTTGTATTTTGTGTGGCAAGTTTGAGTTTTTCCTTCCACTTGGTTTTCTTCCCCTTTTTTCCCCAAGGTGCCCTCTTGTTTTGTTCCTCCTGTTTGTCTCGAGTTAGTAGTTTTTCTTATTCAGTTTAATTATATTTTTGTATTCTGCCACTTCCTGGGTTCTGTAGATGTTTTTCACCTTTGTCTATGTCCACCTTCCCATTTGTGTTTCCTTTATCTCTTTATTTAATTCCTCCTTCTGTTCTCCAGTGTGTCCTTACGTTTCCCTTAGAGTTCTCTTAGTTTCTTAAGTATCCTTTTAGTTTCTTTAGAGTCTTCTGTCTCCTAGCCAGTCACCTCCTGTCCCAGCTAATCACTTCCACCTGCTCACTCCCTCTCAGCTGCAACCGCTTCCCTTAATTGGTCCTGCTCCTTCTCTGCTTCACTCTTCACTCTCCTCCCTCAGTATAAATACGGTCCTCTTTCAGTCACAACTCGCTGGTTCGTCCGTCTTTCTTCCCCGCCTGATTCCTGCCTTCCTTGTAGCCCGTCTGGTTCCTGTTTTTCCCCTGTTGCTGCCTGTACCCTCCTGAGTTATGTAAGTTCCTTGTGTTTTTTCATTAAATCATTTTTGTATTTACTCTGCTGCTTTTGGGTCTAGTTTAAACTGCAAAACATGACAATAAGAGTATCTATCACAATGGGGATATAATCTCAATAATGGAAGCAATGCAAGGATTTCTCCCAGTGGCGTATCCAGAGAAATATTTATGGGGTGGCAAGGGAGGGGCAAGAATTTGTCAGGGGTGGCACCACATGCCAGAATTTTATATATATATATATATATATATATATATAGGGGTGGCACCACATGCCAGAATTATATATATATATATATATATATGCACTCAAGTACTTACATAGTGTATCAGACAGCGTTTTGACCAAAGTAAGCAAATTAATAAGAACATACATGTGAATATCTGTTGACTGAGCTGGTGAGGATACATTGTGTTGAAGGAAATGTTTTACTAAAACAAGGTACCAAACTTTGGTTTTAATTGTTTAGTCAAAACAGGTGATTCACCTCTTCACTCAGCAGTATTTACATATGACAGATACATAGGCTACATGTATTTGTTTTTCTTCAGGTTATTTAAGCACCTTAAAGCTACATTATGTAATATTTTAGTTAAAATAAATCTATAGTCTGTCTTTTTCACGTCCTGATGATACAATTGAATCTAGTACTTTTTGCCAGAGTTGCATGTAGAGGTGCAATTCCATTTATTTTGAGGTGGTTCGGGTCAGTATTATCTAAGGGTGCGCTTGTGAGAACGATTGTGAGAGCGCGTACCACGACGCATTGATGCTCGTACATACCCATGTATGTTTTCATGAGGAGGCAGTGTTCTTCATCAGTTAGCTGCTAGGTAAGCTAAGCTAACCAGTCCAGACATCCACACAAACTCCACGTAAATCAAAGAAGAGAAGAATTTTGTCCAGCGCTACATAAAGAACAAAAATGAACTCTGACCGTTGTATAGCTCGGACTAATGAGCACCCACCTGAACATCACGGGAGCGCGCATTTTGCTGATAGCAGTTCCTCTGACGGCCACATGCTGCGCTCTCTGCAGCACTCTCAGCAAACGCCACAGAGCAGCTTTAAAGGTTCACCAAAGGGAATATAATGTGGCGATTTTCATGTGCCATGAAAAAGGAGCTTCACACTTTTAATGTCAAATTTTACGTAACTATTTCTTGAATTCATAGCTGACGGCTGGGGTGGCAGCAGGGGTGGCAAGGCTTTCTATTAGGGTGGCAACTGCCACCCTCTCCCACCCCAGTAGATCCGCCCATGATTTCTTCCTGTAATTGTGTGTAGTGTTTTTTTTTTTCCAGATGTGAAATGCTTTTTATTTTTCACCGTTTCTGCTGTTGTGTTCTGTTAATGTACAGTCGTGGCCAAATGTTTGGAGAATTACATAAATATTGGAAATTGGAAAAGTTGCTGCTTAAGTTTTTATAATAGCAATTTGCACATACTCCAGAATGTTATGAACAGTGATCAGATTAATTGCATAGTCCTTAGAATCGCAGACTTGACATGTTAAAAGGAGGGTGATGCTTGAAATCATTGTTCTTCCATTGTTAACCATGGTGACCTGCAAAGAAACGCGTACAGCCATCATTGCGTTGCATAAAAATGGCTTCACAGGCAAAGATATTGTGGCTACTAAAATTGCACCTAAATCAACAATTTATAGGATTATCAAGAACTTCAAGGAAAGAGGTTCAATTCTTGTTAAGAAGGCTTCAGGGCATCCAAGAAAGTCCAGCAAGCGCCAGGATCGTCTCCTAAAGAGGATTCGGCTGCGGGATCGGAGTGCCACCAGTGCAGAGCTTGCTCAGGAATGGCAGCAGGCAGGTGTGAGCGCATCTGCACGCACAGTGAGGCGAAGACTTTTGCAAGATGGCCTGGTGTCAAGAAGGGCAGCAAAGAAGCCTCTTCTCTCCAAATAAAACATCAGGGACAGATTCATCTTCTGAAGAAAGTATGGTGAATGGACGGCTGAGGACTGGGGCAAAGTCATATTCTCTGATGAAGCCTCTTTCCGACTGTTTGGGACATCTGGAAAAAGGCTTGTCCGGGGAAGAAAAGGTGAGCGCTACCATCAGTCCTGTGTCATGCCAACAGTAAAGCATCCTGAGACCATTCATGTGTGGGGTTGCTTCTCATCCAAGGGAGTGGGCTCACTTACAATTACGGCCAAAAACACAGCCATGAATAAAGAATGGTACCAAAACACCCTCCAACAGCAACTTCTTCCAACAATGCAACAACAGTTTGGTGAAGAACAATGCATTTTCCAGCACGATGGAGCACTGTGCCATAAGGCAAAAGTGATAACTAAGTGGCTCGGGGACCAAAACGTTGACATTTTGGGTCCATGGCCTGGAAACTCCCCAGATCTTAATACCATTGAGAACTTGTGGTCAGGCCTCAAGAGGCGGGTGGACAAACAAAAAACCACTAATTCTGACAAACTCCAAGAAGGGATTATGAAAGAATGGGTTGCTATCAGTCAGGATTTGGCCCAGAAGTTGATTGAGAGCATGCCCAGTCGAATTGCAGAGGTCCTGAAAAAGAAGGGCCAACACTGCAAATACTGACTCTTTGCATAAATGTCATGTAATTGTCAATAAAAGCCTTTGAAACATATAAGGTGCTTGTAATTATATTTCAGTACATCACAGAAACAACTGAAACAAAGATCTAAAAGTAGTTTTGCAGCAAACTTTGTGAAAACTAATATTTGTGTCATTCTCAAAACTTTTGGCCACGACTGTATATAATGTCACTTTCTGGCAGTGCTGGTTCAATATCTTCCATTTTTAAAGTTCTATTAAATAATTTAAATATTTAAGCTGAACTTGAAGAGCACACGTTTTGAATGATATATTTGCAAATGTAGTGCTATTACAAGGGGAATTCTTCTCAAAGAATAGCAAAGGCTCAAGCTACCATAAATAAAACCTCATGGTAATCACACATGGAAGGAGAACACAGTATTTCCTCTCTATTCAACATCTCTGGGCAGCAGTGTTAAGTGTGACTGTGGTTTCAGCTACACACGCCTGTCACTCAGGGATTTTGGCATTAATTACTAACCCAAGCTTGCTCCATAAGGCACAGAGTGTTCTCACATGCTGGAAGGGGTTCTCTTGAGGGAACCTCTGGTAAAGCGAATTATATGAAAGAAACAGCACTCTATGTTTTGCACAATGCGGGAAAAATATAAAAAGTTAAATATTCTCTGTCAATGTTTATGCAGCGATTTTCATTCATTTATTTAATCAAGAGCTACTGAGGTCACTAAACAAATAAGAGCAATTTAATAATGTTAAACTTTGTTTTGTATTTAATTGCAAACATTTCACAGCTGGTCATCTTTTTAAGCTGTACTTTTGTGTTCAAGACAGGCTGGCCCAAACAGAAGATCAAGTCATCTAAAACATACCACTCTTTGGCATGTACAGACTGTTGTGTCTGGGACGTTCGCCACATCCTCAAATGTGTGCTATTTATCGTCATTACACCCTTACTACAGAGACAAGCAATGACTGGCTTCAATCTAAATACAGTTAAAAAAGAGAGGAATTGACCTTGATTAGGACTAATGTCTGGCAGGAAAAAAAGCAGTAGCAGTTACCGAGGCAAAGTTTTGCCTGGGTGGGATACTGCTGATGGGGGCTTAAGTAGGGAAGGCAAAGCAAGGCAGGCATACTGATGTTTAGGGCCTTTGATGTAAACAAGATGGATATCTTGTGTGTTTATGCTCAAATTTGGTGCCCAATTGTAAGAAGATTGGTTTACAAATTGAAAAATGAAGGTCAGGTGCAGAGTCTGGTAGTAATATTCACCTCTACCAGTGGAAACTCCATACTTACAGTATGCACACACACACATGCCTACAGGCACAGAAACTCCTTGTTTTCTCATGTTCCATACTAGGGCCATCTTGGTTCATCAGAGGTCCACAAACTCAGATGCCACTTCTTTCTGAGAGGATAATATGTTATTGATAATATAGAAAGTATGTATGTGCACCCAGACTTTATCAATTAGTTTTTAATCCCATATTTAAGAAAGTTGTGACTTAAGGGCAATGAGAAGAAAGTGACTCATAATTCTAGTTGCATTGCTGCTACCCTCTGTGTTAAGAGAATAGGAACATCTTGTTTTCATTATTTAAGGGTCACATGGGAGGAAGGCAGAGAAGGAGGGAGGAGGAATGAATAGCAGCAGTTGTGAATGTTTTATCTGATTGTGTGTACATATGAGGAAATGTACAGTGAGTGTGTACTGTATGTAATCACAAACAGAGACATGTTAGGGGTGTGAAAAGATAATCCAGTATGTGATTAAAACAGAAAAAGTTAATTTAACAAATATCATCCTTTCGGCAGAACCATCCATCACCAGGTAGTTCTGGTTAGCCTAATTTGAAGCAGCATATGTTGTTTCTTATGTGACAGCCTTCTGTTTTGAGTTTTATGCAGAACATCATTTTGTATTGTCCCTGTGATAATGATGTCAGTAAGGATGATGCATTGAATGAAGGTACAAGGGTACCAAATTTTGAGGGAGTAAGTAGGAATTTGTTTAACATATAAGTTCCTGTCCACCCCACTGGCCTTTCTGCATGCTGAATATCTGTGTAATTAGTCATTTTAAATTTTGGTGCATGATGAAGAAATAGCAAAAAATAATAATAATTTAAAAACTCAAACTGCCACAGGTAATTTAAAATAGAGATTGAGAAAGACTGTCTAAAATTGTAGGATGTGGAAAGATATGGAAAAGCTGTGCAGTCCTGCACAAAGCGAAGAGAAGGTAGGGAGGGCAAATGATGGGAAAGGAGGGCCCAGGGCAACAATGATAGAACTTCCATTCTAAGGGTGACAACAAAGACACAACCAATAAAAGACATACAAAACAAAAATGAAACTGAGAAAAATTTTATGGGAATGAGATTTGCTATAAAGGTAAATAAACAATTAGGACACCAATGTTTTGTTGATATAGCAATGGAACTGGAATTCCATTATGGAACACAATGAAAGCGTAGTCTTTAATGGCAAATGGTGTTTCCAATATGAAGAATGTAGAGGAGGAAAATGAGAGAAACATGCACAGAACAATGGGGGACAGACATGCCAGGAAGAAGGTGGAGTTGTCCACATTAAGAAACTGTTGTCTGTTAAGAGATATAAGGTGATGTTCAAGGAGGATTCTAGACTAGTCCCAATAGTGCGTGGCTGATGGTGTGTAAAAGGTTGCAGTGAGCTATCATAGGAAAAAAGCAACAACGTATCTATAGCTAAGTAGAGCTAAAAAGACAAAACACCAAACATTTACACTTACTAGTTACCCAATAATTAAAGGGGGGTGGCATGTAAAATCGACTTTTTTAAGCTTTTCATCACATTGTTATGTCATTCCCTCCTTAAAAACATGCCTAAAGTGTTTCTTACGGTAATTTATGTATTTTTAAGAAATCTTTGGAAACTCTCGTGCCGCCATTTTGACCGCTGAATGCCTGATTCTCCCTAGGTATGCCCTCACCACCTTGTGACGCCCCAACATCTTGATTACTGCCCACTTCTCTCCAAAGCCCTCCCTCCCCTGCTCCCCGAGCAGAAAAGCAGCAGGCCAACAGCATCAGCTAGCACCTGAGGATATTACTACTATATAACTATTTACTTTTCCAAATTGCACAATGCCTTCTTGGAGAAAATATATCTTTGGATGCCAGGACGACTGCCCTCTTTTTAGTTTTCCAAAAAACGAGTCTGTTTGTCAAAAATGGTTGGCATTGATTTTTAAAAAACGACCCTCCTCCCAAGAAGATTTGCGTCGTTTTTGCTGGCCATTTCACAGAAGATTGCTTCCAGAACAAAAGTTGATTTGACAGTGGATTAGTAAGCAAGTTGACGTTGAAGAAAGATGCAATCCCCACTCTCAAGAGTATTTCTTCAGAGTCAACACCAGAAAGTGGAAATTCTCTGATTCAGCTTGTTAGAACAACATAGCTTAGGCTAATTCAGAGTTAAATCTGTGCACTGTAGCTCGTGTTTATTATTCAGTCTCTCCAGGAAGTCGCGATGTTGCGATCGTAACTATTAAGGCAAATTCAGCCAATCCCCGCAAATTCTGCATGTCTTGCAATTTTCTACATTTAACGCAACTTTACCGCACTTTGTACCAGTTGTGACTCTCCCTTTTATTATCTTGCATCTGACGGCGTCGCATATCATGTACACTTCCTGTTTCTTATGTGAGAGGGATTGAGAATAAAACATGTTACATTTTCATTTTGCCAATGTAGGTGCTATGGGGTACAGTTTCCTCATTCCAGTCATGAAAATTCATCACCTGTTGGCGAAATTCGCCGTTTTGAATCCAAAATGGGTCACCTACGTAATTTTGTATGTCCGATGAGAAAATGATCAGCTGTAAATAGTGACGCACAGACAGAAGCAGCAAGCAGCAAGTTTTCTGGAGAGCAGTTTTTATGTGAATGACAGGAGCTGTACTTTCAATTATCTTTTAGATCCGCTGAGTTATTTAGGATTAAAAACTATTTCGACCGACCTCAGGGCTAGTTTCCAACTAATTGTCAAGTGATTGGCAAATCATAAAAGAAAATCACACATAAAAACATTGCAACTTTGGTTGCAACTTTTCAAGATGCTCCTGTATGGTAATGCTTTGAGCCCATGTGGAGAATGTTGTGATGACGTTAAAAACAGCGTGCCGAAGGGGGAGTGTCAGAGGCTCTTAAAGAGACATGCAGCTAATTTCAAGACATGTGAGTGCAAATTTCAAAAAGGTAGTTTATATTATTTACAGAATTTACGGATCAATTTACAGTAATATTATGGCTGTACTGTACCATAGAATTGTTCTGTGTGCCTGAGAAAAACGTGCCAGCCTCCCTTTAAAGTATCTAACCGCAAGCAGAATCTGAAAATTTTTCTGTGTGAATGTAATGAGTGTGTTTTCTATAAATATTCTCTCATTTAGAGCAACAGCAACTAGAATATTCAATTAGTGATCAAGATGGATACACAAAACGAGAAATGCTCAAAGAATGTAAATATCCTGTACTTGTATAGTGCTTTATCTAGTCTTGAGGACTCTAAAGCGCTTCACACTAGATTCAGTCATTCACCCACACATTCATACACAGATGATCGCAAGCTACATTGTAGCCACAGCTGACTGGGGCACACTGACAGAAGAGGCTGCCGAACACTGGCGCTATCGGGCCCTCTGTCCACCACCAGTGTCCTACCCAAGGACACAACGACCAATGTCACCATCACAATATTGACTCCACTGAAACTACGTGCCATCATAATGCTTTATTTGCCACCAATTGCTTTGTGTGCCTTCTTCACTATGCTGTCTAGTTGAGGCTGCCAATCAAATTAAGAAAATCACCTCTGAATTCATGACAGATAATTAAATAAAAGATCAAGAAAACACACTTTTTGACAGTTGCATTTGCAAAAATAGATACTGTTAGAAACAGAAATAGAGTATTTTAATATTTTCATGGTGGAGACTAAAGCCTGTTAACCTATAGCAAATTTAAATATATCAGTTTATTTTTTTTTCTTTCATGTAGTCACAGCATATAGATTATATTACACAGGCCTTTAAAATAATAGGTGGAACATTTTGTACTCAGAAGTCAGATTTTTCACATTTCCAGCCTAAAAACAGAATAAATGCCCTCTGAAGTTAGACTTAAGTTCCCTAGTTCAGGATCCAGTGTTGGAGCACGCCTATTGTGAACGTTGCTGCCTTAGACTATAAACTAATTCGTCCGATGATTTGTACCTCTCCCAAACCAGTGACACACAGTGATATGCTGTAAAATATCTATATGTGAACATGTTCTAATGTTCTGCTTTGTTATCAGCTTAAATTCTTAAGAGATGTTAACAAAAATAAATAAATAAAATAAAAATAAAAAACAAAACAAACTAAATCAGCAAATCCAACTGATTTATGGATGCAGAATACTCTAAACTCAGATGTGATGGCATTCACAGCTCCAACCTCCAATCTCTGCGACAACTCAAAAACAACATGATAACATGGAAAAAAAGAGATAATTCCTGCTTCTATTGCACACACCTAACTTTTAAAATCATAGTTATCTTGGTTTAATTGAGATGTAGTTTTAATCAGAATCGAGGTACAGTTTGAGATATTTGTCATTCTCATTAGACTAGACAATTAATCAAGTGAAGTATGATCTCAGCATTTTACAGAAAGCCTTATAAGCTTTGAAAATTCAGGTTAAAATGTGCTGTTCGCCACAACAACGACGAGGAAAAGAACTTCAGCATCTCCTGAAAATCAGTGCTGAAGTCACAGCAAACATTAGTCAAAACAAACCCAAAATGTACAGTAAATTTTGAAAACAATGAACAAACTGATCCATATAAAAAAAAAATTATATACAAAAAATTAATAACCACAAACAAAACTTTGTTGTTAAAGTGTAACTGAACCCCCTGAAAAATCATAACCCCGCCCCCAGACAACATTTGAAAAATCCTACAAAGTGGGCGGTGCCAGGAAGAATGGAGGGGTATGGCCAAGTGTTGAGGAAAAGCAGAGGGGGGGACGTGGGGGTGTGTTCTGGGGGACAATGACAGCTTGCTTAATGTGACACTGAAACATGGACAGTGACCAAAGCTACGTTGGCAGTTTTCCGACTGATCAATCGGATTAACATTCATCTAGCCTATGTTAGCATTACCACTCAGAGACCGGACTCCTCCTGTCTCTCTCTGCCTCAGCAGCAGCAGCACCAAGCTCGGGCGGCGCTGGCTCGGCGCCCTGAACCAGCGGATCTCCTCCGTCGTCACCGGAGATAGGAGTAGAGGGGGACGGCATGGAGCTCAGCGGCCGCGAGGCGTATCAATTAGAGCCGCTGGCTCGGGGCGCTGAGTCAGCGCTGCCCGAGGCTGCAGCTCCAGCTGAGGGAGAGAGAGACAGGATGGGTCCAGTCTCTGAATGGTAATGCTAACATAGGCTAACGTTCAAAACAGTATGTTAGCCATGCTATCTAGGTGCTAATGTGATAATAATGGGAACCTGATGTTGTGCTGCAGATAGTTAGGATTTGGCTATGAATAATTATGAATAATTGCTTAGGGCAATTATTAACAAGAATAATAATTTTATGTAAAAATTACTAAGTTTAGGGGCACCATCCTGTTGGATTCCAGGAACATTTATTTATATATATATATATATATATATATATATATATATCTATCTATCCAAATTGTTCAGTCTCAGTTTAAGTTTATGTTTACCAGCCTGATAAGGCTGAGATAATTAAACAATAGGTGAAGGAATAAGTTCTTACGCTGTGGACATTAATTGTATGCATTACTCCAAGTAATCCCAGACAACTTCTCTTTAAGTTAAGGGGACTTTATTTAGAAAATCCCATCTATTCTAAAGCATGCAAAAATTACTACAGATCTTAGACAATAATAATAATCGGTGAACATTAAACACAATTAACATGAAATGAAATCAGTGAGACAGCTGAGGTTCGGGTCAGAAAAGGAGGGGGGGGGGGAGCCCAAGTCACAGATAGCCTGTGGGAGAAAGTCATACATCTCAGCTCTGTGCCAAGATGGAGAACAGCACATGCAGTCTAAGAGACTCATAAAACTAGCTTTGGCTAAAGGAGCACATGGGGAGAGCGTCCATGTGGTAGGCCTCTGCTTTAGCGACAGACTAAAGACAATGGAGTTAAACTTTTCAGCTAAGACCAGCTAACGCAGGCCGGACCGAGCCTGACTCTGCCGATGGAGTGATCAAAGAGAGAGAGAGAGTAAAGGAGAGGAGGGGAAAAGAAAGAAAGGCATGATCTGCTCAGGATAAAACAAACAGTTTCAAACAGCAATTTCAGCTCAGACTTATACGTGCGACGACGCAAAAATTAGCAAACAGGTACAGCGCTTAAAAACACTTTAACCAACAATGAACGAGATCTAACTTGTTAAAACTCTATTTTCTCTATTTATCTATCTGCCCAGACACAATATTAGTATAAATGAACCGGTTCAGTCCTACTTTGCCTTGAAGGAGGTCCAGTCCACTAGGAGGAGAGCGAATTGTTTCCGTGGTTGAGCAAGAAAAGGAAGAGTTATAAAAAAAACCTGTACAGGATTTAAGGACCGTGTGGCCCAAATGCAGGCTGGATGGCCTGCAGGATCGACGTCTACTGAACTGTCTTGGAACAGTTCTTATATCGTGCACCCTGGTTACGCAGACGGGGTGCACACTTCGAAGCTTTGAAATGAGTTCTTCCCCGGTCCAGCGGGTCAGAACAAAAGAGAATCTTCACCGGTGAGATGTCCTCTGTTCAGCAGTCGTCCATCCAAGAACTTCTAGCTGGAGAAACAATTCAAAATGGGCGCGACTACTCTTATAGCCCCCTTTGGCCGTGATGTCATCGCTGACGGACTGACGGACCAATAGGAGTGTGTTGGGGGTCACTGCTAGGATTGCTGGGAAATGTGGTCTGCTCAGTCCATCTTTGAAATAGCTTCCAGACATCCAAAAGTCTGTTCAGTTCATCTTATGAGAAATGCAATCACAACACTGAAAAACGCAATCCAACTCCAAACTCGCCACAGGGCTGGTATGTCTGATAGTTTTATACCCAAACCCACGGGGCGTGTCTGTGAGACCATGGCTGCTGTGACATAATCAATGCCTGTGACGTAGAGATGTACCGGTCTCCACCAATCACAAAATTCCAATGCAGTAGCCACCGTTCAACCCTAAGGGGGCAGCACTAAGACGTTTTTAGACCAAAAAGTGTAGAATTAAACAAGTTTACACCAAAATCTAAAAAAATCACCAGAAACTGAAAGACTGCATTGGTAAAGACCCATTTATACAGTTTAGAACAAAAAAAAAGTTGTTTTGGGGTTTAGTTACTCTTTAAGCTTACATTATGCATTGGTGTGCATTTAAATGTTCCATCAGAATAATAATTAAAAGCCTTTTAATACAGAAAACATACTTTGAATCTGACAATTGAGTGCATAATGCATTTTCTAATTCATTGAATGTGACTTCATTACACTGCGATAGACTGGCGACCTGTACAGGGTGTTCCCCGCCTCTTGCCCCGTGACTGCTGGAGATAGGCACCAGGGTACAGATAATGGATGGATGGATGGATGGATGGACTTTATTACATGTGGAAGGAGAAATGTGTCAGGATTTTAGGGAAAGTAGCAGGATATCTGCATTTGCAAAGTACTTAAAATGCAGTAGGGTTATATTTCTTTTCACACAGAAATGGGCTTTTCCAGATTTGTTGCAATCCAGTAATGTTAATATGGTGTTGGTGGTTCTGGAGATCATATGGTCGTAATTCAGTGTGAAAAGGAGCCAGGTTTAGCAAGGTTCTATTTTAACTAAATTGAGTCACAGCAATAATATACCCCATTTGTGTGGCTGATGTTCACGTTACACAATCCTCACTGTCCTGTGGCCTAAGAACACACATGGATGTTTAAATTGAATGTTAAACTCTCTCATCTGTCCACAGCAGCTGCCTTCCAGCATGAATCTCCTCTCAGAGGTCTCCCCCCTCTGAAGACCTCAAGGCTGAAGGTGTCATGCCAATATCCCACAGGAACATGCAGAGGCCAGAACTGTTGACATGCCTGACCTTCACCCAAATGATGTTGGCACCGTCAAAATAAATCACTTCTTATGATGTGTTAATCAGTTCTGACAAAGTATCTTGCCTCCAACTCAAGATGTCATTTTTTATCACCAAAAGGACACCAATTTAAAATGGGAGGCCTGGGATGACTTATGTGCCTACAACTCTGGCATGTGAAGAGAGAAAATAAAGGTAACTGCTTGGCTATTATATTTGGCCAAGTATTGTATACTGTTAAATGACTTGAAAAGCAGGTGTTTGGGCCAGTTACTATGGAAATTAAGCCATTGATACAACTAAATTGGATTGCAATAATATCCTTAGGCCCGGTACCTCCCTTTCCACTAATTCTTCACATAGTCATAAGAATACCTCATTAAACTATCACAATACAAAACATGCAAAAAGTGCTGTTGATTGTATTTCATGTTCTTTATTTACTTTGACCTCTCTTGATAGACTTTAACTCACCTATATTTCCTCCAATGCTATTGAGTAATCAGTTTCCTGTAGATCTGAAAGCTTTGCCTCTGTAGCTGTCAGACTAAACTGTGTGAAGTTAGACCAGATGTGAGCCAAGGTGTCCGTCCTCTCAGGCTAATCAGATTGATTAGGGGCAGTAATCTGGCGGTCTGGCACTGGACTTTCTGCTCTATGAGGCTGAGCAGTGAGAACTCACAAGATGGCTGGGTGTTACACAGTCCAGAACAGCTTTCGCTAGCCTGCACATTCAGTGCACTGAGATGAGAATGGTTTGGTAGAGCAGGGTATGACTACAGCACAGTGTGTCTGTTTTAAATCAAAACCGCAGACTCAAAAAGACCCAGTTGCATGGGTGCATGGGGCTTTCACAGACCATTCTTCAGCATATTTTTATCCTGTGTTTGATGTAATATTGCGCCTTTTCAACTTGACTTCCTTCCATCGGATGAAACTGCCCAAAAAACCTAAAATCAAAGCAGTCAGTATATAAGAGTGGAGACTGAGCTTATAAACAGTCACAGCAACAGGAGGTCTTATTCAGCTCCGGCCTGAATGTCAGAGTGTGAATCCAACCCATTGAAATGATTTCAGGAGGGATGTGGGAATTGAGATACTTGTGCTGACAAGCTCGCCCAACGATCAGAAAAGGAAATGCTGCTCTCAATGACCTTACTGTTACCCTTACAAATGCTGCATAGGTCTCCCTATTTCTGATACCGGTCTGAGTCTTAAACTTCCAATTCAGGAACTAGCCTTCCTCTCATTTCCTGTCTGTGCAACAGCCGTCTCCTGTTCAAATTATGCCCCCCCCATTTCTATTCCCATAGTTACATTTCCATATCTTTCTTCTCTCTCCGTTTCTAATTCTCTTTTAGGAGATATGCTTTTATGGAAGGAAAATGTGCCAACAATGGAGATCAATATTATGTACTCTTCACAGTTAAGAGTTCAGCTAAAAATTATTATGTCTGGAAATATTTATTTAATATTATTTTTATTCAACCAAGAAGTTCTCTCGGATGTAAAATGAGACATGAATCTCACAAAAGTTAATAAAAATAGATTAAAAGCAGTATCATTTAATTAAAAAAAGCAATTAAACACTTCTTATGATTAAAGACATGTTTCCACTGGTATTTTGATGGTTTATCTTTGGTAATGATTGTCAAGTTTTGTTTTCGTTGAAAGGCCTCCATGCCATCACTCTAATCTTTAGCTCCTTCCACAAATGTTCCAATAGAATCAACTTGGAACTTGAATTGTTAACCTAAATCTGTGAGGGGCATACATGATTTTGGGCTTGTGTTCAACAAGCGGTTGCTTTGGAGGGAAAATGTTGCAATTTCTATGAATACATTTTTAAATGTTTGCCCCTGAAAAATTTAGAATGCAACCTTTGTCTATTTATGACTAGAATGAGCTGCACATACTTCAAATCTGTTATGTAAAAAATGTCATTCTTCAATATGAACTTGGATTTTGGAAAGCTAAAGCTTTCTTTCAGATATTAGTCTGCCAAATGCATTCTTTTGTGTTTAACTTGATGGTTAATTACAGCATTTTCTGTGATCTGAGAATTTAAAAGCAGAAAAATCACCATGTAATCTTCCAGCTTAGCCTTTCCTCAAAAGTATACTGGATGCAGGTTTAAGCCACTTCTTATAACGACATTATTCTTCAGGCAAATTATGCTCCCGTATAGTGTGTAGAATTATCTCTTTCTTTATAGCACAAGAAAATTCCATGGTGCTTAGAGATTTTTTCAGTGTATGTATGAAATCACCTCTCACTGCAGTAAATTACCTTGCCTTATGCCTGACTCACATTTATATTGGCCCTCTATAAAGTATGATGTTTTACATTTAAATTCAATCATAGCTTGATTCATATGTCCCAATCCTGTCTGACCCGCTGGTCCTTGCCCTCCCCCTCAGAGCATATTAAAATGTTATTACTATAGCCTTCTGCACAGCCATTGTCATCGTCTTGTACTGAATGGACCCAGAGGATAAACAACACTGCATTAAAAATGAGAACCATATGAAAAACATTCAAACACGTAGCAAAAAATGAAATTTTGGTAAGTGTGAAAAGACAGTGTTGACAACAAACATTATGACTTCCACATTTTAAACAGCTCCTCTATTGTCACACAATTTCACTGCAAATATGCTGAACTCCCACTAAGATGGACATTCTTACTTTAGCAAGTCAGGATACAACTTTTTAAGAAGGTTTCAAGCATTGTGGTTGAATTTTACTTACTTATGAAAATGCATTGTTCTTGTTTACATTTCACTGTGTGTTGCTGTAGAATTATTATAAGTCAGGTGTCCACGTTTCTGCTACCCTAAAACTTAATAAATGTGAAAAGATATGCTTATCTTCCTTCTTGCTATGACTGTGTTCTGTCTTCCACATTGATGCATGGTGCCACAGATCTGCAGGAGTCCCACACATGTTCACATATAGACATATTCTATTTGATAATAACTATTTTAGTCACAAGACTACAGAGCGTATTCTTCTGACTCGCTAAACCATGGAAAATTATCATCATTTGCAGAATTAACCAAAATAGGTTTGTGTCTGAATGTCATGATATTTTGTCTAATAGGTATATTCACTTATGTGTGTGTCTCTGTGTATATACAGCTGACATTTTTTTAAGTCAGCTGTCAAAATGTCAAAATATGAGTCAGAGAAGAAGACAGGCAATGTTCCCTCTATAATATTTGTCAGGGATACACCCTGGTAAAGCCAAAGATTGTTCATCTTGTTGCAAAAACCACCTACTGACTTTGGCTCACTCACTGCTTAGACACACAAAACAATCACCTGTTTCCAGTCATATTGGTTTGCCACATAAAGCTTTGAGTTTTGGGGTCACTGTGTGACCTTGATTTTAAGGTCTTGTTCCTAGATATTTCGTGAAATGTTTTTTAGTATTAGTAAAGAACACAGCACAAATGTTTTCGTAGGACTTACTGAAATGGCACAAGGGGAGTTAGACGCTTCCAAGACATATCACTGCCCGTCACCTCGCTTTCTGATCAGCTACATGTCACATTCAACAGGCTGCATGCTTGTTTGTCCTCGGAATACACCACACATGCTGTGACATAGAGCCAAGACAATCGAACATAATAAATATCCCCGATTTGTGAGTCCCTACGTCCTTCTGAGCAGACCACTGCACTCTGAACACACCACACATGGCAGGAATATCTGTTAGGATTATCTTAAGATCCATCCCGATAATCAAGGGCATCCTTACAATTGTCGGAAGGGGAATATCATGTCGGATATCGGCTTAATAATCTCGTCGTGTGAACCAGTCCTTACATGTACTTTTCAAAACTTAGAGATTACTTTTAAGAACTTCACAGGTATTTTTCTGAAACTTTTGTGGAATCTACCTGTTTTTTTTGTAACTTACAGATACTTTTTCTTCAACTTACAGGCACATTCCCAAGACCTAAAGTTTTTAAGTTCACAGAAAGTAAACTGTAAGTTCCATAAAAGTTCCAGCAAAGTACCTAGTGAGTAGTGATGGGAATTCCAGCTCTTTTTGGAGAGCCAATTCTTTTGGCTTGGTTCACCATAAAGAGCCGGTGTTCCGACTATCTGTGCTACCTCTCAATCCGTGCTACCCTGTAGCACTGCGCAGATCCATTTCGTCTGTTTTATTTCTTTGAAGTTTACCCTGAGTTTTATTCAAATTATTTTATTACTGGCTAATTTTTATTCAAGATATTTTAAGGCTTTCCTTAAGCTTCTTGTTTCAAGCCTACATGACAGCCCTTGTATTTTAGTTTCACTTCTGTCATATCGTTACACTGCATGTAAACAAGTCCCATTAATTAGAGTTGTAGAGTAAATGCGGTGTATTCTGTGAGCTATTTTTGCTTATATAGCCTATCTGATCGCTGTTTTTAGTGCATCTACATGTGCTGCGTAAATTTCCTGTAGGATATTCTGATTTAAGTGCATCTATATGTGCTACCCACGTATATTTAACAAATAGGATATTCTGATCGCTGTTTTAAGTGCATCTATATGTGCTACCCACGTATATTTAAAAAATAGGATATTCTGATCGCTGTTTTAAGTGCATCTACATGTGCTACGTAAATTTCCTGTAGGATATTCTGATCGCTGTTTTAAGTGCATCTATATGTGCTACCCACGTAAATTTAACAGGTAGGATATTCTGATCACTGTTTTTAGTGCATCTACAGTATATGTGCTACCCACGTAAATTTAAAAGGTAGGATATTCTGATCAACGTTTTTCGTGCATGTTTTATGTGCTAGTTTTAGCTTTATATTAAACGGGTAGCATGTTCTGTGGATTGAAAGAAAAGTTTTCGTATTCATATTGTTGCTATGTTAGGCATTACTGCTAAACTGCCACTTCAATCCCGTCACTTGAAAAATATTTTCTGATGATTATATTTAACATCTAAGCAGTTGTTTTCGGCATGTAAACTTACCGCTAGCACTTTTCAAGGGGTAGCACCGATAGATAGACATAGCTATCTATGCGCGCTACGGTAGCACATTCTGATGAGGTAGCACAGATCGTCAGAACACCGGCTCTTTCGGCTTCCAAGTGGCTCCTCAGATTTTCTGTTGCTTAAAGTATATTTATCACCAAAATTAATGCAAAACTATGTGTACCAAATGAACCAAAACAAGCAGAGGGGAATGACAAAATGACTCCCAATTACGAGCCGGCTCCCGTCGTTCACTTCATGGAGTTGGCTCTTAGAGCCAGTTCGTTCACGACCGACACATCACTACTAGTGAGTACACAAAGATTAGGTAATACATTTAATCAGACAGGATGGTCCTCTTCTGGGAGATGAGTTGCTGCTGAGATCTCGCGAGAGCTGTGCGTAAGTAATATGGCGGTAAACTGGTAAAACAAACAAACTCGGGTAAAAACAAACCCTAACATTTGAGCCAAATATAGCAAACGTTTGATAATAATAACCATTATTTTGTATTTCTCCATAATACAAACTGGACGAAGAAACCTTGGACAGCCTGGAAAGCTACTTGGATGAGTGCTTTGACAACATTGTTATGGGCAAGCCACAAAAATCCACCTCTGCTATGCCGACAAGCACACCATCACAGAAACGCACCCGTTCTGAGGCCAGCACCTCCACCATCTCTCCAGAGAAAAGCTACAGCGATGTCCTGGACTCAATAGATAAGAAGCTAACCAGTCTAGACGCTCGTCTGGCCCTGGTTGAGGTTCTACACAAAGAGTTTCAAGCTCTAAGGGAATCCCTGGAGTTCAGCCAACAACAGGTAGCATCGCTTGCTGCAGAAAACCAAACGCTGAGAGACTGTGTAAAGAAACTCACCGAGGGGATGAAGCAGCTGTCCGGGGAAAGTATGAGCATGAAATAAACTATCTTGGATATACAGGCCAGGGGAATGCTGGACAATCTTGTTTTTTCCGGGATCCCAGAACAGGCTGAGGACGACGCTGAATCCACCGTCCGAGATTTTCTCGAACATCAGTTAAAGATCCCAAGCGACACGGTAAAAAACCTCACTTTTCACCGCGTCCACCGGCTCGGAGGTAAGAAGCCCAACAACAGCCGGCCGTGACCAATTGTTGCTAAATTCGAGCATTACAAGCAAAAACAGCAGGTCAGAGGCCAGGGCAGAGAGCTGCGGGGAACGAATTACAGCTTAATGATCAATATCCGAAAGAGATCCTGGATAGAAGGCGCGTTTTGTTCCCAATCAGGAAGAAATATATCAGTGAAGGCACCAGAGCTGCAGTAGATAAACTGTATGTTAATGGGCAGCTGTTCAGGGACCCCCAGCTTACTCCTTGGCTTTATTAGTCATGTAACACTGGTCAGATAAGAGTTGTTTTATCAGTCAACTATAATCTAATGTTAGCACAGCTCTGTAAAGTTGTTTACATTACTCAATGTGGGCGGGGCCAGGGCTAAGCACTGGGATACTGGCTCTTTTTTCTTTTCTCATCTTCAAATGTCTATCACCAAATGTCTTTGTCACCCCTTTTTTCTTCTTTTATCACTCACACACACACAAAAAATTTTTTTTTTATAAAATATAACTATTTCTTTCTCTCTCACCCTCACCCTTAACACCTTCACAACTTTCTTCTATTTTTCTCTTTCTTATATCTCGGCTTTTGGATTTTCAATCAGGCAACCCCAAGCACAAACTAATAATACACCTGTGTTTATATGTTTCTATGGTGATATGGACTTTACAACTTTTGTCTCAAAACTATGGCTACTGTAAGGTTTGTCACATGGAATGTTCATGGAGCTGGCACCAGAGAGAAAAGAGTTAAGATTTTTAACCAGCTTAAAAGATTGAAGGCAGATTTCGTCTTATTACAAGAAACCCATAAATCTACCTCAGCTGCAGTTGATCTTAAATCCCCTGAGTTTCCTAATGTGTTTTCTGCATGCTATAACTCTAAACAAAGGGGAGTAACAATATTAATAAATAAAAATGTTAATTTTACAGTAATAGATACAGTTACAGATCCAGAGGGTAGATTTATTATAGTAAAACTATCTATACATAACCGAAAGTTATGTATTGTCATTATATATGGTCCAAATGTTGATGACCCCTCATTCTTTCATTCCTTCTTCTCGGTGCTCCTTGAACACATGGATAGCTCACTTCTTCTTGGGGGCGACCTCAACTTTGGTTTAAATGAAGAAATAGACAGGCTCAGCACAGCAGGGACTCAGCGCAGCTGGAAATCTATAGATATAGTCAAACAGTACATAAGTGATTATGGACTTTGTGATGCATGGGGATCTCTTCACCTCAATGACAAAAAATATACTTTCTTCTCAAATGTCCACCATTCGTATTCTTGACTGGATTATTTGTTAGTCAGCAGCTCACTGTTGACTGACATTTCAGACACTGAGATACACCCTATAGCTGTTAGCGATCATGCTCCTGTTTCTCTAACTTTAGTAAATAAAACAGAAACGCCTCAAAGCAAAAATTGGAGATTGAATATATCATTACTTAAGGATAAAGAATTTATTAAATATTTTGAAAAAGAGTGGGCTTCTTATTTGGAATATAATGACCTACATGGTATGTCACCATCCATTCTTTGGGAGGCAGGGAAAGCTGTGATTAGAGGTAAAATAATCTCATTCTCATCAAATAAAAATAAAATGGAAAAAAAACGTATTCAGGAATTAGAAGAAACTATTAATTCATTAGAAGCTTCTCTAGATGAGGAGAGACTAGGCAAAATCCGTAAAGCAAAGCTAGAATTAAATGAAATTATTAATTAACAGACCCAGTTCTTAATTCAAAGATTTAGGATTGAAAACTTTGAACAAGGTAATAAATCAGGTAGATTTTTGGCTATGAGTAAATGCTTGATGTCATATGTATGAAATGTGTTCATGCTCTCTTGCTTTATTTTATTTTTATCTTGCTTTATTGTGTATCATGTGTAATGTGTGTTTCTTTTATGTGTTTTTTTTAATCACCAAATCATGTAAAGCACCTTGAATTACCCTGCTGTTGAAAGTGTGCTATACAAATAAAATTGCCTTGCCTTGCCTTGCCTAACCAGCTTAAAATTAATAAAGAAAAAACAACTATATCTGCTATTAAAGATCAGACTACAGTATATGATCCTGGAAGAATAAACAACACCTTTAAAGAATTTTACAAGGCTTTATACTCACCAGAGATAAACCCATCAGATCATGAAATTGAAAATTTTTTGGATAACATAACACTACCTAAATTATCTGAAAGTCAAGCGATGGCCCTGGATTCACCACTAACAGCGGCTGAACTCCAGGAGGCCCTCCAAAGCATGCCCAATAAAAAGGCTCCAGGCCCAGATGGATTTCCAGCAGAGTTCTATAAAGAATTCTGGAATATTCTGGCACCAACATTCCACAGAATGCTGCAGGAAACCAAGGAAAATGGCAGACTTCAACCAAATATGAATTCTGCCTTCATTAGTCTTCTACTAAAATCAGGTAAAGACCCTTTGTTTCCTACCAGCTATCGTCCCATATCCCTCATAAATATTGATCTTAAAATAGTCTGCAAAGCCCTCGCAAAAAGGATAGAGAAAGTAACCCCTCTTATAATACATCCTGATCAAACTGGTTTTATTAAAAGGGAGACATTCATCCACTAATTCACGTAGACTAAGACATTTAATAGATTTTTCTTACTGTAAAAACATTAAAACTAATATATTATCTCTAGATGCAGAAAAAGCATTTGATAGAGTTAACTGGAAATTCTTATTTGCAACCTTACATAAATTTGGCTTTGGAAATTCTTTTATATACAGTTCACCAACAGCATGTATCAGGACTAATAAACAAACATCATCTAGGTTTTATCTTCATAGAGGTACCAGGCAGGGATGTCCTCTCTCTCCCTCCCTGTTTGCTATTTTTATTGAACCACTAGCTGCAGCAATCAGGCAAACTCACAATATTAAAGGCATAAAATGCAATAAAATAGAACATAAAATCAGTCTTTATGCAGATGATGTATTACTTTTTCTCCAGCATTCACAAACCTCTTTCTCTCAGGTAATTGGGTTGATAAACTCTTACTCAAACGTTTCAGATTATTCTATAAATTGGTTAAAATCTACAGTTGTTCCAATCAATTGTTCTGTCCAGAATCCAAGTAATACACAACTGCAGTAAGGGAATATTACTTATTTAGGTATCAATGTCTCACCAAGACTGGCAGATTTAATAACGCTAAACTACATCCCACTTTTAAAAAAAGTGGAAGATGATCTTGCTAGATGGAAATCCCTACCCATATCACTTATGGGAAGGGTTGCTTCAATAAAAATGATGGTTTTGCCCAGAATCAACTACTTATTCTCAATGATCCCAAGTAAACCATCACTAGACTGGTTTAGATCTCTGGACTCCTCTGTCTCTAAAATTTCTTTGGAAAGATAAACCCCCACGTATCAGCTTAAAAACACTGCAGAAGACCAAAGAAAAAGGAGGTCCAGATCTACCAAACTTCCATCATTATTTCTTAGCCAACAGGCTCCAATACATCTCAAGATGGTTAAAACATAGCTACCTAGATGAGTCCTGGATAGACGTAGAACAGACACTATGCAATAAGATAAAACTTTCAGACCTACCATTTATTAGCTCAAATATAAAACGACATGAATGCTTTAAAAGCATAAATATCAGGGAATTTATAAAAATGAAAGAGTCCACAATAATCCCATGCAGACATACACCCATCTGGAATAACCCAGACATCTTGCAAAAAAAATGTATGATAAGTTTTCCAGACTGGAGGTGCAATGGAATTGAATACCTGGAACATATATTTGAAGGAACAGACTTTATCCCATTTAATGCATTAATTACACAATATGGAATTGATAAAAACAAATTCTTAGAATATCAACAAATTAAATCTATTATTAAAGGTAAATTTAGGCTCAATACAGTTGAATTACAAATTCCAGCAAGAGTTTTAGATTTTCTTAATCTCAACCCCCCCAAATTGCTGTCTAAAATATACAAAACTTTATCTACATTAGATGAATCAATAGCCATCCCTATTTCAAAATGGGAGGTGGATTTATCAGCCAACTTTGACCAAAACGTCTGGTCTCAGATATGTTTAAGAACCTTTAAAATAACAAAAAAATCCTAATTTTCAATTAATACAATACAAAATCCTTCATATAGTACACTATACAGGTCAACGGATGTTTAGGATGGGTTTTACGTCGTCTAATACCTGCTTACAATGCACAAGCAATATACCAGATACTTAAATTCATGCGCTTTGGTTCTGTCCACCTGTTAAAAAATTTTGGTGCCAGATATGTGAGGACTTATCAAAGTGTCTGAAATGTAACATTCCACCATCTCCCTCAGTTTGCCTGTTTTAAATTTAAATGATGTCACCATGGACACAAAGTCAGTTCTAATGGTTCACATTGCCTTATGCATCGCTAAGAAAACTATCCTCCTGAACTGGAAAAATAAAAAGGCTCTTAATATTAATCAGTATAGAAATCTCTTGTTGGACCATATTGGTCTTGAGACGGCCTCTGGCTCCATATCTGAACAATCTCTCTGGGCTTCTTTGATCGGCTCCATCACCTAGTAGGGGTGGGTGGCACTTGGTTTTATCGTTTGGGATACTGTGGCTGATGTGGGGGTTTTTGGGGTTGGAGGCGTCTGGGGGGGCTCCCTGGGGGTGGGATCACTGGGCGGACGGGGCGCGGGACGTCGTGGCCCCTACCTCGGGTTGGGCTTTGGTGGCTTTGGGTGGTAACTCCTGATGGCTGCATGCGGTGCCTTAGGGGGGTTGCACTGACGAACATGGGTTACTGGCTTGGTGGCCGTGCTGCGCCTGGGTAGGGTCTGGGGTGGGCCTGGGGATTCGGGGCTCTGGGGCGCCGCGCTCCCTGGCTGTGGTCCTGGCCGGGGGTCGGCCAGCGTGGGGTCTCTGTTGCCTGTGGGGGGTCGGGGCCGTTTGGCATGCGCAGCCGCCTCTCTCTTTTTCTCTGGGCCGATTGTCATCGCCACTCCCTGTATGGAGTCTCGCCTTGTTTGCTGGTTGGGGTGCCTGGCTGGTGGTCGCGGTGGCTGGGTGGCATTTCTGGGCCTGATCAGTCCTTTTTCGCGCTGGGGTCAGGCGTTTGCCCGGGTTCGGCTGGACCTGCGGGTGGACTGGCCGGGTAGTGGGCGTGCAGGGCAGGTGGGTGGGGCGCTGGGTTTGGTTGCCTGCCGGGCCATTGAGCAGCAGTGGTCGCTCCACTAGGGAATGGGGCTGGATGTCGGCCTGGTGGGTCGGCCGCCCGGTTCATTGGTTTGCTCCTGGTCTGGGCAGGTACGTCGCCGGGGTTTGGGCTGCAGGGACCTCCGATGCGCAGTTGGTGCTGGGGGCCTCCTTTGTTGCCGGGGACGCTAAAAAAAAAAAAAAAAGAAAAAAAAGAAAGAGTACACAAAGATTATTTTGTCGAGGGTTTTTAGTAAACTCTTAGCTATTTATTAGTTTTTAAATGTTATTTTATGTTGTTTATTGTTTCTATATTTTTTAAAATATTCACAATCAGCCTTTTAATCTGATACGTGTCTAATGTTATTTTAATTTCAAGTTTTTTTTTTTCCTTTTTGGTCTAGAGTGCTTTAAATTATCTTCCATATAAAAGGTATTACACAAAAAATCTTGCATAGGTGAAAAATGCCCTCTGTTTTTCTTATTCATAAATAGCTATTTAAGTAAATCAACATATTAGGTAATAAGATATGTGAAGCTATGGACTGGCATTCAAATATTTTAAACAATAGCCAATGTGATGTAGTGCATTGTTATATAATTTAATGTAAAATAAAGAAATCTTTGTTGGGAGCTTAGAGATTAACCTTTCCACTATATCCCACCCTTGTTTTATGCACAGCTTATTTTACTGTCTCCTTTCTTAATGTACAATGAGCAGTAGTCTTAATCAGCATGTAACTGGAACGCAGTTTGATATTTCACATAAACCTTATCTCTCCTTTGTGCAATGAAAGTACATGCTAGACTGTATAGAATCTATTTCAGAAAATAATACAAATGCACCTAAATGGAGCCACGGTATAAAATGATTTAACATATTGGTCAAATAACAGCGCCAGGAGGATAGGTCTGTATTTTGTTGTCTCTGCAAATGGGTTTCAATTTCATTCATCAAACCCTAACATGCCATTATACTGTTTCGCTGAAGCACACATGTACAAAGCCTTACAGAAGGGGAACGCTGGCTTTCCTACCACAGAGAGTCTGCAGACTGACATGGTGGCCAATAAAATCAAAAGTACAACATCCCCTATTGAGTTTCATGGTCACATTTGACATCAATCATTGATGTCCGAGGTCAGCGTTGCGATTCTATCCACAGGACTCCTCAGATCACTCCCTCACACTGCTCAGCAAAACAGGCCTCTGCATCACTCCTTCATTGGGAGGGCACTTACTGGACGTGAGACTGTTATTGCCAGGAGTTGAACAAACCCCACAGAGGTCTCTTTAAGAGTGTTCTTCAGTCTATGAGCAGGAAAAGGACAAAACCTGCAAGTGAGCCTTTTTTTCAATAGGGGAGAAAATTGTGTTTACTTTGGAGTCTCTTTTGTTTCCCTTCATCCCAGGAGTGAGGGGTCTAGTGATTTTATAGGCCATACGGCTGACATTTTGATTTCAACAGCAGTCTTTTGACTTTGATGTCAACTCCTGTGATTCTCTTTGCAAGAGACATTTTGAGATGTCAGCGCGGTATGTGCAATATTTACTGTATATACATTATGCACTATGCTCTTTGTCCTGAGAGACCACTTCAGAGTGAAAGATTAGAACAGAAATGATCAATCACAGTAACTCCGCTTACAAGATCTCTATAATTTTTTCACACCCTAACTTGCCTTCCACTCCCATCCTTGATCTTAGAGTTATGTGATTTTTGAGCACAAGTCAGAACCCTCTCTCCTGTGTAAGACCCATTAGGCTTCTTTGCTTTCTAGCTTTGTTGTTGTGCCAAACAATGAACATGGGAAATACCCGTAATGTATCATGTGAGTAGAGCAGGACAAAATCTGTCTGCAAATAAAAAAATAAAAAAACATAAAAGTTTTAATGTTGGAAATTACATTTACGAGTCAGATGGCAAAATGTGCAATTGTATACACAGTTAAAATGCTTCATTTTTGGTGTATATTTTTGTAAAGGTGGCTACAGATACTCATTTCAGCATAAGATTAATTCAGATTTGACATGCAATGCTCTGGTGCCAAAAATCTGAGGCCAGATTGTGCCATGCTTTTGTTTTTTTCATCTTGCACATGTGAAAAACCATGTGGAAACAATTTTTCTTGTTAATGTGAGTATTATTTTAATTGTTGTAATTACAGGTTAAACTGTTTGACCACTCACAAGGTGCTCAGCAGGCTTTGACAAATGGACAACTTGACTTCTTTCCCTGCTGTCCATTTCACCTCTGCTTTTCCTACAGCTACACCCATGGTGAAAATTAGAACTGGTGTCTTAAATACAAAACTCTCTGAGTCTCTACTCATGAATGTCTCTAATGAAAGTTTTATGCATTTGATTCTTACTTAAGTTTTTAAAAAATCAACAAATATCTAAATTTGGTTTTTTCTATTAAAATAAACAAAGAACTTTAAGTACTATTCTAGTTAGGAATGCAATTTTATAGCTAAACAGTAGACTTTCAGGTATTCAAGTATTGTCTCTAAAAATTAGCATTGAGGCCCAATTCCTGGATTCTGCAGGCTGCTGCTTAAAATGTGTAGTTGCTGTAAAAGAAAACACCAATACATTTTATATTGGATTACATGTGTGTAATGCTCAATGCTTTTCGGAAAATGTTAATTTTGTAATTAGGAGTTTCCATCAGGCAAAATTGTTTATTCTTTAGCTATAAGTGATTTTTAAAAGAAATGCCAAAGTCTTACATGACTTATACTGGGACAAACCAAAATGATGGACAAAAAAAAGATTATCTAAATTTAAAAAGTTTAATTGTTTTTTTTAACCACTAATGTTAAGAATGATGGAAGATGTAGGCTGAATCCTATTTCGTAGGGCTATCCCTTTACCTGTCCCTAGTCCTCCCCAAACGTTTGGCTCTTGATTCCTGTTGTGGTTAAAAAATCCAACTGAAAAATGGGACAATTCTTTGAGAAGCTGAAACATCATCAAAACGTGCTGGTTCCAACATAAACATGAGTAATTTCATTTGAGCATATGTGTATTATAAACAGTTGTAAGTCATGCGGCAGATATCCAAAAACATTTTTTGTGCTTGTTGAAAAAAAAAAAAAAGACATTACCAAAAATAAATCAACGTTGTTCTATTTGAAATATATGTACATTTTGATCATGAATTTCCAATATACTAACAATATTTATATACTACATTTAAGCCCAAAATTATTTATACACCTGGTAGAATTAGAATTGAGCTAATCTTTAAAAGTTTCACCAATATTTGGGTAGGTCTTTCGATAGGACAGGCATGCAACTCAATATCAAAAAAGTTCCAAGGCATCCTCCTTTTAAAAGCATTTGTCACTGACCATATTCATGTGCACATTAGAAGAGGAGATAGACAAATACAGTCTTTTAAATGTTTTGCTATTTTGTTGTCTTTTTTTCTGACTGTTGTGTTCACTTTACAACTCGTATTTGTCTGCACCTGTGGACTGTGAGAGATGCCTTCTGCTGTTCCTTGTTAATAAGACTTTCAAGTGTTAAATGTTTAGGATTTGGTTGATTTAGGATTTATTCTAGGAGTGTTTCTTTAAAAGAACTGCTTATTCATTCTGATCTGTTTGACTCCCTGAAGAAGGCTTATGCCAATACAAGTCAGAATTTTTGTTTTGTTCTTCAGGACCATTGCCATGAGATAAGTGAATTTTAAGAAGAGAATGCCTTGTAGTTTTTTTGATGTTCAGGTTAAACTTTTAATTTTACCAAGATGTTTTTTTCTGAATGAAATTAATATTAAAGTTTTAAAGTGACCCAGGCAGAAACTGTCTTGAATCTGATAGAGAATCTGTGCAGGGAGCTCAATATTGGTGGTAATGAGGCCTTTCAACCTCTAAAACTTGGTTTGCAAATTGTCAAAACTGGCAGTGGAAACATGCAAAAAAGCTTTTCAGTACTTTGACAAGTATTTGACAGCTGCAATGCTAATAAAGGCTCCAATATAAATTTATTGAGAAGGGTAAAAATAAATTAACATGCCAAATTGGTTAAAATGCAAAGAAACAGCATTATTTAAACAAAGATACACTTTTTACATAGTCTTATTTGCGACGATTAGTCTGATATCAAGATTTCCTTTTATACTGATAAACATAGTTAACCGTGACACTAAATTTAATGTATCAGAAAACTTTAAACCACGTATTGTGAGGATTTCTTTCGGCAGTAAAAATGTCAAATGAGAAAATATTTGAATTTCTGAATATGTGTCCTAGCACAACTTCTGCCGATTTTTCTTCTAAGTTACCATTTTTGTGGCTCATTTTCTCTCACTGGGTTCAATAGAATCCAGTGGAACAACGTACCCCTTAGAAATGTTGGCTAGATGGTCAAAGTACAGTGTTTCAATTATAATGCTTGCAAAAATTCAGCTTTAGGCAGACCTTACCAGGAGGCAGAAAGGTTGATGTTGTATCTTGTTTGCCGTGCTCACAGCCTAAAAACCTCTTTCCTGTAAAAGGCCATCCTGGTAAAGTGAAACATGATTAAATTGTCATTCTTCTTTGTTTGTCCTCACTACGAGAGAACTGCTCATAGTGGGAAGTAAATTCCTTATCTGCTTGAATTGACCCCAGAGGCTCATAAGGCCCTTTTTAAGCAAGATTTTCAGGAAAATTGTTTATGTAAATTGTATTAGTAAAAAAAAAAAAGTGAAAGTGGTAATTGTCCACATTCCAACATTTGCAATACATAAACTATGGGGGCATCAACCGTGAACGACCCAGCTGCTAGCAATTTGTGTAGCAGATAATAATCGGGCTACATGCAAAGCAGGGTTCCTGTGTCAAGCATTAAGACTGTGGTCCATGCTGTAAGGGATTGGAGACATTTATAAAAACGGTATGTTTAGTTTAAATAACCTTGGACAAGACGAAAAAGTAGACCTCCTCCGGCCACATTTACAATATCACTTCAAGAGCAATCCAGATCATTCATCAAAATGAACCAAGGCATGGATCCACTCAAATTGTACTCTACAAAAAGAACTTGTGGATGTTCAAACAAACTCCAGTGTCACATTTTTGTCAATTTTCAAAGGCAGAGAAGTGAACATTAAGCATAGGTTGCACTGTTAAAAGTAACCAGGCTTGTTAAAAACCTTTTATAGAACTTTTTGTCAGCTCTAATTTAAACCCTCAATATGTTGTTTTGCTTTCAAGAAACATAATGTTTATGGGCAGGACCCAATTTATCAGAGACAAACAGATGGTAGACATGAGTGTAAACTAAATAACACCACCAACAAGTCTAAGGACAAGTTCTCCACAGCAGCTATGGCAAAAATCTGAATGTCTTCACCACAGCATGACACAAACACCAACTGTAGTGACCTCCCTGGTGATTTATGTCCCTGCTCACCATCTTTCAGGGTCCTTCTCACCATATGATCACCTCTTAAACAGCTGGGCATCAGTCCGACCCCTTAGACTGTATTATGTGTCCCGCTCTTACGTGAATGATCTGGTATCATTTGCATCAGATGGAACCCGAAGCAACTTTTTCACAGTAAGTCTGCAGTGAAGCCTCATTTAATCTTAAGATTGTCACAGAAAGATCAGCTAAATACTTTAATGTAAGGTTGTTGGAGTAGAAGACATTTAGAATGAAGATGAAACAGTTCGACCCTTAAACACTGTCCTTTTATTTTAAAAGTTTAAAGTAAATATGACTAATGTCAAATCCTGAGTATAGTAATGTAAATAAAATTTCAATGAATACCACAATTCAGCATGTCTTTATTACTAAGAAAATTGAACCACCATCAGCTGATAAAACAGGGATTCTATCAAATCCTTAAAGAGCAGCTACTGATTTGGACATTTCCCTCTGTTGTGATGTCCCAACAGGTGCTCCCACAGTTGGAGAGATTAGGTGGTCAGTGTCCTCAGATTCTGTCTTCCTTGGAATGTCCCACATGTAGAGGAAGACAGAGTGGGTAGGTAGGACGAGGTTGTATATGTGACTAAAAGTGATTTCTTAGGTTGCAACATACATTCCTGTTGAGGTACCTTGAAGGTAGAGATATTTAGTAATGCGTTAAGAGCAATGTGTCCTGGTTATATCCCCAGTAGTCCTTTGCTTCTTTATTCCTAGTAAAAACCTACCAGTTCTTAGATTTGTTTCAGTTTTTCATTTACTTATATCATAAAAATGATGATGTTTTTTTAATTGTTTTGCATGCTGAAAATTAAATTCCAAACATTTGCCAAACATTTTTTAAGGCGTTTTATTTATTTTTTTCCTCATATTTTTTTGCCCCATAATATTTAGTGGATATGTTTAATGAAAATCCTGTTTTGTATGCGATTCTAATGTCCTAATCAAATGTATGTATTTACACTCTTAACATGTGCGGGAATTCAGAGCCTTGCAAAGGTATTCATATAAACTGAAGTTTCTCATATTCTGTCACTTTACAACTGCAATCCTCAATGTGTTTTATCGTGACTTTAAAGTTGCTACAATGTAGTTCATGATTATAGAGTGGAGTGAAAATAATACAATGTTTTAAATTATTTCTAACAAATTAAAATCTGAAAAGATGGTGTCATTTGGATTTTGCCCCGTACATTTTCCTGTACCACTTTCCATTAAAAGTTCCTCTTGTTTTTGGGTTCTATCAACTGTGCACATCGAGATCGTCTTCCAAAATAACTTTGATTCTGTCAGATTGGAGTTGGATTAGAGAAGTATTAAGTCTTGCCACTGATTATTTTGACCTAAATTATTTTGTTTTAGCTGTGGTTGCATGTCACAATTGTTGTCCTTCCTGAAGGTGAACCTTTTTCACGACCTCAAACAACTTTTCTCCCAGTGTATCTGTATATATAACTCCTTCAACTTTGACCATTTATCGCATCTCTGCTCGAAAAGTTAGCATTTTCATTGTATGATGCTGCTACCACCATGTTCTACTATGGGGATGGAGTGTTCAGGGTGATATAACATTTTTGTTTCTCGCAATGCATGGAGTGAATTTGAGTTTCATCTAACCAGAAGACATTTTTTTCCACATGTTTGCTCTTTCCCTTCCTTGCTTGTGACAAATGCAAATTGAAGTTTTTAATGGCTCTTTCAATAATGGCCTTCATCCGGAGTGCTGTTTGTTTAATAATGTTCTCCAACATACCTCTGGGACATTTAGAGAACAACTGTATATACACTAAAATTAAATTACACACAGGCAGACTGAATATGCTATTTAGTGACTTTTGAGGGCCATTGTCTATACTGGATTTTATTCAGGGGTACCAGAGTAGAGGGAATGAACCCCAACTCACACCACAGTTTACTGATTTGAGGAGAAATGTAAAAAATATAATGTGTTCTTTTATTTTCAAATCAATAATGTCTATAACTTTGTCCATCACATTAAATCACTATAAAAAATGATTAGTTTGTTCTTGGAAAGTGACTAAATGTATAAAAGCTTAAGGGTTATGAACATTTTTGCAAGTAATTTCACATCACACAAGGGCTACACTTGTTCTGGCACTGATGCAAAATGCAACCAGAAGAGAATACCGTAATTTTCGGACTATAAGACAATACCTTCACATGATTTTGACCCTGCGTCACATACAACGATACGATATACATTTTTATTGGCTAATGGCCTCCGGGTGCCACTATAGCAGGAAGCACAAAAGTGAGACAGACATGTGGAGAACAATTATGCGCCGAAGAAGACGCTACGAATAAATGCATATGATACAGCTTTAAAGTTAAAGGCAATCTAGATGGGAGTCAAAAAAGGAAATAGAGGTACTGCACAATGAATCAATGGCAAGACGTTGGCTTTAGTGGGTCAGAGGAAGATGAAGATAGCAACCAACACTTTTCTGGTAGGCTAAAGTATGTTTTATTTTCTAACCAGGGATGTTGCTGTTGTGTTGGTGTTGTGCTGATGCCGTGTTGGTGCATGTCTTGAACTAGAAAAGCACTCAGAGAGCGCAGACCTCCACCAGGGCCACTCACCCCCCCATCCCCATTTTGTTATCAATATTTCTAACCTTTCCAATAAAATGTCTCTTAATGAGACGCACGGCTGTTTTCGTGCTGTCACTATGCTCTCCTAGCGAAGAGCGGAGATTTGGGGCTGATGATACTGAAGGGATCCCATGTACATTAAGTTGCTGACTGGGTAGATAGAGGTCACATGTGCTTGGTGTCCCCCAGGGAGTCCTTCAAGGCAAGATGAGAGCGATGCCTGCATTTGAGGTGCAGCTCATGGGCGCCACACAGATGAGCTCATGAAATGCTATGCTGTCTGCCTAACTGGGGGTGGGGTGTGGAGGGTGATAGGAGAGAGCACACTTGCTATCAATCATGCAGGGTAGAGCTGGGACCTGCTGCCCCTGGATGAATCCAACAAACTGATAAAACATGGGCCGAGGCCACATTAAAGGCATTAGGTGTCACCACACAGCATGAGAAGTTGGGGATAGATTCAGGAGTAAAGCTGAGAGGATAACCACCAGGAGGTGTGGTGCCACATAACAAGAGAGGTGTAGCTGAGCATGGAGACAAAATGAGGAGTCAACACTCGGGCAAGGGAGGGACAGATCTGAGAAAAAACGGCAGTAAAACTTGAAGGGGACTAAAAAAGACTTTTTCAGAAAACTCAGCTAATTTCTGAAAGTTCAGTCTATGAAGTTGTCACCTTTGGTCACGTGTTATGTTATTTGAAAAGTAATATACTTTTTTCCATATGTCTATGCATACTTTTAGCCAAGAATCAATCCAAAGCACTGACTGTCAGGTTGCTATTGTGCCTCTTATGTTCTGGGCAGTAGTGTGATCCACCCCTCTGTGCTGGCAGCAGCTACAGACTCTGGGTCTGCCGGCACACGGCCTCACGCTTAGGGTATCTGGTGTTGACAGACAGGCTGCAGAAATACCAGGTACCAGTCAAAGTCCATCAGCAGGCAGTTCTTGAAATTCTGAACTGTTACCATGGTGGAGTTCTGAAAACAGTTCACTAAGACAAAATAAAACAAAAAAATTCCCTTTAATGTATATAAATAATATTTGCGGGAGGTAAATCTATGGAGTGAAACTGATCAGATTTTTTTTTCTAAACCACTAAATAGCTAAATCCATAAAATTATACACTGAAATATTACATGGGACAAAAGAAGAAAGAAAAGCCCTAAAATACCATACACATTATAAAATTTCAATTCAGTTTATTTATTTAGCGCCAATTCACAACATGTCATTTCAGGACATCTATTCATGCAAGCAATTACACCTTTATCGTTGTATCAGTAATTTGGAATACATGACAAATTATTTTCAAAATACCAGCACATGATGAGAGCTTCGCATTTATTAAAATCCCTGATAAAGAAGAGAAGAAAATACTTTTATTATAGCTGTTTATCCTGATACTAAAAGGAAAATCCTGCAGTTCCTTAACAGTGAACAGTAAAGATTTTATCTTTCTTACCATTCTCCTCACTGTGCATTGTGGACTTACTTATAAGTATTTTTAGGTGGGTAACTATTTTCACCACTCCCTGTTTGATGGAGATCAACACACTTGTTTTCTGGTCTCTCTAGTTTTGAGGAGCGATGAGGAAAAAATGGCCTCTTCGCTATGTCATTTATGTCCCAGGTAAACAGGAAGTCACTTATTACGTATTTAAAGTTCTGATCCTGATAAAAAGAGAAAGCATTAATGCAAAAACAAGTTCGAGACATATTACTTTTTGTAATTTGAATTTAATAAAAACAATTATATTTCAAGGTGGGATCCCCCCCCCTTCAATTAATTGCTTATGATAAAATGTCTGATTTATTTTTCTAAAATTGCTAGTCTGAAATTACTATTGTCATAACAGACCAATTTATTTAAACTTTTTTTTTACACCTATTTACAGAGAGTGCCAATAGATGTGATGGGCACTCTCCACTTTGCCTTTGCTTTTTTTCAAAATCCACAAATCGTGGCTAAATTTTGCATCCATACTTTCATGTCAGTGTGTTTTAAAGCAAGCTTAGCCATACTTCCATGTCAGTCATTTCCGTATCTCTACAATTGCTAACTATTGTATGCCTTTTAAAAGTAACACCTACGGTGCATAAATCTATAACCAACTTCCAGACCAGTACATTACCCTTTAATAAGCGTCACTAAGCGGAGTGGGCAGGGGGAGAGAAAAGAATGGCTACTGTATTGGTTTGTAACAAGAGCCAGCTGTTGATGACTACATGGGCTGTGTACCAAAAAGAAGCTGGGAGGCGGATCATAAATCGCACTGGGTTGAGCTGGTTGGGTGAGATCAAAAACCTAAAATAGTTTGTACATTTGTCCAGACCAACACTAATCTGTAGTCTTACAAGTACACACATTTATGGCCAAGTTTTCTATATTCTTATCTTGCTTTTTATGCAATTCAGGCTTTAAATATAACATTTTCATCATTTAATTTATTGTGATGGTAAGACTAAAACCCTCTGAATGAACCTGATCTGCTTGAAATATACCTGCTATGTAAGCACTTATTGTTCTGATTAAACAGTTTGCTGGATTTGCTTCATAAAACAACAGATCCGGATCACGGCCGCTGTAATAACTTTAGAAGGTTGGGTGGCATTTTACAGGGCTAAAGCTGCTCCGGAGGAATTTGTCGGTGTCCTCTCTTTAAATAATTACACCAGAAGGAGTCTGAAATAAAGCATGTGGAACCACATTTCCCCCCCTCAACGCCATATGCAAACATGTGATACTGTATGTAAGTATGAAAAAGAAGCAAAAAAAGAGACATTTCTGTCTTAGCAATCACTGTAAGCACTACATCATGTTTATTAACAGTACTAAATCAGTGACTGCTAGGGAGGGGAGCTGCAATTCTCCTGAGGAGGCTGCAGTCTGACTTTCCCTGGGTGAGGACACCAATGCATATTTGGTAATAAGAGTAATGATAGGTTTAAAGCAGGTTTTTAGATTTTCTCATGCAAACGTTTGTTTTTTATGTTCTTCTATCACAGGGGGGGATTTTGTTTAATTAATTTCCCCTAAAGCTTGAAATTACCGTGGCCTTTCTTTTGCTTATTCTGTCATCTTGCAGTGCATTAGCCACAGCCAGTTTGTGTGAGTAAGATTGAAGCCAGCATAGGAAAACAAATTCCATAAACTTACTCTGAGACAAATATAATCCATTTACAAAAAATGTGCTTTTAAGGTACTTTGGACTTGCATAGAAATTTTTGCTTCTCTGTCACAACACTCTAGGGACTCTCTGTGCGGGCCTTAGCTCATGGTATATTTATACACATAGCCTTTAGTGCCGCTTTTCCTCTGACAACTAGACTAGACTGTTTGTATTACTGTTGTGTGGATATGTGATTCTTTGTCAGGTGAAAACTGCCAATAAGATTATAAAACATAGTCCACACCTAATATATTACAGTAAATGACCCCTTAGATGCTTTGAAACAAGATTCATGAATGAAGATATGTCTGTTGCGTTAAGGTGTTAACAAATCTGAGTTTGCAAACTGATGTCAATTATGTTAGTTCGTTGTTGTACTAAAAATACTCTACTAACTAATGGGTATGCTTTATTTATACTTCTTTGACTTTAAAGATAGATACAAGGAAGATGCTGAGGGTTATGCATCAACAAATGATAGTGTTTTGCTCTTAGGAGTCAGACTGAAAATAAAACAAGCAAAGCAAAGCCAAGCAAACTTGAATTCATCGTCCAAAATTGGGGCACCAAATATAAAGTGTAGCAAGAGTTGCTTGCTGGCTAGGGTTTATAAATGCTAGACCTTATGGTCTGATTTTGATAATGTAATGAATCATTTTTTATTTTTCTTGTTTGAATTTTGACAGTAGCTGAAAGATCTCAAAGTTCTAGCCATGATACATGTTCACTTAGCCCCACATCCTTCATGTAAGCAGATCGTGTGTTTTAGGAAGGAGCTGGTGCTCCTTGTCATCTGGTTGTCTTTTGGTAAAGCCGATCTAAAAAATTAAATGGTACTTCGTGTATATAATCAGACTTGGCCAGTGGAACTTCATTTGTTGGTGGTTGTTTGTTTTTTTTTGCTAAAGATTGGTTGGGGTCTTATTTGTCTTTCAGAAGCATTTCTGGAAATCATACTTTAAATGGCCTTTGGTTGCTCTCAGTTATGGAGCTCCATAGTTGTTGTTTTTTTATTTTGTTTATGACAAGTCCTATTTTATTAGCACTTTTGATGGTTGCTGAACCTCTTTATTTGCCTTTTACCAGGAAGGTTGATTGTCAGGCATGTTGTGATATTAATGTACAAACTCTGGTGGATAAATATAAATTTTCATAACAGGAATGAAATTTGTGAATTTCTTATTTCCTAACAAAAGTTTTTAGACTTTGTTTTAACCAGCAGCAATGCTTAAAGAAGGCCATACAAAATGTAATGTTGGACTGGGGATTCTTTAAATCAAAAGTAATTTCTAAAATCAAAATATCTTGAATATTATAATTAGAAACCAACTAATTATGAGTTCCTAAATTGAAAAGGGAACAACTGTGCAACTGACATGGTCATTGACTAATCTGAAACATGCAGTAGCATTTACAGTGGATAAGGAGGTGCATGAAAGGTGCAAGGGAGCCTGGGTGAGGTGAGGGTCGGCTTGTAAGGCCTCGAGGCCGAGGGACATTGTGTACTCCTCACCCGGGCAAGGGTTCATTCTGATCATCTGGGCCAATCTGTTCCAGACGTGGTAAATGACACATTATTGGATCCAGACCTGACAGGGGCTTTGTGTATATTACATTACCAGACACCAGGCTCACTTAAGCTTCATTACCTTCATCCCTCCTCCCCACCAAGAAAGAGAAGAGCGTGAGTAAGGGGAAGAGAAAGGACAGCTTAGATCTTACCCCAAGCCAAGCACAGAGGGTGTGTTTTCCCCCTCAGGTCAAGCTTATACTCTGCACTCAGCTGCAAATCACACAGCTCTCTTTTTCACTCTCTCCTCCTATTCTTCATGCTTTCTGTGTTGCAGAGCCGTCTAGTACAACAACACTAAAGCCCATTCTGGAACACCCAAGATGATCTTGCCCACAGGGATTTTAAGGGAGATATTAGAAACACACCAAGGAGGTCGCCCTACCCTCCTTTCTTCCCACACTGATGGTACAAACAGAATGCGCTGATTTCAAAGCCATAAACTGATATGGAAGATGTTTTAAGCAGGGTTTGCTTTGGTTAGAATTAAACAATTCAATTTAAACAATTTGGAGGACAAATTAAAATTAAAGTTTAACTACAAAAACCATATCTGATGCATAGCAATCCCTCAAGTTGCCATTCTATGCCTCTTAAGCTGCCAACACGTGTTTATAGACAGGAAAGTGCATCCGAACAACACTACTCAGGTATACGTTCCATCTTACTTTCTGCAGCTTTATATTTCTTCTTCTGCATTCAAACATTTGGCTATAATCCATACATGTGATCCCAGCGAGGCAAATGGTTAAAAGAATTGTGTGGCATAAACTTACCTCCTTGGGCGTAGCATCTCATGGACACAAAGAATGGCCCCAGATGATTTGTAGCCTATAGCTTAGGTCCCCGTAACATATGAGCAGCCAGATCTTCTTGCTTTTTACTCACAGAGGCACTAATCGCACAACAAATTAATCTATTTTCTGTACAACAAGAATTCAAACGACAGCACCATATCTTAGTTGCATCACCTGCCAATGTACAAGGTCAGACTGGATGAAAAGCCAGACTAAAGATAGGTGGCTCCAGGAATGATAACTGTAATGTGGACTCACAAGGGTCAGTGAAGATATATGTGCCACAAGGATTATGGTTACAGTAAGAGGCCTGCTGTAGCTTTTTCAGTGGTCTGAATGAGGTTGAGAAACCACATTTTGCACAGTTGGCCATATGCAAGAAAAAATAATAACAGCTGCACAGTGAAGAACCATAAAGAGGATAATGGTTTTATTACTTCTGTGTGTAATTGCAGCACATATCACATTTTAAGAGCTAAATGGGGATTCAGAAAAAACAATTAAATAATATAAAACCAAGAGAATATCTTAGTTCATTATTCAGTTATATTAAAGTCAACTTTATATAGAATCTGCTTTGAGAGCATGTGAAAACCTATGAACAATATGCAAAAAGAACTGTGTGTCTATTAGAACACGGTAAAATATTTGCTCTATTTTATACATACATCAGCTTAAAAAGAATTCTTTGCTTTAAAAAGCAATTTCAGCTTTACAAGTTCAAAATTTTTGTTATTCTGCCCTTCACACTCTTTCAGTGTCTGACATTATGTGTTTTTGCGTGCATGTGTGAGGCTGGATGGTCATGGAAGGCAGCTCGAGCAACTCTGTTCCAGCTCATTAGTTGTGATTAATCGGTATGTGAGCTTTCTCATGGTCCCCTTCGCCTGCTGGAGACAGAGCTCACCTTGGAGGGCACAGGGAGCCCTCGTTGCTACTCTGCCTCTGTGAAGAGACTGCATGCATGTAAGAAGGACTTGCATAAATTTAACTTTGCTCCTATTTTGCATTATCTTGGATTTGCTTATAAATGAGCTGTTTTTCAACATTTTGCTGAAATATGAGAATAAGTCTTTATTTTCAGATATTTTTATTTTCATCCATAAACTAAGGACTTCATTTGATTTGATTACTTAATTACAACACCTTTCAGAAATGTAATTTCTGCTTACAAAATCTGTAATGCAGTAAGGAAAATGTACAATAAACCCCTTAAGTATAACAAATTAAAGATAAAATAATTAGAAAAAAGAAACAGAGACAGAAAAGAAATTAATTAAAATGACTAAATATATAAATTTCAGATCCAAGTATCCATTATCATTATTATTACTATTATCATTATTACTTAACAATTATCTTATTCAGTGTTTTTTTATCATATCTTAAGACAAACATTAAAGAACTGTGTGAAATGAATGTTACTTGATTTGCCGTCTACCTGAGAAAAGTATTTTGCAAATATCTGACCTCTATCGGTAAGAAAAAGAAACAGATTTTGGTCACATACAAATATACAATGATGTAGGTCTCTTTAATTAAGACATAATAAATTTAGTAAAGCCTTTGTTTTTTTTCATTTAATGAGGAAATGTGCTCTCTAATCCAGTGATACAAGAACCATCTGTGTAAACCTATGCCCACAGAGGTAGAAGCTACAGCAGGACATTGTATCTGCTGCGAACAGTGGTGAGAGGATTGTGTTGAACCCTGTGATTGGCCTAAAACATTCAAAATAGAGGATCTCGCTTATCATCATTCTTCGTCCAGTATTTCTCCCAAAAGTAAATAAGTTTTGTTTGTGTTGGGTCTCCTGTTGCCCACACATGCTCACGCTGACATAACAGGATAATTCTCATATGTGGACATGGAGGGAGTTAGATGTTTGATCACTGTTCACTGTTAGCTGTCCGTCATGCACACAATTACAGAAGCTATTTTATTACACATGAAAAAACAATGGCGGTTGTGTAACATATTCATGTGTAACACATTCACATTAAACATGTGATATATCAAAAAAAGGAAATTTATCCAATACAAAAATTAAATACAAATATTTTACGTTGGGAAAGTCACTGAGGATTATTTAAGTCTGAACCTTTACCCCAAATAATGCTCTAAAATCAACTGGGAGTCACTACTGAACCTAGAGGGAGCCCAAAATGAACCTTGTTTCACTTTTGTTAAAATCCTGTGTTCCAAGATAATTCAGACACAAATATGCTTAAAGCTGCAGAGGTTTCTTAATTTCCTGTGCGGGCCACACACCACCACACAGATCCCTCTGAACACAGACTGCACTTAGAGTCTGTGATACACAGCCTGCTCTACTGTTTTACTGAGAAAATAGATTTGGGTGAGGGGTTCTGTCTTCCACCAATGAAAAGTTAACTAAATAATGAAGTATAACTTGATCCTTTGAGGTAAAAACTTTTCTGGTATACATATATTTTTATTCTTTCTCAGACAGAAAACCAAAAGCCATGTTTTTGCATATATAAACAAAAAAAGAAAATGAATACACTTCAGAATACAAGTCAGAATCCAGGATACTTTTTTATTTACATTTGTTCTCCAGTGCATCTCAGTCAGAGGAACCTGATGAGTGATTTTCCTGTCAAACTTGAGCATTAAAGGAGAGACATGCCAGCTCAGCTTTCTTTATTTCAATTTCCTCGTCCAGAGGGATGTTTAAATTATTTGCATCAATAGATAAATAAATAGATAAATAAATAAATAAATGAAATAAAAAAGTTATTAGTCATCTGAATGACTTTTTCACAGTTTCTTGCATAGTCAATAGAAATGAACACTTCACTTGTGGTGTGCACAGTGTGAGAAAATATTGCTGTACACTGTGGTTGACACTGAATTTGGTTTTTGATTTGCACCTTTGCACCCTACAAAATGAAAACACTATTCAGTTGTTAAAAATCTGACATTTTTACTCTATTAAAAAAACAGCTATGTCATTTTCAATATCCATCTCTCTCTTTGATTAATATTTTTGGGTTGTTTTTTTTACAAAATGGGCTTTATCAGATAAATGGGAAGCATCTAGTAATGGCTGTCAGAAGGAGGGGCTTACCCTAGGCACCAATTAGGAATTACCTCTGCTCTCATCTAAGATTTTCAGCAAAAATGTGAATAACTAGGTTGTTGAGATCTGCGAAAATGTGTACATTTTTCAATGTAGGAAAACACAATGTCAGAAAACAGTCCTGGTCAGCCCGCAGAACACATACCCTGCTTTGCCATTAAAAGGAGCTGGAAAACACGTAGCAGCAGGACACAGCCTAAAAAGCTGATCCAAACCAGCAGAAGCACATACAGTCAAACAGAGCACTCATTGTGGTGTACACCTCTCACCCGACTCTTTGTCAGCCCCACCAAACTCAACTCACTGTCCTTAACAATAGCCATAGTACATATAAAAACCATTTATTTCCTTAAACAAAGGCAGGTTAAATATAACTTCTGAAGAGGATAGTAAAAAAATATCACACTATGTCTAATCAGCGATTTCTTAATTTCAATCTTTTGTTTTTGCAAAAACTCACATACATACGATGACGACACAATGACAAATGTTCACATAGTGTAGGAAAGGCACATTCATACACAGGATCAGGCACCAGTCACTGTATTCAGAAGTGGAAACACATGATTGTTGGCTTGATTCATTTCCACACCTTTAAAAGCTCCATTTTACCCCCGCAACCACCCAGACTGAGTGGTCTCTGCAGTTCAAAGCCTGACATGGCTCTGGCCTTCCTTGTCAGGCTTCTTTGGGACAAGAGTGTCTTTATTCTGCATCAGGGGCACTGGTGCTGTTGGCGGTGGGGATTCCACACCTGTGTTTGCTTCTTCCCCTGTAATTGGGAACTGTGTACTATTTTGAGCCTGAAGTACAAAGTGGCTCACTCATGAGCTACTCAGGTTGAGGAATTCTGGCTACCAGCTTGTTGTGGACGGAAAATCTGAAGGTTTGTGTATTAGCCCTGCAGGGTGCACATACACCCGAGACCATATGAGGCTCACAGACGGAGAGATTGAAACTTGAAAAAAATTTACTTAATATATTGTTTCCTCATTCTAATAAAATAAATGTTGACACAGAATACAGTTTCAATATAAGACGCATATAAAACAATTCTATTTATTTTATATTAATTGTCTAACATAAAGTAACACATTAGAGTTAATGAAAATACAATTATTTATGATTTTCAAACTTCTCACAAAAGAAAAATCTGAAAAGTGTGATGTGAATTTGCATTTATGCCCCCAGTAAAGTACTTTTTTAACCTTCTTTCATGGTAATTATAGCGGCTGTCCTTTTAGTTGGAGTTGAAGCATGTTTGCCAATTGTTCTTTTCAACTTAATTAGATTGGATCTTCTGAGAACACCAATTTGGTATTTCTTCAGATTCCCAACTGGATTAAGGTCTGAGCTGTGTTGGACCCATTCTAACAGGTTACTATGCTTGGAGCTTGACCATTCAAATGAAGCTCTGGCTGTGTTTTGAATGTCATTGTCCTATCATAAGATGGATTTCTATTTAAATCTTGCTCCAAAAATGTTTTCTTTCAGGATTGTCCAGTATTCAGCTTAATTCACATTCCATAAACTCTGATTTGATTGAAAAATGGCTTTCCGTTTCTGTGAAGGACACATTTTTATATTGGATGCCTAAATTATGTCCGGTCAACAGATTCTGCAGCTCCTCCAAAGTTAACATGGGTCTCTTGGCTGCATCTCTAATTATTGCTTTCTTTGCAGGTCTCTCTGTTCAGGTGAACAGAAATGCACTTGAGCAATACTGTTTCTGCTTTCAAGTGAGGATTAAATGGCATTTGGTAGTTTAGAATATTCTTTTGTAAACCAACACTGCTTTAAAGTTCTCCACAATTTAATCCCTGACCTGTCTGCTGTGTTCCTTGGTCTTCATCATGCTGTTTGTCTAATAATGCTCACTAGCAAACCTCTGAGGCCTTCAATAAACCGCTGTATTATAGTGAATCACACAAGGATTGACTCAATTTAATGAGGATGTAACTTCACAAATTTAAAACTGCAAAATGTAAACACATGACACTTATATTTATAAAAACCTCTGAAAACTGCATTTTATTCCTTCTACTTACAATTATTCACTACTTTGTGTTCGTCCATTAAAAAATGTGTGCGACTATAGATGACAAAGTATGAAACAGGGTTCAAAGGGTGTGAATACTTATAAAACTGCTTAAATCTGTTTGTGAATTTGTGAGAATTGTTATTTCCTAAAAACCAATACAGTTATTACAAAGAACAAAAGACACCCCTACCCCCCCACCCGCCAAAGTGACCATTTATCATTGCAGGGATTTATTATGGTGACAGTGAGCAATTTCTGGTCCATTGCCAGGCACAGTTGAAAGAAGACTTTAGTGCAGTGCCATATTTTAACCAGTTCATTTTCCCATGCTTTTAGTTCATTTAATTTTATTTTTTTTCCTTTAAGAAAAAGTTTAGCTTAAAACTAAGAAGGAAAGAAAAGCTTTGGAGAACTGAGCAGGACGAGATGGATATAAAACCAAAAACTATCCTCTTTCTGCATGTCCAAAATATTTCAAATGTTCATTTATGAATGATATCAATTTATAAAGTAATGTATTATTTGAAATGTTTGGATAATAAAACAAGTGGTGATAATAAAATATTTTCCTTGAATCTGTTTTGTCATGCAAGATACACATTGATATTATTGGGCATTTATTCCTGTTTTCAGGATCATGTTTTTTTTGTTTGTTAACATTCTTACTATACCATGCAAACTTACATAAGTATTCCTACAGAAAGGGCATAGTTACTAAACTTGCAAGTTTTAAAAGCAAACAATCTACTATACACAGGGCTATATTGTGTTAGTGTAATACTTAAAAACAACATATTTTTATTGTTTACAAGTTAGGGAACCTACTTGGGAGCAAATTTTCTGAATAGATTTTGCCAAGCTAATAAACTAAAGGACTACGAGAGTTTTACGAGTATCATAATAAAAGGGGAAAATCAAAAGAAGCAAAATTCTTAGTCATTGTGAGCCAGTGTGCTATGACAGTTTAGTGTTGGGTCAATCCGAGTGCAGGGAGAACTCGGAGTCAAAACAAACACTCTCCTTGGCTTCTGATGGGACTGTGTGCTCACTTTTTCCCACAATTTTCCAGAACAGTTTAATTTGCTGTCAATCCAACTAGGTGGTCATGATAATCTGGATGAAATGTTTAACATGTAACTATTTTTTGTGAAAATGTTTTCTTTTAATAGGTAAAAGTAGTACATTTTGAAACTTATTTTAAAGGAATGACAATGATATACTTAATGTTTTGTTTTAATTCTTTGTGACATGTTCATGAAGGATGAAAATGTAAAATGCCTCCACTGTTGTCAAGCAAACTCTATCCCTTGTTCACCTTCAAAACAGAGTCCTGTTACTAACCAAGAGAATCCAAATTTTAACTGGCCAAGCCGCCTGGGTAATTTATTACCAAGAGACAGGAATTTTGACAAATCATTTAGCTCTGCAAACTCAGCTGTGTCAAAGTTCAGCAATTAGACTCCTATGTAAAGAAGTTTGCCTCCTCTGCATCGAAGGGTGTGGGATTTATGTGCACTCAAGTCAGGGGGCAGGTTCAAACCCCCTGTTTAGGGGAGCTAGGTCTTGACACATTGATTTTTACAAACACACATTTTGTAGTGAATCTGACCAGAGAAAACCAGCTTGAAAGGGAAGAAAGATGGTCGATGAGGGCAACAAGCTGTGGTGCTGAGGGAAAAAAATGTCACCTCAGGTTGAGGGCCAGATGTTCTCAAGACAAAAAAGTAAAAAAGTGGTAAAAAAAAAAAAAGTGCTGGAAAGAAATAAGAAAATAGATTTTAATTGTAATCTGATTGAAAACCGACAAACTTGTCATGTAACCTCTTAATTAAAAAAAAAAAAAAAAAATATATATATATATATATATATATATATATATATATCAAAGTATGAACCCCAGATGCAGCTCATTCATGTTAAATTTTGACTTTCAGTCAGAAAGCCTAAACCCTCTGTCAATATTTAGCTTTCTTCTAATGGGGTGATTTTATGCTACTGTCTGAATGTGATGGCCAATGAGTAGCTGAGTTCTCAGTGTTCGGCTAAATGTACCTGAGAAGAACTATGGGTAATCAATTACAGAAAGAAGAAGAATTTATTTCAGTCTTACTTCAGCATGAATGCTCTTTTGATATTGTTAATTTAGTTTAACAGCTTTCATGTTTATACATTAGCCACTGTACCTTAGTAACTTACCAAGACTTCTTCCTATAAATATTTAAAACATCTGGTCCAAATATCAAAATCACTTGTAGATGTTTTAGAGGGTTATAAGACGAATACGGAGGAAGGCTGAGCACTTCTAAACCCCTCTTTCTGGCTGGCGAAACTCAACATACTCAACCTGTTAAAGCACCTCTGGAAGAAGGGCTGATGTATTACATTTGCTGCTGTCCGGTAGAGGACCGGTAGGAGGACCGGTTAGACCTACTGCGGCTGGCTGGGAGTGGATGATCTGAGAGGTAAGTGATCTGGTGTCCGTTGCAGGTGGAATAGCATTGAAGGGTGGTAAGGCAGGAGATCGGCTGGAGCGTTAATAGGTCCGTTTCTTTCAAGGGAGGAGCGGCGAGGAGGCTGACCAAGAGAAATCTAGGGGTTGAACTAGGAATTGAGGAATTTGATGAGAGCAAGGACATGGAAGGAGCATCCAGGAATCTACAAGGAGAACAAGAAAGGTAAGTAAGTCTCTTCACAAAAGAATTTCGTAATGCTCAGGAGAAACAGTAAGTGGCCTGTTACCATGCTAGGTGAGTAAACCATCTTGCATCAGCTTTGGGGAACCACTCAGCTCCAGCGCTGATGAGGCTGATGAGGATCAGGTGGTGAAGCTCCTTCCTGTCACATCCTGCAATGAGGTAGAAACGCAGACACAAACACAGACACACCCACGATCCCACCACACAGCAACTGAATCATAACATGCAGACATAAGCTACAGCTACAGTATTCCTAATTCACAGCGGGTGCGGAACGGATGCGGTGCGGACTCCATAACCCCCAATTTCCACTCCACGCACACCGCAGCAAAAACATCTTGACAGAGAATAACTATTCTTTTCTGTTCGTCATTCATGGAATGAAGAATTTTGTTCTGACTTCCGCATTTATTACTGGCTTTTATTGCGAGATCTCGCAATTCCCACGGATGGTTCTTTGAGCACCTCTGGGCTGCGGACCGGAGCGGATCTAGAGCGAATGCAGTGGAAATTGCTAACAGCTGCGGAGTGCGTGGTGGACCGGAGCGGAGCGGATCTAGAGCGAATGCAGTGGAAATTGCTAACAGCTGCGGAGTGCGTGGTGGACCGGAGTGCATGCAGTGGAAATTGGGGGTAAGGCTTCCACAAAGACGAAAAAAACATTGAGTCAAATCAGAGCATTCACACCGGCTGCGGTGCGGCTGCGGTGCGGCTGCGGTGCGGATGCGGAGCTCCATTTACTTTCCACATTAAGTCTATTTTTTCCAGACGCATGCAGATTCCCATGGAGTTAAGAAGAAATTAATGAAATTGAAGAAATTATATGAGCCAGACAGGAAGTGAGACGTGAGCCAGCGGGGTCCATCTGGTATATTTCAAAATAAAACCCGGCTTTTTCTTTTATTATCAATATAAGTCAGTTCACCTTGTATGATAGTTCATGTAATTTTTATAAGTATGTGTTTAAATGTATTATGTCAAATGTTGTCAACAGTCATTGCTTTCACTCCGTGATTTCCGGAGATGTTCCGCAAACTTTACAGCATCCGTACTGCACTCTGTCTGAATACAGTGTTCACTGCATTATAACATTTGGCTTTTTAATTACGAATCTGATTAAACCTTATAACCTAGGCCTATTTTGAAGCCTGTTTTTCAAAAAATGCTTACCCATGAAAAATGTGTATATTTCAGCAACCAAAAGGAGTATTTGAACCATTTTGGTGCCATTGTAAAGGTAACATTATGTAGAATTGATACAGTAGATGTGTCATTATGCATGTTATCTGTTACTGGTTAGGAAAAACTGAAGATGGAACACAGCAGAAATTTATTTTTTCTGCTTCGCCAAATAAAAAACATGTTTTATATTCAAAAACTCTATGGATATCGCTTGAATGGCAGTGGTTACTCAAAACATTTTTTTAACACAACATGTGGACATTATCTCTGCTAAATTTGATACTGATTATGTGAAGCAGGACAAAACAAGACAGGTTTTAGTACAGGCAAGTCAGGCGAAGTGTCCAGTTTGGCAGCGTTCCGCACAAATAGTACCATTTCTATTTTTGTCATGTAAAAGTTCTATTTTTCATTTTAATATCACATACTGTTCAGTAGACCTAAAATAAACACTATTAGGCATTTTTGGAAAAAAAATATGATTATAATGCAGTAATGTACAGTCGTGGACAAAAGTTTTGAGAATTATATAAATATTGCAAATTGGAAAAGTTGCTGCTTAAGTTTTTATAATAGCAATTTGCATATACTCCAAAATGTTATGAACAGTGATCAGATGAATTGCATAGTCCTTCTTTGCCATGAAAATTCTACTGCATTTCATTGCTGTCATTAAAGGACCTGCTGAGATCATTTGAGTAATCGTCTTGTTAAATCAGGTGAGAATGTTGACGAGCACAAGGCTGGAGATCATTATGTCAGGCTGATTGGGTTAGAATGGCAGACTTGAAATGTTAAAAGGAGGGTGATGCTTGAAATCACTGTTCTTCCATTGTTAACCATGGTGACCTGCAAAGAAACGCGTGCAGCCATCATTGCGTTGCATAAAAATGGCTTCACAGGCAAGGATATTGTGGATTCTAAAATTGCACCTAAATCAACAATTTATATGATTATCAAGAACTTCAGGGAAAGAGGTTCAATTCTTGTTAAGAATGCTTCAGGGCGTCCAAGAAAGTCCAGCAAGCGCCAGGATCGTCTCCTAAAGAGAATTCAACTGCGGGATCGGAGTGCCACCAGTGCAGAGCTTGCTCAGGAATGGCAGCAGGCAGATGTGAGCGCATCTGCACGCACAGTGAGGCGAAGACTTTTGGAAGGTGGCCTGGTGTCAAGAAGGGCAGCAAAGAAGCCACTTCTCTCCAAAACAAAACCCATCAGGGACAGATTGATCTTCTGCAGAAAGTCTGGTGAATGGACGGCTGAGGACTGGGGCAAAGTCATATTCTCCGATGAAGCCTCTTTCCGATTGTTTGGGGCACCTGGAAAAAGGCTTGTCCAGAGAAGAAAAGGTGCGCGCTACCATCAGTCCTGTGTCCTGCCAACACAACACGTCCGCAAATTAAAACGACCATATAGGTCGATTGTAACAGCTGGGGTCAGGCGCGGATCCAGCAGTGACTAGCTACCAACAGGGCATGCGCATCCTTTCTCAGAGGAGCTGCCAAATACGCAAGCGCGAAATTTATCTCAGTTCAGCTCAACATTCATACTGGTAAAACTCACTGCAGTTTCCGTATTTACATACATTCTCTTGAAAAAACAAAAAAAACATACATTATCTTGATTCCTTCATTCATGTGGATGAATATGGTTATGGTTGTGGCAGTGTTGTTATCATAGCACATTAATTCCAAACGATCGAGTTACAAAGTTCACCTGAGGTCCAAAACACTCTCTGCCTCCGTATGTTTAAAAAGCATTTGTTTTCATTCTTTACCGTTTTAAACATGGGGAAATGACACATCCTTTGACATGTGAAATTAACACATAATTAAAGAATGGCATTGAATTACCAAAACCACCCAGGTGTATGTAAAAAGAACACCAACCTGTATCTGTGAAGATGGCTTTTTTTTTAAGGTTTTGTGGCCACACAGTGGCCTTTATTTGAAAGTGCGACACTTGGCAAATATCCGTGGGGTGGAAGTGAACCCCGGAAGGCCACATCCCTCTGAACATGGGGCGCCCGTCTCAACCAATGTGCTACGCGACACGGCTTTTATCCTTTTTTTTAACCATGTGCAGCGTAGTTAACCCCACTGTCTTCAGAATAACAACGTTTATTAGTTAATTTGTAGTGAGATTAGTTCGATATCTGCATCATCATCTGTTTAAATGCCCATGGTAGGTGCGCCAGTCCCCCAAAGGGCCGTTTGTTTTTTACAGCTGACATTTTCAACCACAAGGGGTCGCATATGGAATATAGGGTTGTTTTTTGGAGCCGTCACAATCGACCTATATGGTCGTTTTAATTTGCCGATGGACTGCCCAACAGTAAAGCATCCTGAGACCATTCATGTGTGGGATTGCTTCTAATCCAAGGGAGTGGGCTCACTTACAATTTTGAAAGAATGGTACCAAAACACCATCCAACAGCAACTTCTTCCAACAATCCAACAACAGTTTGGTGAAGAACAATGCATTTTCCAGCACGATGGAGCACTGTGCCATAAGGCAAAAGTGATAACTAAGTGGCGCGGGGACCAAAACGTTGAAATTTTGGGTCCATGGCCTGGAATCTCCCAAGATCTTAATCCCATTGAGAACTTGTGGTCAGTCCTCAAGAGGCGGATGGACAAACAAAAAACCACTAATTCTGACAAACTCCAAGAAGTGATTATGAAAGAATGGGTTGCTATCAGTCAGGATTTGGCCCAGAAGTTGATTGAGAGCATGCCCAGTCGAATTGCAGAGGTCCTGAAAAAGAAGGGCCAACACTGCAAATACTGACTCTTTGCATAAATGTAATGTAATTGTCAATTAAAGCCTTTGAAACGTATAAGGTGCTTGTAATTATATTTCAGTACATCACAGAAACAACTGAAACAAAGATCTAAAAGTAGTTTTGCAGCAAACTTTGTGAAAACTAATATTTGTGTCATTCTCAAAACTTTTGGCCACAACTGTATATATGTAAATTTTTGTATTGTGTTGTATTGTATTGTGTGCATGAGCGACACCTTGTTGGACTCTTAGAAGCCAATAGAATAACACCAAAACCTGCCAAAGAAGATTGGCAACACAGTCAGCCAACCAGGGAGCCGAGAACAGAAGCCTCGGGGGAATGCCAGGCTTCTCCGTGAATACACTATTATACTCCCTAGGAACAAAGAAATCGTAATAGAAACGCCCAGAAAAGTTTTGAATGGTGCACAAGAGATGGAAGAATCAGAAAATAACTTTTATTTGCCAAAGAAATTATCTTTACATGGCAAAACAGCAAAGGTAAGGCAAATTTTACTACTGTGATTGTAAAAAGAGATTTCTTGTTGCGCTATACTTTGGCTTATATCTCCACGGTGCTTTGGTGTAGCGTCATGGCAGATGCATCTTTGGAATCGGCAGGTTCTCTGCTTTTACCTGAGGGGTTGCCTGTGTCTTTAGCACAAAAAATTTGCTGCAGTAGAGCCAGAAATGTGGTGGCTGGGTTGACAAAACTATGATGTTACGAGTTGGTTCGCAAATATTTATTTGCGTGGCATCTGAGTTGTGTTTGTGGTCGGTAAAAATAGTTTAGATAGCCTTGTAGCGCTTGGTGTGCTCTTTAATTTGATGTGCATTATTACTATTTTTTCTGTCATGTAATGTTATCTCAAGCCTGTTCAAAAAAGTAATTCCAGAGGTCCCCCAATTGGGGTGGTGGTCCTGAGGTCCCCAGTTGGAGGACCTGTTAAACCTGAGGTCCCCAGTTGGGGGACCTGTTAAACAGGTGGAAAATTTAACAAATTATTAAATATTATTGTCTGACTATTGACTGGATTGTCTTCTGTGATGGACAGACAACCTGGTCACTGAAAATTTCCACCAGCACCTACAACTGTTACAACAACAAAAATATTAACCATACACAGATTTTTTTACATTTGCTAAGTTTACATATTTTAACAGTTATTTTGACCATGCTCTCTTTCCAGTGAATTAATAGTGACATTTCAGAGGACACTGTAGCATCTCAAACCAAAGGTTTTTATGACCTGTGAATAAACATCATATCTAGACATGACAGACATGACTTTCTGTTACAAGTAAATTCTCAATCTGAAACTCATACTCTTAAATCATGGAAACAGAGAAATATTAGGCAAGTGATACACAAGTTCACTCTGTCATCACCTGAGAATTTTATTTTCTGCGTCATCCTAATTATGATTAGCTTTAATAGCTGTTAAATGCTTGAAAATCAAAAGGTTTGACATATAAACGGCACAACTTTTGACGCTTTCCACTTCATTCTTATCCAACACCACCTCTATTTATATAGACTGTTCAGATGAGCACTTCAGTGCAGATGTGGATGCTAAAAGATGATAAATATTTCTCCTTAAATAAAAGCAAAAGCTCTGAAAGAACATTTACTTATAATGGGTTGTATCAGTGGCAAGAACACCAAACACCAAAAAAAAAGAAAATAGACATGGTAAATAATGTATTTTCAAACCAAGAGCAATAGTTCAAAGACGTTACAGTCCTACTTACAACTCTAAAATGTGAGTAAAACACTGATCTATAAGTTTGAAAAGTTACATCCATCTAACAAGGCAAAATAAAGATGCTTTTGAAAAAGAAAGGCTTAGACATTTTTTTTTTTTTAAGTAGTGAAGGGTAGCGGATATATTTATTTACAAAGGATGCTGAATATGGAGCTAAAGAGGAAGGTAGGTCTGTGGATGTAACAGTGTGCAGATGCAGATGATTCACTTTGGTGACCCCTGAAGAATAGATTTCACAATACTTTTACTAGTTTATAAATCATTGAATGGCTTAGCACCAAAGTATGTTGAAGACCTGTTGTCACTGTACCAACCACCAAGACCACTCAGGTCCTCCAACTCTAGCCTACTAAACATCCCTAGACTCAGAACTAAACATGGAGAAGCAGCTTTCAGTTTCTATGCTCCCCTTATCTGGAACAGACTTCCTGACGAGTGCAGAGCTGCTGAAACTCTGAACTGCTTTAAATCAAGACTAAAAACTCTTCTGTTTAAAATTGCCTTCAAGTAAATTATTACTGTCATATGTATCAAATGTGTTCATGCTCTCTTGCTTTATTGTGTATCGTGTGTTGTGTATGTTTATTGTGCATCATGTTTAATGTGTGTTTCATGGTAATTATACTTTTACTTTTAAATTTCTAATGTTATATTCTATGTTTGTTTGTTTTGTTTTTTAATCACCAAATCATGTAAAGTACCTTGAATTAACCTATTGAAAGTGTGCTATACAAATAAAATTGCCTTGCCTGGCCTTGCCTTGCCTAAAGAAGAAGTAAAAATAGTGCCATAAAACACCTGACCAAAATGGAACATGTTATCAAAAAATGTGTTATTCCTAATGCCCTACACCTTTTAAAAATGTTCCCTTACGGAAAACTTACATGGGTTGAATATTTTCTTCACATAGGATCCCCATAGACTGTATATTACTGGACGACGCCTCAGTGACGTCACCCATTGGTTTCTGAAGAGCAAAAATGAAGCCAAATGGGCTGTTCCCACCGCCGCCATCTTGTCTGCGTCACGCGTTTCGTCACTCCCAGAAAATACAAAAATGGGCAAAAAGGTGGAGCTGAGAGTGGCGCTGTGAGGGCAGATGATTGACACTCTGAGCCGATGTAGCCAGGAGCTAGTCCTGGAGCTAACTGAAGCTAATTGAAGCTAACGGAGGTTAGCGGGCGCCTTTAGCCTAAAAGCCGCGGGTAGAGCAACTCTGCTACCCTCCTCCATCCAGGCTGTAAATACAATATTAAATCGGTAAGTTAACATTTAAATTGAAATAATTTATTTAAATGAAATGATCATTACCTTAATGCAAGTTTTCAATAATATTTTTAACTTAGTTATTAATAGTGAATGAGATCTATTTAGTCTATGCATGAGATACATGATCAAGCTAAGTTAGTAAGGATAGTTCACATATTTATATTAAGATTTGTATTTACCCTAATTGTTAGTGATTGTACTACCATGTAGGATCTCCCAGTTAAAAAACTGTTCCCACAGCTATTGTAGATTAGCAACATCTAATATGACTAATTTCGATCCTAGTCATTTCTGCAATGTATGAATTTGACTAATCATTTATTGAGGTCTGGGAAGGGATAAGTTGCACTTTTAGTAAGACACTTGTGTTTCTTTTTATAGATTTTGTTTACCAGGTCACAATGGTTGCATGCCTGTCCTCCACAACAGCCAAACAAAGCAGAAAATGTAAGTACCTGTCTCCATCACTTCATGTAGAATTTTAATAGTATTATACTTTCAACCGATAGGCCACACCTGTGCAACTGCCATTCATTATGCTAGTTTTTTTCTCCATAGCCATTTGGATCATTGGAGACAGCTATGTCTGACATGGTTCTGAGAGAGATGAAGAAACCATCGGAGGAAACCTCGGCCTCCCAGACGTCCGTATTTCCTGGTTGGGCTGAGGTGGAAAGGAGGAAGAGCAGCTCTAGTTGTCCTCATCATCAGCTGTGGTGGAGATGACATGGGGGCGGTCAGCAGTGTCCAGATGGTGAACATGATGATGGAGGACCTGCACCAGCTTAACCTTCTCCACCCTCAGATGTCCATCATCTTCTCCTCCATCACCCAAAGGCGTTGATAGAGGGCAGGCGTAAACCCAGCAAAAATAGAAAAGGCCAGCAGGTTTGTCAACAGTGTTATGGCTTCTTTTATTCCTGGTTTAAATGAAGGTAGATATGTGCCAAAACGCATGTAGTTGTAGCTTGCGATGTGAACACTTGTAGAATACCGTTTGAGAACTTGAGCAATAGAAATCTGAAGTTCTATGTGAACCATCACAGCAGGGGAAAAAAACAACACAAACACACACAAACTGAATTTCAAATTGCACTAAAACCCCAAACATGTAAGACCCCGTGTGAAACAAATGCACTAGTGTCAGATTTTCACCTGGAGAAAACTTTCACATTAACCTGTTCTGAATGTAAAGTCACATAAAAATATTCACGTCTGCTTTCATTTTTATACAAGCATAATTACAGCTCTCCGATTATCATTAATCATTTCCTACTATAAATATTTTTTTTATGTCTTTATTTTTGATTAGAACTTCAACGTATTGATTTCAACCACTCGAATCTGCTGCTTAGTGCGCACACATCAGCTACGACGAATCACAGCGCACCGAAAACAGTGCACTGAATTTTGGCACACTTTCTGCAAAATGTTTGTGCCAAAATAACTCAATAATTTTGTCAAATAAAATCATGAAGCCCTGTTTGCCCATAGCTGTTACTAAAACTATGTGAAGTTTGAATAAATCAACATGTAAAGTAAATAAGAAATGTGATCATTTCAACCCATGTTCGACCAAGCAGCCTTATCTTAAATGCACAACATCTTAACCCTTTCAGTTTGTAGTTTCCCAGCGTGGATAACTAGCTACTTTGTTAGGAGCTCAGCTAGCAGGAGCTTCATCTACAAAATAATGTACAGAAATATTATTTTACTTACCGAAAAAAATGGAGCAGAGACTTAGACGGTCTGTTAGCGCAATCAGTACCACAGCAAGCCATCTTTGTCCAATAAGTGCACGATTTATATCTAAACACTAATAAAGTTTGCGGATAGAACTGATGTTCAAGTTCAGAGAAAGGAAATGGCCAAATTCTTAACGTGAGTCCCAGGCTGAAGGCCTACCCCGGAGCAAACGTGGGGGGGGGGAAGCAGTCTATGGGGGCAAGCTGCTAGCCACCGTTAGCCACCGTTAGCCACCAGCCTTAGCGCTGACGGCCCATCCAAGACCTGTCAATCAAACGGACACGCCCCTAATTATTCATAATTTCAAGATTTAATTATGTCTAAACGGATGAGTTTGAAAATAATTCACCCCCCTCAGAGTTGTCATGACGATAAACCTGACCTATTAAACCTAAAATGGTTTTTTGAACCAGGCTGTAAACAGGTTTATTTCTGCTGTGAAGTTTGCCTTTTTAACATGGGAGTCAATGGGAAATTGCTCCTTTCTGGAGCCAGCCCCCAGCGGATGAGGGGTGAACTGCAGTTTTTGTTACTTCCGGGATGGCCTCAATTCTGAGTGGCAAAGTTTGCCCCTTGAGGATCACATGTTATCTCATGTGGTACCTGATTAACCACATGTGTAGCACACTTGGACGTCACATGTATGGTTTTACATAACTTACATAGGCTTCACCTGTTCTTTACATGTAATTTCACATGGGTTTCACACATTTTTTTCACATGTAGGTTTTATGTGGAAAATAACATGTTTCACATGTTATCCCATGGGCTTCACATGGGAATTTCCATGGGATTCACAGTTTGTGACCATGAAAATGTTCCAAATCCACATAGGAAATGTGAACAAAACACAGGTGGTCACATATTTTTCACACACCTTACATGTTTTTTACTATGTTTTCTTATGTGAATTTCACATGGGTCAAAGATTTTTCACATGTGATTACATAATTATTCCCATGTGAAATCATTTGTTTTTTCCATAAGGGTTCTTAACTCCACACACAAACTCACCAATCACATCTTCATGAGGGTTGTAAATCCATGACTCCAGAATGGCGTCACATCCCATGTCTTTAAAACTCTTTTCCACAGCAAAAGGCAAAGAATTAGGACATACTGTTAGTTATTTTTAATCAATAGACAAAGAGTGATACAACATCAGCCTTCTTTTAGTTGTCAGAGGTGAAAACAAAATAGATGAAAAATCAAGTGCAGAGACTTGCCTGACCTTGCACATGATTGCTGTTTAAATAGCTGAGGTTGAAACAGGGTGTTTTGCATCCTGGCAACTGCCCAAGGTGCAATTTGTCCCAGAGTGTATGACAGCATGGAGCATGGAGCATGGCACGTCAAATACCACTTTCCTGGGAAATCTCATATCCCACATGGTATAGAATCATGGGTAAGAAAATACAGAGTTCATCAGAAAATTGGACCAGATGAGTTGTGATTAATCACTCTTACTGGCACTCTAAATGGCATTGTGATGAATTATAACAGTTTTCATTATGTTTAGCTTTCATTTCTTTACCTTTATTTTCCTTTATCTGAATAAAATTCACCACAGAAACTCTCCATGTAGAGTTGTCACTTGATTTCTGTCTCAAAATACAGGATTCGCTTATTCTATTCTATATTCTAAATCTCATTCAGCTCAAGAACAGACTATTCTATGTTCAGTTACAGTGAAAAGAAAAAGGAAAGGTTCCGTTATTTTTGGAGCTCGAATTTAATTACATTTAAAAATATGTTTTTGTTTTAGATTATAAGTTTAGTTTTATAAAAAGACATAGAGCTTTTACAATGTTCTATAAATCTCCCTCTTTTTAAAAAATGCCAGAACAATACCCTGCATTCTGCAAACAAGCAGAAAAAGAAGTGAAAAATTAAATTACCGCTGCAACTAATTTGTTTTAAGGCTTTTTACCCTCAGCTAGAATTGTAAATTAAAACTGTTGATTTTATGACGAGCTGGACTGGTGGACTTTTAGTCAACTTTTAAATAATATCATGTATTTTACAATTACATACAAACAGTTAAGCTTGGATTTATTCATAACCTTTGCAGATTTAGATTTTTGTTTGCACTCAACCAAGAACTTTGTTTCTAATGCCTAATAGGACCTCCCTCTCAAAAGATATTAAAACAATCCAAATGAACATTCAATTAAAAAAAACTATATTTAAATGTTGTTTGAAAATAGCATGTCAAAATTTTTTTATCCTCTTCATCATAATCAATGTAAAAATCTCTATTTGCATTACAGCAATCCAACCATTACAAATAATGATGTCCTTTTTGCTTGTTTTCACTGGTATGGCAATGAGGTTGCAAGGTCAATTTGCCATCACTCTAATCTTTATGGAGCTAGAATTGGTACTTTAGTTTGTATCTGTAACTTTTAGTTTTGTACCTGTAACTTATGATTTGTACCTGTAACTTATGATTTATACTTGTAACTTATGATTTGTACTTGTAACTTGTGTTTTGTACTTGTAACTTACGTTTTGTAACTTGTACACATTTTAAAAATACAGGTTTCAAGTTTCAAGTTTCAAGTTATACATTTCAAGTTTCAAGTTTCAAGTTACACGTTTCAAGTTTCAAGTTACAGGTTTCGAGTTTCAAGTTACAGATCATTTTTTACCATATTTGGCTTGCCTAGAAGAACCAATGAGTGGCTTGCTGATTTTGACCAACAAATCATGTTTCTGTAATTTCTATCAAGTCATGGCGAGAGGAAGGTAGGGCTCTGCACTGCTTACAACCAAACATGATTACATTCACACTCTATCTTTTCTCTATCTCTCACTCAATCGTTTTGTTGCTATGGTGGCGCACAGTGTTGCAGCTGCCATGACGGATTTCTCCTGCTTGGATAGATCTGGCCGGCAGCAGCCATGTTGCTACAGTTGTGCCTGAGTCACCTGGGGGCGTGGTTTGTAGCGGCTGTGGTGGCAACAGATAGAGTGTGAATGTAAGCATGTTTGGTAGTAAGCAAGGGGCAAACTCCGCCACTCAGAATTGAGGCTAACCCGGAAGTAACAAAAATTACAGTTCACCCCTCATCCGCTGGGGGCTGGCTCCAGAAAGGAGCAATTTCCCATTGACTCCCATGTTAAAAAGGCCAATTTCACAGCAGAAATAAACCTGTTTACAGCCTGGTTCAAAAAACCATTTTAGGTTTAATAGGTCAGGTTTATCGTCATGACAACTCTGAGGGGGTGAATTTTTTTCAAACTCATCCGTTTAGACATAATATAATCTTGAAATTATGAATAATTAGGGGCGTGTCCTTTTGATGGACAGGTCAGCGCTAAGGCAGGTGCCTAACGGTAGCTAACAGTGGCTAACGGTAGCAAACCGTAGCTAACGGTGGCTAACGGTGGCTATCAGCTTGCCGCCATAGACTGCTTACCTCCCTGCTTGCTCCGGGGAAGGCCTTCAGCCTGGGACTCACATTAAGACTTTGGCCATTTCCTTTCTCTGAACTTGGACATCAGTTGTATCCGCAAACTTTATTAGTGTTTAGATATAAATCGTGCACTTAGTGCAATCAGTACCACAGCAAGCCATCTTTGTCCAATAACAGACTGTCTAAGAAGTCTCTGCTACATTATTTTCGGTAAGAAAAATAATATTTCTGTATGTTATTTTCTAGATGAATCTCCTGCTATCTGAGCTCCTAACAAAGTAGCTAGTTAATCACGCTGGGAAACTACAAACTGAACAGGTTAAGATGTTGTCCATTTAAGATAAGGCTGCTTGGTCGAACATGGGTTGAAATGATCACATTTCTTATTTACTTTACATGTTGATTTATTCAAACTTCACATAGTTTTAGTAAAAGCTATGGGCAAATGGGGCTTCAGGATTTTGTGTGACAAAATTATTGAGTTGTGCTCATTTCACCGTCAAAATAATGTATTGATCGCTTCGCAGTCAAGACACACACACACACACACACACACACACACACACACACACACATATATATATATATATATATATATATATATATATATATATATATATATATATATATATATATATATAGATATATCAATAGATATATCTATATATATGTAGATATATATAGATATATAAATAGATATATGTGTGTGTGTGTGTGTACCAGCACGTTATTTTGATGGTTTTAACATGTAAAGTAGATAAGAAATGTGATCATTTAAACCCATTGTCGACCAAGCAGCCTTATCTTAGAGGCACATTTGTTTAAAAAAAAGAAATCCTTTTTTCCCAACTAACTCCAGATTAATTCATATTTTGTTCTCAGAGATTTTTTACTTTTTAAAAATTAATAAGAGTCGTCGGTTAAGGCATTAACCATTTCTGATATGCTGTCATATGGGATTCACCTTCATTTTTGTACTTTTATACATACACCCATGTTATGTCTGTGTGGTCATTTGTTTACAGCACGTTTGTCTTGTTTTGGTGAGTTGGTTTCCAACCAAGATAGGCAATGTTGAAATTTTACGTTTTTAATATACATTGTTTTTTTTTCTTACAGATTATATCAATCTCCTAAATCTACAGGAAGATCATAAGGAGAAGTACTTAACAATATATGTGCATCACCTTTAATGCCACTTCTTTCATATCCTTAGGTGCTGTCCGTTTTTTGTTTTTGATTAAATAAACAACAAATGAATGAAGTTTCTGTTTTTCTTTCACACAGATATTGTTTCCATTTCAGGAAAAAAATCATAGTTTTGTAGCCGCAAAAGAAAGGGACACAGATAAAAAAAACAAAGGGGGGTCAGAAATCAAAAGAAACTTATGTACAGTAAAATGGGGGGGACAGAGTTGTCAACAGTGTTACGGCAACAGATGTAATTGTTGAAATAAAAAAAAACTACATCAACAACACAGACATAACAATCAGGACTATAGTTATACTTTTTGCTTTAACATCAATTGTTCAAAAGGACTGTCATGTCTAATGTGAGGATGCGTAAAGATGGCAGCATTTAAACTAGGAATAAAAGAAGCCATAACACTGTTGACTGGCCTTTTCTATTTTTGCTGGGTTTACGCCTGCCCTCTATCGACGCCTTTGGGTGATGGAGGAGAAGATGATGGACATCTGAGGGTGGAGAAGGTTAAGCTGGTGCAGGTCCTCCATCATGTTCACCATCTGGACACTGCTGACCGCCCCCCATGTCATCTCCACCACAGCTGATGATGAGGACAACTAGAGCTGCTCTTCCTCCTTTCCACCTCAGCCCAACCAGGAAATACGGACGTCTGGGAGGCCGAGGTTTCCTCCGATGGTTTCTTCATCTCTCTCAGAACCATGTCAGACATAGCTGTCTCCAATGATCCAAATGGCTATGGAGAAAAAAACTTGCATAATGAATGGCAGTTGCACAGGTGTGGCCTATCGGTTGAAAGTGTAATACTATTAAAATTCTACATGAAGTGATAGAGACAGGTACTTACAATTTCTGCTTTGTTTGGCTGTTGTGGAGGACAGGCATGCAACCATTGTGACCTGGTAAACAAAATCTATAAAAAGAAACACAAGTGTCTTACTAAAAGTGCAACTTCTCCCTTCCCAGACCTCAATAAATGATTAGTCAAATTCATACATTGCAGAATTGACTAGGATCGAAATTAGTCATATTAGATGTTGCTAATCTACAATAGCTGTGGGAACAGTTTTTTAACTGGGAGATCCTACATGGTAGTACAATCACTAACAATTAGGGTAAATACAAATCTTAATATAAATATGTGAACTATCCTTACTAACTTAGCTTGATCATGTATCTCATGCATAGACTAAATAGATCTCATACACTATTAATAACTAAGTTAAAAATATTATTGAAAACTTGCATTAAGGTAATGATCATTTCATTTGAATAAATTATTTCAATTTAAATGTTAACTTACCGATTTAATATTGTATTTACAGCCTGGATGGAGGAGGGTAGCAGAGTTGGTCTACCCGCGGCTTTTAGGCTAAAGGCGCCCGCTAACCTCCGTTAGCTTCAATTAGCTTCAGTTAGCTCCAGGACTAGCTCCTGGCTACATCGGCTCAGAATGTCAATCACCCGCCCCGCCCTCACAGCGCCACTCTCAGCTCCACCTCTTTGCCCATTTTTGTATTTTCTGGGAGTGACGAAACGCGTGACGCAGACAAGATGGCGGCGGTGTGAACAGCCCTTTTGGCTTCATTTTTGCTCTTCAGAAACCAATGGGTGACGTCACTGAGGCGTCGTCCAGTAATATACAGTCTATGGTGATCCTATGTGAAGAAAATATTCAACCCATGTAAGTTTTCCGTAAGGGAACATTTTTAAAAGGTGTAGGGTATTAGGAATAACACATTTTTTGATAACATGTTCCATTTTGGTCAGGTGTTTTATGACACTATTTTTACTTCTTCTTTAGGCAAGGCAAGGCCAGGCAAGGCAATTTTTTTTGTATAGCACACTTTCAATAGGTTAATTCAAGGTGCTTTACATGATTTGGTGATTAAAAAACAAAACAAACAAACATAGAATATAACATTAGAAATTTAAAAGTAAAAGTATAATTAGGATGAAACACACATTAAACATGATGCACAATAAACATTGTTTAATGTTGTGTCACTAACATGTCACTAACAATTAGGGTAAATAGACGCAGACAAGATGGCCGCGGTGGGAACAACCCATTTGGCTTCATTTTTGCTCTTCAGAAACCAATGGGTGACGTCACCGAGGCTTCGTCCAGTAATTATACAGTCTATGGTTGTAAGCAGTTCAGAGCCCTACCTTCCTCTCGCCATGACTGGATAGAAATAGCAGAAACATGATTTGTTGGTCAAAATCAGCAAGCCACTCATTGGTTCTTCTAGGCAAGCCAAATATGGTACAAATGATCTGTAACTTGAAACTCGAAACCTGTAACTTGAAACTTGAAACCTGTATTTTTAAAATGTGTACAAGTTACAAAACGTAAGTTACAAGTACAAAACACAAGTTACAAGTACAAATCATAAGTTACAGGTACAAAACTAAAAGTTACAGGTACAAAACTAAAAGTTACAGGTACAAAACTAAAGTCCCAATTCTAGCTCCATAAATCTTTAGCTCCCTCCAGAGATTCTCTACAGATTCTCTATCATATTCAAGTCAGCCCTTTGGCTGGGCCATGGCAAAACTTCAATATTATTTCCAGTCAAAACAAAATGTTGATCAAATTAAAAGATGACTTAACAGGGGGTATAATTAATTTTGGGCTTAATTATACATGCATACATATGTTATTCATAAAATGTTTTGACGGTCAGGTTGACCATAGAAATGCATTGAGACAGAACATATGGAGGTAGCATTAAAACATATACATAAATGTGTGTATATATATATATATATATATATATATATATATATATATATATATATATATATATATATATATATATATATATATATATATATATATATATATATATGACAAATTGTGGGTTAACTTATTTGTTTTGGGGCTAAATTCAATGCACAGATTCATGCAAGTGAATTCTTCCAAACGTATTAAGCTAAACTTTTCAGTTATAACTTTAGAAAGATAACAGATTTCTTATTAAAAGTAATTTCATCAAGTATAGCCAAGTCTTAAAGGAATATACTCAGCCCCACACATTTCTGAAAGACAGGGATCCTTAGGAAAGCATGTGGTATGTGAACGCTGCTACAGATATTGTGTTAGTTTAGAAGTTTTATCCAGAGGTGCACCTCAGGAGCATCTGCTTGTGAATGATGGGCTTTTGGGTCTGAGCAGGGATCACTCATAATGGAATCCAATCTCATGCTGTCTTTGTGAGAACGCTGGAACTAATCAATCAGTAGGGAGTATCTGTGAAAGAGATGTTCTGAGGCATAGCGTCAACTGTGCTGGAGCCAGAAGGGCTACTGTCTGATGCCCCAGTTCTGGCATTACACAGCAGATTTACCACCGAGCCCTTTCACACAAAATATGAAGAGATGTGAAACTGTGGAGCCAGCACATTTTTGTCTTGACTTCTAATTTTGCTATTCTCCTCTGAACATAGGAGCTATTGCTTCTTCTTTATACACGTAATCCTTCGTCTATGTCTCATTCTGTGCTTCACTCAGATATGCATTTTCAGTCCGTTTCTGTGTTAAGTCCTTCCCCTCTGAACTCAATCCCCAGTCTGGCCCTCTGCTTGAGCCCCTCAGCTGCTGGTCTGCTCTCACACTAACCCTCTTGTTTATATCGGGGATGCAATTAAGTCGAAGCCAAGTAGAGGAGTCCCAGAGAGAGAGGCAAGAGTGCAAGCTTGTGAGTCAAATTTCAACTTCTCTACTCTCACACACTCCTCCCTCCCTTTCCCCATTTCACTCATTTTCTCTTTCTCTCTCGCTCCCTCTCTGTTGCTTTCACTTTGAACAGGCAAAGAAGACATTCTTCTTCTGATTAAAAACAAAAAAGTAAAGTGTTTTTTAATTAATATCCAGCAAAGCCTGTTCTTGGTAGATTAATGTCATATAACTAAAAATGGCTCGCATGGGATGAAAAAGGAGGGCTTGAGATAACCTGATATGCAGCCGAAAACTGCTAAAACAAGACATTACCACACTGGTATGTGTTTTCACAAAAAATTCCTAAGTGAGTTTGTGCATCCAAATTTTATCAGAATTGTTCTCACATTTCTATGAAAAATCAGTCATTTCAATATATACTTCTCTCTACAATTTCTTCTTTTTTGCCATTTGGAGAACTAGTTTGTCTTCTAAGTTCACATTCTCTACATGTGTGGTCCGTTGGCCCAGGGGACTCATCCCAAAATCCCAGACACACGTGTGCAGGCAGAAGCTGTAGTGCAATGCAGAGTAGATAAACAGTGCTCTTGCTTGCCACTGGGCACACTACACACTTTACAATGCTAAAGTAACTGTTTTACAAAGTACAAAGTCCTGTGCAGAAGTTTTAAACCACCTATAATTTATTTGTGCTTTACTTTCCTGAGACAAGGAATTCCTGTAAATCTTTTAAGGTGGTCTTGATTGGTATTGGCAATGCATTAAAATTATTTAAACTTACTGTCCAGATTTCACTTAAAATCAGTCAAATGTGTTACATTTAATTGACTTAATGAAATGAAATCTGATAGTCAGTTTTTCCCTTTGTGTTGTGAATTTGATTGAATAAAATTTCGGAAACAACACACAACTTCTGCACAGACAGTGCTATAATGAAGTGGTGCTAAGTATGGTAAATTCACATATTTGGTAATCTGTTGTACTCTGAAAACTGCAGCAAATTGCCTGAGTAAAATAATGAAATGGTTTGTCAGTAATTTGGCTACAAAAGTTGGATAGAAGCGGTTTGTGAGAGAATCAGGAAAGACTGGCATGAATAGATTTTTTTTCAAAGACAAACTATATATTTTACTGGAACCGACAAAATTACCTCATCATCCACCAGAACAGCCATGCAGACAGACTTATGATAGATCCTATAAAACCAATCCCACCAGTTTGCCCCACATGAAGTACAGCTTATAAAATAAACTGCATTCCAGTCAAAACACTTCAGAAGAAGTAAGAAAAAAAATTGTTTAAAATCTAAGGTTATTTTTTTCATGACTTCATAGAAGAAAATGTGCTACAGCATAAATAATCTTTATAAGAAGGACAAAAATTAAGTCCTCTGTTCAGTTTATAAACTTAATGTTTATTACACTAGATTTGTATGTGTTCTGTACTGTTTTGCTGGTCTGTTACATAAGTAGTTGAGAAGAAAGCAGTGGTGTTTACAAGTGGTAACCATATAAGAAATCCATAAAATTAACAACTTCAAACAAAAGTATAAATGAATTCATACAATTTAAATTCTGAGGATGATTACTGTACACATCACTGTTTGCTTATTCTACAGCATCAATTTTAGCATCCATCATGTTTTGTAGATCGTCAGAGTCTGTCTGTCAGGGCTATCCTCTAAGATTCGTTCCAGATTTTTGTGACTACGTTGACTGTGTGTTCTAGCAAGGACCTGAGTAGACTTCTTTGATTCAACTGACCCAAAAATGAAAACAGCTCATGCTCTCTACCGATAGATAGAGATGTGTTACTGTAAGTCTGGAGGTTTAATCTTTGTAGGAGGAACACTCCCCCTGTTTTATCTTTGTCATATTCTAATCTATGTGAGTTGAACCCCTCATGGAAAAACTCAGTCATAGATAAAAATGCTCAGAACCAACATCTGAATCCAGCATAATGTTTTATTAAACGAACAAATTACACTGAAACTCACTTCCTAGTGTCAAGCTGTTTACTGATATACTTACTGTCTACAACAAATTCGGAGACCCTTCAGAAATCAGTGCCATAAATGCTGACTGAAATATTTTTTAAACACATATTTGAAAATCTTTGTATTCCTGTAAAATGTTTCATTGGAATTACACATTTTTAATCCCATTGTGTTTTTAATCTAATTGTACAGTTGTTGAAAAGAAAATACACACTGTCTCTTCTTTTATTATTCCCTAAAATTAGTATTGAGCACCTTTAATCCTTCTTAAGGACATTCCAGACCGGCAGTGCAAGTGTGCCTCATTTTCATGGGGGAGATGCAAACGAAACTCCAGGGATGTGTGCAGCGTTGACGGACAGGGGGATAAACAGAGGGATTGTCCCTGACCTCCCAACACTAGTCTGGAGGAAGACGAATAGCCCCCCAATGGGTCCTGAGCAGATAAAATACACCCTACCGTCTTCAACACCAGGTGTGACAGCCATCAGGGGTGGCCTATCAGCAGGAGGCACAGGGCAGGGGAGGTAAGGGTGAGGGGGCACATTAGGAACATATCAGCAATTACTCTCTGGGTTTATTTTTCTTCCTGCTTTAACACCTGGATACCAAGTTACAGTCATCCTGGGTGTTGATTGTATCTTAATCTCTAAGCGAGAACTCTTAATTGAGTCATTTGTTGATAAAAAATGTTGCCTGATTAAACACTGAAGCATGTTAATGTTAAAGTAACCATTAAAAGGACATACTGCTTGTTTATTTGTCAGAAAGCATTTTTTCTGTGAATTCTATGAGCTTGGTATTTCAGGTTTAAGTGTTTATCTTCCATCTTTGCAGATAGCTTACCCTGAGTTGCAAATCAACCTCTTTATGTCATGGAATTCACAGGGTTGAGGACATGTTTACCTCTTTTTCCAGGCCCATTAGGCACAAAGCGGCTATATCATATCTGACACAAGAAAATGGCCTCAATCTGTTTAAGCTATGATCCCTGACTGCACAGGCCCCAGATTCTCACACTGGCCTCTGCACACAAAGATATGAAGAGGGATGATAGTCATTTTTAGGCGCTGAACTTTAAACGACAAATGTGTTATAGATGCAGACATCCCACACCCGAGACAAACAGATTAGCTCTGCTTTTGGTTGAGATGACGAGGGAGCCTAAGATTTTGAAAGAACTCATGTTAGCAATGCTAAAAAATAAATGAGCAGCCATTTAAATTTACATCTATGTAGAGAGTTTTCTTTTTCTGTGGAGAATGATTATATTAATTATCTCAAAATGTTTTGTGTTTTATGTGTCAAGCTCTGTTGTAAAGAAGGTGGGGGAGGGCTGTGTGCAAGAAGAGCTTGTGCAAAACAAGGAAGCCCAGACTTCTAATTTCCTGAGTGAGCGTTTGCTGTATAACGGGAAGGCCAGACCGCTCTGCAGCCATCAGAAATCAACCCAATAGTCCCCCGAACCACCCCTGCCCTTGTGATACCCTCTCTAACCCCCGCCTCCCTTCCCTTCCTCTCAACTCAGGCCCCAGGGCCTGTGGGTTAACCTTGCTCTGTCATGACCAGAAAACAGAGTGATATCTTACTCATCTAATCCCCCCTTCAGTCATCATGCAATAAGTATGCCTTGCAACCCTTGACCTTGCAGGCCAAAACAAACCCACCCTCCAGCAACACTGCCCTGTAAACTCCCATCAGGGGACAAATACAGAAAAGAGAAAGTGAGAGTAGCTGAGATGACACTTGACAGCGTTCAGAGCCATTGTCAAAGTCAAGGTAGAACTTGAAGCTATAGCAGAAAATGTACTCACTGTAACAAACTGTTTGTATGATTGTCTGGCTACAGTCATAACAATAAAAAATGTGAAACTTAATTGCATGCAGGAACTGTAAAAGCTATATTGTAATGATTACCATAGCCCATAGCTTAGTTGGGAACACAGTTGAATTTATCCATGTGAAAGTATGAGAACCCACTACTCACTTGTGCATTAATGCTGCCCATACAGTTGATATATACTGTACGCTGTAGAAAGAGAAACTGTAATCCACAAAATTGCTTAGAAAACAGAAATAAATAAAAAAAGGTTATGCATGTTTTTATAAAGAGTAATTTATCCAGTGTAAATAGAATATATATATATATATATATATATATATATATATATATATATATATATATATATATATATATATATATACTCATCTTTTACAAACTGGATAAATACTTCCTTCAGTAGAGAAAAATATGCTGAACTTGTAACGTTGTCCCTATCTTAAGCTCTGTGTCTGCTCAGACAATTGCTGAGGCTTTCCTGCAGTGGGGACCCAACACGCATATAGGGGAGGGTTAAACAGAATACAGTATATTGAAATTACAAGACATGTTGTGACTCTTGTTGGCCTTTAAGTGTGCATAGGAGGTGTGCCGTGAAATATGCACACAAGTTCTCTTTAGTTACCTTGTGTGAGCACATCTTGAGCACACTTCAAGTGTATTTGATAGTGTGTGTGTGTGAGGTGGGGTTGGGGTGCAGAAAGAGCCTAAAGCTGCTCAAAAGGGTTCAGGGCTCCCTTGCTCCAGCACATCTGGGCTTTATATCAGGCCTTTAATTAATCCTGAGTGAAGGCCAGGCAGTGACAGGCTGACTGGGCAGGCTCCAGTCCAGGACAGGGTCTGATTTATTACAACAGAGCTCCGACCAGCATTGATTTATTTCAGTCTGAGGAAAGGGGAGAGTCCAGTGGGTGTGTTTAAGGGGACACAGGCAACAAGGCAAGACAAGTTGAGCTCAAGACTGAATGATACATTTCAGCAACACACCAACAGGACAAGGAAAAGACAAGGGATGTGGTTTGTGATGATAAATTATTTTGAAGGTAGGTTTTGTGTATGGTGAAAGCTTTATTACTTTCTATTGTTGGTTATCAGTTGAGGACAGAGCAGGAGAGAGAGTGTGAAGGAGGAATAATGAATGTGATGGAACTAGTGGGAGAGATTATGAATGCTGAAAACTTCTCTCCATCAGCTGGATTATGTTCCTTCCCAAGCCTGGGCTGTCAGTCAGAGTGACTCCTCTTGCCTTATCTCCCCACATCAGGGGACCGTAAATCCTCCTCTGCTCATTTGACTTAATCACCACAGTTATCTGAACTCAGAATAACACAGGGAAGCAAACTCCTTCTCCTCCTTATTTCCCACAAGACTGCTTTTCAGAACAGTAGGAGTGCAAAAGGATGTTGTTTTTATTATTTCACACATGCATCACATGGCCTTAAATGAGAAGCAATGTTGTCAAATGAAACTGCGATGTGTTTTTCTCTGTCTGCATGTAAAAAAAATTTAATAATCCTTTACATGTTTTTGTTAATCTATTGCTTTTTGGAAAAGATACCCAAATATGGCTGCATTCTGCTGTACCTATATGTTACAGCAAGTCATTTTGTTCTGATGAACTTCACAATCAAAATTAGATCAAGTTAGCAAACATCCTAGGAAAATTACTGATCTTTTTCTCAAGGTATGATTAAAAGCGTCCTTTTGTCAAAAAAACAGTTAAATGTTTATTTAGATTTTGATAGATTTCATTTTAATAATTAAACATTTATAAACCTCTACCATTCGTTGATTCACTGATTCATCGACCTACCATTATACCTACAAACGAGGCAAACTTCAGAGTCAGTATCATAGTTTATATCAAGTGTTTTAGATGATCTAAACAAAAATAGACAACTACATGTGGCACTTTTAACCCAACACATAAAAGTTTAGTGTCACTGAAGGATGTGGGCTTTAACACCAGGTACACTGGAGCAAACCAGAAATTCCAACTCTTCGCTATATTCACCACACATGCACAAATTGAGACATGCTCCTGAAATTACAATGGAACGTAAAGTAACTCACTTCACTGGTGCTAAATCAAAGTATTAGGAAAAGGGTTTAGAAGAAAGGTTGGTCCTATTTATGTATATACTTTTTATTGTGTCATATATCATAATTACCTACATTAATTATTGTCTTATGTACATTTTTTCCATTTTTAGGAAATCCATTTTTAGGTGCGTAATAGACTGGGGACCTGTCAACGGTGTCCAGGGTGTACCCAATAGCACCTAAAGATCGACACCAGCACCCCCCAAAGACCCAGCAGGGTTAAACGGGCATAGACAGGTTACTGCCAGCATTGTTCAATTTTTACAGCTTCATATCAAGCTGAAAAATAGTTAGGATTATAACCTTCAGTGGTAGAATCTGAGTAACAAGTAAGTGAAAGACTAGAGTAAAACCCAGCCATGTGATTGCTTTTGATCAATTTCCATATTATAAATGTTACCTAGTCACCAGCAGGGTTCATCTTTATTCCGAATCTTTATGCCAGTACTTCTCATGCCTTGTCCACACAAAGCCGGGTATCTTACAAAACGCACATCTTTTTCTATGATTTGGCCTGTCATCCACACGAAAACACAGATTTACTGCATTAAAAAACAATTTTTTCTAAAAACTCAGAACAATGTGAAGATTTGCATTTTCTCTGTTTTAGGCATTTGCTTGAGGACAGAAATAATCAGAGTTTTAGGTGTTGCAATGTCACTGTCCTCTACAAAAATGCTCCAACTTCACTTGGGCGACCTGTGTTTACACTCCGGAACAGCATTTGTGCCCTCAGATTGTCCAACCGCTTTTTCCTTGCTTGTTTTTACAAGCTCAATTACTGCTGTATTTAGAAGTTAGAAAGTTACTCTGAGTGGATATGATTTGGGGGAACTACTGCCCCCTACAGGTTTGGCATGTCTATGAATGTGCTTAACAATGCACTTTGAGGACAGAGTTTTTAAAAAAAAATGAGATGGTGAGAATATTCTTTTTTTTTTTACCCGGCTACGTGTATACGTGTGGAAACTGAGGAACACAGTTTGAGCTGTTGGTAAGAGTGGAGGCTCATTCCATGATGTAAGGTGTGTGTTACAGCCCACCTTGCCCCCCCCCCGCCACCATTTGGCAATATTTTCTCCTCTTGTTAACGCAAACGCATGCTACCTTTTCTTTTGCATCCTACGATAATAGCAAAGACTCAGATGGTGGTAAAGAGGATCTGTCATCCAAGCGCAATCATATAGTGTGTGCAAAGTTGAGGAGGAAAAAAAGCTGTGCTTTCTATGAGAGATTCCACTTGCCGTTTGTTGTTTGCCATTCTTGTTTTCTTGTGTTTCTTGTGTCTAACCTTGGCTTGAGACTTTATGTGCATGTCCTATACTTTATGCTTAGTGCCACTTACAGATCTGGGGAGGAAAAACTGTATTTTGGGCCAATGTTTCTGTGTTGATTAAAACATTTCTGAAAATGGATGCAGATGGTTTTGAAACCAACAACCCGTTTTAGGAGTATTGCCGCTTTGAGCGTATTATTTTCTTCTTGTTTTAATGACTTTATGATTTGTGCTTACCCTGCTCCACAATTATACCTCCTGTTCTCTGTCCCTCCAAGGTAGAAGCTGCTCGGTTGGCTTTCACAACGACTCCGGATCCCACCACAAAACCACCACTTATCAGATGATCTCCCGAATTCCAAATGCAATTGTGCACATTTCTTATTATTGTAAATAAACTCTTTTTACCTTTTAATTTGTCCTGTTGGTGATTCTGCATGTAACTAGGAAATTACCTGAAGACGTGACATCTGATAGTTCAAGATAATTCTTCTGTGATGCATACAATCTTACTTTCATCAATATTAAATGAAACACATAAAATAGCACAAATCTACACACACTACACACTACAAACACTATTTTATACAAATGTAACAGAAGAATTTGTATACATGAAATTACAAATAAAGGGTCAATCACCAGTGCTGTTAATGTTTTGAACAATAAAATCTGGGCAAACTTTTCAAATACTGTAAAATCTGTTTAAATCTATAATAATCTTTCAAATTCCTTGAGCAATGTTAAAATCCACTGGCTAGTGAAAATGTTTAAGCTCTAATTTTTGTTCAAGAGCAAGGTGTTCAATATAGACTTCAACAAAAAATCTACTTAATTTTTTTATATTGATAGCTAGCAAGGATAACCAACATTAGATGGCTGGAAAGTTCTATCCAAAGATACTTAAATGTGACGTGCGCTATTCCAATATTTTAACCGGAGTGATGCACAACCAGCTTTCCCATTTGGCAAAAGGGGACGCATCCCTTCTTTTAAGTTTGGAGCCCTGTGGTTTGATAGTGGGCTCTCAGCTTGTGGTTGTGGCATTTGCACCCCTTGGCTGTGTACTGAGCGCACATTGGGCATGCTCACTGTGATTTCAAAAGTTCATTATTTAAACAAATGTTAATGGGTCGGCTCAAGAGGATTTAGCCTACTCAGATTGTCAGTATTCTTGCAAAGACTTTGATATTCATACACAAATGTTTATAACAGAAACTTCTTGGTAACAGAATCGGTCTTTATATATTATTACTCTGTAAAGGACAATGCTTTTTTACTTATTATTTTAAGTGTGCATAGATCTCCACAGCGACATCTGGCAAATATATGAACATTAGTTTGTTTAGACTGGTTGAAGATTCGTGACAAGCAGCCAGTGTCCAAAGAAAATGTACAAAATGTCTGGTAAACTAATATTCATGAGCAATTCACTAGTTTACATATTGGTCTGAAACAAAGAGAAAAAAAAAAAATATATATATATATATATATATACATACATATATATATATATATATGCCATTGGAAGCGTGCATATTACTGGATAAACCTATATTTTACCCCAATGAAGGTACACAGGAGGATATTGCTAGATTTAAATACTGTGAAAGGAAATGCATCAGTGTCTCAAGGATTTAGTAAATAAATTGCTAGTTATAAGACATTGTAAGTTTCATGGTAATCATCACTTCCATTTTCAACATAATGCAGCCTGTGAAACCCCATTGTAGTAAGCAAACTCATAGTCTCTGGTGTTTTTTAGGAAACAGATGACACAAACACATGGTCTGCTCCCTCCAACATTAAATGGATCTTATTTCTGTTTAGGTCATTTTTACATGCCTGAGGAATCGTGTAAATCAAATTTAAAAAGCATGTATACCTCATTATACCACTGAACCTCAAATCCAGCAAAGTGCACTAGAGAATATTCAGGCCTCATTTATGGTGTAAACATGTCCTTACTTATCCAGATTACCTCAGTGGATCAGATTACCCCTTCTTCCCTAACGTCCCTCAACAGTGTAGTTAAGGAAACTAACCCTGGTGTCCCAAAGCAACTAGTGGCCCTACTATATTTTCTCTTAATTTGATGTGTTTTAACTCATTATAATATATTTCTTTCAGTGCTCATGTTACAGCAGTTAAGCATTTTCTTGAGTATTTACAGTGAAGTGGATTTGGCCTACTTGCTTGAGGTCTAGTGAAGCCCAAGGCCACAAGCAGCGAGACCTGTCCATCAATGGCAATTATTGGAGGGGAGACCACCGGTGAACCAGGGCCATTTGGCGAGCCTAATAACTACATAAATGGGAGAACTGAGGAACAGGAAGTACAGCGAGACAGGTTGGTGCTGAGAAAAGTGCTTTTTAGAGGGGGAGGCCCCTTGGAAAAAAACAATGGCAAGCTTTATTTAAGTCCAAAACTCGTATGGCTGACCTCCTGATGACAAAAGATCACAAACTATGTTTGCAAAGAAACTAACCATTTCTTTGGAAAACAGAGAAAAAAAACAACAACTAATCACTTAAAAATTTTAATTCCATGCAAAAAAGAAAACCACACCCGTGACTTTATCGACTGAACTAACTCAACTCATAGTCTGTGGTTGCAACCAAAGCCATCTGATATTAAAGATTTAAGAATCCACACATGTAACCGTACATCCAGGTGGGAGGCTTTTGCTTTACAGCCCAGAAGTAATTGGACAACAGCTTAAATGCAGCTCAGGTTTCATCACGAATCTTTCACTATTGCACCCTCTTCTAGTGACTAGAATACACATAGATATCATAATGATAGCATATCATAGACTCTACAGATTTAGGAGGAGGCTTTGGGAATTCAGGAAAAATTTAAATTATTAATGATTTAACTCTTTCACTTTGAAGGCTGATGATATTTTTATTTTTGTATCACCTTTTATGCATAATGTAATTTAAGTGGTATACAGTGAAAAAGCAAGAAAAGGTCAACAAAAAATAATATTACGTTACAAGGATAGACTGTGGTTAATACCATAAAAGGATTGTAAAGCATTTTTTTAATTAAACTGGGAGCAAGGTTTGGGATTAAGAACTTGACATTATAGAATTCACCTTCCTGGTATTGGTCAGTATCATTTGGGATGAGCTGCAGCAGACTAATGGGTTTTGTTTTCTTTTTACAGATTGATAAAAAAAGACCAATGAAACAAAGAAACGTGCTATTTTTCCTTGGGCCTGTTTTGTCTGGGAAAAATATACACATAATGCTTTACAGAAGGAAGCAGGGTGACGTAATAATAAATTGTAATACACTTTTCAAGCACCTACCTTTCTGGGATGTTTTGTTTTAAGCCTCATAAAATATACATAGGTCCTTATCTCTGATTTTGAACCAGCTTACTTAGTGACTGTAAAGGTCTTTGCACACCGGGTTCGTTTTTCTTCGTGCGATTATTTCGCACAACAGTATTTTCTTTCGAATCAATGTCAAATCAATGGGGACGTCCACACCACTGACAAAATTCCATCCTGCGATTTTGCGAGTTTTCTTTTTTCGGATTGAGGTCGATTTTTAAAAAACTCGTATCCGACAGATAAACACTTGACCAATTAGAGAAGGCGTCTGATGGCGTCATAAGAGCCGAGAGTCGTGAACTGAAGTGTCACTTTCATTGAAGTAACTAATTTTTTCTTCACCATGGCTGAGCGTCTGATCCTTTTTGTGTCCCAGCACCCCTGTCTCTTTAATAAAAAAGAGAAAAACTACAAGGACAACGATTATAAGGATAATGTGTGGCGATCCATTGCCGAAGAACTTGGATATGAAGGTGGTAAGTAAATTAATTTGTACAAAATAGCTGTGTAGCCATTAGCTCTCGATACGTCATGACTTGACACCTCTTGGAAATTCAAGCAGAAATGTACACAAAAGTTTACAAAACTTGAACGTTAATCAAACACATAGTCACAAATCCATAACATCTCAAATGAGATGCGGTAACTTATTAACCTGGAGTGCCTGAAATTGTCTTTTTCGCTAGATGTGATTTGTTTTCTCACAGTCGAAATGTTCATCAATGGTTTGGCTACACGTTAAATAGGACAATTTACTTTTGGTTTATTGTTGTGCATGTTATGACTGATTACAGAGGAATATCATATTTGTTAACTACAGCCGCGATGTTCTTCCCTGTGTTCTCTGTTGTTGATAAGGGATGTGCAGAATTTAGTTTTACCGACTTACGTTTTTTTAATAGAATCTCCATAATTTATTCGCAATTTCGCAGCGCGTCTGGTGTGCATACACAACACGTCGATTTTCGGCCTCCGATTTTCGCAATTTCGTGTCACATCGGACCCGGTGTGCAAAGACCTTAAGGAGCTGTGGTCCTGTGATAACAGAAAAATATAAAGCTGTGTCTCATCAGCATACGAATGGCAAGAGTTGTTCTTATATTCCATAATTTGAGCTAAGTGGAGCGTGTATCTATAAAATAGAAGTTGCTCAACAATGGAGGCATGGGGAAGCCCACATGTGGCTTTAGTTTACCAAATGACACAAAGTAGTCTGGTCTACAAAGTCTAAAAAGATTTGAATGAACTTAGCACAGTACCAGACAACCCCACTCACTTGTTTTTTTTTTCATTTAGTATATTATAATCAACTATGTCAAATATAACTAATATATCATGAAAGCTTTACCTGGAAAAAATACAGATAAAAATATCAAGGGGTGTACAATTATTTGGATAACATTTGTTAAGTACTTACAGCTTTAAACCCAAGTGATACATTGTTGCAAGACATCGTGATCATCAACATCAGTCAAAAACAATGGTTTTATTGAATCGAGGTACATAAATTGAGTTGTTTGCATCTTGCAAAAATACAAAGGTTACTTTTGAAAATCTTACATGTTCAGCCTACCCCAGGCTATAATTGTTTGTATTTTGAAGGCACATTTACCATTCTAGTTTTGGTCAAACCCACCTGAACCTACTGCAAGCCACCAAAGTTAGTATTGGATATGACAGACTTTTGTGATATTCTTTGGTAAAATGGAAGAATAGCAGGCACAGATTTACAGTTAAACTTTGAAACAGCCTTAAAGATGAGACTTTATACTACTGTTTTTCAGTAACTGAGCATTGCACAGAAGGGAAAAGAGAGCAATATGATACCCTGAACTATTGAGGGAGACACAGCAATTCCAAGTTGTCATGTGGAACAAAGCTGTATTCATTTGCAACATGACAACACACTCCACATTTATTGATTGTAAATATCAAATAATGGTAAGGGGTTTCCATTACAGAAAACAATAAAAGTTCTGCATTTGAAATAATCCTATTTTTTTACTTGGGCACTAAGAAACAGTTTGGATTTGAGGGTAATGCTTAAACAGTTTTTGATATCTGGGGAGCTCATTGGCTTGATGTCGAGAAACTGAGGAAAAATTAAACGAAATGATGCTTGTCCAGACAAAGATCTCAAACTGCAGCCAGAATGCTGACCACCGTGATCATTCACAATGAAAACACTTCTTTATTTACCATGAAACCTATGAGACAGAGATCCAACAAATAGCAAGAACATTCTGTTTTACTGTAGCTTTCATTGATATTCTTTTTTATATTTCTTAACTACTGAACTATTGTTAATTATTTTGTTTGGAACAATACTCACATCTTTGATTTCCTCATTCCAGGCTTCCATAAAGGGAGTCTCAAAATCATGTTCAAATGTTAAAATCTGATTTGTATATCAGATGAAAGAACAACTAGTGATCAGGAAATCTTTATTTAAATTTGGCTACAACTCGCAAGCAAATAAAATGCCTGTATGCCTTTATGCCTGTGGTTGTCAGTTTTTGGCCCAAACCTTGATATTAAAATGTATTAAGCACACTGATATAAAAACATTTCATTTAAACTTAATTTTATTTAACTGCAACCCACATTTATTGCTGTTTAATCATTTTACAAAGCTTTTATCTAATTTTAAAAATATGTATATATATATAAAGCTATATTTCAAATGAAAGTAAAGGGAAAAATCAGTTTTGCAGAAAATAAAAACAATCTTGAGATAAATTTACACTAAATCTTATTATTACTGCAATTTTTAAAGTGGAATAATACCTTTTGTTCCAAAGTTTCTGGAATCATGGTTTGAGAAAGCTGGTACAATGTATATATGTCACATTACCTTCAGCTAAAACACATAACTATAATGTATTTTTAAAGGTCTATCTGACTGCACATACAGCAACAAAATATCTACAGTTAAAATGCATCTAACTGATTTTAGCTTGCTTCTGCAATGTTTTGCTTATTTTATTTAATAATTCATCTTGCTGCATGTTTTCGTTGCAGTTTCAATAGATTGTGTATAGAGAAAACTTAGACAAAGAATTGTTCTGTTTTCATAAATTGAGGTATTTAAGTTAACGTTATAGTTATTGATGACCAGTCATATAGTAGTGCCATCCACATGTCTGTCTCTTTGTTATGGTGTAGAAGGATACTAGTGCAAGCAGAAGGCTGGCAATATACCAAAGGAGAAAACAGGGGAAAAAACCCCAGAGGAGGCAAGGAGGTAAACAGGACAGTCCAGCAAGGAGCGGTTGAAAACAGGGAGCTTAAGGCCCTGTCTACATGGAGATGAAATCAGGTGTAGCTGGAAAGATATTTCCTTGAATAGGTATCTCATCCACAAGGAGCCGAGAGTTTCAGGACACAATAAACGATCTTGTTTGAAACCGGGTCCCAGAGTGGAGAAATATCACGGCAGCTCTCTCCGGCATTTATTCTGAGTGGATGACGTTGCCGCCATATTCCTATAGTTAATGCACGCGCGCAACTCTGTGATGCAGTAAAAACAAACATGGCGCTATAAGGTGTTGCAGTCCCAATTAAGCAAATACTGACCTTATTATGTTTCCTAGAATACAATTTACTGTCCCTTCTCTAAAAAAATCAACTCAGGAACATCCATCCATCCATTATCTGTCCCGTCCAGCCTATGGAGGGTTGCAGGGTTTTTTTTGCCCATCTCCAGTAGTCACGGGGGGAGAGGCGGAGTACATCTTGGACAGGTCGCCAGTCCAGCGCAGGGCACAACTCAGGAAAAAACAAAAAGAAAAACAAGAAGAAAACAACACAGAAGAGCAACCATATTACCAAAATAGACCAGAACCCACTACTCTAAACAACCCAAACTTACATATAAAAAACCCAAAGCACAGAACAAAACTACAAAACGAACACTAAGTCCCTAAATGCTTGACCCCCAATCCCAACAGCTTTTGAAGGAACTTTAGCTTAGCTTGCCCCAAAAATAAGATTTTGGCAGGGTTTTGACAAACCTTCCATCCAGATCTGGACTGGAGTTTAGACTTTAAGAGTTGCCTCATTAATGTAAAACAAATGTTTTGTTTTTTTAAATACAAAATGTTTAAAAGTTTAGATCCTTCAGTGTTTTTGTCTCACCTTTCTAAAATACAGTGTGTTGTGTGCACCTAAGGCTGAAAATCATTAATCCATACTAAAGAGGTGAGTTTAAAAGCATTCAGGATAATACTTTTGCATTTTTACAGAAAGCAAGAGGAGCTGAGTGGCACGGAGATATGATTAACCAGAAATAGCTTTAAACATGATTTTTTAAAACAAAATTTGAAAGAGATATTATACAATTCAAGAACAACAGCAAACTATATTGTTTACCCTACATAGTACAATGGTTTTGTTCCCAGTGACATTTTCGAATAAAAATAAAATATTTGTTCAATATAAGTGCTTTTTTTGTTTCCAGCCCAAAACTACTATCTGGAACAAAAGAGAGTGTTTTTGGCCCTGCTGAATTCTGGGAATTTTTATGTTGTCTGAAGGTCTCAGCAGTTCTGAACTCCCTCTTGGCAGAACTTCATAAGAGGACTCATGCAGCTCAAATATTTCGACTTCAAATGATCTGGAAAAACACATCCCCACTGGGTGGTTAGAAGTAGGCGTGTATAGTGTTTGAGTATACTTGTGAAAGATGTGGGTGTGTGTTAGTGTTTATGAGCTGTTCTGCGTAAGTCTTTATTTTTCTACTTGATGTCAACTTGATGTCTAAGAGAGGCTCAAAAGTCGCCGATTTCAGTATTCGCGCCAAAGGATTTATCTCTTGTGCTGTGATTATTTTCCCGATTAATTGAACCAAAACAATGTGTTATTCTGAAAATGAAAATATATCTCATGCAGAGTTAAATACCGGACAAAAAGATTAAAAGTACATTGCAGACTAGAACTAAATACTAGAACTATTCCTGGGGCTTTCTGAGAAAATGTCCAGAAGCCTCGTTATGAACAAACATTCTATTTTTGATGATTTTCATCAAAAAAGGCTCACATTCTATGATTGGAAAGTATTAATTAGCATTTGGGCTTATGGCCACAGAATATATTATTAATTTCACGTTTAGCTGCATAACGTACAAAGTTACACAAAGGGTGAGTTGCATTTAACTGGGGTTTAGCAAATCAAGCAATGTTGCTGTAGGTCTGTCAAGACCTCCCTCTTTTGAACAGTCCTAAGCCCTACACTAGAGTATACAATATACAGAATACCACAATGAGGAATAAAAAAAACATATCTTAAAGAGAAAAAAATTATCAGTAAATAGAAAAATTATATTTTTGAGTTATTTTTATATTTTAAACTTATGTTTCAATAGGTGCGCAGTTGATAGCACTGTTGCCTTGCAGCAAGAAGGCCCAGGTTCGAATCCGGCCGGGGGTCTTTCTGCATGGAGTTTGCATGTCTGCCCTGTGCATGTGTGGGTTCCCTCCGGGTACTCTGGATTCCTCCCACAGTCCAAAAACATCACTGTTAGGACAATTGGTCTCTCTAAATTGCCCTTAGGTATGAGTGTGTGCATGCATGGTTGTTTGTTCTGTGTGTCTCTGTGTTGCCCTGTGATGGAATGATGACCTGTCCAGGGTGTAACCCACCTCTCACCCGATTGAATGTTAGGCACCAACAGCACCCCCCACCCCGCAACCCTGCACAGGATGGACTGTTATAGACGATGGATCTTTTAATTTAAGTTATGTCATCCAAAACAATCAAATCCTTCACCCTAAATACTTTTATGTTGCGTTTTGATGTGTATACATCCTATGTGCATCATACAGTGACTTTCAGAAATGTACACAAAAATGTGTGATTTTGATTATGTAAAGAATGATCAACATTTTCCACACATATGTGACGTATATCCTGCAGAACTGAACTTTAAACAGAAAATGTTGGAAAATAAATGAAATAAAACATCCTAATACAACCTAAAGCCAAAACTTTGTGTAATCATCTTGAAGACATCTCTTGCTCTCTGCCCTCTCCTGGTGATCCTCACAGGTTTTCTGGTGAATATAGTTCTGGACTCTGACTTGACCATTTTAAAATGTTCTTCTTCTTATGAAGTCATTTTTTTCTTAATTTAGATGTATGCTTAAAATCAGTGAGAGATTGAAAAACAAAATATATCTTCCTCTTTGGTTTGCTTGTTGATACCTGGTTTGGGTCAAAACTGACTGGTACTTGGAACTATTCATAACTTCATCCACTTAAGCAAAAACCTCCGTTTGATCTGAAAAAGTAACCCCAGGGCATGAGATTAATACGATGTTCTCTAAATGGTGTTCAATGGTGATGCCTGGCTCAATTTGTGCCCTGTGTTATATTTCTTTCATGTTTACTTGTTACTCCTGTTTCTAAGTTTCTTTGCCACTTTTGATTTGATATTAAATGTCAGTGTCCTGTTGGGTTTTTGCCGTTTTGGGTTCGACACATTTCTGGTTTCTGTACTTGTGTCCATTAGCCATTTTCTCCCATTTCCTCAAATTACCTTTACCTCATTGGCTTTTTTCACAGCTTTCATTTTAGATCATACAAGAGAAATTAAATTTGATAGGATAGTATAGTAACTAGTATTCTTGTGCATATGCATACAAACTTTGGTACTCAACAACACAGAATGATTAGGGATGCCATGTCATCATTGTTGCGGGGTAATGGAATAGACCATGGGCCCAGGGTGACTGATTTTATTGAATGTGTACAGTATCTTATTTAAACCTATATGTGTCCAAAACTACAGATGATCATTGATTTTAAAAAGAATCAATAATACTTATCCCCAGAATGGTTCAATGATTTGACACTGCATAAAACATGAAATGTTGCAAATCACCCCTGGTTTTCTCTTTTGTGTGTTAGCTCGCATTTGTCACCTTATATACATAGAAACAGACTGCATAGCCTTCTCAAAACATGCAATAAAATATTGGAAAAACCAACATCCTGAGAAACCTGCAGAACCATGCAGAAGGTCTTTATCAAAGTTGCAAAAAATTCAGCGGGATCCAAGTCATGTCTTATTTTTTATACTCAACTCCTTGCATCTAGCTGTGAGAATAGCTTGCCAAGAAACAGAACAAATAGAAATAAAAAAATGTATTCCAAATATTATTTCACTTAATTGTTAGAATTTCCAGGCCCATAATCATTTTAATACTACCATCTTATTTAATTTTACAGTTATCTAAATAAAAAAACGATTTATTGAAAAAGGACACATAATGAAAGATGCAGCAGAATTTAAATCACACCTTCGTCTTTATGTAAAAAAAAAACTGGATCTTGGGATTCATTTCAAATTAATGCAGGTCATAGAATTAAACAGGTGAAGTGTGTTGTTGTTTTTTAGAACATCTAAAGAGCATGTATATATGTAGCTCAGATAGAGCATCTGAGCTACATACATCTTACGTACCCCACTGTAGAGGGGTAATATTTACATACAGATCATTTATTTAGATCAAACCAATCAGCTTCCTTTAAGTTTTTCTGCAATGCTATTGAGAATCATACATGTGAAATAAATGTTGATTATCCTGCCTACATTACAGTTTCTATAGCAACCAAATGTGTAAAAATACGAGTGAGGATGAGCTGCTGCTGAGATCTCGCGAGAGCTGTGCATAAGTAATATGGCGGTAAACTGGTAAAACAAACAAACTCGGGTAAAAACAAACCATAACATTTGAGCCAAATAAAGCAAACGTTTAATAATGATAACCGTTATTTTGTATTTCTCCATAAACAAACTGGTCGAGGAAACCTTGCACAGCCTGGAAAGCTACTTGGACGAGTGCTTTGACAACATTGTTATGGGCAAGCCACAGAAATCCACCTCTGCTATGCCGACAAGGACACCATCACAGAAACGCACTCGTTCTGAGGCCAGCACCTCCACCATCTCTCCAGAGAAAAGCTACAGCGATGTTCTGGACTCAATAGATAAGAAGCTAACCAGCCTAGACGCCCGTCTGGGCCTGGTTGAGGTTCTCCATAAAGAATTTCAAGCTCTAAGGGAATCCCTGGAGTTCAGCCAACAACAGGTAGCATCGCTCGCTGCAGAAAACCAAACGCTGAGAGACGGTGTAAAGAAACTCACCAAGGGGATGACGCAGCTGTCCGGAGAAAGTAAGAGGATGAAAGAAACTATCTTGGATATACAGGCCAGGGGAATGCGGGACAATCTTGTTTTTTCCGGGATCCCAGAACAGGCTGAGGACGACGCTGAATCCACCGTCTGAGATTTTCTCCAACATCAGTTAAAGCTCCCAAGCGACTCGGTAAAAAACATCACTTTTCACCGCGTTCACCGCCTAGGAGGTAAGAAGCCCAACAACAGCCGGCCGCGACCAATTGTTGCTAAATTCGAGCATTACAAGCAAAAAGAGCAGGTCAGAGGCCAGGGCAGAGAACTGCGGGGAACGAATTACAGCGTTAACGATCAATTTCCGAAGGAATTCCTGGATAGAAGGCGCGTTTTGTTCCCAATCAGGAAGAAATATATAAGTGAAGGCACCAGAGCTACAGTAGCGGTAGATAAACTGTATGTTAATGGGCAGCTGTTCAGGGACCCCCAGCTTACTCCTTGGCTTTATTAGTCATGTAACACTGGTCAGATAAGAGTTGTTTTATCAGTCAACTATAATGTAATGTTAGCACAGCTCTGTAAAGTTGTTTACATTTTTCTTTTTTCTTTTCTCATCTTCACATGTCTATCACCAAATATCTTTGTCACTCCTTTATCCTTCTTTTATCACTCACACACACACAGAATCTTTTCATAACATAACTATTTCTTTCTCTCTCACCCTCACCCTTCACACCTTCACAACTTTCTTCTATTTCTCTCTTTCTTATATCTCGGCTTTTGGATTTTCAATCAGGCAACCCGAAGCACAAACTAATAATACACCTGTGTTTATCAGTTTGTAGGGTGATATGGACTTTACAACGTTTATCTCAAAACTATGACTACTCTAAGGTTTGTCACGTGGAATGTTCATGGAGCTGGCACCAGAGAGAAAAGAGTTAAGATTCTTAACCAGCTTAAAAGATTGAAGGCAGATGTCGTCTTATTACAAGAAACCCATAAATCTACCTCAGCTGCAGATGATCTTAAATCCCCTGAGTTTCCTAATGTGTTTTCTGCATGCTATAACTCCAGACAAAGGGGAGTAGCAATATTAATAAATAAAAATGTAAATTTTACTGTAATAGATACAGTTACAGATCCAGAGGGTAGATTTATTATAGTAAAACTATTTATACATAACCAAAAGTTATGTATTGTCAGTATATATGGTCCAAATGTTGATGACCCCTCATTCTTTCATTCCTTCTTCTCTGTGCTCCTTGAACACATGGATTGCTCACTTCTTCTTGGGGGCGACCTCAACTTTGGTTTAAATGAAGAAATAGACAGGCTCAGCACAGCAGGGACTCAGCCCAGCTGGAAATCTATAGATATAGTCAAACAGTACATGAGCGATTATGGACTTTGTGATGCATGGCGATCTCTTCATCCCAATGACAAAAAATATACTTTCTTCTCAAATGTCCACCATTCATATTCTCGACTGGATTATTTGTTAGTCAGCAGCTCACTGTTGACTGACATTTCAGACACTGAGATACACCCTATAGCTGTTAGCGATCATGCTCCTGTTTCTCTAACTTTAGTAAATAAAACAGAAACACCTCAAAGCAAAAATTGGAGATTTAATATATCCTTACTTAAGGATAAAGAATTTATTAAATATTTTGAAAAAGAGTGGGCCTCATATTTGGAATATAAAGACCTCCCTGGTACCTCACCATCCATTCTTCGGGAGGCAGGAAAAGCTGTGATTAGAGGTAAAATAATCTCATTCTCATCAAATAAAAAGAAAATGGAAAAAAAACGTATTCAGGAATTAGAAGAAACTATTAATTCATTAGAAGCTTCTCTAGATGAGGAGAGACTAGGCAAAATCCGTAAAGCAAAGCTAGAATTAAATCAAATTATTAATAAACAGACCCAGTTCTTAATTCAAAGACTTAGGATAAAAAACTTTGAACAACGTACTAAATCAGGTAGATTTTTGGCTAACCATCTTAAAATTAATAAAGAAAAAGCAACTATATCTGCTATTAAAGATCAGACCGGGAATACAGTATATGATCCTGGAAGAATAAACAACACATTTAAAGAATTTTACAAGGCTTCATACTCACCAGAGATAAATCCATCGTATCATGAAATAGAACAATTTGTTGATAACATAACACTACCTAAATTATCTGAAAGTCAAGCGATGGCCCTGGATGCACCACAAACAGCGGCTGAACTCCAGGAGGCCCTCCAAGGCATGCCCAATAAAAAGGCTCCAGTCCCAGATGGATTTCCAGCAGAGTTCTATAAAGAATTCTGGAATATTCTGGCACCAACATTCCACAGAATGCTGTAGGAAACCAAGGAAAATGGCCGACTCCCACCAAATATGAATTCTGCCTACATTAGTCTTCTACTAAAAACAGGTAAAGACCCTTTGTTTCCTACCAGTATCGTCCCATATCCCTCATTAATGTTGATGTTAAAATAATCGGCAAAGCCCTCGCAAAAAGGATAGAGAAAGTAACCCCTCTTATAATACATCCTAATCAAACTGGTTTTATTAAAGGGAGACATTCATCCACAAATTCACCTAGATTAATATATTTAATAGATTTTTCTTACTGTAAAAACATTAAAACTAATATATTATCTTTAGATGCAGAAAAAACATTTGATAGAGTTAACTGGAAATTCTTATTTGTAACCTTACATAAATTTGGCTGTGGAAATTCTTTTATAAACTGGTTGAAAATATTATACAGGTCACCAACAGCATGTATCAGGACAAATAACCAAACATCATCTAGGTTTTATCTTCAGAGAGGTACCAGGCAGGGATGTCCTCTCTCTCTCTCCCTGTTCGCTATTTTTATTGAACCACTAGCTGCAGCAATCAGGCAAACTCACAATATTAAAGGCATGAAATGCAATAACATGGAACATAAAATCAGTCTTAATGCAGATGATGTATTACTTTTTCTCCAGCATTCACAAACCTCTTTCTCTCAGGTAATCGGGTTGATAAACTCTTACTCAAATGTTTCAGATTATTCTATAAATTGGTTAAAATATACAGTTCTTCCAATCAATTGTTCTGTCCAGAATCCAACTAATACACAACTGCAGTCAGGGAATATTACCTATTTAGGTATCAATGTCTCACCAAGACTGGCAGATTTGATAACGCTAAACTACATCCCACTTTTAAAAAAGTGGAAGATGATCTTGCTAGATGGAAATCCCTACCCGTATCACTTATGGGAAGGGTTGCTTCACTAAAAATGATGGTTTTGCCCAGAATCAACTACTTATTCTCAATGATCCCAAGTAAACCATCACTAGACTGGTTTAGATCACTGGACTCCTCTATCTCTAAATTTCTTTGGAAAGATAAACCCCCACGTATCAGCTTAAAAACACTGCAGAAGACCAAAGAAAAATGAGGTCTAGATCTAACAAACTTCCATCATTATTTCTTAGCCAACAGGCTCCAATACATCTCAAGATGGTTAAATCATAGCTACCTAGACGAGGCCTGGATAGACGTAGAACAGACACTATGTAATAAGATAAAACTTTCAGACCTACCATTTATTAGCTCAAATATAAAACAATATGAATGCTTTAAAAGCATAATTATCAGCTCCTCTCTGAGAGCATGGTGGGAGTTTCTAAAAATGACAGAGTCCACAATAATCCCATGCAGACGCACACCCATCTGGAATAACCCAGACATCTTGCAAAAAAAATGTATGATAAGTTTCCCAGTCTGGAGGTGCAATGGAATTGAATACCTGGAACATATATTTGAAGGAACAGACTTTATCCCATTTAATACATTAATTACACAATATGGAATTGATAAAAACAAATTCTTAGAATATCAACAAATTAAATCTATTATTAAAGGTAAATTTAGGCTCAATACAGTTGAATTACAAATTCCAGCAAGAGTTTTAGATTTTCTTAATCTCAACCCCCCCAAATTGCTGTCTAAAATATACAAAACTTTATCTACATTAGATGAATCAATAGCCATCCCTATTTCAAAATGGGAGGTGGATTTATCAGCCAGCTTTGACCAAAACGTCTGGTCTCAGATATGTTTAAGAACCTTTAAAATAACAAAAAATCCTCATTTGCAATTAATACAATACAAAATCCTTCATAGAGTACACTATACAGGTCAACGAATGTTTAGGATGGGTTTTACATCGTCTAATACCTGCTTACAATGCACAAGAAATATACCAGATACTTATGTTCATGCGCTTTGGTTCTGTCCACCTGTTAAGAAATTTTGGTGCCAGATATGTGAGGACTTATCAAAGTGTCTGAAATGTAACATCCCACCATCTCCCTCAATTTGCCTGTTAGGAAATTTAAATGATGTCACCATGGACACAAAGTCAGTTATAATGGTTCACATTGCCTTATGCATCGCTAAGAAAACTATCCTCCTGAACCGGAAAAATAAAAAAGCTCTTAATATTAATCAGTATAGAAATCTCTTGTTGGACCATATTGGTCTTGAGACGGCCTCTGGCTCCATATCTGATCAATCTCTCTGGGCTCCTTTGATCGGCTCCATCACCTAGTGGGGGTGGGGGGCACTTGGTTTTGTCGTTTGGGACACTGTTGCTGATGTGGGGGTTTTGGGGTTGGAGGCGTCTGGGGGGGACCCCGGGGGGTGGGATCACTGGGCGGATGGGGCGCTGGACGTCGTGGCCGCCCTGGGGTTGGGCTTTGGGTGGTAACTCCTGATGGCTGCATACGGTGCCTTGGGGGGGTTGCACTGGCGGACATGGGTTACTGGCCTGGTGGCCGTGCTGCGCCTGGGTAGGGTCTGCGGTGGGCCTGGGGATTCGGGGCTCGGGGGCGCCGCGCCCCCTAGCTGTGGTCCTGGCTGGGGGTCGGCCGGCGTGGGGTCTCTGTTGGCTGTGGGGGTCGGGGCGGCCGTCATGTGCAGCCGCTTCTCTCTTTTTCTCTGGGCCAATTGTCATCGCCAGTCCCTGTATGGCGTCTCGCCTTGTTTGCTGGTTGGGGTGCCTGGCTGCTGGTCGCGGTGGATGGGTGGCGTTTCTGGGCCGGATCAGTCCTTTTTTGCACTGGACTTGGCTCCTGGGTCTTGGTCTTTGTGCGGGGCGCTGGGGTTGGGCATTTGACTGGGTTCGGTCGGACTTGCGGGTGGACTAGCCGGGTGGTGGGTGTGCAGGGCAGGTGGGTGGGGCGCTGGGTTTGGTCTCCTGCCGGCCCGTTGAGCAACAGTAGTCGCTCCACAAGGAATGAGGCTGGTGGATGTCGGCCTGGTGGGTCGGCCGCCCGGCTCATCGGTTTGCTCCTGGTCTGGGCAGGTACGTCGCCGTGGTTCGGGCTACGGGGGCCTCCGGTGTGCGGGTGACGCTGGGGGCCTCCCTTGCCGGCGGGGAGGCTTCTACTGTGTAGCAACAGGTGCTCTCCCCCTACGAGGGCACTTGGACGGGGGGGAGGGGTGTGCGGGAGGGGGGGGCGTGGGGGGGGGGGGGGGGGCGGTGGGGGGGCGAACTCAACTTGGGTGTCTAGTGTCTTTTGTGTTTAGAGAGTAGAGCGAATGTCAGGGTGGGATTAGTTCCCCTTCTGGGATGGGGCTGGGGGGACTGCCTTGGGGTCCGTGGGGCGTTGTGGTGCTGTGGCCGTGGGCCCCGGGTGGAACGTGCCATGGCCTCCCTCCCCTGGTGGATCCCGGTGAACAGCGGTGCCTATTGGGGTCAGTGGGGGAGCTGGCTCCCTGGGAAGACATTTTGTCTGCCAGTCCTTCCCTCCCCATCTCTGGACACCTCTGTCCACCCGCTCCATCACTTTACCACTCATATAGGGTCTTGGGGCATGGGCACATCACTGGGGTGCGAGGAGGGGCTTCCCTCCTCGCTATCCCGTGGTGTCCTGGGTCTCAATTTTAATATACAACTTAGACACTCCCACTTATAACATTCTCACGTGACACAGATGTCGGGACTTTGGGGTGGGCACACTTTTCGGCATCCAGAGGGGGAGCGGTTCAATCAGCTTCACCTCTGGTGCCGTTGCCCACTGTTAAACCACATATAGACACTGAGGGCTCGGGGTGGGGGTTGGGGGATGTGTGGCTGCCTTCCCCACATCCCACCCCTCTGTTTTAAATGCACATTATAACAACACGCATCAACACCATACTCGAGCGGGAGGATGGAGGGTAGGAGTCTTTTCACACCCCTGTTCGCTACGGGCCATCAGGGGTTGGAGTCCGGAGGAGGAACAGGCGGTCTGGTCGGGGTCCTGGGCTGTCGGGCTGCTTTGCCACTGTGGGGCCCTTGGCGGTCTGCTTGTCTCCGTCCTAGAAGGTAGGGGGTCCATCTCCCGGGTCCGGGGGCTGGTGGCTCTACTGGGGCATCTGTACCTGGACCTGGGAGCATAAAGTGTGTATGGGGTGTGGGAGTGAGGTTACAGCGTCATTTTTTTGGGTGTCTTGGTGAGTCAGTGAGAATGTATGGGTTTAAGAGGGAGGGAACCTATGACTGTGTCTCTATGTCTTTGTCTACCTGTCAGGTTGGATCTTGGTCTGCCCCCTCGCCTGGTGCACCTCAGGCCTTACCCTTAATGGGGGGCCTATTTCCCCTCTGTCACTCCCCGCCGGTGACGGGGGCCCCTGCCTGCCGGTGCATCTGTGGTCAATCCGGTTCGGACCTGGTGCGTGCCTGGCCGGGCCTGGGGGGGCCGGTGTGTTGGTCGGCCGATGCGCTGGGCCGATATCTTCCTTTGGTTGGTTGGGGCACCTCTTTTAGAGGTGCCAGGTTTGAGATTGTTGGGTGGTGCCTGCTCGGTGGCTCAGCAGATGCGGATCCGGCGTCTCTGGGCTGAGTTTATCATTACTAGAGTTTGATTAATCGGTACCATGAGTTTTTCTGTGACATTGTTGTTGTATTTTTATTTCTATTTTTGTGTGATGTGGTTGTGTAATTCTTAGTTCACAATGTTTGGTTTGTTTTGTCGATGTTCCTTTTTCATGTTTTGTTTTGTTTTTCCCCCTCTCTCTGCCTTCCTGTGGGTATGGAGGCAGACTTCAATGTCTTCCTGTGTTTTCTTTGTTCCCCTTCCTCTTTTGTATTTTCAACTCACCCTCTCTCTTGACTTTTTGTTTCCTACCTCTCTTCTTCATCTTCCTTCTTTCTTCTCCTTAATTTTCCGTCTCCGTGTCTATAACATCAGGAAATAAAAACGCCAACAATTCATAATAAAGATTTTTCACACATATATCAAGTGGAGGACTATAGCAAAAGCTGTACTGCACCGCTTGTGAAAGTAAATCTGTTGGGCTTCTACTTGGTACTCAGACACCAATTCTGAGCTCCACACTGCCAAACAGGACAGGTTTATAAAAAAAAAAAAAAATGCCCACACTGTCTCCAATTATGTAAATTTGCATACCTTAATGCTTAGAACGCACTTGGAATTAGTTTTGGATCAGTTCAGCAAGTTATTATTTAAGGAGGCCTCAAAAGCACCAAACAAGTGTCATAGCTTTGACAGGACTTGATGTTTCATGACAATTGCTTCTTTGTTTTTCAGATTTACACCCACGTAAGAGGCATGTTTTGATACAACAACATACAAGGCAAGACTAGAAACAGTCTGCAGTTAATATTTTATCTAAGAAATTACCCGTTTTGTTATGCAACATATAGACTGTTTTTAGCCACCTCATTATCTTTCGTGTTACAATACCAGTCTGGCTCGAACCTTCAATCCAGAAAAAAATTATTCTGCAGTGCTCAGGTTGTATTCTTAGTGATATGGCTAAAGGAGTTAGTTTGTGTGCATGGATGTCACATATCTGTGCACTTGTGTTTTAGAAATTGACCTCATGTGACATCTGTGCCCTTTTCAACAGCGCACTCAAAAATCAGGCGTGCTTATCTTGAGAAAAGCAAAAAAATAAAACAAAGACATCTTTACCATCATCACCACCTCCACCACGTTAAATTGCTTCAATCTGATGGCATTCAGTGAAACAGAGATTGCACTTGAATCATTTCTCCTTTGTGTAGCTTCCATAAGTGGCCTTTTGATCGTTGTACAACAGGTAAAATGGGTTCAAGCTACATAAAGATGCACTGAATAAGTGTTTGTCCCCTTACAGATTTCTTTTCTTTTTTTTTTGTTACAACAAATATTAGTATCAGACAAAGATGAAAAAAAATAAAAAAATACGAGTGAAAAGACCTGAGGAAGCTCAAAAAAATCCCCAAAAACATCCTTTCATTAAATCTAACATCTAAGGTGTGATTGAATGTGCCCACCACATGCTGACCACCACCCATCGGTAAAATCGGTCAACAAGCTCGGTGCAAAACTGAGAAGATGAGGTAATTTCCTGCTCAAGTGGCCTATGAAGGCTGACAAGTGTGTGGTATGGTACCTCTACTGCATTTCTGGAGACAGTGATGTCATAGCCCTTACCTCAGCCCCACTACAGTAAATCCCCAATGTGGACAAACGCAGGTGACTATTGGCATCAGTGGGAGGCCCAGGTGGGCTGTAATAATATCCTGACTTTTCATAAATACTTTCCCTCAATACTTATATTACTCCAATTGAGACAATTATGTGCTTTAAGTCAATAATGTGCCATATGTGTTCTCTTCATAAAATTCACAAATTATGTTTGTCAGTGCCTAAAACTGTAATACAGCATCTAATTGCACATAGTATAGTGCTTCTGAAAGAGGTGTAAATAGGAAGTTTTAAATGGAGGTAAAATTTGACTTCGATCTTAAACATGAAGCTTTACATTTTAGTCTCAGTTTTTTCATGTGTAAAAACAAGTGCAAGAACAATTATTTTAAAAGTCTAAAAATACAACCCATTAAAAACAAATGTTGAAGTAAACATCTTAAACAATGAATATCGGGTCACTGAAACTGCATCTTTCAAACAAAGCTTTCACACTCTTCCCTATGGAGAATGCAGCAGAGAAGTAACTTGTTAACTTCAGATACTGGAAAGAGATTTAAGATTGTGAACCATATTAATGTATTATCCATACGTTCCCCTGTGGGCATGCAGTCTGGCCAAAACTTGATAAGGTATTTCTGAGTCCCTGGAAATGCTTGAAAAAATTAGTTAGATGCAATAAAATAAACTGTACAACATTGTAGAAAACATTTGTAGAGTCATGATATTTTTGTTTTTCTTCACTAATAAAAAAAAAAAAGAAAACACCATTAGAGGCATAAAGGCTAAATAGAGACATATTTTACAAAACATTTTTAATCTTTGCCATATATTTTTTCTTTTTTTAGAGTTGGAAACCAACCAGTCTTAAACATATTGTTGTGACACAGAGTGAGCGAATTTTGTCTCGTTTACATAACCATCAATAATTATAATCCATAATTTAATATTAATATAATTATTGATGAGGTTCAAGTTAAATCTATTAATATTAAGGGCACCACTTTTGAAGTAGAAGACCAGACATCCAGCCTGTTCTTGAAGGTATAAGTTCACACGAAGGGGATCAGTGACAAACAGACAGCTACCCTTTCGCTGGGGAGGGGAGGTGAGGTTTTGTTCAGAAAGGGAGGTGGCCCTAACTCCAGGGGGCTCAAGTAAGAGATAGCCTGTGGGACAAAGGGTCATAAACTTAGCTCTGGGCCAAGATGGAGGACAACACATGGAGTGTAGGGAGACAAAGGGCCTTAAAACTAGGTTTGGCTAAAATGGGGCAGAGCACATGGTGTGAACTATCCACATGAAAGGCCACAGCTTTAACTAACAGACAAGGAACAATGGAGCTCATCTAACAGACCAGCTAAGACGAGTGCTTAAAAACACTTTAAATCAACAATAAACGAGATCTAACTCATTAAGAACTCTATTTTCCCTATTTATCTGCCCAGACACAAGATTATGTTGAATGACCCGGTTCAGTCCTACTTTGCTTTGAGGGAGGTCCAGTCTACTAAGAGGGAGCAAAATGTGTCCGTACTTGAGCAAGAAAAGGAAAAGAGAACCTGCGCAGGATTTTAGGACGGTGTGTCCCAACTTCGAACCAGATGGCTTGCAGGTCAACGTTGTAACGCACTGTCTTGGAACAGTTCTGATATAACCCAAGCTGGATGTGCAAACAGCAGTGGGCACTTGAAATGAGAGTTCTTCCCAGTCTAGCGGGTCAGAACAAAAGAGAATCTTCACCAGCGATACCTCTTCTCTATAGCAGAAGTTTCTGCTGAGAACAATTTGGAATGGCCGCCACCACCATTCTTATATCCCTTTGGCCGTGATGTCATCGTGGATGTCACCATTGGTGGCCGCGGACCAATAGGAGTGTGTTGAGGTCACCACTAGGAATGCTGGGAAATGTGGTCTGCTCAGTCCATCTGGGGAAAATGCCTTCCCGCCATCCAACAGTCTGTTCAGTTCATTTGTGGAAAATGGATCCCAAAAATATCATCTACCCTATTGTTTAGTCTTTGGTGAGTACAAACGTTAACACCTATTATTATTATTATTATTATTATTATTATTATTATTATTATTATTATTATTATTATTATTATTATTAATAATAATAATATTTTATTTTATTTTGAGAGGCAGATTTGTGTCTAGGTCGAAAACTAAACAATTTCAATAACTTCTGATACCCTATTTTGTGCAAACAAACTATGTCAACATTTGTTCTTTTTCTCAAACAGTCTTATATTATCAAAAAAACTGGCTGGAGTGATTAATTTAGGTGGCTGCCAAATGAAACATTGCTGGTTCCGAGCCCTAAGTCCTTCAAGATCTGTAAAAATGTATGCACTATGACTGACACAGTTAACGATGTCATGCCATTTAGCTATTCACATCCCTCCTCCAATTATATGATTGTTCATTCAAAAAGATCAAGTCAAAATATCTCCACTCTAATTTCCTGTTCCCATAAAATTCAAGAAACAAACAGCTTGTATTCTCTTGCAAATTAAAGTTTGTACTCAGAATGTTTAAAATTGATTTAGACTTGTAAATTAAATTTTTCTGCTTTTAATTTTGAGCCATGCTCGCTTGTTATTATGTCCAAATCCTATGTGCAACAAACAAAACAATCAGCACGTCACTGTTAAAGCTCCATAGACATACAGTCAAAACTGCAATAAATATGAACCAAGTAGTGCTCAACTAGAATTACTGTGAAAGGCATGCATTAGAAAAAGAATGCTTACAGAAACTCCTTTCATAATCCTTCACTGAGTTAGGTCATCAAACTGGCCTGATACAGCCTAGTCTGTTATTGCCATCATTTACAATGGCACCACTCTACTTGAAGGGTGCAAAGTGCTTCTAATAAACGGGTTAGGGGTTTCTTTTCCTCCTCACTGCTTGGCAGGCTCTTTACAGCAGCATCAGACTAAACGGTTAAGCTCAGCATTTCCTGATGCAACAGCAACATCTAGGTATTTGGTAGGAAGGTAAGTTCGACATTGAAAAAAATAACAAAAATGAATTTTGTCCAGTCAGAATGTTGTAGCTGTAAAGATATTTCAATCCCTTAAAACCAGACAGCAGTTACACTTTTATATAATTGTTTTTTTTCACCACAACCAATGGGATAACATTTTGCAGGTAAAAAGAGGCAGACACCATGATAATTTCCAATAGCTAACATAATGAAAGGAGAAGAAGCAGGCAATTTTTAGACCCTGATCTTCTCCTCCCACTAATGACCAAAAAGAGATACCACAGCAGGGAGGTTGTTATTATAATAGTTCATCAGCAGATTCTTATCATGCCTATTCTCTCGGCCTTAACTCCAGTTGAGTGTAACAAATCCTCGAAACTCCCTAAAACTGTTCATTTGTCACCAGTGGGGCCAGGTCAGATGTATTTAGTAAGCCTAGATGCATATTAAGAAAGTGAGTGTGCACTCCGTGAACCCAAGCATAACTTTGAAACATTGTGTTGTATGTGTGTCAAACTCTATCCAATAAATGATGCAAGAAGCTATTCAAAAAATGATGACTAAATGTTGAACTAATACAGTAGCTGAAAGTATACTTTTTCAGACTTTTTAGGATAATACAATGTGTTCCCACCTCATCATCACATACAACAATTGTTGATCCCTTAAATTAATGAAGAGTGAAATATGAACCTGTTTCCTATGTGCAGGACTGGCTATTTTATTTTATTTATTTGTTTATGTGATAGAGACATGTACATGTAGAAGTATGTACATTAAACCTGTAACACGCTACAACATTTATAACCCAACCTAATTTGCAATGTCCATGCCTAGATGGGCTTTTAAAACGACAAGTACTGTTACAATCAATAACATTTTCATCCACATTAATAAAGAAAATGCATATCAATACAATCTAAAACTGACTGCAGACTTGATCCCTTTTTAAGACATGCTTTAGTTCATTTTTAAAAGCTCCCACATCTACTTCCTGTTTTAACTCAAGGGGACAAGGAGCTCCACAGTTTAGAGCCTTGAACAGAAAAGGCCGATTGTCCAAAAGTGGTTTTTCTCAGGGGCACTTTCACATTTCCATTAGTGGCTCCTTGTGTGATGGAACCTGCTGTTCTGAATGGTACTACGAGCTGTCTGAGAACATCAGGAGCTTGATGGTGCAAACATTTGTGCATCAATTTTAAAGCTACATTGTGTAAGAACTTCTCCCATCTAGCGGTGAAAAAACCAACTGAATATTACGTTCTAGCCCCACCTCCCACCCCCCCATTCCGAGCGCGTTTTAACTCCTACGGTGGCCGCTTCATGCCAAGGTTAACATGGCTTTCAGTACTATGACTTCGTCCAGTGTTCCTTCCAGTAATTAGGTTACTTTAGAAAACTACATTGCATTTAGTTATATAGTCAGACGTCTGCCGCGTCGAGTAGACAATCTCCCTCTGGCATTCGTCACGGTGCAACTGAGTGTAGGCAAAGCACAAAAGGTGGAGCTAGAATTTCCAGGAATGTCCCTCGTTGGCAAATGTATTTCAAAGATGGAGGCTCAACATGGATTCAGCCATTAGCGCGACTCACACGTATGTATTCTGAATAGCAGATTCTACACTTATGAGAATACTCATTCATCAGTAGGTGGAAGAAATTTCACATGAATGAGCACATTTTTGAAAGAACAAATGGGTTTTTGCTAAGAATTAACTGAAAAATGTAGCTTTAACTTACAGAATTTTAAATTCTAGAAATATTCTAGAAATTCTATAAAGTGGCTCACCGATTTAATTTAGCTAATCTGAGAAATATTGAACAACTGCTATAAAATGATACATTATTAAACACCTAATTTTGTTATAGGTCTCACTGTTTTAGGAAAATTCAAACTTGTGTTCCCAATTCTTATTTATTTATCATAACCAGGAAGAATTACTATAACCATCTGACCACAACTCTACGTAAAATTTATGAGGGTTGATACAGAAATAAAAAAACCATTAGCTACAATACAAAGTATCAGGGCTGGAGTGGGACTCATTTTCAGCCTTGGAATTTCATGGCTTAGACCGGCTCACTTTTAATCATGTCCTATTATTTTTATATTTATGAAATTATTACTTTAGCCTAAATGTTAAGCCTACAGTATCACACTGTTCTGTAAAGACATAATGGTACTCTGTTTTTCTAAAATGCATCCAATTCATTGCAAATAAGGCTTGCTTCACAATACAGATTTATTTCCACATGAGTGCGCACCTCCGACATTGTTCTTTACAACCCATCCTTTTCAACAATATTAATATTTATATTCTTTTCAAATATGTGTTTACAGATATCTAAATCCTTACAAATAAAAAAAGAATAAATAAAAATAAAGAGCTTTAAATTAAACGATGAAAGTAAAATAAAAATTGTTGCACTTACTAATAACAGCATCTCTTTTTTTCTTTGCATGTAAACAGTTTTATCACAAGTTAGATTTCACAAATGTAAGGATATTGTTAAGAGTCTGGGGTGTTTGTCTGTGTTTTATCCATGTTTGTTTTGTTTGGCTGCTTCCTGAACATTTCTTCACCATTCTGGAGATTTCCACCAGAGGTCCCAAGCTGAGCAGAGGACCTGTCCATCAAGCCTGGGGCAGAGGCAGCCCAGTGCACCTGCACAGGTGCAACTCATTGAGCTCATCCCTGGTTGGGGAGATGAGTAGCTGGGTGTCAGATTTTCAGTGCCTGAGTGTTAAACTGTCTGGTAATACCTCAAGTCCTCTGTGCTACCTCTAAGCATGCCATAGGGACTTCCTGCTAATTACTCTTTGTGCTCCTTCTAAGGTTTTCCTTGTCGTAACCAGTGAGCTCTTCTCCAGCTTCTCAAGAAGTCCTGGTATCTTTCCACGTCTGACTGCCTTTAAGCTCCTGCGTGATGCGTGATCCGTGATCCATGCTCCATCTGCATGCTATATCTGCCCCTCCTCCGTGTTCCATCCTCGCTCTCAGACTCCTCCATCTCCAGGAACTCAGCAGGAAGCTCCCGCAGACATCCCGGACTCCTAGCTCGCTCTCTCTGGCATTCACCTACCATCTATCAAGTAAGCCTCGCCTGAGTTCATACGATCAATTAAAATGTCCTCAGCATTCCATCTCACCTTTGGACTTCTTCTGGATTTCCTCTCACCTCCAGTTCCCTGTGTAATGTTTTGTTTCCCCTGTCCATCATTTTCTCTGAATCATTGTTTAAGTAAACCTTAAAACTTTTGCAACTGGTCTCTTGTGGTGTTCTGCATGTGGGTCAAGAAGCTTAACTCCAACATGACATGAGTTAAAGAGTAAATCTCCATCTTTTATTTTTTTTAAACTCGGAATCTCCTTTTCTGAAGTATCAAATATTAGGAATTGTCTTGTGAATAAAAAAATTAACTGCCATCTGCAAATGTTCAATGTATAACTTTCTTATGATGCCATTATCTTGTTTTTTCCTCTGTATAGCAGAAATTTCAAAGAAACATGTCTGGCCCTCCTTTGGGCATATTGAGTGGTTATATTGGAGCTAATGCTTGCTTGTTCACCTGTTCCTTCCATTCTGATAAGATCACTCCTCACCAGTCCTGGCTCTGCTTCTGAAACTAAATGCCACTTTAAAAAATGGTTATAATTATCTGCAGAAATATCCCCTTTTCACAAAACCTTTTAAATCAATTCAGGTCAGTTTAAATAATTTAATACCAAATCCTCTTCCATCTCAGAACACTTTTCATATACACCATATTCTTAATTCTAATGTGTACTCAATGAGAAGTACTACCTGCCACTCTGGGCTCATGGTTGGTGCTGGATCTTGCTTCTGACGAGGGGCTACAAGACGGTTTCCCAGTTGGGGTTGCATCATAGTATTAAATTCTGACAATATTATATGCCACAAAACTGAAATGATTGATTACAGTTGTTTATGGGCAAAGTTCTACATCTTGCCTCACCTGTATTTTCATCTTCATTTGACGTTTCAAACTGTGGTCGTTTAAGTAAAGAATTTGCTTCCTTGCACATTTAGCTGCATCTGTTTTCACAGCCTTCCTCTTTTTGATTCTAGCCTTCTACGCGCCACCCTGACTCTTGTGATCTTTTAAACACAACTGACGGAATCCACTAACGTGTTAGGTCGGTATGCAGACAGAAGATGGAAGCTACGAGTTGAGGCGGCCGAGTGACAGCGGGAGGAGCAAATGAACTCAGTGTATGGCATACTATTTGGGTAAACGAAGAGCGAGAGAACACCGGCTATCGAGGGCCCAAACATCAGTCTGGCCCACCAGGGATTTTCCCGGTCCTTATGATTAGCCACTCCGGGCCTGCAAATTATAGAGCCTTGGGGATGCCGGGGACATGTCCCTGGCGATATTTTGACTTGACTGTTTTGTCCCCACTACTTTTAAAATCTGATGCAGAATTTATTTCCAGCACAGATGTAACATCCACTTGTGTTCCCAGCACAATTTCCATACAGTCGGTATTGAATCACACCTTTACCCTATTTTATGTTTTATGTATTCATGTTTTTTCCGTGCAGCTCCTGCAGCATTCTTCGCAGAGGTTGTGTATAATAAAGACTCGCAGCCTGCTGCAAACACCTTCAGGCATGATTAAAGCCTAGTGCATAGATTCAAACAAAAGTGGGTACAGTATCAACAGGTGACTGATTAATACATATTGCTTAATGCATAATGTTCTAAATATGCAGTGCCACCTGCTCCATGCATGCATAAATGGTGCAGGCCTATGCACCCATTCCCCAGGGGGCAAGGTAGGCATAGACTTGTTTTTGTTTTTTGGCACATTTTCTTGTCATGAAACAATTTCTGCAATTGGGTCATCTTCAAAGCCACATAGAAATATTGTTTCCCCAAGAATTTCTGCTTGCATATTTAATTTATGGTTATTTAATCTCTCACATGTGTTTTGAAATACAAAACAATTGTAGTAAAAGTACACTGTTAACCGTGGCAGAATACTGCACGGGTCCAATTTTACCAATATGCATCGCCCATCCCCATTAACATGATTTTTGAACCTGACCCAGTAGGCTACCTGTGGTTATCTCCTGATCAAATCCGGACGCTATCCAACCAGTTGATTTAAAAGCCACTACCCAACCGTTGACCTGCATACTGACACAGTACAGTGACTATAGCCTATGTAACTCTTTGAAAAGGATTTCATTGTACTTTCACAACTTTCTCCTGCTCCATGTATGTGAACTGTGCACCTCCTTTTGCCCAAAGATAGCATTAGTCTTGCCACACAATTGCAAGTGCCTCTTCTCTCTGAATGAGGGCTTTCCTTGTAGTTTCAGCGGGTGGGAATCCGCTACAGGTGTTCACTCTGGATCAATTAATATGCACTGATTTCATTGATCTTTCTTAACCAACAGCCTAACTGTGGTTTTCAGTGCCTTGAAAAACAAGACAAATCACTGGCTTTCAATTTTTATGTATTGAATAAGGATACGATTTTCAACACTTGTCAACACACTGGAGTGGATATTTTAATGATACTTTAAGCAGTTTAATATTTAAGTTTGAATAATTACAGTGATATTAACTGTCCCCAGCAATCTTCAAACATTACACAAGTTCATGGTTATTGTCCCCAGAAATTTTAAAAACAAACTGACGCCCTTGGCTATGGTTGCTCTCTGTTAGCAAATTAGCAGCAACATAACAACCTGCAGGCTTAGACAAAACTAGTTCTCTAGGCAAGACAATTTTATTTGTATAGCACACTTTCAACAACAAGGTAATTCAAGGTGCTTTACAAGTTTAGGGGATAAAATAAAAATGGCAATAAAACACAGACAAAGCATATAAAGTAAAAAACGTCAATAAAGTAAAAAAAAACAATAAAGTAAGAAGCACACACAAAATATGATACATGAAAACATTACTCAAAGACTGCTCTAATCAGATGAGTTTTTAGCTGTGATTTAGGAGAACAGAAGCTGTTACAGAAGCTTTGCAGTTGTCTGGAAGTTTGTTCCAAATTAGAGGAGCATAGAAACTGAAAGTTGCTTCTCCATGTTAGGTTCTGATTCTAGGAATGTTAAGTAGACTGGAATTAGAGGACCTGAGTGGTCTGGGGGGCTGGTATAGTAACAGCAGATCTTCAACATACTTTGGTGCAAAGCCATTCAATGATTTATAAACTAGTAAAAGTACTTTGAAGTCTATTTTCTGAGCTAAAGGGAGCCAGTGTAAGGACTTTAGAACTGGGGTGATGTGATCTGCTTTCCTGGTTCTAGTGAGGACGCGAGCAGCAGCGTTCTGGATCAGTTCCAGCTGTCTGATTGACTTTTTAGGCAGACCTGTGTGGATGCTGTTGCAGTAATCCATCCTACTAAAGATAAACACATGGATGAGGTTTTCGAGGTCCTGTTGCGACATTTCTTTAATCCTAGAAATGTACTAGTTTGTTTTCTAGTAAGACTGTCTAATCTGACTGGAATCACAAAACAAGCTGTCAGCAACTAAAACACCTTCTGTAACCTTGTATAAATCAGTTCTCAAATCCTACCTCTCTGTAAGATGAATCACTACAAAAACCACTCCTCATGACTCATGAGCTGCTTAGGGAAGTTTTAATGCCCCAGGCAGGAGAGCATGTTAACCATTCACAATTCAAATGGTAGATAATTCATATACTGCAACTGACATGGAGAGCCTGGGTGCAGTGAAAACTGTAACTACTAAAGCAAATGAAGTGAATGCAGATTAAATGGAAAAAAAGTTACCAGTCTATTTAAAAATCAGATTTACAAATGCGATTCAATATGCAAGTCATTTTTATATAGATTTTGAAATTTGGAAAGATTATTTTCCCCTATAGCTGGAGCTCTCTCTTTCGATGACACCAATAATTTGGCTCCTGTCTTTAAAAAAAAAACTTTTTCGGTAATCATGCCAAAAAAAAAGAGTTATGCGACTTCTCAGACCTGGCACCAGGGCAATTTAGCTGGGGGGGCGTGGCTTATTTTGAGGGGCCCGGTTTCTATTTAACCCCTTTGCGTTTTTACGTTCCATGTGTTACATACTTGCGGGTCAACTCTGCCTTTTTTGACACCCTTTCTACGTACACATTCCTAATATACATCATTTGAAAGCTGAGATTCTTTCAGGGGCGGGCTGGCCATAGGGAGGTTCGAAAGTTTTCCTGAATGGCTGGTCTGCTCTACACCGGTGGCCAGAACGTTTGTTTTTGTACTCCAAAAGCAGCCATGGTTGAGCCACTGTCATGATCCTGCTGTGTGTCTGCTTGTGTACGTGAGTGAGGCAGCTTCCTTTATAGAAGATCTCTGCACAGTACTAGTGCAGCAGCCAGTGATTAAACACCCACTGCTGTGCAGGATTCTGCTGTCAACTATTTTAATATTGTTTGCTAGCTGCTACCAAAGGTCAGTAGCTCTCTTCTGCTTTGAAAGTATGCCCGACTAACCTCACAGTGCTTCCACATATAGGTTGCCTCAGTTCCAGAAAGTTGGAGATATTCATGGGGGGGGCAAAATAAAAAATTATTATCCAAAATCCACCAGAGGTAAAAAAAAAAACTGCCAAGCTCCCGGGCTGAATTTCAACACCATCCTATCCCAGTTTCAAAGCTACATATCAAAACACAGGAAAAAGCCATCTCAAACAAAAATTTTCTTTTTACATCCATAATGGTCCACTAATGTCCTCCTTTTAAAGCAACACTATAGAGTTTTTTTTACCTTAAAATAATGTTTCCGAACTCGTGTCAGTGGTTCATCAACTCATAACAGGGTGAAACGGCACTTCTGCATTCGCTTTGCGGCCCTCTATCAGCCATAACAGCACTATGTAAGTTTGGGTCGTCAGGTAGCGGTTTTGAAGTTTAAATGAGACTACAAATGCGACTTGCTTTACAGCAGGCTTCACAAAAGCCGGTTGGTGGAGCATCCAGCAAGGCTCTCTGGGTGGAGCATACCTGTGTGAAAATAAGTTTAGTATTTAGGGAGTTTTGATTTAATAAACACATTGACGCTTCATTGCATCTGCCAAACAGATTACAAAGTAGAACGGGAGATACCCGTCCAAGATGGCAGCCCCACAGCTCATCAGCACCAATAGGCAGTAGCAGTTGATGCGGCATCAAATTGGCAAATTGGTGCATTAGCGCCATTGACTGGTATGGAATGTCACCCAGAGTCAATACATTGCATGGTTAGAATTACAAGAGTGTAGGTATCTGTCTTGGGCAGGCCAATACTGAAAATGGCCCATGACGCCGGGCCTGCTCCACCTATAGAAATGGATCAACTGTGTTTTTAAAGTCATAGCTCACTCACAACACTGAATTCATAGCGACGATTCACAACAGATGTCATCTCAAGGCACTTTACAAGAAGTCATTTCAATAAAATCATACAAACATTCCAACTAGTTTAAAGTTTTAGTTAGTTTCCTATTTAAGGAATCCCAGCAGATTCCATCGAGTCATTGACTGGCAGTTGCGTCCCATTGATGCAGACTTCCAACCACAGCAATCCCTCATACTGAGCAAGCATGTAGCAACAGTAGAGAGGAAAAACTCCCCTTTAACAGGAAGAAACCTCCAGCAGAACCTGGCTCAGTACAAGCGGCCATCTGCCACGATCGTCTGGGAAACAGAAAAAACAGAAGAAATGACATAAAAATACTTTCTATATTAAAGAAATAACAAGACACGGGGCATGTTCAGCCACTGAGACCATCATCCCAGGCGACGCCTCACTTCCAACAGGGCATTGAAGCTAAGAATG